>JAWWEE010000074.1:81010828-81035712 GCA_035221455.1 Xenops minutus | reverse complement strand
GCACTGACCTTGATGTCTGCGTTGTGATGTTGTTAACCCATGGCTGCCCTAATTCTAACTGCGCCACAACTTCTTAAATATGTTTTCACACAGGGGCGTAACTTAATGGTTCAAAAGCTGGAAGTTTTCCTTGGAGCTGGCCCTCATTGGCTCTGCTCTATAGGATGGAGGGAAACTTCCAGAGGCTTTTGACAGAAACCAGTCTTGAACCCATGACAAATACTTACCTTCTTTTCAAGTAAAATGAATCCAATCTCTTTTAGTTTGGCCAGGTAGAGATCTAAGCTCATCTCCACTTATATTAACAGGAACTTATCATCTGCTTCCGTTGGCAGAATACTCTACTGTGGTAGGAAGTAGTGTAGCAAAGTTCATATCAGAGTTTCCGTTTCAGCTCAATTTTCAAATCTTTAAATTTTAAAAGCGTCTCTTACATCATGATGTGATATACCAAGGAGCTCTGTGCAGGTACCAAAGGTTTCAAAGAAGTTTATTTGGAGGAAAAGGGAGAAATGTCACATGATTTGAACAGTAGCTGTCAAAGAAAATGGGAATTTTACACTGGGATGAAGATAGATTTAAGTGAGAGACCTGATAGAAGATGAAGGAGTGAGAAAAGGGAGAGGACATCCATGTATATTGTGAAATGAAAAACCATATCGTATAGACCAACACTGCTGTGAGAGATGGAGGATAACAAAGAAGCCAGCAATACATTAATCCTCCTGGCCTTTTAAAAATAAATAATTATTTCATATGGTGAGGCTTACTTTATTCATACCCATTTCCATCATACAGATTTAAGTAACAAATTGTTTCTCTTTTCATAAAGAAATGTGCCAAAACACATAATATATCCATAGGTAAAACTACAACATCAGTCTTCTGCTTACTTCAATCTATATACCTTTTAGTTTTTAAATTTGTCTTTGCGTGCAAGATATTGGTTTCTGGAGGAGTCTGGAGTTGTGAACACCACAAGATGTCCTAAGTTAATTTTGTTTTCCTCAGGTATGTTTTATCTCACTACTGCTCAGAATTGCAGCCATCTCAAGGTAATAGCTCCAAAACGTTTAAAAGACAAGTAAAAAGCATGTACTAGCTTAAGATCCTAAGGTATCTTATCCTTTGAGCTTTTCTTTTCATCTGACTTCTCATCCTTTATCTTTTTCATTTCTTTAATAACGCACCAAAATCCAAAGATGGACAGCAGAAAACTGCCTGTGGTAGAAAGAAGAACCAGTTTTGTGGCACTTGTTCTCTTTGATCTCCTTATGGCTGGTCACTCATCACAACTGCTCACACTGCACCACACATCTGTCCTTCTGTCTCTTCTTGTCCTGGTCTACTGTTCCTCCCAATGTCAAACTGCCTTTTCCTCCACAGACCACCTCTTCCACCTTCTCAGCTCATTCTGGTTCCATTCCTCTCTTTCTGATGTAGTTTAGTGGCTTGACAAGGCACATGTTATTTCCTCTAGAAATACAAATTGATGGGTATGGTCTACCACGTGTTTACATTGATTTTAGAGATTTTTGGATGTAATCCTCTTCCTGCAAAATATGGACTGTAAAGCAATATGTTATTTCTTCCTTGTTGGTTCTAGAGTGTTCCATGTAATACTGCAAACTCAGTCCTCGCCTTTGCACACAGCATTCAGAAAGTTGCTGAATGTTGCTTCTGTGCTGTACATTTATTGATTGAAACATTTGAGTTGTTGCTTTTCACACTGGTAATTTTAGAGCGCAGATGCCTAGCATGTTTACTCACATACCAAGGCTCACATTTAATGAGCAAAATGTCAAGTATATTGTTATCCACCATAAAAACTGTGAAAAATATCCTTGCCATCTGCAGTGTGCCTTCTGCTTCAGCCTAAAAGACTTTTACAAGCAACTACATGAAATTAGCATTAAAGTCAATATTTATAAATGGAACCACCTCTAAAGGGCCGGATCTTCTCCCCTCCCACATCTCCTGTTTCTCTGGGATCTAATGAGCTGGGGAGGCTGAGTGCGGGAAGGGAGCCAAGTTGTGCCCGTCTCCTGGTTGCAGTCAGCCAGAATAATCTCCCTGCACTAAGAGAGAAGCAGAAAGAGAAGAGTGGTACTAAATGGCATTGACAGTGTCTGAGGGCCAGATCCTGTATGGATGTCGGCTGGCGTAACGTCATCGTCCTCACTGAAGTGACGCAGCAAGCATAAATCAGCACAGTTTGGCTGACTGACATAACACCACGTTTGATTTATGCTAGCTGAGGATGGAGCCCAAAATAACATTCATGGAATAGATGGTGGATAGTGAAGCTGAGACTGGGATTAGACATACGGCCATCAAAAAAGATAACCACTTCCAAAAAAAGTTTGTTATTTCTCCACCAAATGCAGACAAGGATTGGCCATTTTTTCTGGCTTTTTATGGTGCTAAGGATAACGAAGATCTTTTCTGTCTAGAACTAGAGTGTTTAGCTTGTACTGCAAGAATAATAAAATTAATAACTACCACTAATGGATAACTGCTCTTGGGCTCCAGGCAGGCTATATGACCTTTTAATTCTGCTCTTACAAAGCCTTCAATTCCAACATGATCTATCTGTTGCAGAACTGAGAACTAAGCACATTTTGAAAAATGTTGCTGTCCACTGCTGTTATCCAAACATCCAGAAGCAGCTGAAATTCCAGTCGGATCTTTATGGGGCAGAGCTGACGAACCCAAGCCAGAACATGCTCCCTCGGATTGATGATCAAGGTAACTTTTGCCATTTGTTCCAGCTGTTCTGCCAAGTCGCCCACATACGCTTGGCTGAACCAAGCTCGTAAGAACCACAGCCTAACATGGACATCATGAAAGCTGGTCACTCCCACAACTGCAGGCTAATGAAACAGAGAAAGGTATTATCATCATATAATCCACACTACCTTGCCTTTTTCCTCCTACACATGTCAAACAAGAGGATCAGGAAGAAAATTTCTGCAGTGATGAGCAAACATAGCATAAATATTTATCCAGAAAACTCCAGATCAAATGGATTTAAAAAATTTTATTTACAGTTGTTTAGATGTAAACATGTTTCCTTAATTGGACTTTAAGAAGGGCACTCACATGTTTCCTTTAGAGCATTTCTAATATAATCATCGCTTGGGCAATTAGGCCACTCGCTAAGCCACAAATCTTATCTTTAACACTGGTGAGTCATAAATAAGGACTGAGTCACAAATAGACCAGACAGACAAATGGTGGCAGGAAGGAAATAAGATTGGCTGTGAATAAATTTAGGTTGGAAATTAGAAGATGGCTGCAGACTACCTGAGGAATATAATTCTGATACAGTTTTCTAATTGGGAGGAACTGAGCTGAGAGAGGTAACTTAAATTACTTTATCATTTAGCTTGATAAGCTCATGAAAGGGATTGTACACCAAGTAGGAAAATTTCTTAAGACTAAATTAGACAATAAAAGTCCTCAAGTATTCAGAGTCTTTGCCTGTCATGACTACCTGCAATTAGAGTGTTAGTGACCTGCTTACCCAAGTTGTCCCAGCAAGTCCTGTTGTTATCAGTAGTCCTTAGGAATCATATACAGCTGGGTAGATTGCACAGATACAACTATGCCAATGTCATCATACAGTGAAGGCTCTGTGCAATGCAGAATCTAGTGTTTGCACTGTGAGTTTGCAGCCATGTTGTTGTGGCTGTTACAAAACCCTCCTGTTAGAGAAAGTGAGAACAGCTTGACTTCCTATGATTGTATTCAAGGGCAAGTTCAATTATGGGGTATGTTATGATGGGGTGCACCTAGTAAGATGAAGATCAACTAATAGCTCTATAAGCTAATGAAATGTTTTCCAGTGTTTGACCAATGCAATGACTTTCTGTCATGCAATCAGAATTCCTGGAAACTGTTGTTATACAAATAATGGGGCTTATGATGTTGAGTTGCTCTTTACTGGCCTATGTATTTTTCAAGGAGAAAATGAGAGTGGAATTTTTGCTGTTCATGGAACACAATTTACTTAATTCCTTTGTGTAAGTAACACTGAAATGATGATGTAGCAAATAATATCTGTTAAATGAGCAGTCCCATGTCTGTCCAAGCATGGATTTAACTATGCCTCCCAGGTCCACATCAACTCTGTTCTGCACCAGCAGCCTTGACTTAAAACGTGATCCTTGCTTTGTTGCGACATATTGTGACTCAAAAATATTGTTCTTTTAATCAATTCTTAGAGCATGGATGCACACACTGTACCATACTGGCCATATCAAGCCTTTTTACCATTCATATCCAGGGCACACTTTTCTTTCCTCCATGCCCTTTGGTCTCTGTCCTATCATATGATAGAGGCACTGGTGTTTCCCAGAAATATTCATGCTCAGTTATGCAGCAGGAATTCATATGATGTGATATGGAAATTATATAACCATGTATGATTATCATGTGATATTGAGTGCCTGCATTTTGCTATAATGAGGACCATGATTCCAGGCAGTGCTCTGTGCATCTGAATGAAAGGATCCTTCGACTGCAGATATTGGGGCTGTCTGACCACAGGGTTCAGTACCAGCATTTTACAGAATCACAGAATCAATTAGGCTGGAAAAGACCTGTGAGATCATCGAGTCCAACCTATGGCCAAACACCACCTTGTCAACTAGACTATGGCACTAAGTGGCACGTCCGGTTTTTCCTTAATCACCTCCAGGGACAGTGACTCCACCACCTCCCTGGGCAGTTCATTCCAATGTCTAATTACCCTTTCTGTGAAGAAGTTCTTCCTGCTTGCTTTCTGAAAACTTACAATCAGGTATTGTTTCAATTTCCTGGAGAAATACTTGTATTTCTTGCTGTTTCTTAACATTCGGTCTGTCCACACGTGACAATAGAAAGGTGCTCTACCTCATTGCCTCAAAGAGTGGGATGGTAAGTAGACAAAAAATACAAAGACATAAACATATCTCACTTCAGTTTACTAGAAATAAAGAATAATTAAAATACTAGTGTGTAAGCAATCAAAATAAAAAGATACTTTTAACTATATCATATGTTCTGCAGAGTTTAGAGATCATGAAATCAAGTCTCACTTGAACTTGCACTTCGACCTCATTGGCACTAGAATTGGATTCTAGTTTATAATGCAGCCTGCTTTCTTGAAAAGTAGCCGGTCAGAATATGAGTGTCTGAAACACATTCAGATTAATACATTAGTTAAATTCTATAAAGCAAAACACCTTTTTATAAAAGTAGTTTGCTCTTTGCATGCTAATTTTCTGAACTGCTGGTTGAAAAATGGGATTTGACTCTTCAGAAACCTGTCATCTTTTGTCTCCTATGTAGTTTACCATTGGTTCAGCTTTCTTTTTCTCCTTTACTAGCTTAGATGATAAAGATCATTATAAAAGTATTTCTGTTTCTAGAGTCCACTTTTGAAAATCCATGAGAAATCACCCTTCCATAAGCATGAAATAAAATACTTATGAGCAGAATCCCCCCTTCAAATTATGCCAAAGTTCTCACATCTACCTAAGGGCTATTGTGAACTTTGCAAACCATGCCATGTATTCCACACAACATAATCCTGAAAGTAATGTTTGGCTCATACATGTTTTTCTAGCTCCACTTCTACAGAGACTTTAGACCCAGTTAAGATCTGCTGTTGCAGGTATGCACTGTAATTGACAGCAAAGTTCTTTGCTGTGTGCCCAGCATTGTTCATGCTTGAGGGTTTTGCTTTTGACCTCACTGTGTAGAGAATAAGGTCTGAGAAATATGCAAGCTTTCTCCCACTGTCAAAGTAACTTCTTTATATCATCCCTCAACATTTGGGCTGAAATTCTTCACATTTCAGTATCATGACTATATTGGTTACTATATCAGTGTAAGATGTAAGAAAATCTTTCTGACTTTTTCATTTAAAAAATGTCTTTTATTCCCCAAGTTTGCTTGGCCCTACCTAGGCAAACATACTGACTGCCTATTTATGGCATGTTTCACCATCTCTGCAAGTTCCTTGTATCCAGCTGCGCTGCAGGGTACAATGCCTAGTAGGTATTTGCTTTCAGAATTTCAATTCCACTTTAAAGAAGTGCTTACCTTGTCCAAGAGATGCTTTTGGTTGGCAAGTTGTTTCAGGAGCAGCTGGATACTTCCCATGCACTTACAGGGTAAGCCTACAAAGCACAACCAGGACTGAGCTGCTCTAGGTCCTGGCCCTGTTACATACTTTCTTGCATGGGTTGGGAAAGTCTCTTTTTGCCATTGGCTTTGTCTCTGCCTCTAATTAGCATCCCTTAATTTCACATGCTTGATGTTTGGGTGCTAAGCTTGTGGCAGAATGCTGGGATTTTAGAGATGCTGATTTCTCAGATGGAGAATGGGATCTCTCAAAAAACGGGAATAATGTATACCTGACTTTCACATGCATCAGTTTCCTCATGTGCTAAAGCAGTCAAATCCTACGAATTTTGCTATCAGAGCACTATAAAATTACATTCATTACTGTTTGTAAAAGCATCAGGTTTCTTAAATCAATACTGCTACTGAAGTACAAAGTAATAGTACTTCTTGAAGAGGAAAAGGATTGCCTTTTGAGTTGCCATCTGCTCCTGGCCTGACTCCAATTGCTTCATAGTGAGTAATCTAAAGACAATTTTTCAGAATCAATTTTGTATCACATTTTTCCAATATGACATATGTAACTCTAGGTCTTAAAGAGGAAAGAACAATCCACCAGTAGTCTGCCTCCCACTGTAGAAGCAAATGATCTAAATTAGAGCATAGCAATCAGCAGATTCATTGATTTGCTGTAAATATTCTTGCTGTATCGTCACGCTATTGTCATTCACAAAATGAAGTTTGTATGTTTATTTGCTTATTTCTTAATATGGCATTTTCTAAATTATCTTATCCCTGAGGCATGGGTGAAACAAAGGTCCTTTCAAATGCTTCACAAACAATAACCAGTGTAAGAAGACCTCCAAATCTTTGGGGGGCAGGAGGGAGAACCTTCAAAGCAATCAATGTAAGACCAGGAATGTTATCTGTCATCTTAGAACAAGGGCTGCGTGGAACCCTTGAGGTGGGCATGCACTCACGGAGGAGCCACATGCCTGCTTCAAGGAAACCTCATTGCTGGAGCCCCAGTCCTGCTGAGGCCTTTTAGCCATCTAGCAGCCTGTCTAAACCTTCATGGAGCAGTGTGTGTTAGAAAGGTTCTTGGTGGAGCAGAAAGAATTTAGCTGATAGATGTAACTGTTCTGAAAGTCTTTTCTGCAAAGATATTCTCTGTTCACTTTCACTAAACTTTTTGAGGTCCAAAGAGGTTATGGTATTAGGCAGATGTGCACCTTTGCACTACTAAGTTTAGAAAAATAGAATAAATCATAGCTAAATCTCAGGCTACCAGTGACAAGTTGGCCTGTCCCAGACTTCCAGCTATGTGACAGCTTACTGAGAAGCACTAGTGGATTTCCTCTCAGCTGCTGTACTAGCTACTGCTAGACTTCCTGAGACTTCTCACTTCCTGTGGACCTACAATGCAGCTGAAGATGAACCTCTGTGCTACTACATTGTACCATATCTTTGTTTTTCTGTTTCACATCTGCTAAAGCACGAGAAGAAAACAATTAGGGGCAATTTGACCTTAGTAACTCTAGTTACAGTCTTTGATAGCTGAATGAACAATCCTCAAAAACGTCCTTCTCAAGAAAGTTACGAATTGCACTAAGAATATATGCTGATTATTTGTATACACCTGACAATCCTGGAAAAGATATTTCTTGAAAAAGAACAGCCATCACAGTTTTGGGAGGAATTATAAAATTTTTAAGGTTGTAAAGACCTTTAAGAGATCTTTATTTTGTCAGGATAGCAAGTTCAGGGCAGTCCTTTTTGTTTGAAAGATTGCTCTCTTATCAAAGGATGTATATTACATTGGGTGTATCACACAATTTGTCCTCCAAATCTTCCTCTATAATTAAGATACACTAAATGCCTACTTCTGGCCAGGCAGTATCAAGTGCAAGTCCCATTAAGATTTGCAAATGAGGCCTTTGCTGACAGATGTATTCTCAAATATATTCTCAAAAGACATTGGAAAAATTGACAGGTCTGGCTATTTTCCTTACAATTAGATAAGATGCCTCATTCTATGTGGAGAAAACATAGTTTAAAATCTGTTTTTTGCTTGAAGTGAGATACTCTTCCAAAGAAATTGACCCTTCTCCCCAGGCTGGATGATATTCTGCCGTAAGATTCTTTCAGACTGTCTTATTGAAAAAAAAAAAAGGAAAAAAAAAAAGAAAAAATAAAAAATCCATTAAATCACTAACTGAGAAGAGCAAAAAGAGTTAAAACAGTAAGCAACAGATATAATAGCAGATGGTAGACCTTTCTTACATTGGAGAGCGAAAGTCAGGTCTCTACTATCCTAGCAGGTGTCTACTGATAAGCCTCAGGGTCTCATGCTCTCTCCTTGGCTGACTAAATACCTTTCCAAACAAAAGGAAATAATTTAGACTGGAGAATGACTTCTTACTCCTTTAGTATAGTTGAATAAATAGACAAGACTTGTAGGAAGCATATTTTTAAATCACTGAAGGCACAACTTGTGTTTTAACACAAGTTCTCAATGCTCTGGATAAACAGCCAACCCACCGCTTGCTATGGATGGAGCTGGGAATCTCCTTCTGCCAGCTGATTTCTGAGAAATGTTTGGCTGAATTGGCTAAGAAGAGTTGGTGAGAGATTACAACTTCAGGACAAGGGATTAATTTAGATAATAATGCATTGTACATTTCGTTTGGTTTGGCAATTTTTTTGGTAATTCTCGAACCAGGAAAGCAAAACATGACTTCCTTTGCAAATTGCAGTCTAAATACAAGTCTAGTTCAGACTTAAATTGATATCTATATTTTGCTCATTTAAAGCCACAGGATGGAAATGCTCTCAAACTCCACATTGCCTGCTCTGGAGAATAGCTTGAGACATGAACTGGTTGCTATAAAAAGTGGTGGTGCCTACAGTACACAGGGATAACTTGCCTAATACACACCTCAGCTCTGCATCTATACTCTGCAAGCCAGCAAAAGGCACACCAACACCTTGCAAGGCTGTGCTGTACAGTGCTGCATTCTAATTCAGAGAGTGCTGGAGTGCTGGGATCTGCACACAGCTCAGCACACAAACTGAGGGGAGATCTGGTTTGGGTCCAATACAGCTAGATTGCTGTGTCTCCTCTCTCATCTTGGTAAAACTTGCTTCTTTGTAATCTCTTCTTGCTTGCACAATTTAAATGTTTCTGTTTTTCAGATGGCACTAGCCTGATGATCCTGCTACATCTGTGGTGAAAATATGCTCCTAAAAGCCTCAGCACACAGGGTAAGTTATGTCATTGAAGATTTTCTTTTTGTCATTATTATTTTAATTTCCCCTTCCCCAGTAACCAAGAAAAGACTTGAGACAAAATCACTGTTGCGCTTAGCTCCCTAAGAGTTTTGCCACTGACTGCAGTGTGGCTGGATTTCGTTCTGAGTCATAGTTCTTGTTGCCTTCTCTCCTCATCTGTGGAAAAGCTGTGAATGAGAACTACATGTTTTGAATAAATCCTGATTTCTCATGTCAAAAATGAGAATATATAGGATAGCTTGAACTGAATCTCCTCCTATTGCAGTATAACTTTGAATTTTTCTTCCCATCTAGTGTTATCTGGCATCTTAGTTGAAAACTGATGCATCGGGAAAGCAGCTGACTTTGATTTGGAAAAAGTAAACACTTTAACGTGCCATTTCACTTGACACCTTTAGTGTCCAAAAGCACCTATTTTCTTTATCACTTTATTGAAACTGAGAGAATATAGCAATTTATAATTACTAGTGTTGAATCAGTCTATGTGTTAATTTTGGAGCTAGTGTTGGGAACAGATGTGTTTTTGTAAAAAGGTGAGCTGAATGTATTTGTCTTTTTAATGTCATTTCTGTTTGAATTATCAGTATCGCTTAAAATTCCCTTCTCCTCTCCACCACCTTGTGTAACTGCTCTATTTTGTACAGTCCAGGAAGGGCACATCTCTCTCACTGGAGGTTAGAACTCCATCTCAAATTACAAAATGTCCCTGACTATTCAGCCTTTTGAAAAAGCTGTAAATAGAGATATAACTTACCTAGCAACAAAAAGTAGATCTCCACAATGTAGTCTATGAACACAGTGAGTTTATTCAGTTATGGTCATGCCATAGCTTTTCTTTTTCTGTTGCTAGTCTTTTAGAGATAGACTACAGAGAAAGTCTTTTCTACACTCAACGGATATTAAGAAACCCTCTCAATAAGAAATGGGCAAAAGATGAAGTCTCGAAACTTCTAAAATTAGTGTACTTGATGAAGTTTCTGCTGAGTCAGGTAAAAAAAAAACAGAATTGAGTGAATACTGGTGGAAAATATGAAAAGTTTTGAAAATATCAGTCTTTTTGGTGAATATTGAAATTCAGTCTGTATCCTTTCACTCATACTGCTATATTTAGTGAGTGTTTTTACAAACTTGTTTAGTTTCTTTCTTAGTGCTTTGCTTTCTTCTTCCAGCTTTCATTCTCCATCACAGAATGAGTGATAAAATAATGGAAAAGAAGGATGTACACAGAAAGGAAGGAGAATGTTTCACCCCCCACCCTTACCCCATCTTGATGTTGAAAAAACTTTTTTTTTTTTCTGGATAGCTTTTAAAAATATTTTAAACATTTGTTTCACCTATAATAAAAGCAAGAGAAATAATTTTGAGTTGGCTTTATTCCAGATTAAGCCTTATTAAAATTCTACTGTGTTAGAAGACTTCCTATCTATTTAAGGTGAAAAGCTTTGTCCATAACAAAAGAAACTTATTATCATTTCAAAGGTTGGTCAGCACTTTTGCCTATATACCTACTAGGTAATAATGACCATGTTGACCCTTTTTTGACTGCTGAATTCTTTTATCAGTGCATTCTACCAGTTAAAGATCACGATTAATGTCAACTTTCATATAATGCTTTCATGAAAGTTCCTTTGAGAGTGAAAGCAGTGGCCAGATTCTGATCTCTCCTCTTCAGATCCTCTCCTATTGGATTTTCATTTCCTAAATCAATGGGATAGAAAAGAAAATTATGCCTGTTCACAGTATATATATGAAATATAAAAATGTTTCTAAAGAAAATGTCATATCTACTTGACAGTTTTCATTAATCTATTTCATAAAACTTTTAAATTACCTTTTTTTGGGTTTTTTGTGGTTGTTTTTTTTTTTTTTTTTTTTTCCTGTTGGAACTAACTGAATTGTAAGCTTAGTGTCCTTTGGCTAAGTTCCAAAATGGAAAGTCACCCTGCAGAGTTCAAGTCTCTGTAGAAAGCAAACCAAGTCCACTGTACTTGAACTCCAACAGCCATTTATTATCAGTTATTGAGTCTTAAATGTAGCACTAAATAGACAGAGAATGTCTATATTCTGCTTATCTTTTGGGCCTGGTTTTGAACCCTTAACACGTGAGAAACTTCTGTTAATGTAAGTTTCTGGGGAGCGAAAATGGCAAAACCAGCATTCTCCAGGCTTTATGGGTATCTTGAGGGTAGTAAATTGGAGAACAGACTGGTATCATAAGCCCAGTTGCACCACAGGCTCTGAGCTTGGTATCTGCAGGGCAGCAAGACTCTTTCCAGCTAGGAGTGGACTGCATGCCCTGTCCTCTTCTCCCCCAGTGTCCTGGATGCCCCCAAGCACAGACAGAGAGTCTCATTAGTTCTTCCATCTTCTTCTTCTCTAACCCAAACCTTAACCACTGCAAAGAAGAAAACAGGGAGCTGGGACAAACTTATCCTGGGCACAAAGTCCTGAATGCATCAAAGCTTTCGCACTGATGTTTGCCTTTACTTTTTGGACTGCCCTTAGGCAGGAATAATGTTTACGTAGTCAAAGTACTTGTTGCCAACATTATTTCTTGTGTGGCTTTTCTTGAAAAATGACATTCTTTTTTTTCTTAGTGAAAATGTTGGTATTTTAGGCTGTTATTTTCATGATATGGCATACTGTAGGGTGTTGCCAGAGATTTGTTCATTAAGAGAAAACATAAGTATGTCCTTCACTGCCATTGAAAAGATGCATTCCTACTTTTCCAGTTAACACCTTTAATGGTGCTATTTTGGATAAATAATTTTATGACAGTACAGTTTTGTCTTGAAGAATACAGCTGTAGTCTAGGAAACTAAACATATCTTTCCTAATGTTTTTGTTTGTCAGAGGAGTATTTTCGATACTGGTAGATGCATTTTCTTAACCTAACACAAAATGAAAAATATTATACTATTAAGATGTGAGCAATCCTTTATTTTTGTATGTATTAAAAAGAAATTTAAGTACAGACACATGCTTAATAATAATCCAATTGAACATTTTATCATTGTCAAAGGTATCTTTAGAGGAATCCATCAACTTCTCTGATTTCCATACAAGTCAATTTACTGTCTTCAAAATGTAATGTTAATGGCACTCAGTGTACACACCATAATCCTTTAAAATAATGTACATGGCAAACGGATATGTTCTCATGCATTAATAATTTAAAAGTTAATTTTAGGTACTTACTCAATATGATTAACTGATGGATCAGCGGTCTTATATATGAGAAACAGTGAGCACACTTAAAGGAAGAGCATACTGGAAGGCAGCCAGGTGGCTGCCTGCAAGATGCTTCAAAAATACCTGAGCTTTATCCCTCTAGTTTCCCTTCAGTGTTGGATGCAGAGCATCACAGTCATAAAGATGGACTCTGGTTTTGAGATTTAAAAATGCCCACAGGTGCAACGTGTCTTAGAGGTTGAGGTAGCAAGACTTTTAGGGGTGAACGGAGATGTTTTAGAAAGTGGGAATCCCTGCAATGCAATCCTACTGGTGGCTGGCTGGCTCTGCAGCACCAGACCAGTTATATAACTTCTCTCCTTTCACTTCTCGCTTTTTTGAGGACACACTGTAATGCAGGGCTGTAAATTGATATTCTAGGGTGGAAATACTACAGATAACAGAGTATAACTGATGCATTACAGAGCTAAGGAATGTGTCCAAGCAAATAGCATGAAATAGAATGTAGAAGAGGAATGTCTTGAAGTCCTCGGCTTTGCCCACAGCAGCAGGTCCTGCAAAAGCAGCAAGAATTGGATAGCCATTGCACAAACACCGGTCAAATCATACAGGTACATGTACAGCTTCAAAATAGATGGAGATTCTCTCTTCAAAGGGAGCCACAGGGAGCAGACAAGCAGCAACAGGTAAAAGTTGGACAAAGAGAGGTTTCATCTTGATTTTGATTTACTGTAAAAAGAAAGAAATTTTTTACAGTTAGAACAATCATTCACTGGAAAACCATCTCCAGGGATGGGGTGGAGTTCCCATCACTGGAGGCTTTTGAGATGTGATTGACCAAGATGTGACAGACAATGTCCCCTTGGTTCCCTTTCCCATGGGAGGAAAGGTGGACCAGGTCAACTTTGCAGTTCCCTCCCAGCCTGGGCTGGTTGATATATATGTGCAGAAAGCTGCCCATGTAAGCACGTGGGGCTGTGATGCCAACCATGCTGGTCCTGCGCCTGGGATCTGGAAGGTAGTAGGTACCTCCTCTGGAGTAATCTCAGGCAGGAATTTGATACCACCTGCATTCACCTTTCCACTAGATAGTAACACGGACAGGGGACAGCTTCTCCTTTGGTGAGGCAACAGCACTCTGAGGGTGGACCCAAAAAAATGCATCATTAGGGTGAATGATGGCTCAGGGCATTAGTCAGGGCAGAGCAGCCCTGCAGTGGGAAGAGAGGGTTGTAGAGGGGGCTGAGAAGTGATGGTACACAGATCAAGCCCGCAAAGGTCCAGACCAGGCTGGGCCAGGCTGGGCCGGGCAGTAGTGGTGCTGACAGACTGAAGAGCAATGCTCAGCACTGTATCAAGTGGAGGTGGCCGAGGGAAGCACGGTCCCGAGGAGAGGCCAGGGGACTGGTGGCGTGAGGGGGTGAGCACTGAGCAGGCAGGAGAATGGCACGTGTGTCCAAGAGGCTGAGGTGACACACACAAGGAAACCAGAGAGATTATTTGAGGAGTTGAACAGGGAGAGCGAGTGGTGAGAACAGAGCGAGACCAGAGCAGGGCTGGAAACACGGGGAATGGGAGGGCAGGCTGATAACTGATAAGGAAAACATTCCTTTAAATACAGTAAAGAAGAACCACGGAGGAAGAAACAGCAAGAGCAAAGAAGGTATCATGTTACATTTCAAAATCTATTCAGCTCGGGCGCTCAGCCACAATGCTCCCATTAGTGTACATGCATCTATCTTAGGAGGAAAAGCCCAGAGATTTCTCCCACTTCTCCTTGGGCTCGATTTCCTTTTATAGGGCTGACCCCTTTCTTGTGAGAGGTGTTTTTGCGTCTGGCGAAGTGAATATTCCTGTCCTCCCGGAGCGTGACGGCTCATGTTGGAAGTCTATCCCTTTAAAACAGTAGCTCTTCGGGAAGTGAGCAGCTTCGCTCCTCCTAAAAGAGCTTTTCCACAGTCAGAGTTATTTGCAAGCTACTTGCAAATAGGATGGCTTGGAGCTACCGGGGTGAAATCCCAAATGTCCCAGTGCCCAGAAGTTCGCAGCAGCAGTCTGTAGGAGTGCCGGTGGCAGGCTGAGGATCCAGGGGGAGCGAGGCGCTGTGCAGAACAGAGGAGCTCTGAACAGCCCCCGGCACTGTTAGCACACGCCGGGCGCCTTCTCCGCGCTGTCTGGAGCGCAGGAAGGGGAGCTGGGGCACCCTCCCTGCGCAGCTTTTTTGGGAAAAATGTGAGAACAGACCCGACGAAGTTAGAGAAAAAGTCCATGCACAAACGTCTCGCGTTTGCAGACACTCTGTTGGTTTTATTTTAAATCAAAAACAGCTCTCCCCAACACAAGCACGCGCCGGTGTTACCTGCGGGCGAGCTTTAGTTACAGGGCAGGAGACCCGCAACAGCCCCCCGACCTGCCGCCCCCAGCCCCGTTCGCACCGGGACGGGGGATGGTGGCGATGGGCCGAAGGACACCACCAGCACTATCACCGCCCTTCTGCCGCCGGGGCTCCCGGCCGCCCCCTGCCCTCTGCGGGGCGCGGGCCGGGGCTGCGGCTGCGTGCGGCTGGGGCGGGAGCGGGGCGGGAGCGGGGTGGGAATGGGGCGGGAGCGGGGCGGGGCGGCCCGGGAGTCAGCTGGGCGCGCGGGGCGAGCGCGGCGGGCGCCGTTAGCACCGGGGCGGCGGCGGCGGCGGCGGCGCGGGCAGGCACAAGTTTTCTCCGCAATCCCTCCCGCAGCCCGGGGACGCCTTGCGGAGGCGCGAGAGTCCCCGCTCGGTGTGTTTTGCCTTTCTAAATTTTTTTCCCCCCTCCCTCTACTTGTTTAATTGCATTTTTTTTTAAATTTTATTTTTAATTTTTTTCCAAATTTTTTTTTTTTTTGCTATTGCTGTTTTTGAGGCGCGTGGCTCCGGGAGCTTGCCCTCCCCCGCCCGTGCCCCACTCCACGCCGCCGCCGCCCGGAGGATCCCCCTCCCCGCCCGCACTCCCGTGCCCGCCGCCTCGCACGACCCTTCCCCCGGCCCCCCGCGCCCGCCCCGGGCTCGGTGTGTGCGCGGCGCCCGGCGGGGACGGTGCCGCCCGCCCAGCAGGTAAGGGGCCGGGGGCGGCGCGGGGCTGCCCCTGGGGAGCCGCACCGGGGGGAGGTCGGGCCGGGGTGGGTGCGGGCTGCCCGGCTCCTCGGTGGCGGAGGCCGGTGGGAGGAGGAGGAGGAGAGCAAACTTCCTTTTCCTGGGGCCGCCGGCGAGCGTCCCCCTGCCGCCGTGCCCGCGGGAGCGCCCCCCGCCTGCCCGCCCGCCGGCGGGGCTCGGGGGGAGCGGCCCCTTCCCGCGGCTCGGCGCTTCCTTCCCCGCCGCGCCGTGTCCGCTCGCCTCGCCTCGCCTCGCCCGGCCGCGCCGGGAGCCGGGCTGACCGGGAGCCCCGCGGCGGAGCAGCGCGGAGACCTGCCCCGCCACCGCGGGCCGTGCTGTGGCTGCCGCCGAAACTCCCCGGGAGCCCTCTCGCTCCGCTCAGGGTTTGCGGGAGGGCAGTTCGCAGAAATGCCACTCCGAAGTGCTGCCACCTCCCTGCTCGTCCGCGGCGGGGATGTGCGGCGGCTCCGGGCGGCCGTGTGCCTGCGGGAGGGCGGCCCTGCCCTGCCCTGCCCTGCCCGGCCCGGGCCGAGAGCCCCTCGAGAGCCCAGGAGACCCGCAGGAGCCGGGGGTGCGGGGCTGCTCCTGCCCCCGCTCCCCGCCGGGCAGAGCCGCGCACGCATGGCTCTCTCATTGTATAACTGTGGTGCTGCAAGCTGGGGCTGAAACTGTGGCATCATTATAAGAACAGTTTGCAGTTAATTGGTTTGGCAGATGAACTCCTGCTCAATCCTCTTGCCCGCTTGTGTTGCTTAAGTGCCAGCGCCCCCGCCCGCCCTTTTGCCCCTTTCCCCCCCGCGTTCCTTTGAAGCGTCGCATAACTCTGTATTGCCAGCAGGATGGAAAGTGCTGATTCAGCAGCCAGGAGCCCCACTCCATCTGAAGTGGTGGTCTGCCTGAAATGTTCCCATTTGTTGAAATGGGAACATGTGTTGCTGGTATGTCAAAGCAGCATTGATCAGGTTTTCTAAAACAGACCCGAGGAATGTGGTTTGCTTTTCCCTTCACTAAAACAGAATGAATTTGGGTTTGGAGAAAGCAAGAGGGAGTGGGATAGGAGAGATGTGGGTATTTACCACCTCAAGTAACAATTCTAAGGGACAGTTGAAATTGTTTTGCCTCATAAAGGTAACAAGGATGCATTAACACTCCAATTTCATCTATTCCTGCATTTAGAGACTAGTAGTTGTGCTTAAAGCTCTAGAAAAGGTATGGAGAAGGGCAACAAGGCTAATCCTAGGATTAAAAGGAGTGAGTTATGAGGACAGGTTAAAAAAACCCCAAACATCACAAATGCATGCAGATTAGAAAACTTTAATGGAAAAAGGAAATACGCTTGAAACTTTAAATGGGAGCTCTGGCTATAGTGCATGATCATTTTGGGGCTGAGGCAGGGTGCAGAAGGTAAGCAGGATGCACTTCCCATGCTGTGTTAGTCTTCCTTCAGGGTTTAACCTCTCAGTGCAGCATAAGAAGGAGAGCTGTTTTGGAGCTGTAGTCCTCTGGCTATCTTTGTACAGGTGTACATTAGTACCAGGGCTGCTTAGTTATTTTTTTTTTTTTCTCCAAACCCAAACTCTTTAAAATCCAGCACAATGTAGAGCAAACAGCAAAGCCTGGAGAGTACTGTTTGGTAGCCTGACTGTGAACAGTAAACTGACAGAGCAGCAGACCCTGACACTTGCCTCTAGTGATCATTTTACCATGTTATAGTCTGATTTATTTTCTTCACTTGGACTTTATTTGTTCTTAAAGTAGGTCTTGTTTACCCTGACTACATATTAAAGATCTTGTGGTACTTCCATGGTTTTCCTTGGTTTTGTTAATCAAACTATCCCCTCCCTTAGCGCTGTGTGAGTTGGCTTTCATCCTCAGATACAGCCACACCTGGATTTCAGTAGCATATTCCTATGTTTTTTATTAGGTAGTCCAGAAACACTGCCTGAATTCAAAATGGATCTCTGCATTTCTGTTCTTCTGAAGTGTATACTGTGCGCTCTGTGAATAAAACAAATATTTGCAGCCTTGTCTTGTGAGCACTTAAATGACTCCAGCAAGAATTCTCACAAAGGTTTTTTAGAAATCTTTGGTCAAGTTCTCATCTGTGCTTGGGCTGTAAGTGGGCAAAAAAGTATCTGGATTTTTCTGGCAAGGGTATCTTCCAAGGCAGGGAGTTCCCAGCTGGCAGAGGAGAGGCATAGCTGGGTCATGCGCTGCTTCTGCCAGCAGCACGGGAGTGTTGCACTGGGAATTTGTTTTCTGACAGCCCTGAACGGGCAGATGTCCCTCTAGACTGTGAGGCACCGTTGTCTTCCCTGGGCGTGCGTAGCAGTGGCAGCAGGCAAGCTGAGGGGCTCTTGGGTAGTGTCACACCGGGTGGCACCATGCTGTTGCTCCTCTCCTCCCTTTTGCCATGTGTCTCTACATGTGGTTATAGAGGTGATAGCGCTAAATGAGGTCAGATTTCTAGATAAAACTTTTGCTTAGACCAGCTGAGCTCTGTCTCAGGAACTGTGTATGTGTGTGTGAGAAATGCATTCAGGTGCTTCTTCAGATCACTGAAGTATGGTGTAGGGGGAATAGATGAAGGGGGTACCTTTTTATGTCCAGTGGTATGTGTTTTTAGGATGCCCTTAAATATTTGCCTGAGTAAAAATTTTACTGGTTGCAGCAAACACTGTGGTTCAAAACCTGTACTATTTTCTGCTGGCGTTTTTACTCTCAACTTCTAAGTGAACTTTATTAAAGGGGTCAAGGGAAAAGCACTTCTTCACTTTAAGTCAACATTTCTGTCCAAACTAAGACTAAGGAAAACTGCTTTTCTTGGATTTATCTCAGCTATGAGGGTATTGATGCCCATTCACAGTGCAGCACTTTTTAAGTGTGCCCACCTGGCCCAGTGTTTTCACAAACAAGGAAGATAACTCTTGAGACCTCTGCCTCTGTCAGGCTTGCATGCAGCTTGCCAACTGGCTTGGCTACAGTGTGATTGCATAAGCCTCCTGTAAGGAAAGCAGGCTAAGAAGTTAGGATTGTTTTTCTTGGAAGCTTGAGCTGCTCCTGGCCATGTCCAAAATATACCAGTTGCGACTCTTCAACCAGGGAAATCGAGGAACGGTGATCTTCAAACAAAAAGTTGAAGCCCCCACAACCTTTTTAGGAATTGCAAGGGATGAGGTTCCCAAGGAGTCCTTTTATTAACACTGAACTTTATTTACAGGTTTGCTAACCTTGCACTGCCTACTGGCCAGGAGAGCACTTTGCAGTCTAAACTTGGATGTGTCTTGTTTCCCATCGTTTTTCTCCCAAACCAGTGGTTGTTGTGAAACATAATATTATGAAGTAAACAGATGTCATCTTCCTGACTTCTCTTTATACATGTTGAGCTGTGTACTTCTGAACTAGTCCTGTGCCAGGTCTTTTCTGTTCTCATGCCATCTGTTGAATTGGATGATCTTTTTGGACAGCAGTCTCCTTTTAGCTCAATATGGCTCCTCTGTTGCATTGTGGATGTGGAGAGTACTATCCTAGGAAGCCAGATTCCATGATGAGTGCAGCATTAAAGAAAACTGTTGATCAGTATGAGGCATCCTATCTACAAACAGACTGTTAATCTTTTCAGTGATGAAACGACCAGAATAGCCTGACTTCATAAGATTTCATTGGATATGTTCTACAGTCCCTGTGGTTATATGTTTTATTCCTGTGGATACTGTCTCTTCAGCAGGTACCTGATGTAAGAGAGACAGACAGGCACTACGTTTTTCATACAGGTACATTCATCTGAAAGTGGTGGATTTTGTGATTTCTAGCAGCTTTGAACTTAAAATGTGCATAGGAGCACTGAGTACTGAAGGATTCATGAAGTGAGTCACCATCAGTGCCAAGTTATCCTGAAACTCTTGAAAGAGATTCTCACAGTCACACTAATGTGCACCCATTGTCTGAAAATGTACCTTTACCTTAACTCCATGCTTTCCTAAGTTGGAGTTTCCATAAGTTGCAGATGGATTAGTTCATGCAGAGCAGATGGACATGACTGTCAGGACTGAAGGCGTTGCAAGTTCATGCCCTACTTTAGAGTGAACAGTTCTGTCTTTTTGGGTCTCTGTAACAGAAGAGAGCAGAGATTTCTGTTTAATGGTGAAGAGTCACTTATGAACGATGAGGTTTTGAGCGCTGGGTGAGTCACTTTCCGTTAGAAAGTGGCGGCAGCTATATGGCTGCTTGGGTCTTTACAGGAAAACAACCTTTGTAGGCAAGGACCAGAGACTCAGGTGTGGATTGAACAAAAATATAGTCTGGATGAATAATGTGCGTTCTTCAAAGCCCAACACTAATGCTCATTTACAAGTCAAGAGAGCTTTTAATGAAATCTGCTAATTGCATCCCAATTAGTTAACCCATGGGGAATGCAGATTACCACTCCTGAATGGCTACAGCAAAAGCTGTTTGTCATGAAGATCAGTTGTTTTAAAGTAGGTGTTCTCTTTAGCAGAGTAGGAGACCTTCTCCAGTAGTATGTAACTACTATTATAAATCAGTGTGAGGGACCTTTTTCTAGCTGATTTTTTTCAGAAACCTTTGGTAAGTCATTGTATCCCTGGTTATCAAATAACTTTGGAGAGAGTAAAACAAAGAGGAAAATGTGTAGTTCTCTGATGTGCAATATGAAGTAAAACTACAGGTTTTATCAAACTTGTAGATTGCTTGACTAAATCTTGCATAATCTAGGCACATGGCACGAGAGGCTACCTTATTGATACTGAGAGAAGGTGAAGTGTCTCTTTTGGAGCTCTTTGCAGCTTTCAAGACTGCTGTCCTTGGGATTATGCTGGTTTGGGTATGATGGGATAAGGCTTGTTTGCTAGAATAATTTGACCTCTTCTTGGAGAAAGGATCAGCAGTGAGAAATTGCCCCATTACCACATGAAAATGGGACACTGTTTATTCTTCCCTGAAGTGAGAACTGGGGAGAGGGTGAGGGGAGTTGCAAGTCTTAATTATACTGTGCGGAATGTTTCTTAAAAGAGCTTTGGGATTATGGTGGTAGTCATGGTCCTTGAATACAGAGGTGATGAGTGTCCTAGAACTTACTGGGAACACCATGACCATCTTTGCAGTCTCTACTTGTGGGCAGAAGCCGTAGAATATCTGAGAAAGAAACACAGTGTCCTATTTCTGTTGTATTCTTTTGTTGGACTCCAGGGGAAGACTGCAAGAGATTTTCCCATTATCTTACCCTCCTGCTGTTGAGCTGTCATCCTTAGGCCAATAGCAACAAGTTGAGCAGCTATGTTGATCTTAATGTGCAACAGTTTTGTTAATGATTACAATATTAACCATTGGGTAGTTCTTTTGCTCTAGCCATAATATTCAAACAATGTATTTCTTGGTGAATCTGTTTCAACTTTTTTGGAAGCCAAACCCAAGGAACATGGGGAAATTCCAAAAAAGACAGTTTTACATAGACAGGGCATGATGAATGGGGTGATTGTAAACACATGTTTGGTTAAACCACTAGCAAACCAGCCTCTGATTCTTCCCAGCCTCCATCAATGCCAGCTTCTACTAGCTCACAACAGGACAAAAATAGGAAATTACTTTCCTGGCAGGCAAACCATGGAGGAAATGCCATGCCATCCTGTTGGCATAAACCTATAGCCCAGTGGGAAGGAGCTCTCCTGCTGAGCGGCAGTGGGGATTTCTACATTTGTTCACACAGGAGACTTCAGAGTGTGGTCTTTGTGCTCCCTTCACACTTACTGCTGCAGAATTTGTGTCAACAGAGAAATCGAGAAACTGAGTGGCTGCCTTCAAGATGAGCCTGTGGTTGCTGAAGGCTTCAGATAAGTAAGGGTGGATAATACTCCATGAGAGCAGTATCATTCTTCCATTATGCATCCCTAGTGAGAAAATCAATAATCAGGGAGAATCTCTTAAGTCTGTAGAGTCTTTTCATGGTGGATATTATCACTTGATGCGCACTTAGAAACTTCTTTCAATGCCCAGGATCTAAATTCTGCCTTTCTGATGTCTCGATCAAGTGGCTGCAGATCTGTCCTAACTTATGTTGTTGGTTTCTAACACAGACTAAGTTTTCAGAAATTATTTTTTTCCTTTCATTAACTTTATTTCTAGGTCATCTTCAGGTGCTAATTTAAGTTTTGAAACAATGAAGAAGGGAATCCATAAAATGTCACCCAAATCTGAATCCAAATCTGTCACTACAGATGTTCCTCTTAATGAACGAGCCGTGATTCTGTAATTCTGATTTGACACTTAAATATATTTTTGGTCAGGAAGTTTCAACTGGACGCTGTGTCTATGCATGATTCATACGTTTGTAAAGTGCTTTAGATGTCAAAACTAACTGGCAGCAAGGATTTGAATAATTTTCCAGAGAAAAGACTGCTAGAAAAATTTTCCCAGATTATTTATTTTAATGGAGAATGGTAGCACAAGATAGTTGTATATTAGAAAGGATTAGAGCAGGAGTTTTCAAGGCTGAAATAAAAATGGGGAAGTGATTTTTTTTCTCTTTTTTTCTCCCCCCTTTCTTCTTTCCTTCTTTTCCATGATATTCATCTCTGCCAAACTACTAGGTACGGATTCAATAAGAGAATGTTTTCTCTCCTTAAATGGGAATTGAGAGAGGGGGTGGGAAGGACTGGGGGAAGGTAAAATCTGTAGGTTGGTCTTGCTTAGTGTACTGTTAAAGCTCTGAGCATCCTTGGAAAGGAATGAAGAGCTTTTATTATATCAAAGCTCAAGTGTGGAATTAAACTTCAAGTAGCTGGAAAAGCTAAAAATTCAGAAGGCTTTGGCACAAGACAAAAATATTGCAAGCTTTCCTAAAAGGTCTGCTTTCCCTTCTGGCTCAAATGTATTGAAGTCCATTTAGGAGAATGTTAAGGGAGAAATATGTATTGCAAGGCCATTGATTCTTTGTGAGTTAATGTCTTGTGGGTGATCATTCTTCATTCTAATAGCTGCTTGTGCTGACATCACCCAAGATGTTGGGGGATTATGTCAGAATTCAAGTCTTGATATTGTGCAGAACAATGGCTCAAGTGCTGTCAGATGCTTTCCTGGCGGTCAGGTTGCTTTTGTTTTTCCTGTCCAACTCTAACTATGATGTTCCAGTTACTGTACATGGTCACAGCAAGACATGTAGTAAACAATTTCCAAGAGAAGCATGTCTGTGCAGCATAATTGTGGGAACAAAGTACTACTTGACTCTAAATCTTATGCTAGAGGCAGATTTGCTGTCAGCATTTATACTCTAGATGCAGAATATATGCATTTTTAACATTTTATGAAAAAGCTCACTAGCTATAACATTCTCATATTTTGTTTTATTATGAAATATTTAATTCCAGGAATTCTGAAGTCCAGAAAGTTGAGGCCAAAAGTGGGTTTGGTGGTAGGTTTTTTTTCCTGGTTTGTTGTTGGGTTTTTTGTTTGTTTTATTGGGGTTTTTTTCTTCTCCTTGGCTGTCGGGCACCTAGCTTTAGTTTTTAAATCATGATTGTAAAGAAGGCCCTTGTGGTTTTACCTGTCAGGCAGCTAAACACCACACAGTTGTTCACTCTCCTGCCCCCACCCCTACCAGTGGGATTGGGAAGAGAATTGGAACAAAGGTAGAACCCATGGGTTGAGATAAAGACAGTGTAATAGAACAGAAAGGGAAGGTAAAATAATAATAACTAAAAAAGGGTATATAAACAAGTGAAGAACAATGTAGTTGCTCAACACCTGCTGACTGATGTCCAGCCAGTCCCCAAGCAGCAGGCCACTGCCCCCCAGCAAATCTCCCCAGTTTTTCTGTTAAGCATGACACCATATAGTATGGAATATCCCTTTGCCCAGTTTTGGTCAGCTGTTCTGGCTGTGTCCCCTCCCAGCCACTTGTGCATCCCCAGCCTTCTCACCGGTGGTGTGAGAAACTGAAGAGCCCTTGATGTGGTGTCAGCATTACTCAGACACGACCAATATGCCAGTGTGTTATCAACATTATTCTCATCCTAAATCCAAAACACAGCAGTGTACCAGCTACTAGAAAGAAAATTAACTCTATCTCAGCTGAGGCCAGGACAGCCCTGTGAGGAGAAGGCAATCAAAATAGCCCACTGTAATGCTCTAGAAATGATTAGAATAGAATGTCACAGATTATACCTGATTTTCATGAACTGATGCTTTTGATAGTCTTTACTGGTAGGCTATTATAACATTACACATAGTTGCCACATTTAACACTTGAAAGGTTTTAGAAGAGGCATTGGGTTTATTTTCTAGAAGTGTTCAGGAGAGTTGAGCAAGGAGGCTATGAGATGAGCTGTAGAAGTGGAGAGCAAATGCTATTTGGGTTACTGGCAGTAACTACTGTGTACTCAGACTTGTTTCGCATTTGGCGTGCATTATTTGTTCTAGAGCTGATGCCAAAAAAGGTCAGGAAAAATCTCTGTGGAGTTCCTTGCTAGCAAAGGTGGATTACACTGTTAGCACATGGAAAGTCAGAGGAGCATTGCAAAGGCTGTTTCAGCTGATGCGATGCACAACAGGATGAATTTATGTGTGTGATAGCACTTGCAACATCTGGTTGAGTTGTTGTTGGATAACTTCCCTCCCCAGTTATAGTACTAATACAGCCTTCAGTAGGAGAATGGCATTGCAAGATGTCTTGCTAGTCCTAGCTCACTGCTAAGACGTGCAGTGCTCTTACAGGGAAAGGAATAAAAGAAATAGGAAAGAGAAGAATAGGTCCCATCTCTTTTCAGTGGTAGCAAACTGTTGGGCCAACTTGGCTGGGGAAGCCTACTAATTTTTCTTGCAATCCAAGAAAGGTTATTTTTCTCTGAATTCCAACAAATCTTACGGAGCTGCACAAGCAAACAAGCTAAAGACTCAGGCCTGGCTTTGCAAAGGGTCTCCAGAGCCTGCCTGTATTTGCAAAGTTTATCTATTGAAGAGACTTTTATACAATGTATGGGGGTTAACCCTGTGTCTGATCTGTGTGTTCCCCTGAACTGTGTATCTAAGAGATGTGTTTATTATTGTCTTTTTAATTTTAGCATTTTTATATTTTTTTTTGTTATTTTTTAAATAAAATGGACCTGTGTTTCTGGGTTGTTTTCTTAATATGAAATGTGTTAGTGCTATGT
>JAWWEE010000074.1:80870883-81010182 GCA_035221455.1 Xenops minutus | reverse complement strand
ATGTGTCAGTGCTAGGTGGGGATTTTTGGTTGAGCAACTCAGCCATAACAAAAATGTCACTATAGCTCTTGTACATTTAAGGAAAATAAAAATAGCACCTTCACAGTTTCAGAAGATTATGTAAGGTATGTTTAACTGTATCTTATATGATCATCATAAAATGGAGCAACTGAGGAACTAGCTGGTAATAAATCTATCATTATTCATATTATGAAAAATATCAAGTGTAATAGCTGTTCAAACACCAGAGATTGGGTTGACTTGCTCTGAAATGTAGTGGTAAAGCATATTTGTTTCAGACTAGTTACCAGCTGAAATGTGGTGTTTTGGTTTTTTTCTAGAATGTCTCATATTTTTCCAGTCTCAAGATCCCAGAGCCAACTCCAAGCTCGCTCAGCTCTTCTGTTCTGACCATGAGGGGTTTCTGTAACTGAAGTCAAATAAAAGCATTATAGGTGACTGTTCTTGTGCCTGCTAGGAAATGGTCTCGGTAGGGCAGATTTTGCCCGTTAACTCCTGTGACTCTTGAGGAGCTGTCTTAGAGCTGCAAATTTCTCAGCCTTGCTAAAGCTAGTATGCTTTAGCCTGAAAATACCCCAATCAACCCTGCAGACTGAAAACCAAAATAAGTTCATCAGTAATTTCAGTTATTTTTCTTGTCTGTGATAAATGGGGAATAATCTGGGGGCAAGGTGTCATGTAATGGATTTTCTTCATTTTACCAAACAGAGTTCGAGAAGGCCTAGGATTAGTTCTTGGGTTCTGGATTGCACAGCAGGATCTGTGGTTTCTCTTTGGAAACATCTCTGAATAGCTGTTTTCATAATTTTAGCATAAAAATGGTTGAGTTAATTGAGTAGCTAAGTCCTTCTGGCAGAGTACCAACTCTTATGCATGGACTCCTGGATGGACGGAGGAAGAGGTCTTTTCTCAGCCTTCATTACAGGGACTTCCTCCATCTGCAAACAGTTTCTGTCTTTTGCAAAGTCATTTGGAGGGTGACAGAATGTATATTAAATGTTCTCCCCATACTGTGTTTTACTTTGAGCACTCTAAAGCAGCTGCTGAATGAAGTTTGGGTTTTATAACAAATGCTACTTATAAAGCTTTGGTTCCTTTGCTTAGCTCTATTAGGCTTTGGGGCTGCTGAGGTGAAGGAAGTAGTGAGTGAGAAAGTGTGCCCATAAAATGACTTGTAATGTGGTTGCATACAGATATCAAGTTTCTTCCTCTTCTCGGGATATCTGGCCGACTTGTATGCCTGCCTTCAGCCATGTCATATCTGTACTGACTTCAGCAGAGATTCAGAGAAGATTCATCCAGCCAGAGAAGCATTCATGGGATGAGAGCTTTTTAAAACTAATTGTTTTATTTATTTTTTAAGTGTGTTGGGACTGAAGCTTTCCTCCTGTGAGCAACTTCGGCTCGTCTAAAGTCAGTGTTTGACAACAGATCAAGCTGTGTGGTCAGAGTGAATTTTTGCCTAAACCTAAGCCATGAATTGTTGGATTGTGTTGGTAATTATGCATTCATCTGGTAGCTGGTCTTAGACACCTCTTCCTGCCAGTATCCTCTACTTCTGCAGTTGTAACTCTGAAACCAAGCAAGGAAGTGTGTGCTTTGTGTGAGGAGCTTGTGAACTCTGTGAAATCCTGGCTTCCTATGTTGAAAGCCCATAGGTCCCCAAAGTGTCTTTCTGTGCTCTTCCTCTGCCCTGCAACCAGGGCTGCCTACCTGCTGTTTCCAGTAGCCGTGTGGCCATGATTTCGTCCTTCCTGGACACCCAAATACCCCATTTCTCTCTTGGGAATGGATGAGGTCTATATGAAATAGTTTGGTAAAATACTTTATGGATATTGAAGGTTTGCTCATGAAGGATTCTTGTTGAGATTCTTGTTGAGCACTGATGTAGTTTAGCAGCATGCTAAAGGTTGGTAAAGGTTTTATAACTGATCCATACATAAAGCTGACTGTTTAGGTGCTGTGGGAAGAGAGGGGGAAAAGATGAAAGGAAGAATGTGTTGCTTCTCTTGGTCAGGGTGGCAAATGTCCTTCTGCAGGTCGGAATTAGGGTCATCATCAGCATGGCTTCAATTGAAATTAATTAGTTTAGTGTACTGATTATACTATACTGTATAGCCCCCTCTATAGTGTCTGAGAGTAGTGTATCTCCTCTGCAGTTCGATGCATGCTGCATCCACCACTTGTCCAGCATTTCTTGGTTATTCCTTGAACTTTAGAATGAAGCCTTTCAGCAATGTGGTGTATGAAGGGCTGGTTTGTGATGGAGTGTACAATAGGAAACATAGTTCCAAGTTGGGCTAAGGGGCTGCTGGGTGGTAGTATGGAAGCTGCAGGGCTGTGGCTGTGTGTGGAGCTGAGGGACTTGGAGGAGAGACCTGCAGGTTAAGTCTTCTGGGATCCTTTTAAAGGTACTGCTGTAAATGGGGTTACTCATGATACCTGACACCTTAGCCATGTCAAATGAGGCCCCTAGAAAACCAGTGGACTGAAAGGATTATATTAAAAGTGACTTTCACCTGAGATGCTGTCTTTGAAACTCATTAGCAGTTTAAAATTAATCAAATATTCTGGGTAGCTTAAATGCATCTTAATGACTTTGTGCCACTTTCATTTTACAACCTTGTTGCTTTAAGTGCAGTCTAGATTGCAAATGTGTTATTTTATCATTGAAGTTGATTTTGAGCATGACAGTAATCTTCCTAAAGATTTGTCTGGTCAATGAAGAAGTAACAGGATTTGTATAAACCAAAGCAGAGCAGTCTAAAGTAGCCGTATCCTAAAACTAACCGAATCTATAAAGCTTTGAATGACTATGTCATCTTCCGCTAGGGAACACTGCAAAGCCTCCTGCCCTTTTGCAGCATGTAAGAAAGAATCCAACCATCCTGTTATTTGGGAGGAAAAACTGAATACAGACTGAAGATCTAAAATTTAACAAAGAAAGTAAATGAATGTCAACTAAAAATGTTTGGATTTTTTTTTTTTTAATTGAGATACATATGTAAAAGAAATACTAGAAACCATTCAGATCTGGTTTTGGGGATTTGATTGACAGTTTCTAAGTGACCTCTCAGCTCATATGTGTGTTTTCTATCAGTGGGAGAGGAGAGGGGAAGCTACTTTAAAGGAGAGAAGTTTAGGAGACGTAGTGAGAATTGAGAAGGCACAAAGAAGGGCAATACTGATACAGCTCAACTTTTTAATCAACTACATCAATCTTTTGGGTTTTTTTTCCTCCCTGCCAGTTCACCCACTTGTCAGCAGTGTGCAAGGAGAAGGAAGCAAATTGATTTCCATAGTCAAGTATGTCTTTTTAGTGTTGCAGAGAAAAGGCAAAGTTGGCTGCAACTCTACCCTCCTCATGGTGAAGAGGATGTGATGGGTGGGGAAATGTCTTGGTTCGTGGCTAAATCATGGCTTTGAAAATTATTACTGATATTATTATCTTTTTGGAGTAATGCTAAAATGTTCTGGACCTGCGGTCAGACATCTGTATGAGAAAAGCCTGACGTTTTGGGTGGCTGTGTTTTGCCTGTATGATGGTTGTATTAGTTTGTGTTTGCTTTCATGTCCCAGCTGGTGAAAGTTAAACTCTCAGAGATGACAATGGCCTCTCTAAAGGTGAAGGAAGTGTTAGGAACAAGAAAAAAATGGGGAGAGATTGAGTATTTATACCACAACGCATAGTAAACATCCCACTTGTGATACAGGTAGCTAATTCGCATCTAAAATTTTGCCTGACTTCAGTCCTGGTCTAGACCACATGTGTCACTTTTGTTTATGTGCCGTGTTCTGTGGTCTGGTGGCAGTTTGGACAGCCAAGGATTCCAGGGATAACCACATGGTGAGGCACCTGAGCAAAAATGCTTCTGCTCTGAATGCAGTGGTACAGCAGAACTCCATGAAACAGCAATGCCTGCTCGCCTTTCTTGATTTCACATGCCTAATTGATTTTATTATTGAAAACTATTTTATTTTCCTTTATTTTATGTCCCAGCCCTGTCACTCTTTAGGAGTGACCAGTGCTTTGCCTTTACGGACTGTCAGCCTCATGCTCCACACTCCCAGTATCTGCAGTTGTAAAGATGCAAAGAGGGTCATTCCTGCCAGGGAGGGATGGGCACTGGTGCTAATCCTGTAAATTCACAGCAGGTCCCTCCCATGCACAAAAATCTGATTTTAACTCTTAAGGTCCTCCTTTGCTGTGATATTTATATAATTCCTACTTCTTAAAACAAGGAGTTAGATCTAGTCAGATTTAAGAAAAATTGCATGAACGAGCCTTATACATATTTATCTCTGCATCTTACTCAGGGATACTCAAGAAAGGAAGACTAATGACTGTCTTTTTGACACTGCACAATATAAAGCAAATGCAATTTCAAAGCATCCTTTAAGCCTCTGTGGCATGCTTAAATATCTTCCACTTGTGTGGCTAAAGACTAAAATAAGTCTTGTACCCAGGAGTGTTGGATTTGGGAGATTTGTGAAATGCCTGTCCCCAGCTACTTCCATTGATGCAAATGGTGGAGGCCAAACTGTCAGGACAGGGACTGGAGAGATTAAATTGGCTGAATAAGATGATAGTGCTTGCAGTTATTTCTAATCAGAGTTCATTTCTTATAGATACTCCCAGAGGTTTTGCATAGTGAGAACAAATGTAAATGCAGTTTAGAATACACTGGTGGGTATAGCTCAATGCTCACAGTCCATGAGCTAAAAAAAAATTGAGGGGATTGAGGTTTTGTTGGGTTCCCCTGCCCTCTCTGCCCCCCCGCCCCTCGCTCCCAAACTTACAGAGATGCTTGCTACTGATTAAGTGTTAGTGCCAAGCTGCAGAATGATAGGTTTGCACTTTACAGTACTGACTTCAGTTAATTGTGCTGGGGTAGCCATGTATAGATTATCATCTTCACGGTCTTCTGGAAGCAGAAATTTCTTTATTCCTTGTACCCTTCAAAAACCTGACAGGCAGTGAGACCTTAAGATTTCATGTGCAGCATGCCTCTCTGTTGTCAAGTTCTGGTTTGTTTGTAGTGTTAAGACGTGGCTGGATTCTCATATCAACGGAGGCAAGTAGATGGGTTAGACTTTTTAAAAAGGTATTTTAACACCTAAGGTTTTCAGGGGTTTTTTGAGGTTTTTTCAAGATATTTTGGCACTGAAGATTACATTGGTATGCAGCTTGTTGATATTCTCATTTTGAGTACTGTTCTTTTAAGAGAGGAGACAATGTATATGTTAAGCTTCTTTTTCTTGCAGTGCAGTTGTATATCTGGAGAGAAGACTTACACAGGTCAACCAGTCAATGAAAAGCTGGAGTATAGTTGTGGTTTTGATGGCAGCTTGGTGACAGTGATTGGGGGAAAATCTGCCTACTCCCCAGATAGTCTTGTCTCTTGACTCTGCTTTTTTTTCCCCTTTTTGCAATTTTGACTTGGTGCTTGTCTTTTCTCTGTGCCTTTGCTCCACACCCTCCCTGCCACTCCACCCAGTAATGCTTTCCTAAATCTTTGCTTTTTAAACCTTTCTGTTTCTTCTTCTGATAGCTGTACACGTGGAGAACTCTTTCTTTGCAGCAGGCTTTCATAGATTTGGAAGATTTCATCATGACCCTTACTTTTGCTTCTTTTGGCTGAACTCCAGTTAATTCTGTTTTTTCTTTTTTCCTCCCAGATGTCATATTTTTCTAGTTCTGTGATGTTCTGATTGCTTTTGCTTGGATTCCTTCCAGCTGATCTTTTCTGAAATTTGCTGAAGACTGGGTACAGCTTTGCGCTGGAAGCTTTATCAGCCTCAAGTAGAACAGAACTGTTGCTTCATGATTCTTACATATGTTCCTCTGTACATTCTTGTATGGTATTTGCCTCTTTCTCAACAAAGAATTTTCCAGTTTCTAAAACTTGCTTTGAATTAAGTCTTCCAGCAAGCTGCCAGCTTTAAGTTAGCAGCTTCCCCAAGTTTAATGAGTGTCATTTTGTCCTTCATTATCTAAATCATTAGTGTTAGAGTGGGATCAGGGCAGATCTCTGCAGAGATTATTCAGTATGTCAGGCTATTTTGTGAGTATTTCAATTTTTCTTGACTTTCCAAGCAGATATAAGTCAGTGGAGTTACCCAGGAACTTTCAGTTCTGCCATAAGATGACTGTATTGATAACAGTATGACAAAGTTTTCTTAACTTTTTGTGAGAATGTGGTTTGAATCTTTTGGCATGGTTTTGCTAGTGTCAAGATTCAGTGTCTATTGCTTCTGTGTTCCTAAAATACATTATTCTGACATAGTAGGATATTGGATTGATTTGACCTGGCTGATCTATGAGCAACCAGATTGTGTTGAATTCAGACTTTTATTTTCTTCCTGGTGCTAGCAGGTGTGTTTAATGGCAATCCATGTGCAAATGAAGCAACAAGTATCATTCTTCGGGTTTTTCTTTACACTCCTTTCCCCTCCCACTTCTTTAGGATATCACTGTTTGTAATTCTCCAGCCTCTGCTACCTTGTCAATCCACTACGAACTTTCAAAAATAACTGCTAATGATTTGAACCTTTAAGAAAAATCTGAACTATTCAATTCATGACTGAATTTCATGAAAACCAGCTAGTTTGAGAGAAATTTGCATCATCTATTTTTTTTTTCCTTTCCTCTGTCCTATCAGCACTAGTAATAGTTAGGCGTTTTTTTTTTTTGTTTTGGTCTTGTTACCTGTACCTTTCTTCAGAAAGTGATGAGTGGACTGACCTTTCCCTTAATCGTTATTTTATTGCTGTGAAATTACAGAATGAATTTTTGATGTCTCTTATTTCACTTTCACTTATATCAGTATTGCAATAATTGTCTGCAGGCTATTGCTCTTTTAGTGGAGTGCAGATGAATGGACTTCGCTTGACCTCTTTAGCTACTGAGGCAGAAGAACTAACTGTTGCTTGCTTTTTGTCATGTATGGGCAACAGCAAAACTTAAACATTTTGGGTCTGAGGATTAACTGGAAGCCAATTAAAAACTGGAGATGAGGGAGAACAAACAGTCAGTGGCAGAAAGCTCTCTTCAAATACAAAGCAAGTTCTTTCATACGGAATCAATGCACTGAAATGGTTAATGGGCAGATGCCCAAAGGCTGAATTTTCACCTCAACTGTTTTTGTCAGACTTGGGTTTGAGAACATCATTTAGTTGGTGCCCCTGATCAGCGCAGCCATAATTCAGAAACCATGAAACATTTTAGATAGGTTGCTTCTGCTGCTATCTGAGATTATAATAGTTGAAAATAGAAAGTACTGAAATAGTCTGATGAACTCAAGTTGACTTGATAATGATATGATAAACTAGAGACTTAATCCTGTGTCACCACCAGATCTAGAAGCATGTTGGATATGGGGATGTTGATAGGGTAGAGACAGTGAACAATGCTAATGCTGTTCACAAAATAAGAACCCTTCTGAAAAGGAACGTACAGTTTCAAGAACAGATGGTGTAGTGGTAATAGAGACTAACAAATTTTTGTTGGCTGGCAGCCGTCTTTCAGGTTAGGATCTTGTCTTTAAAGCTCTTTAATGGAGTTCACTTCCTTGCTGCAAAGTACTTGGTAAAAGGACAGAGTAAATTCCTCCTGGGAACTTATTCTTCCTGGTCTAATAAAAACAAGATTACAGTGGAAGCAAAAAGGAAGAGGCAGTCAGCTCATAGTGACAGGTACACTTTGTTGGAGCAGCCTATGTTTTTTTTTTTTATTTTGTTCTGCTCCCTGCACTCCAGAATTAGCATTCTGCAGGACGGTTGTCACCCCTGTGATGGAAGGTGGGAAGACTGACTTGGAAACATGCACAAGTCTTGCTTTGATCGTCTCATTTCTTCTGCAGAAGAAGCATATTGTTTGTGAGACAGGGCTTACATAATGCTCCTGTGTGTGTGTGTAAATATATTTAACATAGGCCTTTTGTTTCTTGACTAGTTTAAATCTAATCCATAATGTATGTGCAGTGTGGAAGGCACCAGAAGAGGGGTGAGTTGGAGTGCATTTTGGATCTATCTTCTCCTCCAGTGCCCTAGAACTTGTATGGACTCATAACAAGCAAAATGGAGGTGAAATAATGCCATTCTTATCTTTTATCTGTACCATTAAAACAGACTGTCTCTAACTGATCAGTGATATCGCAAACCTCCTGTCTTTCCTTGCCAGGCTGTTTCTCTTGTTGCACAGTAGCTGGTAGAGAGGCTTTAAATGCAGAATTAGCATGTAAGCCTGTGCCATTTTTGGCTGGCTGTTAATGTTTAAAGTCTTTAAAGTCACCCACTAAAGACAAGGCAAAAGAACAAACGTCGGCCTGGATATGTGGCGTGTGTGTTCTTGTTTAATATCGGAATTTCTGGTATGGCCAGGGATGCATGCCAGGTTTGGCAGTACAGGGCACAGTTCAGATACTTAAGTACTGTACTAAAAATAACAGGACTGTTTTAGACTGGGACCCAATTAGGGAGAGAATAACTTGTTGCTCTGCAGTCAGTAATCTGAAGTAGCATGCAGGCTGCAATGCACACGTAAACTCATCTGTTTTGCTTGCAGAGTTGCCAGTTTTGACACCACTTTCTCCCTGTGTTCCTTAGATGCTTTTCCAGAGGCTCAAAAAAATAACTAAAAAACCCCTTCTCTTAAGGCAGACTTTGTACTTTAGTTCAGATTTTGATATTGTGGTGTTTAATGGCATTACATCTCCTAATCTTCTAGTGTTGGCTTGGGAAATTCCTAGAAGGCAGGGAGCAGGAGGTGAGGAGCAGTGCTCTCCCTGACACAGTGAGTGAGCTTTGCCCTGCCCCACGGAAGGGCAGCAAGGGTGAATCTGGGCAGTCCAGGAGCAGAGGGCATAGTTTGAAGACTGTTACTTTTCCCCTGTTTTGCCTACTGGGGTTGGAAGAGAAAGGAGTATAGTTCCTGAAACCCGATGCTGCTGCTTGCTTTTCTATGTCAAGAAGTACAATGAAAATAACTTGCATGTTTAACCTCCTGAAACAAATCATTACTTTACACTTCAGTAGATTCTCTCTGACAATTTTATTTTTGATGATGCTGCTGGCTGCCACCTTGTATTAGATTGCTTGCATTACAGTGCAACAAGTTAGAGGAATTTCTTCATGCCCTGGGGTGATGGGGAAGGTGCAAGCATGCTCCAGCGTCTGAATCCTCTGGTCTTGGAGGGCTTCCAGGTGATTGGCTGCATCCTATCTCAATTTTATGCCACTGATCAGAGCGGGGTTGTTGACGAGGGAATGCTTTATGGAGCCTTATGCAAATGCTGCATTGTATAGACTTGTGCTGATGCTTGAGATGAAAGTGAAATGCACCTAAAACTTCTATTTTTGTAGATGTCTTTCTAGCATGCTATTTTGAGAACATGAAAAACCCAGAATCATTTTGGTCTTGTGACTCTTGTGCTGTTGTGAAAGTAGCTTTTCATTTTTATTGAAATAAAAAGCTGATGAGAGGTATTCAAGGCTTTGTTCTGCTGTGGTCTCTTAGCAGCTTTCGGTATGGCATTGGGCTTATGTTGTGATTTTGGGAGGACGTAATCAGGTTTCTTTGATCATGTAGGAATCTTCATGTTCTTTGAAACCTTAGATTTTGATTTGCTCTTGTCCTGGCCTGAAATGCCAAGAAAGAGTCTTCCTAAATGCCGGTTATAAAAACAGTATCTTTTGTATTCAGTGCTAAAATGTATCATATCATGGAAGTAGTAAATTCTCATGGAAATATAGCTGGAGAGGCACCATGGCGAAACAGATCATGTTTTGTGTTGTAGAGAGCTAGAGCATTTAGGCATGTGCTTGTCAACTCACGGGCTACATGTATTCTACCTTCTTCATACTGCAGCAGCCTGTGGGACTTGCTGTTAAAAGTAAATGTTACATGGAGGATGCCTAGCAACTGTAGTTTTTAGGTCTGTGCCAAATTGTTAAAGGTGCAAATCTGTTAGATTGATGCAGTGTTTTCTGGAGGATGCAGTAAGACACTGCTGAAGGTGATGAGCTTCTGCACTTTGGTGACGTGGCTGTCCCTTCAGCTCTCCTTCACCATCCCCATTAGGTTAATGTATAGTGTCCACAATTCACAGCCAGGAATATTAATTAAAAAAAAATAATAATATGAATTGCAGCTTCGTAGGTAGAAAGCCTGCAAGGAGTTTTTTTCTGCTTTTAGACCATTCTGTTTCATGGTGAGCACGCTCCAGTTCTCTGGAGTGGGCACACACATTACTATAGTTGCTGTCTCTTAATAAGCTTTCTCCAGTGCTTAGTCTAAATTATTATTATTATTATTTTAACACATAGATAAGTCCAGTCACCCATGGAAAAGATTTCCATGTTTCCTATCCATGTCAGATACTCTATCTGCCTTTTGAGAGGAAATGGTTATTCTCTCAGCACTTTGTTCATGTCCTTCGTAACTGACTCGACGTTTTCACTCTTCTCTCTTCTTCTCTGTGCCAAATGATCCAGGACTGATCGTTTCTGCATTAGGAATTCCTGTTCTCTATACTCTTTTTAATTCTATTTTACCCTTTTAATGTCATAACAGCCCACAGTTTTCAAGAAGTGGGTGTGCCCTGGGTTTAATGACTTGTCATGATTCTGCTTTGCTTGTGGCAGTTCCTTGATTCTTAATACTGTATTACTGTATTTCTTTGTGAGGTATTGTCTGCTTTTTTTTTTCTTCCTCTTTCCTCTAAGATGATACTTCAAACAAGACTTCAGACTCCTGACACCTAATACTTCAGTGGTATACACAGGCAGGGTTATTTTTCTTCTTGCACTTTGGCTTGAGTTTGTGGAAATTAGAGTTGCCCTTTTGGCTACCCATTTGCCTGTGATCATGAGATCATTCTGCTGTGCTTTGCATGAAGTTCCAGCTCTGACTGAACACATCATACTGCTGGAAAACTTCATGTCACCTCCCTGTTTGTCACATTTCAGAGAGCTTATGTTGAAAAGGATGGCCACTACAATCATTCTGGAGACTTCTTATATGGAAAAAAAAAAAAGCTGTTTTCCTACCTTTAATTCTTGTCCTTAGGCTGGGTGTTAAGGGGGAACCACTCCTGCAAGGTACAGCAGCTCAGGTCCTTTTAATCCTAGGTAGGGATAATGTTCACATGTGTCTTGTTCATACAGTATCATAAACTTTAGGTAGGTGTGTCATAATGTCTGCAAAAGCTATACTGACTCTTCCTCATGCCTTCTTATTTAAGGCTATGTTAATCTAGTTTTAACCAGGTCTTTCAGAAAAAGAAGTCACTTTTTGTTTTTTCAGTTCCATGGATTTACCTTGAACTTATATAACTTACCATCTTCCATGTTATGTCCAAATCACTTTAGGTGTGCCAGGGTATGTACAGTAATGAATAGCTTGGTAGTTGATGTTTTCCTTTAGAAATCTTGACTGAATTCTTTCTGTTGTGCAACTTATTACAGTCTTTTACTGGTGCTTTTAAAATAATATGTCGACAGTTATTTAGTATGTATGGTGCCTGGTTGGTTTATTTATTTTGAGGGGTTTTTTTAACAAACAAACATAGTATCTCTTAAGCAACTAAAACCAAAACAGTCCTTACAGAAACCTAGAAGATGTTTGTAGCTAAGGTGAGTTTTGAGGTAGTGGGCAGGAAAGATTTATTTCCTGTGTTTTGTAGTAGAATTGGTAGGAGATGTCTTTCTGGTCTGGTATTTGGATTAAGTCTTGTGCCCCAAGTTCCATCTGGGCATTTGTTTGAAGGTAACCATAAACAAGAAATTGATCTTCGCTATCCTGATTTCTGGGGCTCTTGCCTTAGGTTATAGAGCATGCCTGGTACAGCACTATTACATCCTGTGTTTCCTTTCTGAACTTCAGTGTCCCTCCTCTGCATTGCCTGGTCTCAAGTTACTGGGACAGCAAGTTAACATCTTTGAGTACACTTGGCAGAACAAAGTCAGAGGAATGTACTTCTTGGTTAGAAAAATTAAATCTCCAACTCGTGCAGCAAAAGAATGGATATAAAATTTCCACACCTGAGCAAGAAGTGTCAGGCAAGCCTCCCAGTAGCAAAGGAAAAGACCTGGGAAGCTCGCATGTATCCTTTGCAATATTTCTAGCACATAATTAAATGCTGTTTTCTTGTCCAGTCTGAGAACTTGTTTATGAAACCTAATACTGCCCTGTGAAACTCTACACTTTGCTTCTTAATACTACAGCTTGAGTGATGCTCAATGAGGTGGACAGGGTGCTTTGTGTATCAGCTGTTTCAGGCGTCGTGAAGTCTAAATACAGCGCTTCCTTAGCTGGCACTTGGAAGCTTCACCCTCTCCCGGGGAGGGGGAAGAAATGTCAGTGTCACGGCTCAACCCTGTAGCAGATGCATCCTTCAAAAAAAAAAAAAAACCAAAAACAAAAACAGCTGAGTCATTCATTCATTCTTTTTCTTCCATGCTGCCAGCCAACCCTAATACCCTTGTATTTCACACAGGAGGGAGAAGGCAGACAATACTGTCTTTTATTATTCATACCCTGCAGCTCACTATCTTCTTCACAAAATAAGGGTGGCGTCTGTCTGTCTCCACTTCATGGGAAAGATTAACAACAATTAAGGTCAGCAATTAAGGTTGTGAAAACCTTTGAATAACTGCAACATCTGTTCTTATACTGGAATAAATAAAATAAAGCTGAGGCTCTAATTGCCAACAGAGTACTTGCTCATATCTGTTTTGTAATCGTGGGCTTATGAAATTTGTGTTTTTAACTGGTCCCTTGCTGACCAACATCACTGGCTAGCAGTTGGTACAAACCTGCATGGTTTAGCCAAGAGCCATGTGCTGAAAGTTAGGGTACAGGATGAGAAGTAGGAATCATGTGCGAAATGTGGGGCACTGAGCCTTGCCCTGGCAGGGTGGTCGAATGGTTCCTGTGGTGGTTGTGGGATGTCATCAGCCCCTCACCTTGGACATAGCAGTTGATCCCCTGAATTTCCCAGTCCATTTCATTGTCAAATAAAACTGTTTTTCCTATGCTGCTCTTGACTCTCACTGATTTTAGTCTTGCTTTGAGATGGAATAGGGTTGTTAAGGGGAAATTTGCTATTCCTCAACTGACTTATTTCTGTAAGCTTAAATTTGATGGCAATAGAGCACCTGAGTGTTCTGATATGGACATTTCTAGAAGTAGTTATTTCCAGTGTTGCCCCAATGCCTACTTAGATCAGGGAAAAAATTACAAATTAAAGAAAGAGAATGTCCTGAACTTCAGTTAAAGAGCATTCATTCAAATGAAGCCATTTTGGTATAAAAAAATGTTCCCTGAATGCCAGCAGATGGAATAAAACATTCCATTTGAAAGGTACCTACAATGATCACACAGTCAACAGTCTGACCACTTCAGGGCTGACCAAAAGTGAAAGCTTGTTGTTAAGGGCATTGTCCAAGTGCCTCTTAAACACTGACGGGCTTGGGGTATTGACCAGCTCTTAAGGAATCCTGTTCCAGTATTTGACCACCTTCTTGGCAAAGGAATCATTTCCGCATATCTAGTCTGAACCTCCCCTGACTCAGCTGTGAACCATTCTGACACATCCTGCCACTGGATATCAGGGAGAAGATTTCCCGTAATGAATGACACATTTACTTAATTTTGTCTGACTATACAGGGTGATTTCTTAACTTTTCTGCAGAGCAAATGCTCAGCAGTGTTGTACTTTCCATCCAGAGAATGAAAACTTCACTGCTGCTCAAGGGCTGCTAGCTGGAGCCTAGTCCTTCTTGGCACATGTGGCCTCTACAGAGGGAACTGTTTGCATTCTGACTTGGCACAAAACTGCACTTTCCAGTTTTCTTTTTTGGTGTTCTTAAAAGTGGATCTCATGAGACATTTAGACCTTAAAAAGCTTAACCTGCTAAACAATGATCTGTCTTAAGACATAAGGATCTGTCCTCAAAGTCTGGTAGAAAACCAGCCGTGTCTTTCTCTCCCTGAGACCATGAGAGAAATGCAGGTGTGTTGTTTCCTCGTGTGCTCAGTATTTCTCCCTCCCCGTCTATGAGTAGTGGTTTTCTATTATGCTGCATTTCTTTAGCTGCAAGACCTTTTCTGACCAGTGCTGTTACTTGCTGTCATGGGAAAAAGGATATCCATGTTATTCCTGCCTCTTGTTTCACTGTTCTGCATAATCCCACTGAGACTGACTGGAGTGCTGCATTAGGCAATGTGTTGTATTTCTGTAGGAGCAGAGAATAAGGGTATGCCTGTATCTGAGGAGACAATGCTAGGAAATTCTACAACTGGGAGCTTCTGTGGGAACAATGGCTATCATCTCCTGCCATGAAGAGGAACAGTTCTGTACAGAGCTGCCTTTTCAGATCTGGCTCTTGAGAGGCATCTAGCTTCAGTGAACGTCTGCTTCCGTCTTGTGTTTTGGAGAGAAGCTTTTTGATTTTGTATAATGAAGAGGTTGTCATTTAGTTAAATTAAACAGTCCTCATGAAAATTGTGCTGCTTGTTTTAGGCTATTGACTTATATGAGTTTTTGTACTGGAAAAGATGCATGGGCAAAGATGTTGCAGGAAACAAAACTGATAGTTTCCAAGCCATAGTGTAATTTATCTAAGCCTGGTAATGCCATAAAGAGGAGACAGTATCAGACAGTGGTGGAAAATTCTGTGGTACTGCTGTCCATTTGAAGGAGACGGGGAATATTACAAGATCTGTTGAGAACTCTAAGCACCAGAGCCTTAGCTGAAGGGAATATTCACCCTCTTCCAGTGACAGAAAGTAGCACGAAAGCCTGTGGGAGGTATTTATGTAAAGCAGGCAGTTGTGTGAAGCCATCTCTTCGTGCAGAGCTGGGTTTTAATAAAATAGAACTGCTAATTAGTGAGGCTGAAATGAAAATCGAGACTTTTCTGATGCATCTGTCAAATTGATTGTATTAATGATGAGTGAATTTTTACAGATCAAAATACAAAGCTATAAAAACATTCTGAATTGTTATTTCATCAATTAACAACAGCAATTAGAAATTTCAAATTTCTGATATTCACAGAGGCTTTTGCAAGAGAGCTTATCTGTTTTTTTAATAAATCTTTTATTACACTTCAGTGTATTTTGGAAGAGGGAGAAATTTTTGGAAGAGCAAAGTGTGAACAAAATCTCTGCCTCAAACAGCAAAGGAAAGAACTGAGGTTTGGGGGTTTTTTGTTTTGTTTTGTTGTGGTTTTTTGTTTGTTTTTTTTTTGTTGTCGTTGTTTTAGTTTGTTGTTTTTTTTTTTAAGATGGACTGAGTTCTGCCTTGTCAGCTGAGTTTTCTTTTGCATTCTGTGCTGCTGCTGAAGAATCTTTTCATCTGTTTAGAGAGTTTACATGCACATGTAAATGTATGTGTATAATATATGCACATGTACACACTGAGTGAAATCAAACCCTGAAAGTTGCTGTGAGAAACTGTAACTTTGTAAGAATTGATTTCTGCAGTAGAGAGACCAAAAGGCTGGGGTTACTGCAGGGCTGGTCTGGCATAATTTTTGGTCTTGTCCAGAGATGCTGAGAGTTTGAAACTTAGGTGCTGTAGAGTGGGGAGGGATTCTTCTGGCTGGTTTTGTGCCTCCAGATTGTGGATGGCTACATCTGAGCCAGTTTGCTAAATTCTGTTTGTAGTCAGTGGAAGGAACCAGGTGCTCCAGTGATGTGCTTCATTGAATTGTGTAGGTTGAGCTCATCTCATCCAAACCCCAGCTTTCTCGACGTCTTCTAGATAGCTGTCGTGGAATGAGATGGTCTGCACATACAGAAAGCCTGTTTCTCTTCACTGACTGATGTGGCAGTGCAGGGGTATACATTTCTCCTGTACACATACCACCACCTAGGGTACGTGACTTTGTTCATATCCTGTAATAGTGTTGTGGTCAACTCTCTATGTAGCCTGGATGCTGATTTGCTTCTTTGAGCAATGTACTACAGGCCTGTAAAATGATGTTGTGTGTGGGGACACTTAGGTGCTCTCTTCTCCCTTCTTTCTATTGCTCCCAGTACCAGTTGGGCAACCTTGGAGGTGGGAGAATGCAGATGGGAACTCTGTGTGGGTTCCAGGCTTGGAGTACAGGTATTTTGTGGGTTAAAGTACATTGGCACAGAGGGAAGGCACTTTGGCTACATCTGGAGCCTACACCCTTTGAGAACAAATGTTCCCCTTTGTCATCTCTGTAGTCTGAAGGTTAACTAGGGATATTCCTTGTTTAATGCGTATCTAGTTAACCTTCAGTGATGGTGATATTTCATACCTCTGTTAAATAGTCTCCTAAGGTCTGAAACAACAGATTTCCTTTATGGCACCCTGAAAGTACAGGGAAGTAGCTCTTAATGTAGGTGGCTTGGCAAAATACTCTAGTCAAGTATTTGGCCTGCTACCCAGCCTTCGATATGTAATCTTTTGGTGCTGCCAAAATACCATTCTAATTAAGTTGACATAGTCTATGAAGCCTGGGTGGTATTACTTCAGTTTTCTTCCCTGTGCTTTCTAACACTGCCTTTTGAAAGGGTTGGTGAGAGCTGTGACACTTACAACCTCACCGGAGTCTTCATTAAACTGGGATTTTGGTGACCTTACGACCCTCAGGATCAAAGGAAGGAATATTGTCTTTCTTCCTCTCTGCAGATACAAGTTTATAGCAATAAATAAATGTACACTAATGCACATGAAACTTGGGATCAGTTGGCAAGATTTTAGCTTTTCGTTGAACATTAGCCCTTCTACAAAATATTAACTAATTCTGTAGGTTTATTTTCTATTTTGTTTACACTTACTTGAAAAAGCTATGCCCTGTTTGTCCCAGGGTGGTATTATATTTGCAAGTAGGTCAGCATACTCGCTTTTGAGATGTCAGCTTTGAAACTGTTTTTCATGGGCTGAAAAGCAAAAGGGGTTAAGAAAGACTTTTGCATGTCCAATATACTTTATTTATTTATTTATAGAAATTCTTAGCCTGTAATCAAGAATAGAGCACCACTAACATTTTAGTTGTGTTCTGAAAGTCAGCACTGATTGCCTGCTGCTAACTATAAGCCACCCGTGGATTTGAAGCTTGTGTGTTGCATAATACCAGCAAATGCATCCGAGATTACAAAATGGTCTCTTTGCTCTGAGAAGAGATTGTTGTGATTTGTTAGTGAGGCAGCGTTAAAGTACACGAGTTATCTGTGACATCAGTATCTTAAAACTGCAAGTGGTTTTTTGTAGTTGAGTTTGCTCTGGCACTGCTGGTGCTTCAATGCATGGGAGTGAATGAGTGCAGTCTCCAAACTTGGTAGTTTTTATGTTCCAGTTAATCAATCAGGAGTGTATGGATTTCTTTAAGTTTCTCTCTGTTATTCTTTGCACTTCTTGCACTCCTTTATTATAATCCCCTTGAATAGAGAGGATTTTTTGTTCATCTGAAGAGCAACACAGTATTTGTTGGAGTTGCCTCCTTGCACTCTTTACGATTAGAAGCAGAGTGGGCCATCATCTGCTTGCTTAGGGTTGTAGTAGTCCAAGGCTCTCCTGGCTTTATTGAGTTATCACTTACAAGATATATGATGGTAACAATTACCCTGCTGTGCATGAGAGGTAAAATGGGTTTGCTTGTTTATTTTTTTTACTACTTGCTATTGCTAGTTACTGTGGTGTCTCTATAGTAATTATTTCAACAGTTGAATTCTTTAGAATAAACCATGTTTGGAAATATGTTACCGCAAAATTCTATGAATTAACATACTGTTGATATTGGGTATGTATCTTCACTCACAGCATATAATTTTTTCAGAGTGTTCTAACCATACAAATGAGGTATACTAAGAATAACCTGTGCACTTAAGTGTACCTCTAATAGAATCTCAAAAAGATAGATTCTTAGTGAGTAGCCTGCTGTTTGAATTGAAGTGCCTAACTGCCTTCCAACTTCAACTGTTTATATGGTATTAGACAAGGTACATAAACTAGTTCTTATTCATGAACATAAATTACAGGTAACTCTGTAAAAGCCTGTATGGATTGATTTGCTTTAAAAACATGAACCTTGATGTCTAAATAAAAGCTTTTGATAATCCTAGTTAATAGCTCTTAAAAAAAAATCTTCTACCAAAAGAACAGCAAGTCACACATGTATTAAACATGTATTAAACCTGTAAATCATCTAAGTGAAAAACATAATGTCTAATGTTCTTGCTCCACAGTGGTGAAATTTTAAATCCAGGAAAAGTATTTAAACTCACCCAAAGTCTCTGGAGAGCAGGAGAGACATAAGGAGGCATGTGGATGGTATTGACAGATATCTGACTGTAACTTTCTGTGCACAAGTGTGGGTTTTGGTTTTGAAGTCAGTCTTATGGTCAGTCCCCTCTAGCCAGTGTTGTGGTATAAAAGCTAGCAGGTTCATCAAAAAGCTGTACTGAGCCCCCTGCATAAAGCATCCAAGTAAAGGAAAATAGGCTTGAATAACTGTAATAATGATTGATGAATGGATCATTTGGATGAAACAAGCTTAAAATGCTTGAAAAACTAATCAGTGGGCCATGTGATAGGAGATTGCCTCTTGTTCTTTGTGTTTTTGTTTTTTTCTTGTCTTTTGCATCACCCAGAAGGGGAGAAAAGGCTTCTGCATGCTCTGGAAGATTCTCCTCCAAAGTAAAGGAGTGCTGTCACAAATGAGGAAACAGAAGCTAGGAACAGAGCATACCTTCTGCAGATTGCTACTCTATGAATTTAAAATCCCTCTATCAACCCTTTGTATATATGTTTCAACTTTTTTCTCTCCTAACTTTTGTCAGGAGGCTGTAAAAGCAACAGCTGAGGAGTGCATCCTACCATCTTGTCACCTTAATAAAGGGAAGTTGAATCTGATAAACCTTTCCCATGGATGTTTATGGACAGACATGTAGATTAAACTGGATTCAAACTGAATCTGTAATAATCTTTCTTAACCGCCCCCCCCAAAAAAAACCCCTAAAAACAAAAACAAAGCACTGTAAAGAGGCTGATGAACTTGCTCTAACTGTATAGGAAAATGTCTTGTGTGTAATTTAGTCCCTGGGTTGGGGAGTCTAGAGCCACTGCCTTTCAAATCCCATCCCAGAGTAGGAGGAAGGACCATTCACACCAGTGGCAGGTTGAAAGCATAAAGGCTCATTAGTGTGTCAAATACAAAAAGCAGTGTTTGGTAAGTAGGCAACAAATGCAGATTTCAGTTGAGTCGGTACCATAAGGTGAAAGTAAGTGTCTTTGAGAAAAATGCAACTTTATATTTTATTTGGAGAGCTATCCAAATGTTTAACTTCTGTGAGATGCCTGGAAAGCAGTAATTCTCACGGACATGCAGTAGGAAAGGTTTGCCAGCTCCTAATGGTAGTAAACAAAGAAAATGAAAGTTCACAGGTTGCCTTGGCCAATGCAGTAGTTTGTTGCCACTGGAAAGGGGTGATCCTATTCCTTTACCCTCTTGCTCACTGTCTCCTGCCATTAACTTTGTGCCAGCTGAACTGCCTGTGAGATCTAAGTTTATTGCACTTGCTTCCTTAGCAGAACACTAACCCAGCAAAATAAATGCTTTAATTAACACAAGCTGAACTCGTTAAGGACCATACATGACACAAAAAGGGGAGAAGGAGGGAGCGCCATGAAGTTGCTGGGAGGAAGTGGAGGAAGAAAGAAAAGCAAGGGCTGGTGAAGAGAGTAGGATGTCTGTCCTGTTCTTGGCAGTAACAAGCTATTAAATCATCTTGACTGTTGTATAACTTCACTCTAAGTCCTCAGGTTGGATAATAGAAGCCTAAAATAACATAAGGAAATAATTATTTAGACCGCTTCCCAAAATTATAAAACTTTGGATTCTGTTTTATGAGAAATGTGACTAAATTGGGGTGGGGAGGGGAGGAAAGACAATGACAACAGAGAATAGAGACAGTACTTTTTTGGTTCTCTGTATGCAAAGGATGTTGTGAGAAACTGTATATGGAAAATTGGAGACGGTTAGTCATGGCATGCTCAGATGAAGTTCACCTTGGGCTGCCTCCCTGTGCATCTTGTGTCCCACTCATGCATGTGGACCTGCCCTAACTCTGCGTATGGCTTGCTGATGGGGTTGTCTGCTGTATCCTGCAAAGTTTTTTATTTCAGTTTCTGTCCAATTGATATTTTGTTTAGGCTTGGGTACAGTTTTCTGTTTAGTTACCAAAGTTCCTGCTTCAAAGATTAGTTATTAAGAGGCAGAAGATGATTTTCAGTGATCAAGTGAGACAGTGAAACTGCAGAGTTTGGAAATATTTTCAAAGTTCAATATAGGTTTGGTGGTGGGGATTTTTTGTCATTGTTTTCTTTTTCTTTTTTTTTTTTTTAATTGGAATATTTTCTTCAGAGACAAGGGAAAAAGTTCTTACGTAGATGGGCTAAGTACTATTTTTCTATTTTTCTCCCTGGACTCTATGTTTGCTGTCAGGGAAGCTGTTCTGTCAGGAGGTGAACATGTATTCATAGGCTATGAGTCTTGAGCCTTTTCAAAATTTTAGGCAGATTCAGGAAACCAAAAAATGCTGAACTGCATATATTTTATTTAATTTTATTTGGCAAGACTTGAAGTGGGATGGCATCAGCTCTTCTGTGCTTATGAAGTATATCTCTGTTTTGGCTTTCAAAAGCCTGAATTGCCATTGCCAAGATTCCTCACTTTCTGGCAAAATTACAATGGCAAATGGCTTCCTTTACAAGGTGTAATATTTAGACTAACAGCTTTGCAATTAAGAATGGCAAAAGAGAATTATATTCCTTTTTTTTATAAGACCAGATTTTTTAGTATGGATTCGTGGGAGTGTTTGGATGTAACTGAAGTGCTTTTGATTGATGATTTATATTTGAACAGTGCTTTTCATTTTAGTGCGCAACACTTGCTTGAAATTTTATCTAGAACAATGCTTTGTTTTCAAAGATGTTCAAAGTATTTCTCTAGTTAGGCAGTTGCTCTGTATCATAGACTTGCAAATGCCTTTTGGGTACATATGTGTAACAAAATGTGCGTGCAGATACCAACTTGTGCAAGGGAGATAAGAAGAAATTGGGAAAGCTGCAACTATTCTTTAATATTACCTGCTTCTAATCTCAGTAGGCCATCAGTGTTGATGATCATGTCATTGTTGTGGTTGGAGAGTAATGCCACTCTGGAGCATTTGGGGAGATGTTTTGGAGGAAAAAAAAAACTGGTTTGAAGGAGAACTGGCCAAGTATTATTTTTCAGCATATCAAAACTGGAGACTTTGGGTGTGAGGAAGGATATTCAGAGCTGGGGTGAGAAGCAAGTGTGTGCTTGGACTGAGTAAATTGGAAAAGTGGTCGATAAAACTTTTGAGATGATGAATCCAGTCCTCTGAGTGCCCAACAGAGCAGTGCTGTGTAGTTCCATGTGCGCGAAGCTGCCAATATGGTTTGAAGTCAGGCTTTTGGTTGTATCTGTTTGACAGCATGCACTAATGAACCTTTGGGTCCTGCTGAGCACCTTAGTGGTGGAGGACATCCTCAGTCTTGTAAACTGACACAGTCTCCACCTGAAATCATCACCAAAAGAGGGGAACATGGTTTAGAAATACTTATACATCCTGATTACTAAAGCTGTGATGAAATTTGATGGCAAAGTTATGTGCAAAGGGTGTTTTAGGATCTAGTCTTCTTGGTCCAGTCAGCTAGGCAGTCTGATGGCACTTTCTTTTCAGCCCACATAGTCATTCAGCCTTCCTTTTTGTGAGAAGTTGTGTGGATCTTGCATGCTAAAACACATCTGGGTCCCACAGTTTCAGTGCAGCTGGGGACATTGCTAGCTGTCAGGTCTTTCAACGACAGAAAATTCACTGGCATGCCTCATGCTGCTTGTATCCAAATTTATTTCCATTGTAACTATGGCAATAGGAGTAGATTAGTAAGAAAGTGTCAGAGTATGGGTCTTCATGCCCGGTGTTATAGAGGATTGTTGGATGTATCCATATAATTGCCTCATCTTGAAAACCTGCCTGAATAATGCAGATAGACATATATATGTATTTGTCTGCAGAAAAAATCCAGAACACTTCTCTAGATGTTGTGAAGTAGCGGGGAGCCTGGAGCCAGGTAAATGACCAGTTGAGGTCTTGGACATTGCTCCTTATGTGTACCAACAAGATAGGGTCTTTTTTTCCCTGGGTCTTCAGGATGTTAAATTATAAGTCAAGTAGACTTAACCCAGACAGTCCTGAAGGTAACTTAGGAGAGAATATTGCAGGAATTCAGTCACTTTAAGACTTCTTTCTAGTTTCTTAGCAAAATACGAGTTTGGTCTGCTAAGCCTCATGCGGTAGTGTAGGGAGAAATGGAATGGTGACACTTAGCGTCTGAGAGAATAAAAAATATATAAAAGAGAGGGAAAGATTTTTTTAACCTGTGTGTTAAAGCTGAGATTTTAGAGAAAGGTCTTCAGATAGGTCAAAACTTATGGCTATGTTGAAGCTTTTTTCCCTTCCCCATTTCATTGTAGTTCAGCTACAGAATGCACAACACTACAGAAGAAAAATAATGAAATACTTAAAAGAGTAGAGCACTCAATAAATTTGTTAAGTTACCTTTCATAAAAGAGCAGAAATCCAGTTTTCAAGAGCTCTGGAGCTTGTCTTGCAACTCTGCCAGGTTAATTTTTTTTTCCATCCTTCCTCCTGTTCTCAACTAATATGCAACCAATTGCATTTTAAAAATTATTTTTCTCTTGAATTTAAAGACTTTGACAGATGGCACATGTAGAACCTGGAAAACTTCCTGAATTGGCAGAGTGACCATACCCCTGCCATTTTCTTACCGCAGTATCGGTAGGTGCGTAGGCTGTGTCTGCTTCCAGAGTGCTGGGTGAGATACCGTTCACTCTGCTAGGAGTGTTCAGACAGCAAGTTATAAATCAAAGAAACATACCTGGTGATGGGCTTAATTTGCAGTTAATAAATAATGTAATCTACTGGTTAGGTGGGTGATTTGATTGTCACTTAAACAACTCATTCAGAGCATCGACAATCTCCGGGATGCATATATACAGTGCTTTCCGTGCGGGATAAATACCAATCTTTGTTTAGATGATGTGAGTTGATTTAACATTTTTCAGAGACTGAGACATCAAAGTTATGCCGGACAATAGTCTATTCTTTCATCTAGAAAATGTCATACCAAAAATTAGTCTTATGACCTTTGAAACTTGGTTTATCATGACTATCCTTCTTTCAGGGACTCTGTCCAAGGCAGAACGCTTGAGCCAATAAAAGCACATGAAATCGCTTGGTTATGAATCTGCACAGGCTGTCTCGCTCAAAGTTGCATGACAGTTGTTCTCGCTGCTGAATGTTTTGAGTTTTGTAACAGTGATTGACTACATAGCTTGTTTTCTATTTACCATCCTTTGGAATTTCCCTCCCCCATCTAAGGCATTTTAGGAAAAGGGCAGTAACTTGGCATTGAATACCTCTTTGCAATTTGTGCTTTTTAACTTGCATGGAAAGAACATGTACATCTGTATTGCAGCTACAGTCTCTGAAGAGGACTGATATGCTGAAAATCACGTTTAAGGCAACAGCAAAGGAATAGTTGATGTACTTTTTTTTCTTTCTAAGTCCCAATGTTTATCTGCTGAACATAGGAAGTGGTATAGAGTTCTATCCCTATAAAATTTATTATTTGTTGATGTGGTACAACAGGGCCTTAGGTCTTAAAGGTGAGCAAAGGTTTTTTGTATTCCTAGGGCAGGACTAGTTTGATGAACTGCTTTTAGACAGACAAAAGAGATGGGATCTTAAATCAGTGTTAATGTGTGACTGACTAGGAATGATATCATCTAGAGATTATTGCTTTCCTCTGTTTCTGCAGTGTTAACAAATGAATGCTCAAGAATGTAGCAGCAAAGCAAATGGTTCTTGATAAATTATGCAGTCTTGACTCCAACTATTGTTTGAGGTAATTTATGATCTGCCATTGGCGTAATGGGGTTGTGGCATAAACTGCAGCACGCCCTAGAGTAGACAAATTAGTCTGGTATTGTTTAGGAACATATTTGATCTCTCTTGCTATAAGTGAATTGAAGCTTTTTGCTGAAACATCAGAAGACAGTATTTTGATACTCAGTCCTAAATAACCTATCTTTAAATTTGCAGCATTTGTGCCTTTTCCTGTTTTCTAAATACTGAAGTGATAATACACATAAAACTGTTGCAGTCTGAAGCTGAATTCTTTTCCCTTATCCATACTTTATGTAAACTTGTTTTGGTGGATTTAGAGGCTATAATACAGTTCTCTTAGTTCTTGATGCATTTTATCAACTTCAGAACAGCTATTCTAGTGGCTTGCCTAATTTCAATTTCTAAGATGTGCTTACAGAAAGCCATACTCCCAAAAGTGAAAAGGTTTTTAAGAATTTTTCTTAAATCGATACTTAATTCACCTGGAACAAACTGGGTGATTAGAGTGAAATCTTCAGATCAGTCCTAAAAGCTTTCTGCAATCTTTTAGTTGTGGAGAAGTAGTTAGATGGCCATAGACCGCTGTTTATATGTTTAAAGACTAGCAGTAGTGCAAGTTGGGTGTCATGCCTCCAGAGTCAGATGTTTGAGCTGGTCTCCCCCACTTCATCCCCCCCTCTGAACCCTGTAAGATTTTGGGTTTAAACTTTTTTTTTTTTTCCCCATAGCATTTACTTATCTAGATTAAACAACTTGATTTATGCACATTGGGTTAAACAGATTTTCCGACTTGCTGTTGCCAAAACCAGTTTCTTCACGAGGTAATAGGCTGTATGAATTGATCGCAAAAAACTGCAGGAACCCAGTTAACTATTTCCTGGAAAGAAGCTCCCATGAGTTTGCCTGCCTTACTGATAGAGGATGAAGCAACCATACCTCAGCCAAACTTATCCTGGAAATAGATAAAATGAAGCTTCCTTTATGAATGCATAGTTTATGTGGACCACAGGCTGCAACTCCTCTGGGAACAGTTCTTCCAAGATGTCTTTTACCCTTGTCCCTGACTTAACCGTCCCATAAATCTGGCTGGCAGTGTTGGTTTGATGACAGTCCATGCTTACCAGAGTGCAGTGGGTAGACTGTTTAAAATTCAGACTTTTGTTTTGAATATATATTTGATAATTAAGAGCGAGGAAGACAGGAGCTTGCATGTGGTAGAAGTAAAAGTTTTGGTTCTGCTTTGCAACCTGCTGTCTCTCCCCCAGTCACCCTTTTCCCATCTGCTTGGAGGTGACATCACTTGTCTTACACTGCAGGGATGTCTCCAGCTATCAGTGGTTGGAAGAAATGCTGGACCAGCAAATAGTGCTTTATATATTTATGTTTATTTTTGTTTCCTTTGTAATGAGGTAGTAGTTAAAATAACTGTCTTGACATTATCTTAACACTGCCTTATCTTTTGTCATTTTTAGTTTTTTAGCCAGAGGTACCTCTAAATGTTTGCCAATTTCTTTCGAAGCTCTATCTGATCACAGAAGCAATGCTTTAAAGAAACACAACTCACCTTGAAAAGTTGCTGCTAATAATCACTCACAAGAGCAAATGGAAAACTTAAATGAATTTGTCTGGGACAGCCTATTTTTTATATTGTGTGAGAATAAAACCATGAGAGAAAAGGCAGGCAGGAGAGGGTAAAGGTTAGAAGTTGTGTAACTAGGCATTGAAGGCTAATGCTGCATAAGGATCTTGATGATCTTATGTGTCTTTTCCAACCTCAGTGATTCTATGATAAGTGACTGTCAATCTTAATTAACTCACAGATTTCAGTGTTTTCTTTCCACAGTTGACAAGATAGCCTCAATTGGCAAGAGCCAATTTGTAAATGGTTAAGGTTTTTGGTGCTTTGCAATGAAAGAGAGGCTTTCATTTTGCCTGGATAGTGGAAATAAAGGAGAAGCCACCGGGCCTGAGAATGGTTATGCTGGGCTTTTAAATGAAATGCCAAATTGAAAGTGTTTTCTAGGCTACAGACAGCAAATGTGCCGAATTTCTACTCCCAAGCTGATGCAAATCCTCATCACCTCGTCTTGCTCTTCTCGGTCTTCCCCCTCCAACTGTTTTCAATAATAAGTTGATGAAATGTCTTCAGTATGGTTTCTGACAGTTTGTTTGTACTCTGCAGGTCCTGGGAAGCAGTAGATGTAATTTGAAGAAAATTTGAAGGAACAAATGGCTTTAGCTGGCTGCCCAGACTCCTTTTTACATCTTCCTTATCGGATAGTAAGTTGTGAAACTGCATGTTTCTGTCAACTTGTAGCATCATATTGCTGTGTGCTGGTGATTGATTGTGCATTCAAACTTTTCATCAAACTGCTAATAGCTGTCTGGCAATTCTCTGGGTTTTGCTAACATTTGGTAACAGAGCCTCTGTTACCATTCTGTATTCAGGATCTGCTGCTGAAAAAAATTGGATCACTACTATATACTGATTAAGATTAGATATTTGTCTTCAAAATAGCCATTTCATATTTGGGAGAAGGCACTTCCAAAAAAAACCGGCAAGCTACAAAATCAGTGAAATGCCTTGCACCAAAATGTATCAATGCTTGCTGAATGCTGTATTTGTAGGAACGAAGGCAGAGATTTTTACACTTGGTTAGATCTTATGCTTTTTGAGTCATTGTGCTGTATCTAAGCAGCCAATATGGCGTATTACAAAGAGTATATTTTAAAAAACCCTCAGCTACCTTCAAAGGTAGTAGGCAAAAATGCATGTAACAGTTCTCTTTTTTGTTCCTGGGCAGTTTTAGTTGGCATAATGCATGCTTTGTATTTTTCATGGAACTGTATATTTTTTGGTTTGCATATGACCTTTTTTTGCACTTTTTATCTCTTGTTTTCATAATGTGATTACCACCATAAGTATTCAGTTATGATTTTGGACCCTGCAGAAACACAAATAATTAAGCAGTGTCATATGACATTAAAACCTTTTCCCTTTGCCACAAGAGAAACACTGATGGTAATGATTACTACAGTCATGCTACTCATTTGGAAGAAAAGCAAAAAACCAAACAGAAACAACAACAAAATTCACCAAAAAAACCTCTATAACATTTATGCATGTTTTGTAATGTGTCAGCTTACATATTTTTTCCCCAACAGGAAACCTTAAATTAGCTAAAAGTCTAATGTTAGTATATGCTGAGCTGTCAGCTCAATGTACCTGAATGCTTTTCCTGATAACAGAAAAAACATAACAGTTCCTTTATAACTTCTTTTGCAGCTATAAAAATAGAATGGACTTTGAGAAATTGGGTGTCCTGAAAAATCTGTTACTATACTTGGATTTATGATTTTAAAAGATTATGTGAATAGATATGCCTGGACTTCATAATTTTGATGCACTGTGAAATGTTTCCAATTCATTTAGAGCATCATCTGAGTCATGGTGCAAAGCTGAGGGAGAGCTATGTAAGAGAAACTTGACATTATAGGCAGTAATTTTTGAGCTGTAAGTTCTTTAACTGAATGTCAATCATTCTTGTGAAAATAGTGTCTTTCTTGCTTCATAGGAAGTAAGAGAGTGAATTTTCATTGTTATTTCCCTTGCTCTGACAAGCCCTGTAGGTAATCTGCTTTAGTATGGGGCAATCAGTAGAGCAACATGGGTGACTTAAGATGGTGGGAAAGTGAGTCATTTAATTTTGGTCATACCTTACTGTATATTAACTACCTTAAGTGCTTATGACTGGTTTGAAGACAAGCTTTAGAAGCCCATTCACAACTACTGTGCCTTCTGTCAGAACTGAAGTTCGCATTAAAAAACCCTGAACATCTGTTTTTCCACCCCTACTAAATCTGACTTAGGAGCTTTCATCAACTTGTCTTTCAAATTTGGCTGCAGTGCCAGCATTTTGTTGGTAAAAGGCTGAAAGAAGGTTAAACTAAATATGCTCTAGATTAGAGTGTAAAGAAGTATTCTATTTTTTCCGTACATTTTCTGACTTAATATGAATGAAAGGCTGTGAGGCACACTAGTCTGAGGATCCCAAGGTTGGTACCTTAATGCTGTACCTTCAGTATTACAATAAATTGACACATTGGAGTTTGAGATTGCATTCAAAACAAGAAAAACGAGAACATGGATAAGTGAGTATGCACTACAGAATAACATTTTGGATGTCTTATTGTCAATCCACCTCTGCTGTTCTTTTTTCTGTTTTTGGGGAGATGGGCAAGAGCAAGAGCTCTGACTTTGTTACTGGGCTCTTTGTTTGCAACCTTTGCCGCATTCAGAATCTTTCAGGTCCTGTTTAAGAGCCTTTTTTGTCTTTTTCTTTTAACTTTCACAGGAGTTAGCACATAAACCAGTCACACTGAGTGCATTCTACTAGAAACAATCTCCAGCTTTGTAGAAAAAAAAAATCAATACTATCTTTCAGTGGCTTTCAGGAGCCCTTTCCAAATTCTTGAACTCTTCAATAAAAATCCAGCAGTGAGAATTGGCAGTGTTTGTCTTCTGTTCCTGGAAATTCAGAACATAGTCCCAGAATTTCTCAGAAAAAATGGGATGATTTACTGTGTTTCCGTTCTTTTGCAATCTGTAGTCACAACAGTATTTATGTACAGTGACTTGAACTCTTGGGGAATATTTAGTTCTTTAACCCTTTGCATTAATTGTACAAATCTCGGTGACATACATAACAAAAGGATGAGTTTTTTCCTCACTTTAATAATATTAGATACAATTCTGGCCATGTTCTGTTCATCTACTTTCTGCCTTCTGTTTATTTTCTCATAGCCAAGATGCAGGTATGACTTCAATAATAAGAGTTTGTTTTCAATGAGCTGAATTCTTATTAGAGAAAGGACTTGTAACTTGGCATAAAATGAACTATAAGCACTTGGTCACAAAATAGGAAGAAAATGGAAATTTCGTTCTTCTACATGTACAGAGCTGTGGATTTCAAGACTGCTAATAATCCTCTTGATCAAATAAGAGCAGAATATTGCACATCATGCTTGAGAAGCTTTGTGCACTTGAAGAGTAGGGAATTAAATACGTAGGAGAATTAATCAGAGGCTAGCTACTGTAATGAAAGCCTCTTTTAATGATGTCAGATTTGTGGATGTGAAGGTGATGTGCTGCCAATACTACAACTGCAATAGCAACAATCCCTTCCCTTCAGCTGGAGGAACAGCTAGGCGCAGGTTTTCCAGGTTTTAGTATGGCTGCTTTGACCCTTGCTTCCAGTAAGATGACACAGTAAGTTAGACAACACCTTTGTAGGTTGTCTGATCCAAGTCCACAGCATATTGACATTATACTTCTTTTCCTGGGGTACTTCATCTTGGTGAATGTGGTTTGTGGTTTTTTGAGATATTTGCTTTTTTCATGTTCAAGGGTGGTTTGCTTTGATTGGGCGGTTAAGGAAGAGATGGTTTCTGTTTCAGTGAAAGGGGAAAAAGCCCCCCCCCCCCTTTTATTTGACTAAATCTCTAGTTTAATTAGGGAATTACCTTGACGGATGCCGTATTTCTCATCCTGGTAACATCCAGCTGCCTTCTGTGTGACTCAGTCTTACATCTCTGCCACTTTGGAATCAAACTGTTGTTATTTAGTGTTAATATAAGTATACATGCTACTGTCTGTGTTTGCATGTATAAAATGTCTTTTGTCCTTAAAAAACCTCCATGAAAAACAAAATTGATTGCAGAATTTATCTCCAGGTAGACTTGGGAAGGGCTGTCAGGACCTATATTTTGGCCTTCATTGTCTGCCCGACACTACTTGAAAATCTTTGTTTGCTTGGCTGTTGACAGATTGTTTATTGAGTCTATGGAGATCTTTCTTACCAGTTATAATAAGAACGGCACCAGGCCAAAGTGGCTCTGGTCACTCCCCTCCTCAGCTGGGCAGAGGAGAAAAAATATAATACAAGATTCATGGGATGAGGTAAGGGCAGGGAGAAATCACTCAGCAGTTACCATCATGGGCAAAACTGCCTCGACTGGGGGAAATTAATTGAATTTATTACTCATCAAATCAGAGTACTGTAATGAGAATAAAGCCAAATCTTAAAAACATCTTCCCCCCACCCCTTCCTTCTTCCCTGTAGCACCTCCCCTCCCCCCACTGCCAAAGCCTTGTCTTGCAAACCCAATATATGATTTTCAAGATTCAAAATAAATGGTGGCTTAATTTACTCTTATTAGGCTTGAATGTACAGGCATTCTGCTTGCATAAAATTTGTCCCAGAGTTGGCATTTTTCCTGCTAAGAGGACAATAGGGAAGGACCAGAGTATGCAGGCAGTCTTTCAAAGTCCTTGGGCATAGCAGAGTGAAAAAAAACACCAGATGCATTATTGCATTGCATCATTCTTCTACATATTGCATAAAGAAAAGCTGAAATGTTGCTACTGCCAATGCAGAAAGTCGTCAGATTTGTGAAATATGGTGTCAGTCAACAGATCTTTTATTGACGATGCTCTTGTTTTAACAGTTTACATGTATGTGGTGTAGAGGGTTGACGGACTGGAGCAGACATAAAGTACAAAGCAGCGAGAACATTAGTGAATGTTTTTACAAGACATGTTGCCTCCAATATGAAGTTATGAAATCTGTCTCCCTAAGTGCAGATTGCAAATGTTTTTTTTACAGATAGAGTTGATGCTGCTTGGTAGTTTTCATTGAAGACCAACTGAAGCTAGATTTCTAGCCTCTATTTTTCTTGTGAAGAAATCTGTTTAAAAAATTGTCCCAAAACCAATTGTTTTCACTAACATTGAAATAAAGTGTGGTGCTTCCCTCTTAAAAAGGCCATTCGAAGTATACTTGCCACTGCTAAAATGTATCATCAGACTATTTTATATGAAGGAAAGTAATGTCGATTTTGTATCTTACACTACACTTATATACAATTGATTACAGTTTCCCTTCCTAAAAGAAATACACATCTTTTTTTTTTCCTTTTGCTGTATCAGTCTACTTTTCCACATTTCCAACTGAAAGTCTGTATTTACCTGTTTGTACTTCTGCTTTTGTATTCTAATTTACTCAGAGGCTGGTTGCCAAAACATGAAGTCTTTTTTTGAGGGTGAATGGAAGCAAGAAATTTCAAGTGTCTGGGTCCACATTTTTCCACTATATGAGCCTTTTCAATCCACCAAAACAAACAAATAAACAAAAAAAAACCCAAAAAAACCAAAAAAAAAACAACTAACCAAACCTCAAAACACTCTAGTATTCAATCATACCATCACTTGCATTACTATTAGTAGTGGTCAGGAAACAATGTAGATGTTTCAAATCAAGTGAGGAATATAAGTAAAGAAGTTTATTTTCCATCTTCCTGTTAATGATTTCATGCTTCAGCACTAGGCAGACCTTGTCATATAATCTTGCTTTTTTGATACATGGAAGCAGTCTCTTGGTTTAGCTCTATTTTTCATACATCTTTAAATCCACAGTTTGCTGCTTTTATGCTTGAGACAGTTGAGGGAGATCTTATATAAATACCTGAAGAGAAGGTACCAAGAGAATGGAGCCAGGCTTTTTTCCCTGGTGACCAGAGGCAATGGACGCAATCTAAAACACAGGAGATTCCTTCTGAACACTGGGCAACACTCTTATGCTGTGAGGGTAACTGAGCACTGACAGGTTGCCCAGAGAGGCGGTGGAATCTCAATCCTTGGAGACAGTCCAAAGCCATGAAGACACAGTCTCAGGCAACCAGCTGTAGGCGGCCCTGCTTGAGCAGGGGGTTGGACTAAGTGACATCAAAGTCTCTTCCAACCCCAATCATTCAGTGATCCTGTGAAAAGCAAAAGCAATGTATCTGTTTGGGTTCTGACTTATATGCAACTTCTAAGATGTCACTTCCAGATCATAAAAACACCCATGTTGATAAAACCAGTCCATTTTCTGGTATTTACTCACAGAACTTCACAAGAACATTCTGAAGCAATGGTAACAATCAGCTTAGCAGACTATAGCACCAAATGAAATCCTGTATATTTTTTTTAATGACTATGATCTTTTCCAAATGAGTAAATATTTAACAAGCTGTTTACCAACTGGTTATTTTGGAGAATTACGAGTGTTTTCATGTTAGTAACAGCTCTAGCTTAACAGAAGACAGAAGTTGATGTACCAATCCTAAGATAGCTTCATACTTTAAATGTCTGTGTTAACATAACAATAGAAACTTGAAATACAAGGGAATAAAAGGAAGCACTTTTTCTTTTTTTTTAAAAATTACTTTTGTTGTAGTCAACTGGAATTATGTTAGTGATAAACTGGGGAGGTGTGTTTTTAATGAACCTGCCTCCTACAGATGTTCTGTGCTCTACGTATGAGTAAATAATAACCAGTGGAGAAGATTATTTTGTTTTTTAAAGAGGAAGATAAGATTGTTGTGCATTTGGAGCTGTCACTTTTCAAGAAAGTACTGTGGCTTGGAAAATTCTTAGTGTTGTTTTCCATGCCAGTTGGCTCAGAGAAGCCTTTTCTATCCTTGGAAGAGACCAATCATATAATGTTGTCTTATATTTAAGTATTTCCAAGAAATATATCTAGATACAGACCTTGCATAAAGTTATGCCCAGTACATTTTCTTGCCTTACATAGTCTAAAGGGAATCTGTTTGATCAAAGTACAATATTTCATAAGCACTTCTTTTTTTAAAGTTAAAAAAGGAGGGGGGAAAGAGCTCCTCCAAAGTACCACCCCACAATCAAAATTCTGTGACTCTGCATGAAGCTGTTTGTGCAATTAATTCTGAGAGGAGAATTTTTCAGTTTCTAATAAGAAACTGTGGGTACAGTTTCCAAACTTCATTGTTTACATGATTGCTCATGGCAGGGATCATTTTGTTTGTTTCTACACTTGTAGTCTTTCCAGTCCTAATGCTGCAGCAGAGTCCTGAACTGAAGCTGTTGCTTCCAAGAAGAATGGATAGTCTGAACTCACCATGGCCTTGGTGATGGATGGGCCACTTACCATGCAAACCTTGGGGTGTATATATCAGGTCCACCTAGCACTAGCTATGACTGAAAATTATCTCTACCTGCTCCTTTTGCATCCTTTAAGAATTTTTCTTTCAGTTTCTAATATAAGCCTGAAATACATTTTTTTTTTTAAAGTTCTCTGTAAGTTCCCATAAAAGTGCTGTTTTTCAGGTGTATCATTCATTCACAGTGTTGCAACCCTTCATGGAGATGTGGGATGGAGAGTGCTATGCAGAGCAAGGACTTTGTTCTTGTATGATTGGCTTTGCTTTTTCAGGAGGGAATTTTACCAAATTGATCAGCATTCAGGAAACTTTCATGAAGAAAGGGTCAGATTATTGGCATTAACAGCTTTTTATGCTAGACAGTATTGATATTTTAATCTGAGGCATTAAGATACCCTGTTTTTCTTTCTGGTTTTGAAAGAACAACAAGCAATCAAAAGTAGAACACAAATGTCCAGCAAAGCTCTCAGGCTTTACTGCTATTTTAAGATAGCTTTGGCCTGTGTACTGGTACGACCAGTGTGCATACTTGAAATTCTAGCCTCTACAATGAAAAGACAAGCCCACGGAAACAGCCAGTGGTTTTGGAGCATGCTGGTCCTGAATGTTAAACAATGACTTAAGACTCTACTACACACTGGCTGTAGCTCTTGATGTCTTACACACTGGCTCCATTTTTTGACATAACTTTGGCAAGTGGGGGAACCTGGCAACCCTTCATGCTAGAGGCCTTAGCTCTAATAAAGCGCTTTAGTTATTAGCACAAGTAAATAGTTGTCCATTTGTGCTTCATTAATGCATATTAGTCATACAGTAAATACTGTCATGCTGGCAAGTTCCCCAGAATACTGAATACTTCTGCACAGTTCAGGAGGGGGTTTCTGACAAAGTGGTGTTGGCACCTTTCTTGAAGAAGTTCTTGAAGCTATTAGTGTAGGAGAGTGACAGGCCATTATTTCAGCTCATGTGGATTTTGTAACACTGATACTTCAGTGGAGGCAAAGAAGTATTTTTGATGAATTTTATGCTGTTGTGGTAGGTCCTTCTCCAGTTTGCAGTTAACTTTTCTACAGTCTTTAGCTATATCTGAGGCAGATTGCTTTGGGCTGTGCAAAGTACAAATGAGGTGCCTGCTTTTCTAATGAAAACAGATATTCTGAAAATCTCATAAGATTGTCCAGTATTGTAAAATTTTAATTTCAATTATATATTTGAAGAATGTGCAACTTGATGAAGAACCCAAAAGGCATCAACAATGACCCATGATCTGTGTAAGTGTTTTGAATTCTTGTAAGATAAGACCTTTAATATAAATGGTATAAAGTTGTGAGCTGGCATGTCAGGTATGACTTGTTCTTTGGAACAGCTAGTGTTGATTTATCAATTGCCCTTTTTTTTGTCCTTTGTGTTCCTGGCAGTGACTTCCAGGAGGACTTGCTCCGTAATCTTGCCAGAAACTGGGCAAGGTTGACCAGCTTCTGGTTCTTCGTATTGTCAACCTCACCTGTTTTGAAGAGGAGTATGGTTTTTTGCCCCTGCTGTCATCAGGATGATCCTCTGATTGGTGACTTTTTTGAAGATAAGAGAGCAGCCTTGCAGTGGTATTGGCTAGCTTCCTTAGCACTTTCTAACACATCCTATCTGATCCTGGGGACTTGGTCCAGTTAGCTTGTCTGATCCATAACTTCCCTTTGTGTGAGTAGTGGTTCAGTCCTCTAGATGCTGACACTGCTCAAAGAACAGGGAGATGTGAGGAAGAACTTCACTAGGAAAAACTGAGGCAAAGACATCATTGATCTTGTGTCCTTAGCTGCTGGGTTCCATGCACAGCTGAAGACTAACTAGACTAATACTAGCCGTCCTTTTGTTCCTGCTTGCCTAAATAAGAAGTCCTTGTTTCTTCTTGACATCATTTGCCTGCTCCAACTCTTACGCATGGGCACTATCTCCATATTCTTTCTGCGTAACCTCTTCCTGCTTTGACCTCCTTTGGATTTCAACATTTGAGCTAAGGCAGGAATTGCCCATCCATTCATTCTGTGTTTCTGCCATTCCCTTGTGACTTTCTGCATGCCATAATGGATAGTTTTTGAGGTTTTGAGGAGACTCTCCTGAGAGATCAGATTGTTGCCTTGGGCACCTTCGTCCTTCAGAACAGTCTGCTTTGGGAACCTTACAAGTAGATCCTTAAACAAGCCAAAAATCTGTTTTCCCACAGTCCAGGACTGTAATTCTGCTAGTAGTCTTGCTCTGTTTGCTTGCTTATTACCATCATCTCTGCTGCCATCAACCTCTTCCTCCCCAACTGGTTCTTCTTTGTTTGCAAGTTGTCTTTGCTTGTTCGTCAAGCAGCAGAATGCTTCCCTGGTTGGCTCACTGACCACTAGTTATCTTCAACCCACTCCAGAAATTTTTGTAGTGTTCAGTGCTGGCTGAAGCTGGAACTGCACTGTTTGCTTGTGAGTGGGTCAGAAATTAGGTTTAGCTGATTTGACTCTCCCCATCTCATGTACCTGGCTGCAAAAATGGAATTTTTTCATCTAGGCAAGACAGGTATTCTGAACTTTGATCTTCTTAAAAACGATGGACGGCTTCCTTTGGAAAGGCATATTGAGGTGGAAAATATCAGTGTGACACAATCAAAGGAGAACCTAGGGGCGGAGCCAGTAGTCCAAGTGTCTCCTGGCTTACCTTTGTGGCTTCCCAGCAAAGCTTTTGGTACTCAGGCTCCTGCTGTGACACTGTCCTACCTTCCCTGATGTCTACTCTGTCTGACAAGGTTCACATCCAAGTGGACTATCTCCCACACTGCCTTCTCTGAGGACTTACTGCCAGCCAGGACTGTCCTTGGGGCAATGTGGGGAAGCTCCCCCTTGCTAAGTGGCAGAGTTTTCACCCTCAGATCTGACTGATGCTGCAATCCTTTGGTCACAAGTGCCCCTGGCTCAGGGTCATTTGGTGGGGATGGGCATGAGGTACTCTGAGAGTCCTGGCTGGATGTTCCCCTTTCCTCTCCACTGTGTGCGTATCGTGGAAGATATATCACCTATGTCCCTGGAGAGCAAAGAGACAATGTGGGTCAGGAAGGAAGGGCTGACACAAGCCTTCAAATACATGAACTGTTCTACTGATTATAAAGAGTTTGTGGCTAGCCTGGCAAGGCTGACACCTCCCTTTCCAAAATGCCTGTGGGTTTTTTGTCTCCTCCACCCCTCTGGCAGACACCTGACCTTCCAGGAGTTCCTTGAATGGTTGTTTGCAGACCGATGGAGTGTACTACCTGGGGGAGCTTGGGAGAAGACATTTTGGCCTTTCTAGAAGGAGATAGCTGCCTCTTTCTCTGAAGGATATATTGGCAAGGATGATGTCAGAAGACAGTTTACTGTATCTGGGGCTACCTCACCTCCATGGATTCTCCTTCCTAATCAGCCTCTGCAGGCTCTGGGTCTCCTGCCACCTGGTTGAGTGAAGTGCTTTAGTCCTGCACAATTCTTCGGTGTGCCCTTACCCTGTTTCTCTGTGTATCTTCCTCCTTCCAGAGCTTTTATCTTGGGCTCATTCTTCCTTGACTAGCAGGGAAGCAGGAACTCCTGGGCAAGCCATGGCCGCACTGCCATGACCTCCTGTCATGACCAGCTGAAAAGACTTCTGCAGAAGGTAACTCTAGGATCATATGTAATATTTATGTTGCATACATACATAAATAAGTATCCATTTATTAAGGGGACTTAAAAAAATGTTTACCCACCCCATGCACACTCAACTTAGATGATTTTTTTTTTGCTTTTTAAATTCACAACAGACTCAAGGAATTTTTCAAACCAAAATATTAATGTCAATATTTGAGTCAGTAACCTTGAGCATTTTGTAGCTGGAAACATTTGTAAAGCCTGTTCTCTAAAGTGAATGTGAATTAATACTTCAGAGCGACTGTCTCTCACCTTCTGACTATACAGAAGTATAAGGCAGTGTGTTGCCAGTCTGATGGTGTTTACTGGTAAAATTTCTGTATGGAATATATATATATTTATTTTTTTTCCCTGATATGAGCAAAATAAATAAGTAAGTGTGCTAAAGATGTTCTGGAAAAGGCATCTCTTGCAGTCTTGTTTTTTCTGGAGTCCTTTATGTCCTCAAAATTATGACAAGCTGATGGCTGTTCAACATGAATTGCCTGGATGGTTTAGTCACAAACCATAACTGCTATGCTGGATGAGAGAAAGTTGGAAAAATAGTTTACTGACAGTGTATCTTTCAGAGTATGGCTTACCCTGAAGATTAAAATAAACCAAACCCACAAGACCAGAAACTTCATCCACTGTCCCACTTGCATCTCCTGGCAAAGGGATAGTGACACAATAACATGTATTATTAGCATGTGAGACTACACATATACTGTTAGTATTGCAGTGTGCTAAGGAGCTGCCAGGCAATCTGCACAGTTAACTTTCTTGCTTTAGCTAACTGAATGGTCTTTGTTCATCTGTATCCAGAAGGTGGCTTGTTCCTCTCACCCACAGCTTGCTTCTGAAGCCTAGTTCAAAGTTTTTCCTCTTTTCCTCCTTTTTTTGATCTCTGGTTTGACTGTAATCTCAGCAGGGATCTTTACCTTTATTTCACAGATCTGCGTTTTTGGGTTAGAAAGAATAGCTCAAAACTAGAGGAAGCAGTCCAATAAATACTGATTGTACTGAACCCTGGAATTAATCACCATCTCAGCTGAAGTGTGGTGGCTGCTCATATGTAATCTGCCAGCCCCTTGAACTGCAAGGTAAACAGATCACTTCCCCTCCCTAGACTTTAGCAGTGGTTTCACAGAAGAGAAAGAAAGGTCTTTGAAAGCCACTTCAATACCAATTGAACATAGCTCATCCAATTTGAGAAATCCATTTGCAGAAATGTTCTCATGGTCTATCTGACGAGCTTTGCAATCGCTGTTCAAATCTCTCCTTGTCTGGAGACCCTGTACCTGGGCAGGTCTTGTTTGAGGTGGTTTGCTTGCTTTGTTTCATGTCCTGCCTTGGCAATGTTTGGCACACCAGACCTTTCTCCAGTAGCATACTGGCAGTTATGAAGCCTCTTTGATCTGTTGAGGCTTTAATGTAGCTTCAGAGGCTTTGTGAAGAATTAAAGCAGCTGCTGCTAACCACGTTGAAGCACCACAGTGTATGTTCTGACGTGCTGTGGGTAACTTCCTTGGATGTGTCCAGTAGGCGTTAGGAAGAAGTGGGGGGAGTGGTACAAAATAAGTGGTCACTTGACACACTTATGCTGTGACCACTGTAAAGCAGAAGGAAACAAAAAGAAAACCTTCCAAGCATGAAGAGGTGTTTGATGTGCTTGCTTTTGGTGTGCCACTTTCTGCATAAACTAAAGATTTATACTTTGTATTGTGTTTTCCTGAGACAGCTTGCAATTTTACATGTAATTTGTTGCTATTTAAATGCAAATGGCTGATCTTTTGTGAATTTTCCTCCTTCAGAGAATGTTGAGTCAATAAAGAATTTTTAATAAAGCCATCTTCTTAATGCAGGATAACGGGTAGAGCCAAATGCAATTCCTCAAGGAAAGGATAACATGGCAGCCGCTACCTTGAGACAGATATAAATATATATATATTTAATACTGGAACAAGTGTAACAATTAAGCATATTTCATATTTTATCTAGATTTTTGAAAATTAAGACAGAGATAAGTAAAGTATGCATAGCACTGAGAGATGTTTTCAGGCTAAAAACTACCTTTGAGGTGCTGGGATTTTACTGCAGTCAAACCAGTTAATTCTTTTTCTAAGGACTCTGAAGATGTAGAAAATCACAGAATCATTTAGGTTGGAAAAGACCTCCAAGATCATTGAGGTCAACATTTGACCAATCACCACCTTGTCAACTAGACCATAGAACTAAGTGCCATGTCCAGTCATTTCCTGAACACCACCAGGGATGACGACTCCACCACCTCCCTGAGAAGCCTGTTCCAATGTTTAACAGCCCTTTTTGTGAAGAAACTCCTCCTGATGTCCGCCTTGAACCTCTGCTGGTGCAGCTTGAAGCTGCATCCTCTCCTCCTGTCGCTGGTTGCCTGGGAGAAAAGGCTGACCCCCATTTGGCTACAAACTCCTTTCAGGTAGTTGTAGAGAGCAATAAGGTCTCCCCCAAGCCTCCTCTTCTTCAGACTAAACAACTCCAGGTTCCCACAGCTGCTCCTCATAGGACTTCCTCTCCAGACCCTTCATCAGCTTCCTTGCCCTTTTCTGGTCTCAGTCCAGCACCGCAATGTCCTTCTTGTAGTGAGGGCCCAGAACTGGACACAGTACTGAAGGTGCAGCTTCACCAGTGGCTGAGCACAGAGGGAACAATTGCTGCCTTGGTTCTGCTGGCCTATTTTTGATACAAGCCAGGATGCCACTGGCCTTCTTTGCCACCTGGGCACACTGTTGACTCGTGTTGAGACAGCTGTCAGACAGCACCCGCAGATCCTTTTCTGCTGGGATGCTTTTCAGTCACTCTTCCTTCAAGCCTGGAGAACAGCATGTGGTTGTTGTGACCCAAGTGCAGGACCCAGCACTTGGACTTGTTGAACCTCACACTGTTGGTCTTGGCCCATCTGTCCAGACTCTTCAGATCCCACTGCAGAGCCTTCCTACCCTCCAGCAGATGAACACTCCCATTCAACTTAGTGTCTTCCATGAACTTACTGAGGTACACTTGACCCCCCTCATCCGGATCATCGTTAAAGATATTTAACAGGACTGGGCTCAATACTGAACCCTGCAAGTTTCTTTCCTTTTGAGAAATGGAACTAAGACATTGTTGCACTGAAATATTCAGGATGACTCCAGTTGTTATTCTTATCTTAATTTTTGTTTTCTTTTCCAGCTGTTATGAATTGACAATTTATATGTAGGTGTTTCTGTAATGTGGGCTGCAGCATCATTTATGTTAGAAATTTTGTCCAACCACTGTGTGCTAACACTTGGGGGTGGTGATTTTATGAAGGCTGATTGAGCGTCAGTGTGAGGAATTTTTTTATTTTTTCAGGAAAACTGGTTTTAACATCACTGTGAAAGATGCAGTGGTGTGTGTGTGACTTTCTTAAAACTACAAAGGTTAAATGAGATTGAGACATGATTAAAGAAAGAAATGCAGACATACAGGCATCTTGTTTTATTGGTAATGGGGGTTTTTTGTTGTTTTTTTTTTTTTTTTCCTGAGGGCTTGCGAAGTAACTCATTACTGTGATGTAAGCAATAGAAAAGAACAATTTTATGTAAGTACCCATACATTGTAGACTGTTTTTTAGACTTCATAGGTTGTTTTTTTTGTGTGTGTATGTTTTGTTTGTTTGGTTTTTTGTTTGGGTTTTTTGTGTGTTTTTTTTTTTTTTTTTTCCTTTGCATAGATTACATTACTGATTTACTCTCAGTGTAACCCTGCTGTCTGGTTAGGGGAGAGCACAGCAGTCTGTTCCAATACAAGATCTGATGCTGGGTTATTAATCATAAAAAGGCATGATTATTGTGCTTTAGAGATGTGTCTTTGATTTCTGTGGGATTTAAGTAGGGTAGAGAGCAGTCAGCTGAAGTGTATATATAAATCTTTGCCCCATATCTGAGAATCTGAAATATTTTCTTTATGGTAAGGCTTGCTGTTTTGGAGACATGTAAATAGTTCTGTATCTCATGGAAAGCAAGTCACCTGAACTACAAATGCTCTTGTGTGAGGTAGGCAATGAGTTCTGGGGCAGATTGCACCATGTAAAAGCAAATGGTTCTTTATCTAAGCAGAAGGGGGTGCGTGATCGATATAATCAATCATAGCTTTTATCAGATAGGACACACATTTTTAGACCTAGTTAATTAACTACCTAATGCCAAGGATCACGCTTTGGAAGGAGGGGAGGGGTACTGAGGCACACCCTAAATTGTAGGAATTGAGCAAATTGGGTAGAAAGTTGAGTGATAAGGTCCACGTTGCTGATAGTTGAAGTCAGTAAGGACAGCAAAGTAGTCTTGTATGAAGTTGTTCAACGTGACAGTTGAAATTCATCGGTTTCAGTTTGAAGACTTGAAGAACAATTTCATTAGCATATGAGAGTTACTTTGCTTGCTGGCATCCAGTAAATTTTAATGGTCTGTGTGGGCATAGTGGCTCCTGTGGAGGTTTATTATTTTACCAGCTCTTTTGAGGGCTGTGAATAACTCTCTTCATCTGTTGGCCTGTTCAAACTCTTGGTTTGAACTTGAACTATCAAGAAGACAAAAGGGGGTAGCACTATTGCCTGTAAGAGAGCAGAACCATGTTCAGATGGCATAAATTCCTTTGCTCCTCATTCCTTTGTTAGAGTTTTATCTGTCTTGAGTTTTCAGGGCTGCCTAGTTACAAGGATACATACACTTAGATGTAATTCAGGTTATCTGGCTGTGGTTGCTGCTTCTCAAAGCATAAGGGTTTGAATATAAACTCCTGAAGAAAATGCACTTATATAGAAGAGATGGCTCCTTCAACCCAGGTGGCATCTTCCCTTCTCTCTTACCTCCCCTGGCCTGAGACACAGAAATGTTTTGCTGCAGTGCCAGATCCAGAATCCACCAGCTCATCCTTTCAAGCCAGATCCAGAATCCACCAGCTCATCCTTTCAAGCATTGAGCCTTCCAAGGTTAATTCAGGGCATCATTAGCCTGTGCTGGGACAGACTGTCCAAGGCATTTTGCAGAATGTCTCCCATCCACGTGGTGCAAGGATGCTGTCAAAACCTGACTCCCAAAGGCAGTGTTTTGTGAAGCTGCTGGCCAGCAGTGCTGCTATAACCAAAGCTTTAGTGGATTTGATGCCAAGTAGAACAGACGAGCTACCTTGTCTTTCACAGGTCTGAGCATGGGGAGGGCAGTCCATTGAAAAAGATCAAATATCCTTTACCTTCTTTTTGTGCTACAGCTTCCCCTAAAAGAATGTATGGAGGTTTTTATTGGTTTGTTTGGTTTTTTCCCCTTCCCTTTTCTTCTCTTTTTTTGTTTGTTTGTTTGTTTGTAGGGTTTTTTTTTTATACAAGCTAAAAGAAAATAATTTCAGACTGGACAGGTGTGTTAGCAAGTGTGTGACATGCTAAAATTTTCCATAGCATGAGGGTACAAATATTCCCATTGTACTTCTTTTCCTGTTTCTGATGAAGAAGGAATATAGTCTGACCATGCACTTTCAGAAGCTTGGACAAAACATAGAGACCGTGGTAAAGATTCATGAATAGGCTAAAGGTTTTACGAACAATGAACAACACAATGTTATAGGTTGCATTACTCCCTTAGACTGAGTGAGCACCATCCAATATGGTAGTTAACACGTACAATGCTTTTAGCTCAATTTAAGTATATTAAGTCTCAGTTCTTTGATAAGAGAATGATGCAAAATGTCACTGAAAAGCCTTTTTAAAAAGGAGTATGACATATTGCTTTAGTTTAGTTTATACTGTTTCATGGTAACAAAACTCAATATTTCTATTTAATTCCTATTGGTTAATATAGTTCTTTTTCAGAAAAATCAGATTTTTCAGGGCCTTTTTTGGTGGAGTCAGTATTGACCAAAACTAAAGAGCTTAGAACATGCAGCAAAGAAGGGTTTTCCCACCTTTGTCAGTAACAGTCCCTTGCCAGTGAGAGTGACTTGTTTTGGAGGTAAGGCTAACTTACAATTAAGTATAAGCTAAAGATATATTATCAGGACCTGTGGGCACCAGCAGGAGAAACAAAATTTCCATGTAAGCATGTGATTTTTCTACTGTGAAGAATGTCCTAATATAATGTCCACCATTTATTCAGTGGTGTTTTGCTAGAAATGAAAAAGAACTTAGTTTGTTTAAAAAAAAAAAAAAAGAATGAAAAAGATACTTTATCGATAAGTAAATGCTTCACTTTTGTAAGTACTTTATAGATAAAGACACCTCTAAGGAGTGATTGCTTTCACTGAGAACTTTGTGCAATTGTTTCTTTTCTGTATCTCAAGACTTTATTTTAGCTGTAAACTCTATAAACTGTCTCTAACAGCCCTGTGGTTTTAGTCTCATTAAAAATAGAACAAAGCTTTTAGCATTTCTAAGCCTGTCAGTTGGATTCCCTCCTTGCTAGCTGATTAAAAGACAGCAACCATGATGCATTGAATTTCTTCTACCATAATAAATGGCAGTCTGGTCCAAAAAGTGCACAGTGTGGAATATGCTATCCATTTTCTCTGTGCAGAGTACTAGGAGACAGGTCAATTCTTGCAGAAGCAGTTATTTTCTACTGTGAGAGGACTGCATCTAGTGAGAGTAATTTATTTTGATGTAGTTCTTGCCAGATTTTGGGTTCAGGAGTGTTGAAAATCCTGTTAATGCCAGTTTTCCAGAGACCAGCCTAGAGAAGCTGAATCTGTAATGTTAGCCTGTATGCATGCTGTAAAAGTTCATTGCTGGAGCTGTCAGCTAGCGTGGTATGCTCACTCCTGCCTTACTGGAGAAAAGCCTTTTATTAATAAACCGCTCCTACCAGAAACTGTTGGAAGTTGCTAGTCATGGTCCAGCTCTTGCTAGACGACATTAATTAAGTTATTAATTAATTTATTTATTTCCTGGAGGGCAAGGAGATTCTTGGAGTGGGGGGGAGACCAGGAAAAAGCTGGCTAGTAGGTAACAATAGGTTTTTGGTGTGCCCTGATAGCAGTTGCAATGCAGGTAGTGACAAGTCACATAACTGGACTTCTAAAAATAAATCTGAAGTACCTTCAGAAAAATAACTTTCTGGCTCAGCGACAGCAGTAGCTTCTATAACCATGTCAGCCCATGACTTTTAGGAAGAAACATTACCCTGACTTGGGGTATGCACGCTATGGGGTTTCAGTGTCGACAACAGGGTCCAAACCCCCAGGTTTTAGCTGAATTGAAGGACTTCTGGTCAATGGGTTGCTGAAGTCCAGAGGGGGTCAGGAGAGAAGTTCCTCCAAGGTCAGACTGACAAGCCTTTCTGCCTTCCCCTGTATCATGGGATGTAATATAATTCCTGTGATTCATTTAACAAATTCCCTGCCATTGCAGAGACATGGACCACGGACACAGGTCTGTCTTGTCTATCAGTCTCATTTTCCTTCTTTCTTTGCTAATTCCTGGTCTGTCGTGTTTCTTGTAGCTATTGTGTATGTTGCATGGTGGGCTGGTAAGTCTCCTGAGGGTTGTGTGAATGTGTGGATCACAGTAGGTCTGTGCACCCTGCCAGGTTTGCAATGATTTGCAGCAGTGATTTGCAGCACCAAGAATCGGAGGTGCTGCTGTGTGTCTGCAGAAATGTACTGCTGCCTTTGCTGCTACTCCTGTAATCCTGAGTGGAGCTTGTTTGTTCTTGGTCTCTAGGGTTATTGCTCTCAGTCTTGACAGCCAGTACTGTAAAAACAGAAGGATTCCTGCAGTTAGTGGCTTTGCTACTTCAAGAGAGAGAGCCCAACTTTTGACAAAGCTAAGTGGCTTTATTTTAAGCCCTTGTTTGTACAAGCTCTCTTAGCAATGGGAATGCTAAAATTCTAGGTTCACAGTTACTCTGTTGACTTACTGAGCCTTTCACTTGGCTCTTACCTAGTCAAATGACTATAGTTAAGAGGCAGGAAACCAGGTTACAGGTCTTTAATTATGTAATATGTGGGTTGTCTGAGAATGTGCTTTAAAGTTTTTTGCCTAGTGTGCAAAGCCTGTTTTTCTTTCTGTGACATGTTAAGCACTCTGGCAGAAAACAGTAAAACATACAAACTGCATTTGAGTAAACTTGCAATTGTTTGCAAGGAAGTGACTTTGGACAAACCTGAGACCCTTGCTCTTCCCTCAGGACTCTTAGCTGGGACACATTTCCTCAAACTCTGGGATGTCAGCATGCTGAAAATACCTTGTACCAAACAGCTGTCTGGTAGGGGACTGTGCTGCTGTATTTTTAAGAAAGGAGTATCACATGAATTGCTAATTGATCTGGACTGTCGAGTTTAGATTAGAACTTGAACATAGGTCTGGACCTGCCAGTTGGATTTATTCTTATAATAGCCTGTTTGCCTTCACAGGGCTAAGAGTAAAACTGAGTGAACAGAAACTCTGTGGATGGTTGTGGATACCAGTAAGCTATAGGAAAGTTTATTAAGATGAATAGCTGGCTACTCAGCACCTAGCATAATTGAGTCTATTATCTTCCTTGCATATCTGATGCTTTAAGTAAGCTGCAAAATCATGACAAAAAGAAGCAGCATAGCCTAAAAAGCAGTGCAGAGCTTAAAAAGCAGTGCAGGAAGCTAATTTACAAAAAAGTCTTTTGTTTGGGAAGTGAGGAATCTTATGAAGCAGTCCTCAGAAGAAATGCAGCCTAATCTGTTTATTGCCTAAGGAAACTCCAGGAGCGTGTTAAGAGTGACACTACTGGGTCAGATAAAAAAATGTTCCTCTATCTCTTTGTCCTTCCTCTAAGAGCAATAAGTTGCAGATACAAAGAGAGAGCGTAATTTCTCCAAGTATCGCCTTTCTACTCCTGAAGCCTGGAGCTGTGGCTGCTTTTCCTCAGCCTTTAGTGGATACCTCTTCAGTGAATTTTTGTGTTTCCTTTTTTTGGAAACTACTTACACTTGAGCACTCTGCAATAGTTTCCCTGGTCTGTGCTAGCATAAGGTACTTCCTTTTGCTTTACAGAAGTTGCCTGAACAGAGTAAATCTAAAGTGGTTCAAATAATGACTTGGCTAATTTTCTCTTTATGCCCAACTAGCTTTAAGATCTCTATGTCAGTGTGGTGAAGGAGCACTGCCAGATGGGCAGTGAGCTCCTGGCATGGCAGGAGTGATCTGTGCAAACAGAGGTGTATCTGCCTTGATAGTCCCTAAACCACAGTGGGACCTGTCAGCATGTCTGACTTTACTTTCTGTTGTGCTGGACAGTGTACAAACATCAGAAGTATGTCATGATCTTAATTTGTCGCTGTGGGACTGCTGGCATGAGTACGCGTGACTCTTGCTCAATTGAACCTTTTGTTCGGGGGCACGGCAGTGTGGGTTTGCAGACAGCTACAGTAAAGCCAAAACCAGGGACCGTCATCTTGGTGGTCTGGACATCCTCAGTCTGGCCATGTTCCCAGGAGCTTCCGAGAAGCTGTGCTGCCACTTGTAGCCTTTCTTCATCTCATAAACTTCCAGTGACTGCTGAAGTTAGAAAAAGTTGAAGCCTTCAGTAACAGGGGATTTCCAGACTTCTCAAGAAAGCTACTCTCTATCTGCTAATGCTAGACCCTATCTTCGCAAAGAACGAGTGAGAAGGGAAGTATAGATACTTTAATATTTGTACTTTCAAATCTGCTTCCTCCCTTCTCTAGGCACTATTTACCTGTAAGATTACCCTGAATGACTGACTGGATAACCTTTGCTGAAGGAGCTAGGATGAGAGAAACATCATTAGAGTAGTAGCAACTACTGGTCAGCCTAATAATGCTGTCTCATACTGATAAATACTCTTCTGAGCTAAACTACAGGTGAGAACAGTAGCACTTGGAGCTGAAGAAGTGATTAAAGAGCACCTGTGCAGACAGCAGAACTGCTATAGTATATGGCTGTCTGATTCTCTGATTAAAAGACAAGATTTAATGTTTTCTTTGATAACTGAAATGCTTATCGTACTAGCACAAACAGCAGCAAACGTATGTCATAGTTGAAGGAGTGCAACTTGAAAGGCTTGGTTATAGATTGAAAAATAAATCCAGATTGTCCTGGTTACTGATACGTAGAGATAACACCGTCTATGAGTGGACTTTGGCTCTTAATGCAATGCAAGCGTGTTGCATTTTGTGTCGTGCAATATAGGCTTGCAAAAGGACACCGTAATCTGACCTGTAATGATGGTGTGTTTGGCTATATGAAATGCTAATGCTTTAAAGGACTGTAAAAAATAAACCCTCCTTCAGATCCTTCTAGCACTCTTGCTAGTCACTTGATTAAATCATCCTTGGTTGCAGATGCTGACTGACAGAGAAAATAGTACATGAAAACAAGCCAGGGGGGGCTAATGCTCAGTTAGCTTCTAAAAATACTACAATAGCTGGATGGTACAGTAAGTTAAGTAACATGCTTTAATTTCATATTGAGAGCATTTATTGGAAAAGGAGGGAGAGCTGGGGATTAAGTCATGAAGCAAACAAATGACTTACTTGAAACCTGGTTTCAGCCCTGACGGGACAGGGGCATGGTGATGGATCAAAGCAGGTGCCCACCTTGCTGAGGGCCACGGCCTCAGCCCTGAGCTGGAGCCTGACAACAAGGCTGCTGGCACAGAACAATTATATAACTTTATTTCCTGTCCCCCTCCCCTTTCTTCTTTTAACCTTGTTCCAGTGTCTGATCTCTGCTGCAGCTGGCCAAGGGCCAGTGTTTGTCTGTGCACAACGGACACAAACAGATTCTGGAGGGTCATGTGAAACTACCCCTAGCTCTTTAAACCACACCGCCCTTACCTTTTCCCCTCCACTGCCTGCATTGCTGTAACAGGTGTGGCTTTGTTTATGCTCGGCTTGTTGCTTTGCTTTAGCACCTGGGTTTTGCTGGCCCTCAGAGTCTGGAGGAAACCTTTGTCTCCCTGCTTTGCTCAAGCGGCAGGAAAACTCTCTGGATCTTCTGGGCAGGTGTTTGCACCAAACAAAACAGGCAGGGGCATCAGCTTTATAAGAGCAGCAACCGGCAGTCATTAGTCACTATAACCTCTGCTTCTGAAAACTTTGACCATGGCACTTTGGCTTAACTTCATGAGTAAGGCCTGTGGTTCTCAGCATCTTCTGGTACAGATGTAATGTGATTCAAGAGAGGGTGTATCCTATTCCTGTAAATTATTGGCAATTGCTAGTTAAAAAAAAAAAAAAAAAAACAACCAAAATCCAGTTTAATTGAAGAGTTACAGGCTTGGAGCCAGGTGTAAGCTTTAAATAAGGTCTTTTTAGTTAAGTGTTTGTGTGTTACTGCTGTGGGAAACCCAAATGTAAAATTATGCATCTTGGCCCCATTTCACCTTTGTTGCTACATAGCACTGCATGAATCTTGCCTTGCAGAAGGGACTTGTATGTGTTGGGGCAGCTGAAAACACATTTAGATATGTAACAAATAGCTTAAAACTGGTTTTCTTGTTCCAACTTTTATTTCTTTTAGGATGACTCTTCCCAGCAAAGAGACAATATGTAACTGCATCCATGCTTTGGACATTGGGAGTTGTTCCTGGAAAACAGAAATAATATTGCTAAACTGCATCTGCGTGATTTTAGCTACCCCATAAAATTTTGTCATGTTAAATTGCATGGAGGGAGATGTAGAGAAAAGCTTTGTGATAGGCAAGGATGTTCTTTTGAGTTCTCAATGCCTGGGATGCTCACCTCTAAGCCTTGGTACTGAGAGCAATCGGCTTCAGCTTTAGGTTTTGACTAAAAATTCTCCCAGATAAGCATCTCCTCCCCCCTGTTGTCCTTGGTGCCTTTTTAATCAATTACGCTCAACTTTCTGGGGAACAGACTCATAATTTTCTGTGTCCTTTCTGCAGTTGCCTTCTTGTATTGCAAGTCCCAAATTTCCTGCCTGAAATTTAAAATTGAGATGATGTGGGCCAGATCAGTGATGACTGTGTGTTGTCCCAAAGAAAATGAGATATATCCAGTGACAATACCTAGTGCTCCAAAAGTGCTAGTGGTGTTATAACATGATACCCTGAAGTTGCAAGGGATTTGACACAGAAGGAGCTCATGAGTTGCTTGTTCTTACTACGTGTTCAGTTAGCTCCAGTGAAAGAGCTAACGAATACTGCTGTGTTTCAAGGAAGTAAGAACAAAGACAGTTGTGCTGACAGAAGGTCTGGTGTGGTTTGAAGGCTTTTTGACTCCTAGGAATTGACTACAAAAACTTGTGAGATAAGCGAAATGTGGCTCATGAAACAATAGTCAGTGTTGTGAAAACCAGTGCAAAGAATGTGAAGAGCTATAAGTGGAGATAGTCAATATGGAGGCAGAAGTCTGAGTGGTCCCAATTGTATCTGTCATAGATGGATGCCATTTGTATCTTATCATATATGGTTTATTCATAAAAACCTTCCTTAGTCATACCACTTGATAGTTTTTGTCTTACAGATGCCTGTGGGGTCTTGAACTGATCCCTAACAGTGAAGACACTTGAGTACTTGAATCAAAGCTCAAGTATTTGCTGTGACAGTCTCTTCAATTAAGAGATAATATAATTTATTTCATATACTGTTTAACTATATGCAATTCTAATCCCCAAACTTTACATACATTGTGTTTTTGAACATTAACTTACATTCTGTAAACTGGAAGTGATGGGCTGAGAGTTCACAGTTGCATGTAGTTGAATTGCCACTCACTGTGTGCATGTTATTGTTCTGCCATAATTATGTCATTTGCCATGAAGGTGGTTTCTGTGTTTTGACATAAATGTGGGTCATGTCACTGTGTATTTATCCCACACTTTGGGCACAGCAGGATCATGTATATAGTCACGTATATACTGCAGCAGTTTATGGTTGGTGTTATATAAATGCAGTCAACTTTATGCACTTTTCCATACCCACCCTTAACTGGTGTATGCAGAGGTATGCCAACTTTGTAAAACTATGTACCTGTTTTAAATCTCCTTCTCATACTTCTAAAATGTAACTTATCTTGTTTTTCTTATTTTGTTGTTTATATTTCAATTTCCCTGCTTTCTCCTAGTTGTCTTCTTTGGCAAGATCTGTGAGAAACCATGGTGTTTTAGACTGAGCCAAATTCAGTTTGTGTTAAAACTCCATGAAATCTGATCTTATGAGAGTTCTATTATGGAGAAAAGCAACAGGTTGTCATCCAGAGCCATGGATGTTTATCTAAACTGAACTTCTGATTCCTCTTGAGGCTTAGCAGTTCACTACTGAATCTGTTTCAGTCCAGTTAATTAGTTACAAAGCCCTAAGACACAGACTTGGAATTAAAGAAAACAAAGCCCCAAGCCTCTGCATAATCTGATGCAAGAAGAAACTTTTGTTAAATTAGGAAGTGCATTTACATCACTATTTCTCAGTTTGAAATGCAATTCTGGATTCATGCCACACATATTAATATGACAGTTGGGTGCCCCCCCATGATCTGCCCCCTACCTTCTATGACATTGATTTTTCCATTCAGAGGTATGGCAGGGGTACTTTTGTATTGGTGGTTTGACTCTGTGTAATGTAGTTTACAGGGAGTACAGAATGCCTGGTTTTGATAAGATATTCCACTCCTCTGTTTTTAGGACAATGTAGATCAGACTTCAGCTCATGGTCGGCGGGATCTGGTGGAACCAGGTTTCCAAGAACCATCTAACCGCATCTCCCTGAATCACCAAGGTAAGGAACAATGGGTGGGAGTCCAAGCTTCTCAGGGGAATGCAGGCGTGATTTGGTCTTCATGTTGTCATTTCTCCATCTCATTGGGATAAAAAAAATTAAAATGTTCTGGATGGTTGGAGAAGGAGAGCTGAAGAAATTGCCACAACTGTCCTGTGAGCTGTGAGTAAAGATGACGAAGGATTTGTATGCATCTCAAGCCTTGTAGCCCAAGGTGGGATTACTAGGCAGGGTGACAGGGATATTCTCCTGGTTTTAGGAAGGGGAGGAGGGAAGTACTGAAATGGAATTCAACCTTTGTAATGTTAAAGTTGCATTTAAAAAAATCTTTGCTATAAGAAGGGTTCAGGGCTCTTGGCTCAATGTCTGCAGTAGGAGAAAAGAAAAGCATGTTTACTTGCTTTCCATGACAGAAATCATCCCATTTTGGAAAAGAAAGTCCTGAACTAGACCTTGTAATGCTGGTGTTATAGTTTAGCTTCTGCAAGTCAAGGCCACTCATAAAAAGTTAAAATAAATCTTAAAAGTCTGTCTTCGCTGATTTCTGCCTGTTCAGATACATAAAAGACAACAGTTAGTATTGTTGCATAGACTGTTCAGCTCAGCTTTATTTTTTTAGGTTTGAAATACTTGATAATAGAGAATGCTGTCTTAACCAGTGAACCCTCTTACCCTCAGGGCTCCTGAGGGTTTAATTTGAAACCAAGTCCTTGAAGGTCATCTTCAAATGTTGTTTCATCAGTGCAACAGCTAATAGTAATGCAGTCAGAACAAGACTATTGAAACAAAAGTGATTACAATCATATTACTTAAAATATTTGCCAAATATGACGTGCTTAACTTTGTCCTTTAAAATCCAGCATTTTTAATTTGTCAAGGGCAGCAGGACTGGAATTTCATGACTTGTAGATTATCAAGACCATTTAAGTTTCACAAACAAGTCCCAGAATGTAATGAGGATTGTATTTTAACTTGGTCCCCTCTCCTCGCTTCAGTTCTTCTGGTGGTTTTAAAGCTTTGCTTTCAATTGAAAATAGAAGACAACAGGTTGCAATGTAATCCTGTCTAAAACTTGCAGTAACACAGGCAGTGTGTTGTGGCATGCTTGCATGCATAGAGCACAGTTTACAAATTCAATTTTTCATTTGTTCTAGAATGGTACTGTTACATTAATTTCACCTTTCTTGGGATGTTCAAATCCTGGAGCAGATCTATACAGGTTTCTTCTGAAGCTATTTGTAAATATACCCCCTTTACTCAAGGGATTTTTTTTGGGGGAAACAGATCCTGTGTGGTTTGAGTTCATGTGTTTTAGTATGTGTGGCTGCTGCTTTTGAAGTCTGAACATTTATTGAAGAAATAGGTAATACTGTGTTTTGATAGCAAAATGCCAGCTTTGCAGCCTGACATCTTCCTACTTCTTTTTCAGATCCTTCTTTTCCTCTATCAATATTGTTGTACTGCAGAAGGATCCATACAGTGTCACCTGACATGTGGCTCTGTCTCAGCCACTTCAAGACAAATGTCTGTATGTGGTGGTCTGAATTAATTTAGGAAACAGCAGTCTTTAAAGAAAATTTTGCATAGGAGGGTATGGGCAGTTTAATGTCTGTTTCTAAAACAAGACCCGGTTAACGTTTTTCCCAGTATTGCCGAAGTAAAGATCACTTACACATCCACAAATTGTTTGGGATTTGTCTTCTATGTCAGGTGACTGACAGCAATCAAATCCAGTATTTCTAAAGCCTTTCTAATTTTGTTGCTGAAGTGAGTATACAGTACATTGCTAATTTTGATGCTGTTATGTTAGTAGTGTGGGTTGAGAACTGAAACCTGAATGCCCAAAGGTGGCCTTTAATGCTGTGCTGGCCTGCAACACTTCTGCCTTTTTGCAGTGTTGGAAGGAAGCAACGTGCCTTACAGGCATGATACCTGCTGCTTTGGTACCTTTTTGAAAATGGAAGTGACCGTAAGTGTGGTGTGATGTCCTATCTTGTGTGTTGTCCCTGTCCAAGTGTGAGCATCTACACTCCTTCATAGCACATGAAATAATAATAAGCATTCTTGTCCAAGAACTTGAAAGTACAAGTATTTTAAGAGCTGGCACGTAATCCAGTAACTGATTAATGAATAGTACATAGAAAAGTAGAACACGAAGAGCTCCAGTGGGAGTTACGACATGGTCTGAACTAGCTCCCATGCAGTCACATTAGTCACATAATAAATAGGAAGACTAGATTATTAACCTGAAATAGATTTTTAAGTTCTGTGGCCACTGTGTGCTTTGGTTTTTTCCTACTCTTGCACAAAACTTTGTTATCCATTACTTTCTGTTAAAGCTTTGCTGGCACTATCACTGGTTCAAAGCTTAAGAGTAAACCTGTATCCAGAAGCAACTTGCAGGACCACTGCAAATTAATCTGGTGGTACATCTTGATTACATTGATGAAAAAGTATTTGGATAGACTATGGCAATTTTTGCTTCCAGTTATATACAACACTGCTTGCTGACTTCAGCATACACCTAGTAGCAGATCTAAAGCCTTTGTTCCTGTGTTTCACATGAGCCGGAATTGTGGAAGAATTAGAATTGGCTAAAATATTTTATGTATTAGATGTTCTCTGCCTTTTTCTCTTTAGTGTATTGTGTTAAATGCTGCAGCCGAACTTTGAGCAACCTACTTGTTACGTTATTTTATGTATGCACTTCCAATTCACACCTGACCACATTGCACAGTGACTGCAGCAGATTTGCCAGTTTCTGTTGAACATTAACTTATGGCCCTTTGCTTTTCACTGGGAGAGCTTTTGGTACAAGCACTTGCAATTCTGAACCCGAACTGCCTATAAAAATGGTGATTAGCTTCTTCCCAGGCATCTGCATCTCTTCAACACTAACTGGAAAAAGAGCATTCAAGTGGAGACTGAGATAGCCCTGCCAACTGTCCCTGCATGAATAAGCCCTTTCTTGTGAAGGGTATTTCAAGTACATGTTTCCTGCTGAATCACTGTTTTTATACAAGCAGATGCTTTATAACTGTTCAGCTTTTTATTTGAAAAGAATATCTTCTAAAGATTGGAAGCAGAAGATACTTCTGTAAAGTGAGGAGTCTTTAAAATAGGAAGGTTTCATGTGAAACACATGTACAAAGTTGAGTGCAGATGGAATAGTAATTTTTCCTAGAAGTGGTTTAATAACTACGTATGTGTAGGTATGCTAATAAAATTGTTTACCTTAACAGTAAGTATTTTTATATCTACGCCATTATTTAACACTCACTTTTCAATTATTCTGATAATTGTGCAAATTTTGTAAAGGTACTAAATGCAAAGAGTGGGAACTATGATGTCTTTCCTTTGTTCCCCATAAGCTACTTCATAAATTAAATGTAATAGGAAAGAACAAACTTTGTCTTGCTGAGCAGTACTAATATCCACTGATGTAAAGGAACAGATACACTTCAGCTACCTATTAAAAGTTATAGGAAGTTAACAACAGCCAATCAGGATTTGGCATTTAAGAACGAACAAGTGTAAATATTTCTGGAATGGTCCTTCCAGAAGCTGTAGTAAAGCTTCTAGGCTTGGAGAAGAAAGATGTCTAAATTATATAACCTTTTCTGAAGAGGAAAAGTAAGGAGGTAAAGAAACAAACAAACCAACTATTTACCATCTTTAAACACCAAGAAAAAGAGGAAGTGAGAGCGTGCTTAGGACAGGACAGGTATTGTTATTTTTCAAAATCTTTCTCTTCAGGAGTGGAGTGTGGAGATGAAAGAAACTGTAGCCCCCTCATCCACATCTCGCTTGCTTTGCAAAACATTCAGCAGTCAAAAACGTTTAAAATTTTGCAATGACAGTTTTTCTGCAGTGTGTAGCCTACAGCATTTGTACACTATCCAGTAGTAATGAGGGGTAGTGTGAGGCAGAGCTGGGGACCATAGTGGTGATTTCAGTCAAAAGCCCTGCATTCATATGGAGATGCCATTTTGAGACCTTTAGTAGAGGTGATGGGTTCCAGCACTTGTTCTCTCTGTCCTGTCCCAAAGGATGCTGCTGGTTCTCCTCTGTCCCCAAGCACCCTGGCAGTGCAGCCTCTTTTCCTCTTGGATGCTCTTTGATGCTGATGTGTGATGCTACACACTTTGAATGTGTCTCAGTAGCAAGACAAATCTATCATAGATTTCCCTGTGCTACCGAGGAAGATCTTTGCTGTATGAGTTATGATGGCAAAATGTGCTATGGTACAGAAAACAGTAAGCCCAACAGACTTCGTTGACTCTTGGACTTCATGCCGCTGCTGTTTCTCTTCTCACTCTGTACTTCTGGGATTTTCATTCTTGAGGCATCTTTCGGAGCTCATTTTTTTCTGTTTGTTTTTCTAGCAAGCAGCAAATAGTGTCAACTCCAGTCCCAGATATGAAGTTTATGGGCAATACTTTTTATTGATACTTGACATATACTTTTTGAGATTGTGTAGGTACTTCTTATTAAGAATTTTGAAGCCAGGCATAAATATGATGCATTCTGCCACTTTCCCTTTTAGTGGAAGTATTAAACATGCAGTTCTGGCACTTTCTGTATGTGTGCCTTTGTGGGAGATTGTCAGTTTTTATACAAATGTGTTTTGCCATGGGTCTGTGCAGAAAGATTTATCTTCCTTTTATTAATGCATTCACACACAGCCTTCCTTTCCTGAGGCACCCTTAGCTCTTGTTGGACTTGATGTTTTTTGTCACTGCAGTTTGCAGACAGAGCTGAGCTGAACCTTTTGGTATGTCTTGCTCCACAGCTAGGTGGCTCCAGCAGCAGAAAGGAAATGGTGATACAAGTTGTTTTAGCCAACAGCTGTCCTTTGTCAGCAGCCAGCTCATCCTTTAGTCCTTCTTGGTTGGTCATGGTAGAAAATCTTGCTTATAGTGACAGGATGAATATGCCTTGGTTGCTCATTGGGTTGGCATTAGATTTCCTGCCTATGTGTACAGACAACTTGCTCCCAGTGAAACTGGAGAGATCCAGGGCATCTGCCAACTTGCATCATCCTACGGGCAACTCTTGAGGTAGATGCTCTTCTGTACCTTGCTGGCTAGTGACTCATACATCTATAAGAGACAGTAAATGTCAGCATGTTGGAAACTACCCTTCTAGCACACTCTCTGGGTCCAAAAAAATACAAGCCCATGTAAATACAGGCAGACTTTTGAATGAGCATGGGTGTAGATAAAGTATTACAATGCCTAAGATTAAGCCCAGAGAAATAATCTTGTGTAGCACTCTTTTTCTCCACCACTGTTGTTATTACTTGTTTGTGATATCTTTTCTTTTGTATCTCCCTCAGGATAGGTATTGGAGGATGAGGCCATGGTGTTATTCATTCTGTAGCTAAGGAGGAGTGTGTTTAGTAATAGCTGGTGCTCCTTCTAAAATGCTTCACTTGTGGGATCTGACTGGGATGAGTCTGTTATCTGGTGTATCAGAACTAACCCATGTTTTTTGCAGAATCCAGCTGGTATGGAATTGAAAATGTGGAGTGAAAAATAGATAGTCTTGTTTGTATTTCAGAAACAATACTGCCAGACATTCATGAATTCTCCTGCTTTGTATAAATGTTGTTGTCATTGTCCAGCCTAAGAAAAAAAACACCATTAGTGCCAGAAAGATTTACACTGACTAATCTTTCGTGGAGAGCAGAGGCCCTGCTTCCTGCCTAGCTCATTATAGTGCCTTTGTCTTGTTTTGGAGAACACTTCCATTTATATTTGGTGATGAATCTTGTTAGCACAGCTACCAGGAGGGCACCCCTAACAGCTGCATAGAAGTTTAACTTCCCTCAGTAGATTAGTTCCCAAACCTTTAGGCTGACAAGTCTGAAAAAAAGTATGGAAAGAAGACAAAGTAGGTTGGTGTTTAGTACAGATAGTTTGAGAGATTTGCAGAAAACTGCAGGAAGACAGACAAATTGATTGAGTTTAGCTGGAAGACTGTGTATAATACAATGAAGGTTGAGTGAAATCAGTGAAATGAGAACAAACAGAACAAAAATTATTTAAACTGATGTTCAGAGAAAAATATTTGCAGGTTACTGTTGGATTTTTTTATTTTTATTTTTCATTTTATTTTTCATGTATCAACTTTTTATCAGCTTTGCACATCTTCACTTTTGGACATATTTAAAATTAATTGTGTTCCTCCAAAGCCACCTGATATGAATAAAACCCCACTGTATTATCTCCCAATTGACAAATATAGTATTATAAGCCTGTTTACAATCTCTCAGAATTCAGTGTATTTATCTCTTTAAATTTCTCTGACAAGTATTCAGTGCAGGGAAGGAGCACTCTGTCTTGCTTGTATAGGGTGTAACACGGGTTGCCTTGGGGCCTTTGTTCATTGGAAGTTTTAAAAGTTGAGATGTTGAAAAAATTAAGAGTTTTTAAGTAAGCCTAAACCAAGAAGTATTACAATATTAAAAATTAATTACCCCTATTTATGTGTCTGTCAAAGTAGATTTTAAGCCTATTTTCTTCTGTGGCCTATGGAAAAATGGTAAAGTTATTACCAGGTTTGCAATGACCTTGCTGTGGTGGAGGGGAGATGGTTGCTGGGGCAGAGCAGTTGCATTGAGAGAGCAAGTGGAGCTGGATTGGGAAATTGCTCAAGGTAGTCTATGACGCACCATTACCCATCCCTCAGGGACTGAAGCTCTATGGGTGTATGGCATCTGGAGTAGTGATTTGGGTTTCTTTTATGCTGAAGATAGAGGGATTGCCTCCACCTTCCTCTCTCAAGATTTGTATCTGCAGTTACCGTGGGGCAGAGGGGAGTAGATTCACACGGTGTGAATTTAGGGTAATTAGAAGCTCCTTTCTCGTTATTGTTAAATTCTTGTCTAAAGCTTTGTGAGGGGAAGGTGTGAATTGGAGCTGTGAGTGGTGTGATTCTCTTGCTTCTGTACAGGTCTGTTTCAGAAAGAGAGGGCATTTACCTCCCTCACCCCTTCTGTGTTACCTACTGGAAAACAAGTTAGCTTAGTACGAGCATAAGCTTTTTTAAGAAACTAACCACTAGTCGAATAATGAAAGACGCTGCGAAATCAAACATCCTTTTTAATTCACTTTTGTCTTTAGTATTAAGAGATGTGCATTTCCTGCAGCCTCTGAAGCAGAGCAAATCCACCTGTCGAAGGAGGCGCCTTTTTGCATCCTCTGGCTGGGTAATGCGAGAGGTGGCACAGGGGTGCCCTCTGTCCTTGCCTGGGGGTGTGCCCTCTTGGCCATGTCCTGGAGAAGCCCCTTGCAGTGCCGCAGCACTCACCCCGGAGTGCTGGGCAGCGCCGCACGCTGCGGGGCTCTCGCCGGGCGGCGGGCATGCCAGGGGCGCGCTCGTCCGCCCGGAGCGGCTGCCCTGCCAGCGGGAGGCAGCGGCCGCATCACGGCTTTGTTTACCTCTGGCACGCCTCCCCAGAGGTATGTCAGCTCGGCGAGGTGATGTCATCGGCGGCACGAACACTTTCTGCGCTGGTGCGACTACCCCGGCTGTGCCGGGGCGGCTGGATGCTTGCCCGGAGAGCGCCTGGCTGCGGGCAGCCTGATGCACCAGCCTCGCCGGGCTCCCGGACGGGACCAGCCCGCAAGCCCTGCCTGGGGTGATGCTGGTCCAGGCGGTTCCTTTCTCGGGCTAGAGCTCGTGGGTCCGACCCTTGCATTGGAAATGGTGCGCTTGGAAAAAGTCAGGTATCAGAGGGAAACCAGTGACTCAATACCTACTCGGGATGAGATGTTTGTCCCAGGTACCAGAGCTGAGCTCATTTCTTGTGCTCTTACGTCTTTTGTGAGGAGGAAATAAAAAGAGTTTAATATCCCATGGGTGGTGCACTCTCCCCTCTGGAAATTTATTTACTTAGCAAATTGCATCATTGCCACTGCTAAAGCAGCCAAATGCAATAGATTCCAGTATTTTTTAATAGTTTTATATACTTATTTACTGTCCATGGTATGGGGACACTTGTGGTCTCAGGTCTCTCTCTGCCTCCTAGGTGGCTAATTTGTTCTATTTAATAGTCCATAACTGAACTTAGTGATCTGAAATACTCTCTTCTAACTTAATCAATGCAAGTTGACTGGAAGATCTTGGGATGATACGTTGATATGTTTTGTGGCATAACTTTATTGCTTTTATGTTTTGGGGTTTTTTGTAAAAAAAAAAATTGTACTAAATTTGTACTCGTAACATGGGCTCTTTTGATGGCTTCTGGATGACATTTTTAACGTGGCTCATCTGAATTCTCGCCTGTGCCACTTTACCATGTTTCTGCACGTATTGGGTTTTGCATATTCCCTGTGAGGGGTAATGTTTTAAGTGTATTTAGCTTTATGTAAGAAGCTTTTGAACCTTTCAGTGAGGGTGTTATAGCCAAATGTCAAAACATGGCTGTGGGCACTTAAAATAGTCTCAGTACTAATGAGCTTTGCAGCTAGGAAAGTTGATTTATTATGTAGCCTGGCTTTTAATCATACCATAACAACCGCAGTTGTTCAGTAAAAAGTGCCTCTGCAGCATCAGAATATTAACTTCAAATTCTGACACCTTAGCCAAAATCAAATTCTACATTTCAAAAACTGTTTGACACGTAAAGGGTAAAGGTATATTTAGAGATGGAAGTAATCTGCATACTCACTATACTGTCTGTTATGAAATACACTTTTGAAAATATTCTTTTAAGAAGTATCTCTAATTTTTGAGATAAAAGTACAATGTCACTATGCAAGGTCAGCTTTAATGGAGAGAGAACTGCCTTTCAGTATCTGATTACATGGAAAGCTCTAGGGCCTTAATCTGGTTTCATGACTGTTGTGTTCAAGTCTGAAATAAATCTATTCTGCTTAGTCTGACATTTAAGAGTATCATCTATCAGTAGATCAGAAATTCATTGCCATTTTTCTGCAGTGCATGTTTGAAATCACTGTGACTGTTGAGGCTATTTTATTTTTTAAATCTCTACTTTGATAAAAGCAGACAGCTTTTTCAAGAGCACAGTGTTAACTATACGCTTCTGTGCTTTCTGAAGGCGATAGGGGAAAAGGGACCCCATTTTCTATGAGACAGATTCCCAGGGTTGTGGTAGCAGTGGTGGGGCGAAGTAGAGGCAGTTGTAATGCCAGATGCTACTCCTTGAATTGAGATTGTCTGCACCTCAGTTTCACAAGAAACCTTTTAACAGCCTTAGTTCACCAGTATATTTAACACTTGGAATCAGATTTTTTTCCCCCCCCAGAATGAAATCCATTTAACCAGATGAAGGCCTGAGTTATTCCCACCCCCATTTAAAGGACGCTGAACTGACTTTTTTTTCCATCTGTGACCAGCCATGCACCTTTGATCTCTCTTGTGGTGGCAGGTAATTTCTAATAGCTGACACAATATAGCCCTCTTGTCTGCAAACAATTCTGAGAGACACGTATTCAAGTTTTGGATTTTTGTTTTGCCCTGACCTTCAAGGTTGTATTTTTGGTCTCTGTCAAAGTAATGAGAGGGTGGAGAACAGTTTCCTTCCATTGTTTCTGCTAATAAGTGTCCTAACCTTTGGTTTCTGTCTCTTCTTTCCCGTGCCTCAGGTGGAGAAAAGTGTAAGTTAATTTACCTTTCTATGAGCTTCATCTTCTATGCAGAGCTTTTATAATCTTAGAAATGAATACAGAAATTCACTTTGGTCCTCTTTAAAAAAAAAAAAAAGTATTAACTAAAAAAAAATAAGCAAGCAATGTCTACATCTGTAACATTTCCAGGGGTAAGAAATAGAACAAGTGTGAGCTAAGACTTGTTCATAAGAGTGAAGTGGGGCATATTTGTGATACGGCAGTTCTCTTAGCAAAGGCTTCTGTTGCTTTAGGGTTCCTAAAGATTCAACAGCTTTGTGCTCCTCCTTTTCAGTTGTTAGCTGGTCTTAATTAGAGGAAGAATTATAAATGCTGAACAAAAGTTGTCCTTGTGCTTAAAAATTGAATGGATTTTAAAAGTTGGCTGACAATATTATAGCAAATTTAGGTTAAGCACTCTGAACAAGTATAGAATTAGTTTAAGGGTTTAGTATCCTTTTCTGCCTATTAAAACAATTTGCAGGAGCTTACATACTAGAAAAATGGGATTGTCACATAAAGATGTAACACATGGTATGGCGGAGAGGAAAATGCCCAGTTCAAGGTATAGTTTAAACATGATCTTTCTTAGAAATGCCTTTTCTAATCTGTTTATAAAATAGTGATTGGTTCAGCCAGATGATTGGGAAGTTCCTGACTGCAGATTTTAAGATTTTTCCAGCATGGGAACGTATTTCGTCTAGTTCAGACAAACAAGTTGCACTGGAATGCACTCATGGTCTATATCAGCAAGTATAGCTTAACTTAGTTATGTCAAAAAAGAATATATACTGTGGTATATCTAAAAAAAAATAAAAAAATGTATGTCACTAAAATTACTTGGCTAATAAATTACCGTGGATTTGGGTGAATGTGAAAGTAGGCTTTCTTAGTGGCAAAGCTGTGTTTATTTAAGTATCAACATGATTTTCTATGTTTAAAAAATTACTAAAGACTCGTGAATGAAGTCAGACTTCAGATAGCAAGAAGAGTGTAAAATGGCACAGGCTTCAATTAAAGCAACTTTCCTGTTTTTCTGTTTTTCTTCTGTAAGCCCTGCATCTCTGCAGTGCGTCCTGGCTGGGTTCACATCCAGTCCATGCTCATAGAAGGTGATCTGAAGGCAAGTGATCTTGGGTGGACTGGCTGGCAGCTTTATTAATGGCAGAGTCCTTGTTCGGGGTGATCGTTCATTTTCCACTCATTTTGGAAGTTGTGTGGAATAAAAAATGTCCAAAGCCCGCGCTGTGGGGTTGCACACACATGCCAACGAGTGGTTGTAAACTCTAGCAGTTAATGATGGCAGCTGCAGACCTGGCTCACATATATTGGTAGTTAACCAACCATAACTTAGGCACTTACAAGCTGCTCAGAACAATTGTTCTCGCTTGAGGTTTTGATGAAACTGGACTGCAGAAATCATTGCAGGACACTGCTAAGTGTATGTTTCTTTACATGAGTGCGCAGAAGCAGCCATGGGCTCTTCATAACCCCCTCCAAGCAGAAGTTGGGAAATACTTTTTGGGGTTGACCACTCTGCTTGTGTGGAGCAAGGCAAAGAGTTAGAAGCACTCATTCAACAAATTGGCTGTTACATGGAACGAAATAAATCACTGAGGATGACTATGTACATTTTCCCCATTGCTAAAATGAAGATATTGCTACTGTGAAACTTCTGTCAAGTATCTGGTTTCGTTCTGCTTAATAGTGTGCATGCTCTTTTTGAAGATGAAGTCCTGCTTCATTCACAGTATTAAGTGATCCACTTCTGATGAGATGAAATCAAGACTGAAATGTGAACATCTGTGAGATTGTATCCTAATACATAGATAGAGCATAGGGTATTACTTTGACATGGTGGGTAGCCTTTCTGGAGGTTGACTTGTTTTGTATGCAGCATCTGACATGGAAGTCGTGAGAGATGATGCAGCTTCTAAGTACTGTAATAATTCTTGACTCTCAGTAGGGAGGAGGTCAGTGAATTAAGATGAAGGGTAGTTTTAGCCTTTTCTTTGTGCACCTGGGGGTTGAGTTTAAGCTTGGAACAGTGACCAGACAGTTGACAATGAAACATTTACTAAACAGAAAAAAAATTGGCATTAAATGTGGGATAATGAGATAAGGGAAAATCACTTGCGGCATAAAGCATGGTGAAAAGCCATGGAGTTTCTTTAAGATGGTTTTAGTATGTAGCTGAAATGAAACTATTGAAAGAGATCTAATTTGTTTTCATTACTGGAGGAGCCGAGATGTCTACTAATACAGTATTTATGTTTGTGGTAATATCTTTCCACCATTGTGTATCTCTATAAACCTTCTGTTTAAGAAAACGACCAAACAAAGCAAAACAAAAAAACCTCTCAACCCTTCCTCTGTATGGCAATAGTGCAGAGCTGTTGGGGCCAGGATACATGTCTCCTGCTGTGTTAAGGTAGTGAAATACAAAACAGAGAGATCTCTTTCTGAAGAGCAAGTTTAGAGATGAATCTGTCAGATTGTTGGCTCCAAGGCAAATTGAGACTATCAGAGAAATTTGTTGAAGGCAGGGCTGGGGTGAATGCCTCCTTTCTTACAGTGAGGGTGTTTGAGCAAGAAGACTTGGTGATCTCGGTGCTGATGGCTTTGCTCTGAAAAAAGATGTCTTTTCAAGTAGGCTGTTCTCAGACCATTTACATTCCCCCGGGGTCTGGTGTCTCCCAGGGGTTTGGTGGTACAGCTGTGCTGGCACACTTCCTAATGTACTTGTAATAGCAAAAAAACACTTTCTCTGAAGGAAGTTTATTCTGGTTTGACAAGTGAAATGAAACGCAGCAATAAAAGCATTCTTAGGCACATATACTGAGCTAGAAATACAGATATTTTAACAGGAAAAACAGTAGAAACATGGAGCAATTTCTACTGAACTGGTTGTGTGCAACCTTTCCTTGTATTTCAGACAAATGTGCAGACCTATACAAAATGAGGGCACTGAATTCAAGAAGTTAACATTGAATGTGCATGTATCTCAGCTCCAGCCTGAAATTAGTCCTTTAGATTTTTGTGCCTTACAAACACAGAGGATGGCTCACCCCCCTGCCAATAAATCTGATAAAAGAGATAGAGAAAAAAAAACTTTTGCACTATAAAGTTGTTGGTATCAAATCTGGGAAGCAGAAGAGAAATTTTTAATGCCATGGGTTTAAATAGCTTTTAAATAGGCCTGGAAGAGACTTAATGGTTAATCTACCTACAAAACTTTTATGGCTTTTGTTTTACTAGTATAGGTTTGTGGTCCCTTTGCTGTATTTTGTACTTGTAATGAGTCAGCTGTCCTGGAAAAATGCTGCTGTTCAGCATACCTCACTTTATTCACTGACCTGGTATAACCAATGCGTGCATTTTTCACAGGTTAATTAAGATCTGTCAAAAAAACCCCAGCCACCTTGGTCAAAATACATATGTCTCATGCAGGCATCTAGATTACTTCTAAATGCATTTTGTTGGGAATATGTGAGAAGACAGAGTCTTCCAGTCAATCTCCAGTTTTGGAAGGGCAGAGAGAGACTTGCTAATGAAGGCAGAATTGAGGGGTGTTGTTGATAGAGATGTTAATAGTGTAGAAAAGAACATAAGTAGCTCTCAATGAAATGGTACCCTACTGTGCTGAAAGAGGAAGACAGTAAGAATCTGAAATCCATTTGATTAAAGTACAAAAGAAGGTGTTGCTCTTCAACAAGATAATACTCAAAATTAGTTCACTGCAAGCTGATAGGAAGCCCATGTGGGATGTCCATTTTGGAGTAGTGTTGGGAATTGAGGAAACTTTGAAGTGGTTTCTGGTGCTTTACGTGGTACAGTAGCTCCTAGTGCACATCTCTCCTGTTCTCAGACCATATGTTGGTGTTTTGTTCATTTTATGGTCAAAGTATGTATAGGTGCATAAACACATCAGAAAACAGGAAAAACCTTCGTCTACTTTTTACTACTAAAGATTAAAAATACTTTTAGGTAACTGTACATTCTGATGTTATACTACATCCGCCTTGGCTTGTGCTTTAAGTTGTAAATTTGTCAAATAAGGAAACAAAGTCTGTGCTTGTTTGTTTTTCTAGTCAGATGGTCCTCAGGTTCATCTAAGAAAAAATTGAGGAACATCAGTGAAAATACGTTGTCATAGCAAAGAAAATGCTTTTGAATTTTTGAAAGAGGAGCAAAATAGCAAAAAGATAATATGGTGATGTTGCATTATTTATGATTCCTGTAGCTTTGAAAAAATCTGGCAATGTTAAGACTGTCCTAAAATGAACTGGAATGGTACATTGCTGTAACAATTTCTCTCTGATTTCTTGCTTTGTCTATAAAGCAGATATAGCAAGCTTGGGACTTGTTTTAAGCTCACATAATAGGAGGAGGGGAGAAAAACCCTCAAACTTCATAGCTTAATAGAATAAGCAAAATCTGTAGGAAAACAACTGTGTTGCAATTTGATGTCAGTTCTGCACTAAAATCTTTTATCACAGTGCAGCATTGTAACAATAAACCTCAGTCATCACTGTCTTTTAACTTACCTGACTGTGATAAGCAGTATGGTATTTGTTTCTGCCTTTGTGTAAACATTGTGCTGCAAGTGGTTCATGACAGCACTTCAGTGTGGCAATCTGTGTCATGTGAGGATACTCGAGAAATGCATCATTTCAAAGCAGCTGACATTCTTGCATTGAGGTTGAAGAAAACTGCAGCACTTTTCATAAGTCCAAGAAGCTTCAAGAGGAAGATCAATCTGAATTTGTTACTTTTCCAAGTCTCTTTGTGCCTATTAAAAAGGACAGACTTCTATCAAGTTAGATATATTTTCAGCTAAAAAAAAAGCCGGAGTTAAATGGGGCAAACCAGCTAAATAAAAAAACCCTTCAAAATATAGCATGAGATGTAGCTAAATTTGGAGTTAACAGCAAGCAGCTGCTTAAGTAATTAAAGTATATAAGGTGCTACTGACCAAAGTAATTAGTATGTAATTTCATTAATGGCATTAGGATTGCAGTAACAATATTTAAGTCTTTCTGTCCAAATCAAGATTGCAGGCAGTTTGTGACATGTAGGAGATGAGGTTAGAAGCAGTGAGATGTTACGGTATGTTACAGCACCACTGTCTGAGTGGATCTGTAATTGCACAAGAACATGTCTTACACTGGCTCTATCTGGTAACGCTCCTAATTGACACGTTACTCGCGAGTTTACATATACATGCACTTCTAAAATTTTATAAGCTAGGGTGTTTGTAAGTTTGTATATAAAACAAGGCTTCGCGGGGGGGCTGCTAATTTTTTGTTTATCTTTGCAATTCCTTTGTGAGCTTGCTGCTGTTTAAGAGCAAAAGGGAATTATTCTTTTTGTATATGTTTTTGTGGTTTTCTTCTTAAGTGGCTGAAAAATCCTGGCATTGTAAAGTATTCCAAGTCCCTCTGAAATCTAAAGTGCTGCAGATTTCTAAGGGTTTCTATGTTACAAGGTCTGCAGTTCAAAGACAAGTGGGTGATGAGCCCAGCGACTACAATTAGGTAGTTTCGTTCCTTCAAGAATAATCATAAATATGCTTCAGAAGATGACAATAAGTTTTAGAGACTAGGTAGAAAAAATACATATCAGAGGATGAACGTGAAATATACTAAAGTCCAAAAACAGGTCACCTCCAAGGCTAGGGTAGCATCACTGATGAATCATTCCTTTAGGGAACTGAAGCTGGGAAAGCTTGCTGCTGGGACACCCATCAGTATTACTACCACAGTGGCTAACCTGGAGCTGCTGACACTGTTAAAAAGCCATCCAGAGAAGTCCTTCGGAGCCTTCAGGCTTTACAGCAACACTTTTGGCCTGCCTTGAGTTCTGTCCTGTTGATGCATTGCCTCTTTCTAGGTCTAAGGCTTTCTAGGTCTGTAAATACGTGGGCGTGCTTTTGGCAGAGGAAACCAGTCTTCTCTGCTTTTCTGGGCTGTATTTCAAATGTGAAATAGAGCCAGGTGAGCAGGTTGTCTCACCCCTTGCAAACACTGACCCTGGGCCCACAGGTTTTTGGGACGTCATTCCTAAGAGGAGTGGTGGGGGTGACTTAAGGCAGAGCAGTGCAGGACATTGGTGCTCTGCAAGCTCTTTTGAGTGTGCCGGTGACATCCTTGTCACGTGTGGTGAAGGAAATGGAGACAGCCTCGTAAGAAGCAATTCTGTTAACAGAATACCCTTGAGGGAAAATATCTCTATCTTGCTTCCAGCCTCATCTTGTGGGTGTACAAAGAGGTGAGTATAGAGAGGGGATTGGGCTCCCTGAAAACCAACTAGATGGAGAAGAGCAGCATGCTCATTTCCCAAAATCACAGGCCACCGTGTGTACCCAAATCAGGAATGCACACAACTGGTAAATCAGGCACATGGGTCTCAGAAGGAAAATGGGCATAATGGACAATACCAATTTGTGATGAGTCCTCCATGTAACACACCTTCAGCTTTTGTCTCTGGGTGAGCCTGATCCTGACTGATTCTCACCGATGCAACTTACCTATGGCAAATTAAATCACAAAGGAGCAGGCTTTGAGTAGCTGAAAGAAAAGGAAACTTGATTTGGTGAGTTCATAAGAAGCATTAATGTGTTTCTGATTTTCTTAGGTTTAGATAAATTTAGGCTGCTGTCATTGCTTTTCAATGAAGACTCAAATGGTAAATTCAGATTGCATGTTCTTTTGTATTGTTGCTGGTCTCAGAGTTGTTGTTGGTAGTGGTTTTTTTTGCTTGGTTGGGGTTAGGGTTTTTTAGTTGTTTTTTTTTGGGTTTAAAAAAAAAAACAAAAAAAAACCAGGTTGGCTAACAGGAGTTCTTGGAGTCATTGTACGGCAGAAGGAAGTGTCATAGAGCTTTTATAAATGACTGCTTTTCGCATCAGCGGTGTGGGGTACAGACACCTTTGCTGGTGGCTCCACACCGCCATTTGGGATGAGACTGCAGCAATATGCTTTGCCATCTGGGGATCTGTGCGGCAGGACTGTGGCGTTCCCTTCTCACACAGTGGAGGTTTGTGCTGCGTTACAGCAGTAACTCCTTGCAAATTATCCACCCTTTGCTGACAGGGCCAGGGGAGATTTCCTTATTCTGCACCCAGAAGGACTGTGTGATTTTTGGAAACAACTGCTCAGCTTGCTTGAAAGGAGAGCCTAAATTTGACAGCCAATTCAGGGTCAGCATATCTGTGTGCAGATAAAATTAAATGCGTCCCCAAAACACTGTTCCTTCAGGGGGGCAAAGAAATATATGGAAAGCTTATACTGAAGTGCTACCAAGGCAGTAAGAGGACGTCTCATGGCAGCTGCCTTCGTCTGTGAAGCAAAGGTAAGCAAGCTTGCACATTGTTACTTGTCAGATGCTGGGTTTAAAAGTCCCGAGTCAGAGGCAATTTCTTATGTTCTATAAGTAAGTTCATTCTAATCCCCAACAGGCTCTTTGAGGAGGCTTTTTTGATGCAGTGTTGCAATTCCAAACAACTCTCCCCCAGTTTAGTCTCTTGTAGCTTATTTACCAAAATTACAGTTGGAGTTAATGCTAAACTATTAAAGCAGCTGATAAAGAGACCAAAATTACCCTGGCGTTAAAGCATTTTACTTTTTCATATGACTTTGGTTCTGTTAACTCTGACAAGAAGTACCTTAAATATGAAATATTCCTGTTGCCTACTTTGCAAGTCCATCGGTCACAGCTAGGTAACTATTATATGCTGAAAATGCAATCTTTAATTAACTTGGAGGAATAGCTGATTCATTAATTGCTCTGTGCAACTTTTGGAACTTGTATTACATCCTCAAACATGCTTTCTAAGCCAGCAATAAACCTGTTCAAAGCAAATTTTAAAACTCGTGGTTTAAACTTAGTAGGAGTAAAGGTTAGCTCGGGTATCAAGTGATGAGAGACACTCCTAATTTAATAACAACAACAACAACAATAATAATAATGCTTCAGCACCAGCTCTGCAGACCCATCACTTCCTGAACAGAAATGCTAATGGACTTTTTGGGCTAATCCAACTGCTTTTTACTTAAAAGCTGTATTTAAGTTGTTATGGAGTAGCTGTGAAATAAAACCCCAGATGCAAGAAGGCTGGGGTTTGTTTGTTGGCTGCCAGTCAGGGACTTCCCCAGTCAGGTGGGTGATGTTCTTGCTGAGCAGCCCCAGCACTGGTGCTGGAGCAGGCAGGGCGTGATGGGCATTGGCTGTAGCTACACCAGCAGCATGTTAGGAAATTATGCATGGTGTTTCCCAGAGCAGGGATAAGGCTTGGACTTTCTTGGCAGGATGGGAGGGACTAATCTGTGCAGTGGTACTTATATTGATTTGTAAGGATTGTTCAACTGGGATTACTTGGCTGGGTATTATGGTGTTTAATCAGGGAGGGAGAACACAGGTTCCCTAAAGGAAAGCAATAGATGCTTTGACTGCTTTTAACTTTGCATTTAATAGCTTTAATATTTGTAAGATTCCTGGTAGCTCTTCTCATCTGTATGAATTTTTAACCCCCTTTTGAACTGTGACTTGTGCAGTAGTGTTTTTTATTTGTCTGTATTTGATTTGCACTCTCATTTTTAAGGGCTTTTTTCTCTGGCACGGGTGGTAAAGAATAAACCATCCAAGTAAAACTTTAGAGAAGCATTATGAGTAGAAATGTGTATATAGGAAATGGTAGAATAAATTGAGGAAAATAATTTTTATTCATGTGAGCATAAGTAAAATACACAGTATTTTAAAGCTTTTTATTTGGTTTCTTTAATGTAGAAGTATGTAATCTTAATAAAAATGCAATTAGCCCTGACCTTTGCTATGTCAAATTGCAGTGCGCACTGATACAGGATATCTCCTTAAAGCCATTCTCTCATAAATATGACTGTCTAATAAAATATGCAGTCTGCCAAGCATTTACCATGTGGTCAGCAGACAGTATTTCAGTTCATCTCCACATTGCTACCCAAAGTTGTGCTTCCTGAGGTCTGACTTGTAAGTACCTTAATGGCTCAATAAGTTAACATGGTTTTGCCTGTTATCTGAAAAGCATCAGTGGATTTTCTGTTTGGTTTTGCATAGGCTGTGCAGGCTAGGAACCCTTCTGCTGCCCAAGTGTTGCCCTGACCATGTCCTCTTGAAGGATGACTGACAGTCCTTCTATAATCATTTTGGGATATATTGACAGGGCTTGCTTTCTCAGTTTTTCTACTGAGGTAATGCACCAAGAATGAAGTATCCACTTAGCCTTACCAGGAAGGTAAGACTTGAATGAGGAATTGCTGTGTTGGTCGGTCTGTGTCTCATGCATTCACCCATATTCGCTCTCCTTTTTCTTTTCTTTTTTGTCCTGAGTTCAGAAAGGGCCACCATAAGGCTATAGGTTCATGACTGTTCCTCATACATTTATAACTTAAGCTTTAGGTTTCCCTCTGTTCATATCTCCTTTTGGACCAGGAAAGTCCATGTGACCTGCACACGCTGTGATGTATCGTGTCCTTCACCAATGCAGCCACTCAGTCCTCAAGGGTTTTTTGAGGATTAGTCTACTCCAGCCCCAGGTTTGGCTTTTGAAAGAATGTACCATTCTGCCCTCTGTGGTGCTTCTTCTAGCCTCAATCTTATTTTCTATCCTCTGGGTAACCAAGGCTGTTTTGAGTTTTCCCATCTTGATAAATGCAAACAAATAGATGCTTTCTTTTTAAGGTTTTTTTTCTTAAATTAATGAGCTAAAAGTTGGTGACATGAGAAAATGGTACAGGAAAACGACTGAACTTCATGGAATAAAGCTGCAGATGTTACCAGTTTCTTGAAAATAAATCTTTTGACTGGATCTTGTAATCAAGTCAAAAATGACAATTTCCCAGAGGTCTACTTAATCTGATATTCTGCTTTAAGTAATGTGTTTTCTCAGTATGTACTGTGCAGCAGTGGTTGTGCAGGCATTGGCCTGAAAAGAGGGTTTTGAAAGGATTGTTGTCATTAGGAAGTTCCAGTGATATCTGCACAAGACTGGGGGGTGCTCACCCAGCAGGAGATGGGCAGTCCTACTGTCTGTGCAGCCACACAGGATCAGCTGTCCTGTTTGACTTTGGGTTCAAATTCTGACCTATTGATTTCTTTAGAAAGATATGCTTTTTTCCTACCTCTTTTTTTTGTTTGTTTTGTTTAGAGTTTTGGGGTTTTTTGTTTGTGTGTGTGTGTGTGGTTGTTGTTGTTGGTTTTGGTTTTCAAAGCTAAAAATTTCCTACAAAAAACCTGGGTATTGGGAAGAGTGAATCTGTTCTGTTTTCTAAAGGGGGTGTGTGCATGTCTGGAAAAAGGACTGGCCATGACTTACATATTTTAATCCTATCTCTTATAGTTTTAATATGCATAATCAGAATTCTAGATGCTTCAGATGTTTTCCTTGGATTTCAAACCCAGCTCCTCATAGTGATGCCATTAGTGCTTCAACACTTATAAGGGCCTTAGAGTCAAGGAAGGGTTCAGCAGTGGTGGTGACACCCATCTACAGCAATTATCTGTTGAGGCAACCAACATCCATCCACTCCACAAAAGGACAACATGAGTCTACAGTTCTTGGGTTACAAATGGGAACATTCACACTGGGACGTGCTTCTGAATGTTGTTTGTGAATAATTGCAGCATCATCAAAGGACAAAACTGTTAAAATTCCATCAGAGACATGCTTTACCTTAGTTTGTCTCTGGAATTAAACAAATAAACCCTCATTATCCACTCCCCCTCCTCATAATTGCCTAGCTTTCATCAGTTTTACTTTTTATGATGTCTAATGTTAGGCATGTGAACTGGACAAGAACTGAATTTCCAGTTTTTAACCATACATTTTTTTTCATCAGAATTCCTGAAACCCATTTTATGCACTAGTCTGAGGTTACAACTTAATTCCTTCCTGCTGTAGGGCACCTATAGCCAGTTGCTCCTGTTACTCATTGACACTTTGATTTTTTGTAAGCATCTTTCATATGTAGCTTATTCCTGTAGTTGTTACCTAGCAACATTAATTTTGTTCAGTTTAGTTTGTCTTGTATTTCAAGAAATCTTTCAGGTATGTTTTAAGAATGTATCTAGAGTCCAACCATGAACCTTTAGAAAAGAGGTATATACAAAGGGAATTTTCTCCAGTGTCTGTAATTAATGTACATATATCTGGTGTTATCCATCACAGCCTTATTGGCAGAAATGGGAGTAGATGCATGTGTCATTTAAAAACTACCCAGAGAATGCTGGAGCAGTTACAAATTCACTGTTGATTTCTCTCTGTGGTGTTTCAGTGTGCTCAAAGAGTGCAGATGCCTATCTCAATTTCACGCTCTTTTTACCAACCAGCATCTCTATTTCTTGCCCTTCTCTCCATGGCATGGTCCATTTAGCATTTTGGAAGCTGCACATGCACTGATGTGACAGTCTGTAGGCCAGCAACCGTAGTTACTGTACAGAGTAGAGAATTTCACTTAAGCTGAAGAACATTAGAATGTAATGAAGGGAAGAAGTCTTCAGTGCAGAATCCCATAAGGTGACTTACAGGGTACTTAAAGTTTTGGGGTTCAAGTTTGTAATTTTTAATTCAGGCTATGATCACTCTGGAGTTGATGATGCCTCTAGGACACAAAGTTTTGTTTGTGTCTTCTGCTTTCACTTGAAAAAAAAGCCTCTAAGCATTTAATGTTCAATCAAGGCAGTCTTGATAATGTTGTAATTGGGGTTGACAGCATTCTCTGATCTGGAGAATAGTGTGAAACCATAAGGTTGGCAAATAGTTTTTATATTGTCTTTTTGTTTCTTGTGCAAAACTATACACCTGTATGGAGTTTTCAAGAAATTAGGAGGCGAGAGATTGCATAGAATTGGAGCTGGTGTTGGGGATGGAGGGTATCGTTCAGCTGCAGCATTGCTGTAGAGGTCACTGTGGGGTTTTTAAAAAATTGTAAGAGATCTGTTTATTATCATCCACCTTCTGTTGCATGCATCTCTCAGAGGCGTACAAGCTGCCAAGTACTAAATGCATGCATCTGTAGCAGGGCTGTAGGTAGCAATTGTACAAGAATTGCAGGTCATAATAGTCAACTGGTGCCTGTGGCATTGGTGGAAGCTGAATCCACAGTATGGAGGGAGGTGAGACATTTCTGTGAGCATAGCAAATGTAGTTAAATACTCAGAGGAAGAAAGTAACAGAGGAGTATGACTGTTACTTAGAATGTACTTCTTTTTGCATCGTTACAACTGTGTGTTACCAGCAATAGTATACTTTCAAAAAGTTTTAGTGACTGGGATTTCTGAAAAATCTTATCAAACCAGCATTTGGACATGGTACTGGAGGGACATCCTGCAGTGTGCTTGTGCAAGGGGTCCCCTTAGAAAGGGGCTGTCCTGTGAAAGGAGTTTGTATACACATCTCACTGTGATAATCTTTACCTGCATTTTTGATCCGTAAAACATGAGATTTCCGCAATACCAAAACCCTTGCAAAACATACTTTTGTCACCATTATGAATCAAAGTAAGTTATATATGGTTTTAGAGGATTTGAAACAGGATGTTGAAATGGATGCCACAAATATTTTATATGTTGTGTTTTTTTCCCCTTTCAATTTTGGGTAAGTCCTTCTGTTAATTTTAATGTAAATATATTTTGCTTGTATCATCTATAATTTACATAGTGTTTCACAGCATCATCAATGCAGGATGCTAGGATATATACAGCTTTGTTCCTGTTCTTTCACTGTTTCCATCTGTCTCCTTGTGGGTCAATTCATGTGTGCAGGAGGGCCTGCTAACTATTTTAATACTATTCTTTACTGAGCTAAACTTGAGTGAAATCTTACAGTAGGTATATCTTAGCTTCTTTGCTTTATCAAGATGGATCTGGAATGTGCTGTACTGAAACTCATCTTGGGGAAACTGATTGCTGGATATAGGTTGTCAAATAGGAAGAGGTGATCAATCAACAGCTGCCTTAATATATCAGACACTTGTTTATATACATGCTGTCAGGCTTCATATAGTATCAAACTTAATGATATGGCAACAGAAAAGTGGTATAGACTTTTTATAAATCTACTGTATTCTTAGTAGCTCTTGCATCAATCTTTTCTGTGAACTGATACAAGGGATACTGCTGTCTGATTAAATTAAAAAAAATGAGCAAACAAGAAGGAAGTTACTTATTTTTTAAAATAAAAGGTTTTTACAAGCCTCTTACTTCACAGGTCATGTAAGTCCTGTGGTGTTTTTCATAGTGTTTCCTGTGAACTGTAGACCATATGTAAATGGAGAGGGTATTTGCTGAACTGCCACTGAGACACATGAAATGCATCCTGGTCTTTAGTCAAAAGCTGGCATTCTTTCTATGTGTTTTGTTTGTTTGTTTGTTTGTTTGTTTTTAAGGTAAACATAATTTCTGCAATACAATGAACCCCTTGACAGCCATGGAAATACCTGCTTTCTTTCAGGAGGCTGGCACAGATGAAGATGAGCAGTGATCATTTCAGCTTTATGTCGCTTCAGAATAAGTGGGATGCCACTTAGTCTTGTTAGCTGAGCTTAACATGTCAAGGCCAACAACTACCAAAATAAGTAAATAAGTGAGGATCTAGGGGATAGAGAAGGTCTAGAAGCAGAAAGACAAGTGGGACATGGTTAAGCACAGATTAAAGTTTGCTCAGGCATAATTTAGGGGTTATCATCACTCCTATGACATGCTTGAAAACATTCAAAAAGTATTCAAAGTGCTTTGTTTTAGTGGAACATGTTAGTTTAGCTTACCAGCTCAATAGAGGTTTTGTAACAAAGTTTTCTTTTTTCCTTGAATTGAACTTTAAAATTTTTTCTTGTTATTGAAATCATGATTTACTTTACCAAAAATATTACTTGCAACATGCAGTGGAGCTGGGTTCTGAACAAAGCCAAAGTTTAACAAGCTGTGGGCAAAGAAGCAAGATGAAGTTCAGGCAGTTGTTAGTGTATGCACTTTGCTTCTAGTTTCGGAAAGAACATTGCTCACAGAAGAGTCTATGAAACTGCCAGTACCCTATCCACCACCAGAAGTATGTTAGGGCTAGCTTATGCAAGTGTTGTCCTTTAAAAATTGCATTCAAAAGGTGTTTGCATGTTTGTGCATGGAAGTGATAAGCTACCATCTATGCTGTTCAGTTGAAGTGAAAAAGTAGACCTTGAATATCCACTTTCATACTCATTGATCTTATGACAGAATTCAGTACAGATTAAGGCAAATATCCTCTTGTATCCCTGGAAGTACATGTTTCAGGATAGCTGGAGGTGCTTCAGGTACCTGCAACTTTGCCCGCTAAGATCCTTCCAGATGAGTCACAGAATTTGTGTGCATATACTTAGAAGATCAGCATGGTGCCATGCTGGCTCAAAGCCCAGTGCTGTGCAAATTTTGTTGTTAACTAGCAAGCCTCCTCAAAGCCAGTTTTGTCAGCTTTCCTTCCCCCTCACCCCAGCATCTAGAGTGCTCTTGGTGGAGGCTCGCTGGTTGGTAGAGAAAGGTCCTTCAAAGGATTGAACTATATATGAAATACCCTTCTGAGCAGTGTAGATGTTTAAAGTAGTTAGAAATCCCATGGATGGCACATTTGATTTTTATTTAGTTAAGCTCTGTAGAGAACATACTGGATTACTTGGCAGGCTGAGACATCTGCTGGCACTTCCAAGGTGTAGGCTAAAGCAGTGAGGTTTCCTATTGCATAATGCTGAAATCTCTCCAAAACATAATGGTATTTAGTAGTAAATGCCTTTGTATAGAGATGAAACTGTATGAAATTCAAGACTGCAGGCTTTGTCTTCAAAAAGCTTAAGGATCTGTGCTCCTGCAAAAGTTTTATAGCAAGACTGAGGGCTATTATTAGCAGTGCTGCACCCACAGAGAAAAGGAGCTGACAGGAGTGAAACCAGATTCTGGACTTTAGTGCTACATTATTAGGAGAACTCTATATGCACCTTGTCAGTGACTGTCCTGTTGAAATTGAATTTAGATGTGTAATTGATATTCTTAAAAGCCTGCTAATGGTAATTCAATGCTTTAAAGTATGTACTTGGTTTGCTTAGTATTTTGCATGAAGAGCCTCATTTTATGCATATTAGGCTGCATAAAACACCTTTGTAACTGTTAGATTATTCAGGGATAGCTCGAGATGACTCTTAATCATTCCTTCCATGTTACAATCACCCGAAAACTTAATGATCTTGCATGCTAATAGCTTTGTCTAAGTTGTTAATAAATTAGCGCCCTCGGGGACCAAGCCATACGGACTTTGACTGAATATATGCTTTGACTATTCCCTTTCTGCTTTTCACCTTGCTAACAATTGCTGTTATTCGCTGTAATTTACTCCCGGAGTCTGTGGCCGGGGTCTGTCTTGTATGCCTCCTACATCCAACCCCCTAAGCTTTTACTTGCCAGCCATTTGACACCCTGCAGCTCAGTCTTCTGGTACTTTAGATGAGCGATAAAATTGAAAAGCCTTGTAATTTGGCCTCTTCCTCTTCATACTCCTACTCCTGTGGTTCCCTTGTGATTGCTCAAGAAGTGTTTTCGATATGTCCTCTCCAAATAGGATAAGAATCTGGAGGATGGAATGAAATTTAAATTGCAGCTCTGTCTCAAGATCGCTAAAAATAGCAGGAAAATTATTGTAGACTTTGTCCAAGCAAAGCAAAGCTTAGATTGTTTAACATTCATGAACTAGCTGACTGAAAAGATGGTGTAGCTTAGGGAAGGTGAGTCGTAGTGTAGTAGCTGTTAAGTACACAGACAGAGGGAAATTATAAAGAAATGAAAGGAAGAAACCTGTTTGTGGGGAGTTTTTTAGTTGGGTTGTTTTGTTGGTTTTTTTGACACTTGTTCAAACCTAGCAATCCTCTGAGTCCATCTTCATTGAAGACCAGGTGATGACTGACTTTAGTAAAGAGTCTACTGACTTTCAGTGAGGAACATCCTATTTCAGGTCACTAGAGCTCATATGTAGAGACATGACCAGCACCTCTTTATTCTGAGCACATCTTTTGTTCATCCAGCACCGAGAACTGGGATTGTCAGTATCCCGAACAATTGCTGTGTAAATGCCATGTTCAGATGGTAGACAGAAATTGCGTGGTGCTGTTTCAGATTATATCCTCGAGAAATGTGATAATAGTACAAAATCATTTACAGCACCCGAAAGAAAGTTGTGCAGTTGGTTGCAAGCTGAATCACTGCTTCTGGTGGTTCATTTACCTGATAAACACGGCAAAAGAACAGTATCAGAAAATAGGATGTATTTTAGCTGCATAGCACTGTGTAAGCATTTGTTAGCTCCACTGCTTCTCTCTACTTACCATCCATGTCATGAAAAGTTTTGTGAAATGGAAAGTTTGCAGGCAGCAATGGTTTGTTTTGCCAGGCCAGTTGATACAGCAGGAAAATAAGGGCACATTTTTGCATGCAGAGAGCTCTGTTTGGTCAGAAGTAGCTGTTCGGGCAGTGGCTGTGCTGTAACCAGAAGCAGATATCGATGTGTGTGTTCGTCAGCCCGCTGAACTCCTGATAGGGAGTGACGTAACTTGTGGCCAGGGAGTAATTACAGTGCTCTGCAATAGGAGTTCAGAGAGTGGTTAGTGCAAAGGGCTGGCAGAGTTCTGTTGTCTTGCAGAGTAATTATGATCGTTAAGGAGGAATGATTGAGCACAAGTTACTTATTTGCAGTGAGGTAAGGTGGCCTATATGGAAAGATTGGTGCCCTTTTTAGAGACTGGTGTTCCTCCAGTCACCCACACCACCTCCCCAGTTGATTTATGTTGAGCTCTTTAAGGTAACAATCTATCACACTGCAAGAGCAAGGGTACAGATAAATCCTTTTGTATGAAAGTACTTTGAGTGCCCTTCAAAATACTGTATTACAAAAATATGCAGAAATACAGATGGGATTTTTAACAAGATACAATGATGACTTTCTGATGCGTGCAACAGAGGAGTGTGTCTTCGAGCTATTGCCTTCTGCAGCACTGTCCTGTGTCTTTTTTCTTCTAAATTATTTGGTCTCCCAAAGTGTTTATTACACTGTTTGACAAGCTGAAGTCGATATATTGACAAGCTGAACTGACATATTTGTAAGTGATACGCATTTGAAATGTATGTCAATTTATCCGTAAGTGAAGTGGTCCTTTACATTAGCATTATTATTAAAAATACCACCAAATTCTGGTTATATATGCACACACAAAAATATATAGTAAATACTATAATAGAAATACATCATTCTGCATCAGTATCTTTTCACCAAGGAAGACAAAACAAATGTCCATTACTGACTGTTACTACCTGTGTTTTTCTGCCCCAAAATAAATAAATTTTCCTTCAATAAAAATTTGCCTTGTAAAATACAACTGTGAAATTATGTGATAATTTTACTGAAAGTTAGTCATTACTCTTGCCATATTTCTTTTATCTGGGACTTCCAGATGTGTTACATTGCTGTGATTTTGTCTTCCAGATGATGATGTGGACCTAGAAGCTTTGGTAAATGACATGAATTCCTCATTTGAAAGTTTATACTCTACATGCAGTATGCAGTCGGAAACCACTCCGCTCCTTCAAAATGGTCAGCTCAGCCGCAGCGGGCTGCCGTCCTCGGGCTCTGGCACGCTGCAGCCCACGTCTCCGAGGCAGAAGGTGCAGCGGTCTCAGCCAGTGCGCATCATGGCAGTCAGGTAGGAGCAAGGCACTCCCCTCCTTTTGCTAAGTTGTCACCAACAAATTTCAAAAGAACCACATTTTAAAATAGGAGATCTACTTCAGTAAGGAACCTAGTAGTGGTAGACTGAGCTTCTGCGTAGAAAAATGTACAAAGTGGGTGAAGGACATAATACTTCCATGTGTTATTGCTGTTTTTCTCATCAAGGTTTGATGTATCTGCAGTAGCTGACATGAAGAAGTGTATCATTGGTACCAATTGGCATGAATTATATCCATATTTGGATTTATTACCAAACTGCTAAAAACCATACCTGTTCTACTGACAGCTGGTGCCTACTGACAGCTTCTTGGTGTTTTTAAACATAAGAGATGGTGTAGGTAGATGAAGCTGTATTCAGGTAGTTTTGATACACATAAAGTTCCTCTCTGTGGAGGTCTCCTGAGCAGTCCCAAGACAAGCAAAAAAAAAGGAGCACATCTTAGCTATTTTTTTCTTCTTAGAGCTCTTTCAGCTTACGCACTTGAGTGCATTGTGTGAGTTATTGCCAGAAAAAACATGTATTAATGATACCCCCTGTCCTAAGGATAAGGACTGGAATTCAAACTTCAAGTGGAAGACTCTTGATGGTGATGAGAGAGTCCATTGGTGAGGTGATGTAGAGGTTCTTAAAATCTTCTTTTTAGGCAGCAGGAGAAAAGGAGCTCCTATCAGCATGAGTAGGTAAATGAATTTCTTTCCTTCTAGTTAACAATGTCTTTTCTAAAAGAAGTGAAAAGTAATAATATAATAAAAGAAAAATCCCAGATGTGGAATGGGTTGCTTCTAATTCTTTACATTGATGTATTACCTGTAGGAACAGTATACTTAAGACGGGCAGCTTTTCTGTTTGAATGGGTAGTATGCAGTGTAACTTCAATGCAACCACGCCAGTTGATGATACAATTAGTTCTACAAGTATTTCATACTTAACCTTGAATAGGGTTGTACTAGAGAATGTACTCTCTGGAGTACTGTAACCGTTGATGTTTTGTAAATACCTCAATCAAAACACTTCCTTTAAACTATTTTTTGCATTTCAAAACTTAGCAACTCTATTTTGAGAACACTCTGACGTTCTGAAATATGTAGTTCCATACACACAGCAATACTGTGTGTTTATCATTAGAGAAAGTAGTGGCGAACTTTTATTCAGGTTTATCTAGACCCCTACAGAGTGATGACTACATCTTCTTTGCAACCACAACAGAGTGATTGACTGTGGTCTCTTAAGAGCACAGGCTCATGTGTGTATCAGTCGTGAAGTAAAAGATGCTCTGGCAGCAGCAGAAGCACATCAGAGTGCAGCATAGAGAATTCCCATTTTAAGGGAATCACACCTTTCTAGTTGTGTTGAGTTTGCGGTTCCACTTCTTGCAGTGGAGTTTAGTCAAAAATCTGCAGTACAGCGCATTATTGTGCAGTTGCTGATATGACATGTCTGCTGGTCTGAAGAAATCTTATGGTATCCTTTTACCCGTTGCTCTAGGGAACTGCACACAAAGGCAGGACAGAAAAAAAATCAAGCTGGTCAAGTAGTTGTTGGCATGTAGTTGTCATAGTTATGGTTGGAAGCTGCTATTTATTCAAATCCTTGGATCTCTAGTCTCATTCGTGGAACACCAAGACAACTAAATTGCAGGACAGAGTTACCTGTGGAGCAGATTTTATAGCAGTTAAATTTTATCAGCCGCTGGGTTCTGGTACAGTCAAAGACAGCGAGTGTACCCAGAGTGGAACACACTGTCAGGGGCAAACCCAGCAGTCTCCTAGGCATCTTTTTAAAGAAGGCATGGGTTAAAATGTGAGCAAATTAAGGTTTTAATGATTTACTTTTCAAATCCAGTAGTTGATTATCCCTGGAAACTTCCACGATTGCCACTAGATGGTGCCTTCTGCCCAGGCTTTGAAGGGCAGCCTGCTGCTCTCGCCTAGTGCATCTTCAGTGGTGATGCCCTGGCAGTAGGGAAACCTAGAGCCATCTATGTGGTCATGGATAGGTCTTACAGCTTTTCTGGTGGGCTTTAGTTTTCCTTTTGTTGGTGTGGGCAGTGCAGATTTATTATAAACTGGAACTTGAAACTCTTGTTGGTTCTCCGCATAGTCATGAGGCGTATTTTGGTGGATGCCAACTCACCTGAACAGTGACTGTACAACTGGCAAGAGGTGGGAGGGTGTAATTGCAGCTTATTGCTGAAGCTGAGTCTTTGCATTTTCATTTCTCCAGGAAATGCCGAGTTGCTTGGAGATAGAATCTGGTATTTCAAAAAAGGGCTGACAATATCGGTTTCAGTCTCATCTTAGAGAACTTCACAGTGGGGTACACATTTGGTTTCAAAACCATGTGTAATTTGTCTCCAAGTGACAGCTGTTTGTTTGGAAGGGCTTTACTGACTTTCTGGCACACAAGAGCTTAAGCTTGTAAACTAGTGCATGCAACAATTTTTTGTATAGATATTTGTGTTTTATTTGTATGGCTATCTCAGTTACCCAAGTAATCAATTATAAGCAATGAAAAAAGAATAGATGCCTGACTGGTCATCTTTCCCATGCAGTTACCTACTTTGCACTAGCAGTTGCTGTAACTGTGTAGTAGTTGCTTAGAAAAAGAGTGGTTTTGATTTCTTGTCTTTAGTGTCAGTAGTAAATAGTGGGGCAGGAGATCTAGGTCTAGTGATGCCAGTTTGCTCCTCTTAATGCTTAGTGTTTCTGTGTTTATAGGCGTCTTCAAGAAGAAGAACAACAATTCCGAACATCGTCTTTGCCGGCCATCCCAAATCCCTTCCCAGAACTTTGTAGCCCTGCAAGCTCTCCAGTGCTGGCCCCTGGATCTTTACCTCAGAGTCAACCTGCTAGTAAGCATGTGAGTATGGGACAAAGCTTTGGGTCATCCATTTGTGTGCAAAACAGCAGTGGACTGCTGTTAGAAGGTAGAAAAAAAGCTTCAAGATAAGTGAAAACACTGTTAGACTTTGTCTGTGAGTAGGGCAGCACTGGCCGAGAGAGTATCTTCAAATAGGCTTCAGACCTTTACTAAAAGGTTTTTAAGAACGAAGTGTATAAATGAAGTAAGACTCTTTCAGATATATGCATGTAGTGTATGAAGCAGTAATGCCTAATACCTTTCAGAAGTCAAGTTAATTAGCTTAGAGTTGAAGGAGGATCTGTGCATTTTATAGTGCATGTTCTAGGTGCCACAAAAATACTGATCAGCTGAATTCTTTAAAGACACAGTGGTGCTTTATTTTCCTGTTTTTCATGAAGCTGCTCAAAAAGCAAAATAGTGTCCCTAGAGCATGTAACTAGGCACAGCTCCTTGTAATGGGATTTAAGGGGAATGCTGTCCTATGGAAAGCTGGTGGAGTCATTCTCTGGGTTCTTGGCAGAGAAGATGGCTGAGTTCCCATGTGGTCCAGAGCAATAACCTCAGCGACACTTCACTTTCTCTTCTCTGTCCTACTCCGCTCTCTGAGAAACAATCAACTTGTTTTGTATTGTTCCTTGAGCACGCTGAAAGGCTAAAGCTGGGCTCAAAAACTTTTACTTTGTAAACTGTGCTGACTTTCATGGGGATGAAAGAATGGGTTACTCTTACTGACTATTGGCTTACAGCAGTTCTGTGCTTGAGTACCCAGAAATATTAAGAAGTTTTGTGTCATTGCTCAGTTAGTTTGTAATTAGCTCTTACGCCTCCTCTGACAGATAAAGGGTTTGGGTGGGCAGTTCAGCTGCAAACAGTAGACGCTAATGTTTGCCCTTGCATGTTCTATATTGCCTTACATAACCATGAACAGCCACCTGATGTGTTGAAAGACACAGTACATCTTCCTTAGTTTTACTGTATTTCTTACCACATACAAGACAGACAAATAACCAAATAATGCCCTGGGAAAAAATTGAATCATTCTGTTGGGAATTTAGCACAGGGCCCTGTCAGAGTCCTAGGTACTGGCTAAGCAGAGAGATTGTTTTGCCAAGGCAATGTTCATCTGACTCTGGGGAGACAAATTCTGTCTCCTGATGCTTGGCAACTGGACAGCAGCAGAACTGTCCCTCCAAAGCAAACTGTAGTTGCTGATGAACCTGTGTTTACCTCTCCAAATATTTCCTGGGTTCAGGGACTCTTTGCCTTTTAGCTATATGTTTTACTAAAATTAACCAAGCCACCCTAAACAGTGCTCTGTAAAACCTTAAGGAATCCTAAATGATCTGAGAGTCAGCTTTTGATGGAATTTAGAAACTAGTGGTTTAAGAGTAGATAAATATAGAAGTAACCAATCTTTTAATGTATGTAAGAAGGTGGCTATGAATAAAAGATTTTTTCCCTACATTTGACTTAATAATAAAAAAAAAAATAATCTACCTAATTTTAAAATGGAAAATTTTGACAAATGTTTTGAAAGCCTTAAATGAAAGAATTTATATAGTGCAGATATGCTTGCAGCTGAATTTGTTAATCAAAGACAATCCATCATAGTGGTAAGGGCTTTTAGGGTACAAATTGAGGAGGTAGAGCATGTTGGACAATAGTGGCACGTTTTGTAGATGCAGATACACTGTTCATTCCAGCTGATCAGCTCATTGGAGGCAGCTGAGAAACACTGGCTTAGGGTGAGAGAAAGTTAGGAAAGTGTTCTTTTCTCTAATTAATTATTTTCCACTCTTTAATGAAGGGATAAAGAAACAGGACAGAAAAAGCCCTCTAGTTTTAATGTATTGCTGGACAAAAGTGAAAAAGAATAGGTTTGGTTTCTTTGTGAAGGAAGGCAACTATTTTTAATACTTCAGTTTTAAACATGTTGTCAGGTAACAAAATAATCTGGTCAGCCTCCTTGTAATTTGTGTTTAACCCAGTTCTAGTTCCCTTCAGTGCAGTCTGCTAAACATCATGAGTAAAAAAATTAGTAACTTAAGAAATGTTATACATCTTTCCATCTTCACCCCTTTTAAAAAAAATATGAAGTTTGGCAATTTGAGTAAATTATTCTAGGACATGCTCTGGCTTAGATAAATGTCCACAGATATAATATAAACTACTGGTTAACTAAATGATCAATCAGCTTAGTTAAAGGATGGTAAAGGACTGTTTTAGTAGCTGGCAGTTAGGTAAAATAAGTTGTGCTTTAAGAAAAATATAAATACAATGTTAAATGCAAACCAAGGTTAAACATCAAGATGCTTAATTTCAGGTTCTCTGCTCCCAGGTTATAAACAAACAAAATTGAAGATTGGAATGAGCCATTCTGATTACATGGGATATATGAGTGTTACTGAAAAGTGATTCCTTTTGTGCATCTCAAGCATTTGCAGGTAAATAAGCAAATAGCAGTTCCAGCCAGCAGTGCTGCAGCTCTGATCACACAGGGCATCACAACACACTTATGGTGTGGAGGAAGTGTTGCCTTTGGTCAGCTCTCGGCACTTCAGAGGTACTCAGGTTAATGTAGCCATAGGGGATTTCAGAAAGGAGTGGATATTTTGTTTGCTGACCATGTGAAACAGTGGGGAGTCACTGGGAAGCTGGGTTGTCTGATGCAGCTTCCTAAGAAATGCAGTGTTGTTTGTATTGTTCCTTGTGGAATTTTTATTATTTTTAATAATAATAAAATACAATTCTGCTATGATAAAACCTAGTAGTGGAGGAAATTAAACAGGAATTTAAAGATCCAGTCTTGTTAAACACCTAAGAGTCTCATGTCATATTGCCAAGCCTTGTGCATAAAGAAATGCCAGCTCTGTTCAAGTTTTAGTAAAACTTTTTCCCAGTATATTGTTCCCTATAGGAAAGGGATGCATGTGTGAATGAAAGAGTGAGTAAAGGAGCTTTCAGGTCATAAAGCTTGAATTATATGTTCACCTGAAAAAATGGATATTGTTTTTTCTCATCTGCAAAATTTTATTCGTGGAGATATAAATTTCTTGTTGCTTTTGAATATTTTCTTTATTTTTTTCTATGCAGTTGCCACCACTTTTTTTAACAAGCAGTTCACAGCATTGCTTTATGTACTGCTCTACATTTGTTGCATACTCTTACTTTGCTCAGCAAAGAAAGGTGAAAGCAGTAAAACAATGAAATATAACTGTAATAAGCCTCTCTCACTTCTTTTGTGGTAGGGCTTTTTTTTTGTTTTCTCATGATGATGAAGATTTTATTTATCTTAGTCAAAAAACTGCCCATATCAGGAAAAATTTCATTTTTAAAAATATTTTTTATGAGATCTGTTGGGTCATGGTACTAATTTCACCACAGCAGGAAGCAGTATGCCACCTCTGGCTCTGCTGCCAGTCAGGCATTGAATACTGCTTTGAAAGCTGATGGCTGCAGCAGCGTAATGCAGCTGCTCCCCAGAAGACACAGAACAGTGAGAAATAACAGGTCTTCTGTATTAGCACAAAACTAAAAACCCATGTAGGTAAATGGGATAGTCATTTAATGGGAGAAGCAATCTGGGAGGTAAAGCTGGAATGTTAGGTTTATTGAAATAATTCCAGATGTCATTTGGGGGTTTTCTTGTATTTTGGAGGGGTTTTTTAACTCTGGATAATCTTCTCTGCTGTAGGGAAAAAAAAAATAAAGAAAGAAAAAGATTAAATTAAAAGATCTCGTAGATAATTTTTGGGTTTTCAGCCCACATAGGTCAAGAAAGTGGCACATAATTTGGTAGTAAAATACTTAGACGAGAAATAACTGTGAACCTTTAGGTTCAAACCTGAACAACCTTCACAGTGGCAGTGTCTGCACTAACACGATTTTGTGACCAAACACATTTGCTGGCAGACATTAAGAAATTACTTGTAATTTAAGAGATACACAGTCCTTTGCAGTTCAGCACTATGATACTTTATTACAGGTCTGCTGGTGGAAAAAGCCCACTTTGAGCTGTTTTACGGTGAAAAATGTTAGATGCTGACCTGTTGATAGTGAACAGCATATAGATCTGTAAAAGCTGGCACCACTGAAGTTTTAGTAATGTAGCCAACCAGTTGGTGAGTACCTGGATGAGAAGTGCCAACTAGCTGTGTAGTTGAGCCAGTAGCTATTTCAGCTACTGATGTGGTGAGTGAGACACTGCAGATGTCTTGTGTTGGGAGAAAGCATGACACTTCAAATGGTAGCTGACAAAGAGCTCTTAAGTTTTTGAGTTGAGAGCAACGTTATCCTTGGACAGGAGCTTGGACAGGAGGAGGGTGACAGGAGAGGAGTTACCTGATCATTGCATGCGCAAGCATTCCCCTCTTCATCATGTGCCTCTCTATTGTCAAAGTACCACTCATCTGCCCCTCCCCACAGAGCCCAGAGCAAGCCTCTGAGAGCATGTAAGCTACTCCCACTTTCCATACTTAGGAAGGACAAGAGAAGATGGGAGCAGGAAGGACAGGTCTGGGTGACACCATGTGGCACTGCAAGACCATTTGATATTTTTCTGTGTCTTCCTTTTCCCCACATCTTCGTGTGTAGGGCACATGCACACCTACAAACAGATCACCCCACGTCTGAGGGGGACAGTGGTTGAGGGCTGGGAGAACGGACAGCTGGAAGTTTTTAAAACATTATTTACTTAACAGGATAAATATGTTTGTCTAAGAAAAATGGAAACCAGAAAATTGCACCAAACCAAGATGAAACATTTGCCCAAAAGATTGCTAAAAACATCAGACAGCTATGTTACTGCCAGTTGAAGTCCATCTTTGTGTTGCTGGTATAGACTAAGAACTAGTTGGTAACTTAGGTTATAATTTCTGGTTGTGTACAAATATTTTGGAAAAAGCATGCAATAATTACATGTAGGTCACTGCAGTGCCACAGGATATTAGGCTTAAGTATCTTGTGTGAGTCAATGAAGCTTTCAACTGTAAAAATAGGGCAAACTTCTCACATCCCCCCTCTATACAGCCCAGGCAAACAGCAGTTTGATGTACCAAAATTATTTACTCTTTTCTGGCGAATTAAATTCACAAATGGATATGAATTAATGCCATTCTTTTTTTCCATATATAGTTACCCTTTACCCTTCAAGGGAACTCCTGTAAACAGACTTCTTAGTTTTAATTGTTCTAATTGCATGTTATGATGCACATTTTTTTTTTCTTCCCATAAAACTTTTATATTGACTCTTTTGAAGACAAGTATGTTGATTTCCAAAAGAGAAGCTGTATAAAAATACAAACTTCTGTATAATGCAAGCTTTATGTACTACGTTAGATTTTGCATGTGTGACAGCAAATTTTGTACTTGATCCTGAAGTGGAATAATCTTTAGTAACAAGACATTTTGAAAATAAACATTGACATCAGAATGAGTCAACAGGACATTACTTTCTCTAAACAGGACAAATCTATATAGCTGGATATAATCTGGACATTTCCTTAGGTCCAGGTCCAAGCACTCCTTTTAGCCTAACTTTAAAATATGGGTTTTCATGGGTATCTTCTATGAAACATTATGTTTTGTTTCTCTTTCATATGTCTTTGAAGCAAGCCTCTTAAGCTAATTAAATAAATCATCCCTAAATTGCTCTGCAGCATGTTTAACTCAGATGCCTTTTTTAAAAGAAGTTGTGATTGGTTTTGATAAAAATGGGGAGAGAGCAGGCCTCCAGTGCAGGGCAGTGATGTAACTGCATGAAAACAGACCTTGCACTTCCCTGAGTGTCCCTCTCTTGTTCACCAAAACAAAACTTTCCTGAACTGAATGAGCTAAATTTGATGGGCAGTGTAGGAAAGACAATTGTATTACTTGTCCTGTTGTCTCCTGTGTCATGAGAACATGTTGTCTTTTTCTCAAAGTCTCATTTACTCATTACTGAAGAAGAGAGAGGTGAATAACTGAAGACTAACAAGTGTGCTGGACTAAGCTAAAGACTGACAGTCCTCAGCGCTGTTGGTGCTGGTCACCCAGCAGGTCTGCAGGCTCTCCAGCTGGAGCCCAGCACGTGGTCTGCTGGGGACTGGGATCAGCACAGAGTCAAAGCTGCTGGTCCTTCTTCCTCACGCCTGCTACAGCAAAAAGCTTTTTGGTAGAAAGAAATTAGTCTCTTTGTTCTTGCTTTTGGAAAGTGCCAGAACAGTAGTTACAGTCCCAACATGAATTACTGGAAATATTAAGGGCATCTTGCATTCAAACCCAAGAGTATGTTATTTGTTAGGATTTTTTTGTTGTTGTTTTTGATGACATAAACCTGGCCCAGCTCCCAGGAGCATTTTGGCTCCCTACCCAGAAACAGTGCTCCAGCAGCAGGAGTGTGCTGGAAGGAGGGTTACATGGTCAGGACCGGCAGCAGCACACAGGGGAATACACTGTCCATCCAAAGGTGGTCTGGCACACACAGCAGGATGGGAACCAACCTGACCCAAGCCTGCCCTGCTCCACCTGTGCTGGTTCCCCCAATGAGTCTCCAGCCACACAGTAATGGTTGCAGTTGTTTTAAGAAGCTTGTTGCGCAGAAGTAACACTGAGCAGTCTGTAGTATATGCTGCAGTAACTGCATTAGCGTTTTCACACTAGATTTTTGTGTGTGCATCTAAGTTACATGTGCCCTTGCACATTTTTATTGCACAACATTACTCTTGCTATATTTTATTAATGGTACACTGTTCTATGCTTTGATCAGGAATTGACAGAACTGAGACGCTATCAAGCTGAGAGTGCAATGAAAAATGGGAAAACATAACGAGAGGAATTCTAATTCCCTCTGCATATAGTGATGCAGGCGGAATGTGTTTAGATGTAAACATAAGTGCAGTAGGGAACAAAAAAAATCCCAAAACTACATTGTGTGACTGTAATTATACCATAAATGAATAGTTGAGATGTCATAATTTTGTGCTGATAGCCCTTAAGGAGTCACTCAACATAGTAGGAATAGCTACACTGAGCCTCAGCTCTCCTTGATGTCTGTGCTGTCTGGACTCGACATGTGAGTTCAGGTCAACTTTAGACATTTTGGATAGAAACCTTTCTGGACCTCTGCTACCCAGATGAAAGAAACCACCAACTCATAGGTTGGAGCCTCTGCTGTGTATTCTAGGTGGCCTTGTGTTGTTGCCAGCAGCTGGTAGGTGAGCTGACCACGAGGTCTTTCCTGAGGTGAGCTGTGGCAGCCCTTACAGAGCTGTGCTGGCACCTGTGGCTGAGCTGCCAATGATCCCCTGGTGGATGCTGTGGACGTATGTAGTGCAGGACTGGGAAGATGCCCAAGTTTTTGCTTGCTTGCTGGCATCTACTTCTAGGGATGGAAGGCAAAGCCAGTGTTTAGTTTGTTAATATGCAAACCATCAGTACGGTGGTTGCTTAAGTATCAGGAATAATGTTGTTCATTCACAGCAGGTTAAAGGCTTCTTTGGACCTGTAATTTTTAGGACAGTGATCTGTGCTCCCTCCCCTTTCCGGCCGCCCCCCGCCCCCCATGAACGTGGAAATCTGTTTGAAATGTCCCTTTTAAGTGGTGCTTGTGTGTGGTCACCCGGTGAAGAATGAATTTGGAGTTCATTGTTTAGGTAATGGAATGGTTTTGCATTGCTTCAGAGCTTGCAGATACAGTTTTGTTCTATTTCCTAAACAGAAGGGAATGTTAGTTGGAATTTAATAGCACTTTTTTATTAAAAGAATACCGCTGAGTTAATTAAATCATTGTGGGATGAGTTTCAATTCTCCCTGCTCTTGATTTATAGTCTCCTATTGCTATCAAATTCTTATTATATTATTCTTCCTCCTAATAGGAGTGCAGAATTACTGTACTAAAGAGTGATTTTGTTTAATTAATGTAAGTATCTTCAATCTTTACTTCAGCCTCACAGTAATCCAAACATCATTTACAAAACTTACATAAAAGCGAGTTTAATGTGGACTTGTTAAAAGGCAAGACATCATTGACTCATAAAAGCTGCATGTCATGTTTCTCTGTTGACATTAGGATTCCTTATTCTCTCTACTGGTAGACCCTGCTGCTGCCAGGGTTACTGCAGGCGGTTTCTCCTGCTGCATTTCAGGAAGCAACAGAGTTGGAAATACGTCCTTCTTGTGCTTCATGCCTGGAGTGTTTGGGTTTTCTGGTGTTGCTGAGGGAGAAATGAATAGCAAAATGGATTGATTATCAGCAGGGACTTTGGATGCAGGATGCATGGGATGTTGTTGGGGAATGTGGATAAAGCAACTTTGTCACAGCAGACTTATTACCAGTGATATTTCATTAACAGCAAAGCAAACAGAGACCTTTAAAAGCTGATTCTCTTCCCAAACAGGTGCCACTTTAAATCATCCAGATCTTTCCAGCCACCCCTTCCATTTGACCAGATCTTTCTTATCTGTCCAGAGTGAGGAACTGCTCTGTTTTTTGGGATTATTTAGATACAAACTGTGAAGACACTGCTTTACCCTGCATACACACAGAGTTTACGGTGTGCATTGTCCAATCCAGACATCTAGCAACATCATCCCTACCCATGGCTCACATTTGCCAAGTGTCCTGTGCTGTTGCAGGAGGCATTGAGCTCGCTGAATCATGCTCAGGAGCTGCAGAGGGCGTGAGCATGAGGAAACAGCTCAGAGTGCTGGGACTGATGGCTGTGCCTGACAGTCACTGGGTAAGGTTGGCTGCCCTACTGTGTGGTGACCTTGCACATGTTCCTCCTCTTGCCTTTTACATTCACTTTTAAAGATCACATTTCCCTACCATCCTCGTCAGAATAGATAATAAGAATAGGAACACGCTGTTCATAAGGAGCAAACATTGCTGAAAACAAAAAATTGCTGAAAAAAATGAGGTGCAAAACATTATGAAAAAGATTATTCTAAGCTAAACAATGGTGTCCTGATAGTAAACCACCTGGATTTAACTTTACAGACAGTTCCCCTTTGGACTTCTGTGTGTCCTTTTTGAGTATATCCTTGCCTTCAAACTTGGAGAGCAGCTAATTACTCTGAAGTAATTTGCTTGTCATATTGTTCCTGATCACACTTACTTTCCCTAGGGCTTAATCCACTGAAAGCAAGCCAACCACAGTATTTCTAGGTCTTATAAATAGCTTTACAGATGTTTTCAGCAATTTCAATTCACCAAGTACTCAGTTAACATCAAACACGCTATAGATGAGATCTTTGGTAAGCATCAGGTTATCAGGTACACAGTTTTAGCATTGAAAAATACTTGTTGTGCTTCAGTTTATGAATGCCCTTTAGTAAGGTCTCCCAAACTCTAGACTAGTGTTACATTTAAAAATTTGAAGTGTGTATGTATATATATATGATTGTATGTAGGAGAAGATGAAAAGATTTCTTGCAATACAGTCAGACACCTTATAATGGATTTAGGGAACAGCTTGAAAAGAAATAGACATTAAATATATGAAGATCACCCTCCTCTTCATGAGGCAAAGAAAAAAAGGTAATGTTACAGGAATAACATCTAGTCATGCAAATAAAATATTTTATTTTATATTTTCCAAGTATTTTTCTGTGTTACATGCTGGTTTGTTCAATGCTTTTTTTTTTTTTTTCCATGGCTGACCTTTGAACTTTTTTCTTTAACAAACTAGCTTGGCAAAGCTTTGTAAAGCTCATCCAAGTGAGGCTGAGCCTTGCCTCTTGTGTTACAGCCTTGTCAAATCAGCATCCTCTAAAAGGCAGACTCAAATAATGTGTTGCTGAAAAACGTCCTTGCTATGCTTGAAGGTAATGTCATTCCATTTGTAGCATTTAAAAGTTCCTTAAATATATTTAAGAAGCCCTTTTGTCATCTTCAGGAGAGATGCCAAGGCTGGGTTTTACTCCTGAATGTGGATCCAGTCAGTGTTTTAGGTGAAAGTTTTGGTTTATGCTTTTTGCTTTTCTTTGAGCATACTTGCCCATCATGATTTACATCCTAGTCTGTTGGGGATTTTGGTTATTTTTTTGGCATTGGATTGTTTGCAGGAGTTTTTTTGCCTGCACGGATGAAAAAGGTAATCTAAATCCCAGGTCTTTCATCTTCTGCAGAGAGATGCTGTCATTCCAAGGGAAGCAAAGCACTTGTCAGCTGGGGAGGCAGAAGAGTACCACGTTCAACTCCAGGGATAAAGAATGTCTATTTCGAACAATTTGTACAGTGTGACACATTTCTTAATATTTTCTAGGATATTAATAAGAAGGGGAAAATCAGAAGGCTGCCAGCTGTATTTGTGCAAATGTACCTTCAGGTGTAATTTCCCTTTGCTCCCAGTGAACGTTGAGTTCTGCATTACACTGCATGCAAGTTACAAGTGAGCATTTGCTTACAGCCTAATTAAGCATAGCTTAGAGCAGTACTTAATTGCAACACCTAAGTAATGCAGAGGAACTTTGAGCCAGTCTGGCTAACAAGAAATTAACTTCTGCGCAAGGTTGTGCTACTTGCTGTGTCCGTAAAGTTTCATTACAGCCTGCCCTCTCTATGTCCATGGAGTAGCACTTGGGCCATCTTTGGAGCTCCCTCGTTGTCTAAGAGAAACCTTTAGGATTTAATTATAGCAGGAAATTCTGAAAGAAGTGAGACACGGCATGATGAAGTCTTTCATTGAGTAGGGAAATTGCCTGCGCAGCAAATGCTGGCTTTGACCGTCTCTAGCAGTTCATCCATCGAACAGATGTCCAAACAGGTCTAAGGTGAAACACTGCTGTGTTGATGTATAACCATTAAAATGAAAGAGCTGAATGAACTTCATAGGCTTTCTACATGTTACTTTTATCCCTTGAATAAATAAATAATCTAGTAGTTCTGAAGATGGTGAAATAAATTTTACAGCACTGTAAACATGATCACATCAGTTTCTCCGCTTTGCCTCTTTCTCAAACCTTCTCCAACATGCAGCTGTAAAAGCTGTGGTGTTTAATTTGTTTCTCAAATTGCTTAAAGGTGGTGTGCCTGCAAAGGGCTTGTTTTTCTCCTAATCCAGAGTCCTGAAAGTGCTCATAGCCATACATTCAAATAGTAGCCATTAAAAAAGGGGAGACCCTAATAAAATTGCAGAAAAAAATAATATAAACAATGTGTATAATGCCATGAGTCACATGATAGTAGACATGATATACAAAAACTGCATTCTTTGAGTTCACAGCTTTGTCTGCTTTCTGCATAATTGAGTTCATCCCTACTATAGCTGTGTCTTTTCTGAACATATTAGGCGCAACTTAGAGGCAATATCTAGGTTTGAGGACTGATGGATTGTAGGGGAATTAGTTGATTTTCTTCATTACTCAATTTTAAAATGTGTAAATGTAGGGAAGTAGAGAGTAATTTTTTTCTCTTGTATTATGTGACTATTGGCGTAAATTTTGAAACCAGTAAGGTCTCACTGAATTGAAGAAACACTTTAGAAATATTTGAAGAGAAGGTGTTTAAAGTCTGAGTTGACAGTAGTTCAGATTGCTTGGCTTAGATTTGCAGAACTCTGACCCTGATGTGGAAGGGCTCCTTCCATTACTTTTGTAAAAAGCCAATTGTGTGGTGCAAAACTTTCTCAAGGCCAGTTTTCCTGCAGTGACTTAACAGATCTTTTGAAAGGTTGTTAAAGAGTATTTCTTTATGCTGAGCAATTCTGCTTTTTCGCTACAACCATAAAAAAGTATTTTTGAAGGATGTATTTGTCTTTGCATAACATGGTTGAAAATTAGGTTTGTATACTGTAGCTGAACTACCAGTATCTGGAATTCAATACCCGTATTGATTATTGATTGTGTATTGAATTATAAAAGGTGTTCATTAATATAAGATAAACTTGGAGGTCTTTACCCACAACAGACAAGCAGTAGGAATGGACATACTTTTCATATTGTTTGCTGTGCAGTTGGCTTTTTTTTGCTGCTGAAAAGTGGCATGTAGACTAATGAATGTATCCAGCATAGCTGTTTTGCCCCCCTATAGGAGCCCTTATTTGAATCTCAGCTTGTAAGAAGTGGAGATTGAAATCTTTAGCTTCAGAGGAGGGTACTGTGATTTCTTGCTGAAGGTAATCTTCACCTTTTTGTGTCCAACTTCATATCATGAATGTTCATATCAGCAGTTGGCTTGAACTTGGTGCGTAAGTTGCTTATAAGCTCTGGAAGAGTATTGGGTTTAATCACCCTTAGGTTGTCAGAACCATGCTGTGATAGTCCCAGCCTTTTGCTCTCCTTCTGTACCTTTTCAGGTAGCTGCTTGCTTCCTGTTAAAAACAACAGCAAGTGCTATTTTGGGAAGGTGTTGCATTCCACATTCTGCTTGATGAGCCTCATGTCTGACCAAGAGTCCTTTGTGTGTGCTCTGTTCCTCCTCACCTCTTATTTGGGTTGCCTGTCTGGATATCTTCAGTTAATGGTGAGATAGGGAAATACCCTTCAAGTGCATTCACCCTGTCTTAGGGTAGCAAAGCTATAAAAGGTGATAAGTTGCATGAGTGCCTCTTCCACTTTCCGTTGACCACAGTGGGAACCTGAATGACTGGTGAAGATTAACTGTGCTTTGACTGAGGTGGTTAGTGACAGCTGAAATGACTACCACCTCTGTGTAGCTTGGGAATGCAAACCAAACCTTAAACTAGGTAGCGATCTGTGATGATGATGATCCTTTCCTTCCCCTAAATTACCAAACTGTTTTATTAGGACCAAATTGGGCTTTGTTTCTAAGTGGGAAATTTTTTTGACCATTTGTCTGAATGTCCAATCTCCTCCTCAGTTACTGTTGGAAGAAACAGCAGTTTGTTTATCTGGAGAGATTCTGGCAGTCCAGTGCTGATTATTTTTCTATCATCTGTTAAGGGCTTGTGAAAAACGATCAGTTTTTAATCACACCCTTGTTGTGCAAATTCAAGTCGGTGATCTTCCACATGTCTCCTTAGAGGTTTATCTTCGGTATGCAGCGTTCAGACATCTGAGGTAGCCATTTTCAATAGAGGAATATATGAATTAGGGAATGAATAAAGACATTCTGAACAGATACTTTTAGCCATTGATACTCAATACACAATAGCACAATAGTGATAATAGTGATGCCAATTCTTTTTTTATTTTTTATATTAGGAACAAATGGGAACCTGGGCAGGGGGAATGCCTCTTCCTCAAGAGCCAGTAAGCCCACAGGGGAAAGTAGTAGCAGCAGTTTCTAAGGTAGAGGGTTGTGGAACTGGACTACCATTACAGAAAATAAATTACCTGTGATTTGCTTTCTGATTTTGAACTAGGGAAAGCTATCCTCAGCTCCTGTTTTGTGTAGAAAACCAAATGCAACAAACTTGAGTTGGTTTGTGAAGAAGGAAGGAGGATTAATGTCTGCTAATTGATTATCTTTGTAATGGACAAAGTCATCAAGATCTCTTTCTGATGTTTTAATTAACTAAGAAATCTGAATTTGTCATCTCAAGGTTGTTTCCATGCTGAACCCCAGAATGAAGCTACCTGGTAATTTATCTAATCCAGTTTACATATATGGAAAATGATGGTCTTTACAGAAAAGATTAAGATGTTAGGATTAATGCAGCACTGTCCATGGAAGGGAAGTGTGTTACATCACAATTAGAAGTAGTATGCACCTTTTCACTTATTCTTTAAACACAGTTTTCATGGTATAGCTTAAGGAAGTTCATGCACTTGCTATTTTGTTATGCTTTAAAAAGTGAAATTCATAGGGTGTATAGGTTGGCAAAGCTTCAGTTGATGTGAGCCAAGCAAACTTGGGTTGTTTTCTGTACAGCTGGGTTCACTGAAAGAAGAACCTGCAGAACTCTGGCAACAAATCCACAAAACCACTTACTTCTTACAAGTTATACTTTGGGACTGATCAGTGTCTGTTATGTTGAAGGGTGTATAAGCAACAGTTGAACGAAAAATAGTTTCAGTACTGAGTATTTTTTGTTAATACTCTGCAGCTAGCCAAAAATTTTTACTTTTGCCATGTGTAATCTTGTGCAGCAAGATGGGGGAGTTGTGGAAGAAGCAAATGTTGTGACACTCTTCTACGCTGTACAAAAGGCAAGATAGATTTTTCTCCAGTAAGAAACCTTATGCTCAGCCACCATTCAAAGACAAAACCTCTGAAGCTTGAAAAGGCAATAAAGTTTTTCCTTTGTGTACAATTGTCTCTTATGTGAACAAATGAAGACTGATAACTAGTGAGATACACTGAAGGCAGCAGATTGTTTGAAATAGTTAGAAATGCGGTAATAATTAATAGCTAATATTAATTATTACTGCCAGTTATAATTATTAATACAATATGTTTTTTAAAGGACACTTCAAAATATATTAGTTTTCATGTGTACAACTATGTATTTAATTTAACCTATGAAATTCTATGTGGTGATTGAATGAAAGAATTAGATACTGAAATGTAAAATTTATAGAATTATATTTAAATGTATGTTACTGGTTTACATAAATACAAGACTGTAATAACCATATAGACTAAAGGAAGCAGGTCTTAGTATTCAGATTTGTAATAAACCCAAGCTAGTGTTTGGGGTGGGGAAGGAAATGAAGAACACAGTTTACATTCAAATATATTTGATTAAAGTTTTGTCTAGAAGGGACTATTAAATTATTATGTTTACCAAGATCCTAAGATGAGGTGTTTACATGTCTTCTGTTATATGTTGATGTAAATTGTACTTTTGCCCTTTAAGCCTAGCCTTCTTAAACTTGTACCCAGTTGTAGCTGGGTCTGATAGGCAAGTGCACAACGTTTAGAAAAATTTTATTTTGAAAGAGGATGGATTTACTCACTCATGGAAATAGAAACTTCAGAATAAGACATGTCCAAAGGTTGATCTACCCTCTTCCAGTCAGTCTGGGGGGGAGAAATGAGCTTATGAAAGGCAAAATAAACATGACATCAGTGCCTTTACATTCTCTTTCAGTTTCTCTGTGGTTCAGTTCAAGAAGGTTTCAATGGCGTGATTTTTCTCTACGTAATTCTTAAAGAAGATTCATTATATAAATACAGATACATCAAAATCCTTTAAGAAAAAAATATAATTCGTGCCATAAAGGGGATAAAGTTATTGGTATCTTTGCATAGTGGATTTCTTTAACCTCTTGACAATAATTTAGGGAGGGTGAAAGGGGAAAAAGGGAGCATGCTTGAAGGTAACGACTCTTATGTGTTATCTATAGCCCATAAAAATAGAGAGTCAACTCCCTTGTCATTTCCTTTCTGAGTCTTGGGAATGGTTGGTTTCTCTATGATCAGCTACAGTAGTAAGGCCACTCTTATCAGACTTCCTGCTTAATACCATGCAGAATTGGTTTATAGAGAGTGTCTGTTATTTTAAAGAAAAGATTTGCCCAATGTTTGGTCTTTTCCTCTGGGATTCTTTTTCATACTCATTTGCCTATGCTAAACAAAGAAAGCAGACATGTGAGCTATTTGAATATAATTGGCTTTCTAATACAGGTAATTATTTTAAATGTTTATTGGGATCCTCTTGAAAATTGTTGCATAAACTTTCCAATTAGAGAGAAAGCTCTTTGATTGCATTTGCACAAGATATTTAATTGGGTGGACAGCACAGAATAAATACGTTTGGAAATTATCTCAGATTACCTGCTTTTAGGGCGATGCCTATAGAGAGGAGAAAGCTTTGCTTCCAATCAGCTTCAAATATAAGACAGCTTAATTGGAAGCTGACTGTGGATTGACATCTTCAGAGTAGCAGTGACTTCCATGTAAAATAATCTGAAACAGATGCTGAATGAAAAAGTAGCATTTTCTTTCATGCAAGCTTTGGCATCAGATCTCTAACATTATGTTATCTAGTTCTGTATCAGGAAGTATTTTTCTTATTGTGACGTTGGTTTCAACCACTACCTCAAATTTATACCTACACAGTTAAGTTCATCAGCCTTTAACAAACAGATCATAACACTAACTTAAAAGGAAGTTTGAACCACTTGGCCTGGGAAAATACTGCTGAAGGATCCTAGGGAAAGACCCATTTAGGCTTGCTAAACTATGATCAAATGTCATTAGATCTTTTTCATTTTTTTCAGTTAATAATGTGGTGTTTACGTAATTTTTCACTATCTGTGTAAGAGATTACATGCTAGAGAAATAAGCTGCAGGAAAGCTCATGAAGTTCAACAAGGGCAAGTGTGAAGTCCTGCATCTTTGGAGGAACAACTCAGGCACCAGTAGGGGCCACCCATCTTGAAAACAGCTTGGCAGAAAAAGACCTGGGGGTCCAGGTGGACTCCAAGTTGAATGTGAACCAGCAATATGCCCTTGCCACCAAGAAGGCTGATGATATCCTGGGCTGCCAAAGGCAAAGTACTGCCAGCAGAAGGTTTATTCAGCACTGGCAAGACCAGACATAGAATACTGCATCCAGTTCTGGGCTTCCCTGTACAGGAGAGACATGGACAAATTGGAGAGCATCCAGCAAAGGGCTAGAGAGATGATTAAGGGACAGGAGCATCTCTGCTGTGAAGAAAGGCTGATAGAACTGGGAGTACTCAGGCTGGAGAAAAGAAAGCTCAGGGGCATCTTATGAATGTGTATAATCAGCTTAAATGAGGGTGCAAAGGGAACAGAGCCAGGCTCTTTTCAGTGATGCCCAGTGTCAGAACCGGAGGTAATGGGTACAAACTGGAACACAGGGTGTTCCCTCTGAGCATCAGGCAACACTCTCTTTACTGTGAGAGTGGCTGACCGCTGTCAGTCACAGCCCAGAGAGGTGGTGAAATCTCCATCCCGGAGGTATTCCAGGGCATCTGCAAGCTGTCGCAGGAAACAGGCTCTAGGTGACCCTGCTTGAGTTACAGGGGTGGACCAGATGACCTTCAGAGATCCCTTCCCCCCTCAACCCTTCTGTTAGCCTTTGATTGTTCTTGAACTTTTATAATGAAAAAAACCGCCACAACAAAACAAAAAATGGTTAAAGGTGTGTTGATTTTGAAATATATCATCTCTGTGTTATGTCTTTGATATTAAAAGTTTGGAATTATGAGGATAAAGCTCATTATCAATTCATTTATAACTACTGAGTTTCTAAGTAGTGTTTTTACTTGCCTGGCATGTGCCATTATCAGCATAATCTACTTGAACATCTTGCAAGAATTCTATTAAAATTTACTTCAGGGGAGATTTCTGTGTTGAATGTTTCAATCCTATTTGACTATGAACAGTACTGAAGTTAAGCAATAGCAATCAAAGTACACCTAAATATCTGTTCTATGTCATATATCAGTAAAAATAGAAAGGATCCAGTTGTCTGATTTATAAATGCTGAGAACCTGGACCAAAGCACTTAGAAGATGATCTGTTCTCATGGGAAATCCTCAGCCTTGGAGGCACTAAAAATAACATCACTCAAATGCTTATTCAACTAGTCATAAGGGATAAAATGAAAGATTACCAGTTGGCAAAAAAGATGATGGAAAACATTTAAGGGCTGTGAAAAGAGGTTTATATGATTTAGTGCTGCTTTGCACTGAAATCTGTGTGATAAGTGGCAGTGGAATAACTGATAATGATACCCCTGCAAAGGAGAAAGCCTGGCCTACTACGGTGGGAATGATTGGGTGGGGAGGGTGTATTGATGTCAAGGTAAGAGGATCTACTTTTGAATAGGTAGCTGTGTTGGTCTGCAATACAAAGCAGCACTCACATCTCTGTATTGTGACCTGAAGCAGGAGATGCAGAGAGCTGACATTTTAATCTTCAGGAATGGGATAAAGAGAGGAGTTGTGTAAGAGAGGAAGGATGGAGCAGTGTGTGATACTTCAGGCTGCTGAAAACTGGGGAGAACATGATGGAGGAGAGGAGAGGCTATTGCTGTTCAGTCAGCTATGTGGGCACAGGTCCTTTAAAACAACTTGTGTGTCTGTCTGCAGAATATCTTACTCATTGTAGCTTTAGCAAAGTAACCATTTTAAAAGTTGGCATGAATGCTGCAGACTTCCATCCAAATAATACCATCTATAATGAACTAACTACTTCACTTTTGAGCCACTGCTGCTCCAGGAATTAGTGCTTGGAAACCTCAGTACATACAGATGATAAGGGAGTGCTTCTGGAGACATTGTTGTGAGTAAGATTGTACAGAGGATCATTTAGTTGCCTTTGTTTCTCAGCTTTTGCTAAAAACTGGTTGATTCCTTTCAGTTCATAATAGGCTGAATACTAAGCTGTTTCTATAATGTCATGGATTGCTTGTTCGGCATCTTTTTAATTAGTGACATTTTATTTAGTCCAAATTAAATATGCCAGATGTAGCTGATTTAGTGGCTAACAATGATGAGTGAGGGGAGGGAGGGAGAGCTAACATATAGCCGTCTGTTCTCAGGGAAGTGGTTTTTTTTCTTTCCTTTTTTTTTTTTATTTCTAGTTCCACAGGAGAAGTTGGAGTGGTAACCATGGCAGCAGGGAATTTGTCCCTGTAAGCTAAGCAAAGGGGTGGGTTGCGTGGGGGTTTTTTGTGTTTATTTTTTTTATTTGTGGTGCCCCTGCTAGGAGAAAGGGGTGTGCAAAGTGGTCTTGAGCAAGCTCTGGAGAGAGAAATTGGAAAGAGATAAGTTAGAGATGCTTGCTGTGGACTTGAACTCGTGAGTTGGTCTTAATATAGTGTGGATGGATGGATGGATGGATGGATGGATGGATGGATGGATGGATGGATGGATGGGTGCAGCAGTGAAGCAGAGTGGTGAGAGATGCAAAACATTTCCTGATAACTTGGATTGCTATATTAGGCATTTTGGGGTAGGATAGTTAGACATTATATGCTAATAAATCTCTCGTTGTGTTTGGATTTATGCCAATATTTTTCTCACTTTTGGCCACTGAAAATGAATAACTCTTAGCAGGTTGGAAGAGAGCAAGATTTGCATGGGGCTATCTGCATTCAAGAGAGAATACCTAACTTAGTAATGGTGTCATACCATAGATTTTGCATCAGCCCTGGAAACTTTTGCTATATCATTCTCAAATTTGTGGAAAAGCATTGTTTTCTTCTGATACTTCAATCTACCAAAAATTAAACACTAGAGCAGTTTCATGGAACAGTTTCTTTCCCATTAAAGTAGTTGCTGAAAATGAGAATTATACATGCCTTGGGGAGAGGATAACATAAGCCCTCTTCTTCCATTGACATAAATTTTCGTGGCTAAAGATCTGCAGGGGGTTAATTCTGGCTGCACAATCGATGCTTACACAGTTGCACAGAAATAACACCCCCAATGCAAGCAGTTCTGTTAAAAGCATTTATTGTGTGCATGTGACAAACTGACCCATAAAACATCCTGAACGTTGCAGGCAGCAACAATTAGCTGATACTTGCTGCTTGAAATCGCCGGCTTCCAGAGCTGGTAGCTTGGGAGACGGGAAGTTAAGCAATATTGCTGAATACTGTACAGCAAGGAGGCAGCTGACGGCCAGGCATTAGGGATGCTTTGCCATGCTGCTGTAGTTAAGTCTGTCACCCACTCCTTATAAACCACCCTGCTGTTATTGTCAGAGCAGTATGAACTCAGCCCTATTGGAAAGACCTACGGTGGCTTGCGACTGATGCTATCAGAGGGCGGGAAATTTGTATTTCCAAGATGTGCTTGAGCTTTTGGGATTTTCAGCACATGGAGGCTGTTACGCTGTAAATTTTCATAGCGTGTTTGTACTTTAGGTTGCCACCATTAAATAGTCATCATTCCTTGAGTGCCTGGAGGTTATAGCCAGTTTTTGTTTTTCTCCATGTTTTGCCTTTTTTTCCAGTAGCTTCCATGACCTTTTTTACTGCCCTAAGTTGTTCTCATCTTCATATTTTCACACTTTGGTTGGTTGTAGTCCTTGTATTGTGTCTTCCTGTGACATACCACACTTGATTCTTCTCTGATCAACCTATTCATATTAAATTCATAGAGTTTTTCTTTAAAAACTTCTTTTTTTTTTTTTTTTTGTTTCCAGCTTCCCCATCTCTCCTGGCACCTTTGGTGTAACTGCCTGGTTGAGGACATCAGTATTGGTTCAGATTCATCAGGATGTGGGGGGAATAAAGGAACTCTTGTAGAGATAGATAATTGAATTTTTTTTTAATTCTTTTTTTAATCTAGTGCACCACTGTATCTGTCTCTGAAAACTCTTTTCATCCTGCTGCAGACAATTCTGGCAAGACTTGTTAGGTCTAGAAGCTGGGGCTTTGATGAAGAACTTGTTTTCATTAATTTTTTTTAAATTTAATTTATCCTTTAGGAATGCAGAGAATACCTTAGGAACTCTGCACTTGCAAGCATCAGAGAACAGATTCACAAGTCCTTAAATCCTTGGCTTTTTCACTCCTTTTGATTACTTATCTGGGAGGATGGAGGAAAAAGTAGGAGTGGGAAAGGGTCTATGTTGGTCTTCCCCTATGTTGCGTTCTAAATTTGTAGTTTCTGTCTAGCCCTGCATCTTATGCTTGCTTAGATTCCTTTACTACCAGACTAGTTAAATTGGATTGCATTTGTTCAAGACAAATTTCATAACTACTTGTTCTTAAAATAATGTGTTTGTTTTGTTGTGTCTGGACATTCTAAATATAGCTTGTTTGGCATTGTCCCCAATTGGGCTGCTGTTTTTGTTCTATTTTATTTCTGTTATTATAGCAACAACAGTCAAAATCCCGAGGTCCCATTTTATCAGATAAAAGAGAGTCATTGCCCCAAAGGTTTTCCCATGCATTAAAAATGCATATATTTTCAAATACTAATCCTCTGTTTCCAAAGACATGTTTGAGAACAGTTTCTGGTCACTTTCCTAATAATACGTGGCTGGACCAGTACATGCAGATGGAGTGCTGGAGCCAGGTCTAACTGTACATGCAGCCCTTAGTGGTGTTTGCTTTGCAACCACCCTGCTCCTTTCCACTCAGAAAGGCATGCAAAGGAAAGCAGATTTTGTGGAATACCCATATAGAAGTTCTACTTGGATAATCATAAATCAAAGTGAGAACCAAGTGCACGTTGCCAAACCCTGTGCTGAAATGGCTTCTTGGCTCATAGGGTAGCCCAGGCACTAGATGACAAGTGCCTCAGCTGCAGTTGTCACAGTGTCCTACTGGGAAGGAAGGAGCCATCCAAGTCTTCGGGACCTGCACCATTTTTCTAAATCCTATGGGAAGCTGCTCCCTGGAGCCTTGTTACACTCTGCCAAGCTTCAAATTAATGTGGTTCTTGTGGCTGGAAGCCTGTACAGCATGGAAGATGTGGTAATGATTCCTTTTCTACAGAGTAATTTATAATGGCAGAGCAATTTAAAATACTCAGTAACTAGCTTGGTTACTTAAGAATTTAATCAAGAAATTATTATGTTTTTTCTTTTTATTACCCTTTCCAGGGTTGTTAGTGATTTAAATTGTGTTTGGAAGAACTTTTCTACTAAGCCTTTCTCTTGGAGCAGATTCAGACAATAAATAATGCATTCCGTAAGCACAGCTGAGGAAGGATGCAAACTATCTAGGGATAAATTGCACAATAAAATATATAAAAGACAAAGGTTAATGCCAGCAACATCACTTAATGTCTTTCATTACATAATCAAAGGAGTGTAACAGTGCCTGTAACTATCTTTTTTTCTGTATGTAAAGGATCTTGAAACCAGAAAGAATTTTTGCATAAAAGGTAATTGCTGTTGCAGGAGCTGCGTGGAAAGAAGGCAGTGCATTTACAGACTTATAGTCAAAACTGACGGAAGATGCTGGAACAGTCTGAACCCTCAGATTAGGGGCTGGGAGAGCTGGCTATTATTCTGCTCCCTTCCTGCTGGTGTGGACTAGTACTCTGTCGAAGCCTATCCAAACTGCTTCCCAAGCCTTCTGTCTTCCAGCATTCTGCAAATACCCTAAAGCTTCAGCAAAATTCATAAAGGCCTATTGTTACTCTTAGAAGTTACTCTTGAAAATTAATCTTTCTCTTTTCTTTTACCTAAAAATGAGAGGCAAGCGAGGAATTGAGTGGGAAGATGTGAAAATGTCAAACAGGTCAAATGGTCTACCTGAACATCTGAGCATTAAACCAAAGTGGGAAAGAGTGAAATAGCTTTGGGGAATAATGGCACAAAATTGATGTGTTGTCTGTATGTAGGTATGTATCACTTAAAACGACATTCTGCTATTTATTTTTAAAATATGGAAATTACTGGGTAGCAACTTACAGTTTCCAAACCTTCAGCCTCTAAGTGTGTGAACACATGTTGGAATAAATCTTTTGTTCACGCAGGCAGTGATTATGTCTTGTAAACGTGTTTGGTATAGTCATTTCTTAGAAATATATTGCATAGTTATACATAAGTAGTTGGGATTTTTGAAGAAGTTTCAATGCCATTGCTGTACAAGCCTAAACCTATATAAGACAGCAATAGTACTTTAAGTTTTGAGAAGATAGAAACAGGTGATGAGTATAGACTTCATTCCCTGCCTGTGTAACAAGTAACCATTTTCACATGTAGTTTTGAATTAGAGAAGGAAAAGCTTTTTCTTGTTTTTACAACATTCATGTTTTAAACTTTAATAGTAGCTGGTATGGGACTATGTTTTGGATTTGTGATGAAAGCGGTGTTGATAAATCAGGGATTTTTTTTAGTCACTGCTAAGCAGTGCTTACAGAGTCAAGGTCTTTTCTGGTCCTCATCCCACCCCTTCAGCTAGGAGAAGTGGCAGGGGAACACAAGAAACTGGGAGGGGACACAGCCAGGGCAGCCAATCCAAACTGACCCAAGGGAAATTCTATACCCTTTGGCACCATGCTCAGCATGTAAAGCTAGGGGAAGAAGGAGGAGGGCGGGGGGGCAATGGACACATTTGGAGTAATGGCATCATGGCCATTACACATGATGGACCCCGGCTTTCTTGGGGATGGCTAAACACCTGCCTACCCATGGATAGTGGGGAATGAATTCCATGTTTTGCTTTGCTTACATGCATGGATTTTGCTTTCCTGATTAACCTGTCTTTATCTCAGCCCATGAGTTTTCTAACTTTTATCCCTCCAATTCTCTCCCCCGTCCCACTGAGGGGGAATGAGCACACAAGATATGTGGGATTGAGCTGCTGTCTGAGGTTAAAGCATGATGTGAATAGAGAGGCATGTTTGCTTGGTTAGTCACCACAATGGCCTGAATTCAGCCAATACAGTTTATGGCATCCTGCTTAAGTCCAGAGTCAGGAGCCTAGATTCCATCTGTACCTAGCAGATAGACACAAATGCTTTTGTCTTGTGCTTTAGATTTTGCTATCTTCAGAAGGAATTTAACTTTCCAAAATTACTTGGGTGAATGTGTGGCTGGGTGTTTATACATGACAGGTTCAGAAGAGCTAACCTTTCAAACAGAGATGCTGACTTGAGCCCAGCACTAATCCTGCCCTGCTCTTCTGTGCTCACACCACTGTGATTTCCAAAACCTCTCTTGCTGGTACAACCGTCATGGAGTTCATGACTTTAGTATTGGTTTTGATGACGACTGAACGTAAGAAGATAGTGATGCCTCATCAAGACAGGTTATCCCTCTGACCCTCAGAGATGGGTTTAAAATTCAGTAGCCCAGTGAAGAGGGACAGAATCAGGGTTTTGAAACATGGCCAACTTTAGTGGGGTTTTCTGGGATTTATTTTTTTTTAGATTGCTGTTCTGAATATGAAGGTCAAAGACCAAGATCATCTTATAACACTTATTCTCCTTTGTTGTTCAAAGGCTTTTAAATGTGTACCTAAATATAGTATATGCCAGAGGAGAGAGTTAATGTTGCTATGAGAACCTTAACCTCAGCATTTTCTAGGGTTTTATGTGTATATGTAGGGGGGGAAAGCAATGATCAAATAACTCACAGTTTTCTTTTATAAGGAAGTACTATCTGATGCCTTGTATATAAGTGATCTTATCCACGACGTGTTGCTGTTACCACTGCTGTTTGGCTGAAGGGCTTTTTTCCTGCACAAGCAGTGCAACAGAGAAGGCTAAAAGAGCCGTAGGGTTGACCTATATATTTATATATATGTATTTTGTTGCAGCACTTGAAATTCCCATGTTTTATAAAGCTGCCTTACTGCTGCTGGGCAAGTAAGGAGGGACTGGCTGGTGCTCCAGCGTGTAGATGTGGCTGACCAAGTTGCTTGCCTGTCAGATGTGCACAGACCATGCTTAGAGGCTTTTTTTTTTGTCAAAGGGTTACAACTTTACGAAGCAAAACCTTCCTTTGTTTGTTGCTTTTTCAGCTAGGTAAATAGCAGTTCAAGGGTAACCTGCATGCAGAGCGTGAGTCTTCAACAGCTCTGAGTTGACTGATCGAAATTGAAAGCTTCCCTATTCCTCCAGTGACACTGACTCTGCTCTTGTGAGCCAATGAGCTTTGATTATAGAAAGCTTTCAGAAAAAGATGTCATCAAAATAGTGTTCCAGTGAAAAGAGCAAGTACCTGCCTGGTACATAGATGGCTTCTGCAATAAATAGGTGCTTCTGCTTGCATTTCAATTCCATTTTCCTTCTGTTCACTGTATGGTTCTCATGTCTGAACAGTCTTGATGAGTGAAATTGAAGGATGAAAGTCAAAACTTGCTGGACTGATTTTCAGTTTGCAGCTCTTGGTAATGACTCTTCAGTGTATTTTAATGGCTTACTGTGAAGTCTCTGATCTTCATCTTTTATAAAGGCAAACTTTTGAAGAACTAGTGTACTGAAACCTTTTATCTGTTAGATTTCTGTCAGAGGGTCTTCTGATAACTGGTACTCTCTTCTTATGTTTGGAGTTATAACCCAGGATAACAAAGGTTGCTTTGCGGTGATATAAATTACACTGTGTTTAATTTCAGACTGTGGAGTGCAAATGTAGATCTGTTTGATGCTAAAGATTATCAGCTTAACATCATTTAAAAACATGAATTTTTATGGTCATTGTGTATAGTCACAGGTTTTGATTTGAAGAAAAGGAAAAGAAATAGAACAAATAGAAAAGTGGAGAAGAAATAATGTGACCATGACATGACTGCTTTGGGATATTTTTTTTCTCCACATTCCTAAAACATTTGCATTACTTGATGCGCACAAACTAATGCACTGAGGTTGAGGAACTGAGGCTGGAAGATGAAACAGCCATGAGGTTACTCAAAATACATGACCCATTATATGAAACCACTGAAGTAATGAATATTAATGTTCTTTTAAATTTTTAATTTTTTTTAAGTCTGTCTTTCAAAAAAAAAGAAACAAAAAAAAAGGAAGCTTGGGGGAAGAATTCTTCCCAGAACAATGGTGCAGTCTGTTATCTGCTCCTTTGCACTGTAAAGCACTGAATGTTCAGCCAATATAGTGCTCTGCTTGGCTTAGCATTCTTAACCTTAATTTTGAATAGAAGGTGCCTTGTGCTGCTGACGTAATTAGGGCCTTTTGTAAATCACTGTTGCAAGCAGTCTGCTGTTGCATTTCACTGCATTTCTTGGAGGGATGCAGGGCAAAAGTGTCAGACTAACTTTTTGAACCTCTCTTCAGGCTAAGTGTTTTCATTATTGGAGTATATTATTCAGAATGAATTTTGCTTCATTTTCCTTTGTAGATAATAAGCTCCTAATCAATTTTGGAAGTGAAACAGTGTTTCTGCTAGAAGAAGTTTGAATAGAGAGTCCTTAATGTCTTAAAACAGGAGGTGCTTCCTTGGGGGAAAAAAAAAAGAAGGAAATGTGAGAGGGATGGATTTGACCAATCATCTTTAAACTCAGCCCTCTCTGTGATACAGGAATATTGTTATCTCCCTCTTTTGTCCCAGAAGCTGCCAGAAAGTTGGAGGTGAAGCTTTGTCGTTAAGCTGGTTTCGTATTTCTGGTTATACATTATGTTCTGCAGCATTGTGTGGGGACATAAAATCCCCTTACCTTTCATGTAAGCCTCTTAGGGGCTGTTGCACTCTTGCCTCCGCAGAGGGACAGGGTTTCATCTCACTTCTGCCTCTCTCCTGTCCCCTAGGGCAGGGTTCAGCTCAGGCCATTACGTCCCCTCCTGATGCAGTGTTTTATATCTGTGATGTCAGTGGTGATACATGGCCTTGCACTGTCCTTGATGGCAAACACAGCACTATTAATAGTCAGTGAAGTTAACTTGCTCATTGCTGTGTTCATGCTGCCCACCCACTGCATTCCAGTCCCTGGGCCTTAAAGGCACTGTTAAAACCCCAAAGGCAGACGAGTCCTGCGAATGAACATATCCACGTTTGTAACGCAACTCTGGTAGTGGCTGTGGAGTGGGAATAGCAGATGCTGCCTGCAGGGCCTGGCTGTCAGGAGGAGGGAACATGGCGTTCCAGCAGTCATTCACACACTGAACTGCAGCCCTGGATATCCAGCACCTGCTTTGAGATGCTTTGGTACTTCAAGGGGGCTGGCATTGGCATCTGCTTCGACTCTGGGCAAAGGAGGAGTAGGGTGGAACACGTACCTGTGACCCCTTTACTTCATACCGAGAGAGCACAGCATGAATGAACATAAAACAGCTGCAGATTCTTCCAGTGGCCATGCGCCATTAAGTCTTTCCATGCTTGGGAGCAGAGAAAAGTGTGGTGGTTGTCTTACAGCTCCCTTTTCCACCTGCAAGGGCTGAAGAGGCACCTGCAGTAGAGCAGCTTTACCTCTCTTCTGGGACTTGGCATCGACAAGGATCAAGTGCAGCCTGTCCTGTATCACTGGTTCCCAGTAAAACAGCAGGGAAGAAAAAGAGAGGGTTTTGTGCTCTAGTTGTCCCAAAAGTGGTGACTGCTTGTGGCATCCTCCTGATCTGGGGTCCCCTGTGAAAGCTGAGGCAGAGAGCGCAGAGCTGTGCTTCTCGTGACTAATGAATGAATGATGTCACCAGGTTGGTTCCCGAGGCAGGAAATCCATCCAAAATAGTTCAGTTTCAATACGGAAAGGGGAGTTACGTGAAAAGAGTAAGCTGAAAGTAGAAAGGAATTCTGTCAGCACCAAATTTTCGCTTGTGTCACTTCTTTCCAATCTATGGCTATACGATAAAAAGTAGAAGAAAAAAACCCCCAACCAACCAAGCGGGTGTTAGTCCCTCCCGTTCGTTCCCCACTAAACCCCAGACAAGTAAAATAGCTACTTTCTGCCTTGTTGAATACTGGCTTTTCGATGTGTTCGCACATGCAGGGAGGGAACCCGGGAGCTGCGCTGCCCGCCTGCAGACCAGTGTGATGCCTGCGAGGTGTCTCGGGCATCCATCCACTCGTGTCCGCGGGTCCACGGGCGCGCTGCCGAGAGGCGGAGCGGGCCGGGACCGATGGGGGCTCTGCTGCGAAACGGGGGCTAGTGACAGAACAAAGACTTGCCCGCAGGACAGAAGAACCGGGGGCACCCCCACGGCCAAAAAATTCCCGCGTGTGCGAGGATGCCTCTGGCTTGGCTGAGCGCTGGCAGGAGCGCAGCCGTGGCATTGTACAGCACGCATGCCTTCCCCGGAGCAACCGGGATTCCCCCTCCCGTGCTCTGCTCTCCAGAGCCCACTTCTGAAAGAGCTGGCTCATCCCTGCTGTCAGATGAAGCCGTTTCCTGAACGCGGGTTTGAGTCACTTGGGCTGGATGAGGCTTTAACTCCTCCCTCGCCGGGCTCGGGTCCGTGCGTGGCCGGGGGCGGGCAGGGCCGGGGCCCCGAGCGGGGCCGGCGGGGCGGGAGGAGAAGTTCAAGTGCCCAAGTTGCCCGAGGCGGATGGATGAGCTCAGCCGCGGGCGGGATCGGCACCGGGGCAGCAGCAGCACTCGCACGCCGGCATCCCCCCGCCCCGAAGGTCGTCACCAAAAAACAAACAAACAAAACATTTCCTTTGTAGTTCTTTTCCTCCCCCCCCCCTTTTTTTTTCTTTCTTTTTTTTTAGGGGGGGGGGTGGGGGAGGCGGGAATAATTTGGAAGTCTGATAGTGTGTGGGAAATGATTACATCAGTCGGAGGGAGGGCTAGGATTGGTCTGCACAGTGTGGTTTGATTCACTACCGCAAAGATTGCGTGTAACCCTTTGAGTGGAGCCCTGGCAGAGTAGTTTCCCTCCCCAGAAGCAGTCCCCATCGCAGGGGTACGTGACAGGTAGGGCAGAGCCGCCCGCGGACGCCGCCGGCACCAGCGCCCAGCCGCAGGCTGCACGGGCGGCCGAGGCACACAGCTCACTCCCAACAGGCAATCCCTCCTTAAAATGCCATCTTGTGCTTCCGACTGCTGCCTTTTACGTGCCGTTGAGGTAAGATTTTCCATATCGAGTTACCCTCCAGGTTTTTGTTAGACTCTCCTTGTCCTGCTAGGATGCGGAGCGTTTTAGATGCGGAGTTGATTTAAATCTGGGACCTGCATGTTCGCCCGGAGAAATAATTTTGCGGCAAGTGTCTCTCTCGCTTGAGCAGAACAATGCAAAGAGGAAGGCATCTGTATAATTCAGGAGGTGGGGAGCAGGTTCCCGACTTGTTCTCTCATCCCCATTAATATTTAGGATGTGCAGCGTATGCACATTTGGTTTCGAACTACTTTCAGGCTAGGACCAAAAGAGAAGTCAGTGCAGGGAGACAAATCTATGGACTGCGCTAGGTAATTGATCCGCTGGCAAACTGCAAGTGGGACTTCCCCGCATGAAACAATCAAAAGTTAGAGGGGAACAAGAGAGCCATTTTTAAGCTTTGGGGTCTTGGCCTGCTCTTCTGTGACTGTTCTGAGGCCTCCGATGGGATCGCAATGAAAATTGTGTGTGTTTGACTGGATGTAATTTCTCTCGCCCACTGTTGCCAAAGTACTCTCTTGACATTGTTTCACGTTTGCTTACCTTACACAGCTTTATACAGAACCTGCTCTCTCACTTTTTCTGTGTACGTGGTCATATTAACCCTGCTGAATCTTTGTTTAGTGCAGGGAGGTGTTGGGGAGGGGGGAGGGGAATAGGTCTAGGGGGCATTGAGAGAAAGTGTTATAAAGTGAATCATCCATTTCATTTGTCCTGGCTAACAAGGTGCTTGGAACCCTCATGCCAAGAGGATGATGCTTTTCTACAGTAGCTGTGTGGTTTGCCTATGTTCAGAGCTGTTGATCTGTAAGTGTACCCTTTATGTTGCAGGATGTAAAAGTCTTTAGTGAAGATGGAACAAGCAAAGTGGTCGAGATTCTAGCAGACATGACAGCCAGGGACCTCTGTCAGCTGCTCGTTTACAAAAGTCATTGTGTGGATGATAACAGCTGGACTCTAGTGGAGCATCACCCTCACCTAGGATTAGGTAGGGAATGGTCAAAGGGGTGGCATGGTTACCTGGGAACATAATATATATGTAATTCGTATAAATGTGCTTCCAGACGGAACATTTTCTTTCCACTGCTTTTATTTGTACAATTAGCTGAAGTCACATATGTGCTTTCTGTGTATTACAATTTGATGTGTTAAGCGTTTAAGCCATTTTAAGTCCTTCTCTTATTTCGCATCCTCTGTTGGGGTTTTTTTGATTTTTTGTTTGTTTGTTTTTATTTTTTTTTAATTAAAAAAAAAAGCATTGTCTAATCTTCACACTAGCACACTGTTGCTACCTTGCTGTGTCTGAAGCTATTGCAAATAAACAGCTTAGGCAAATTAAGCTTGATCCTTAGAGTACGGTCCTGTGAAACAGCTCAGCTCATCACCAGCTGGGAGACCTGGGTGAACAGACTCAGCTTTACATACCTACAGTAATGCTTATGAAAGCTAGACATGCTGAGGTGGGGGAGGAGGTCGGCTAAACTTGACTTCAGGCAGGGAAAAAATGGTGGCACCACCCGCAAATGCATGGACAATTTCTGGACCAGCAGTGGCATCTGCTCTCCAGGCAGCAGCTCCTCCACCTGATTGAAATTAAGGTGTCATGGTTACAGTTTCAAGAAGGCAGCAAGAGGAAGAACCGTGGGGAATTAAATAACACCGTGAATTGGTTTAATTACAGTACCTGAAAGGATTTCATGTTATTCAGTCTTGCTTTTCCTGTTATTTTGTGGCACTGATTAGTTGCACTGTTCTGCTGTGCAGCTTGCAACTGCATACAGCTCAGATAACGCTATCTATAATTCTCTGTAGTATACAATAACGCTTTAGAAAGCATAGCATTTGGAGTATTAGTCAATATACTTCACAGGGAATTTTTTCCAGAAAACAGAGGAAGACAAATCACAAGCTGCGATCGCCAGCACTGGAATTGTGAATGCTATCTCTAGCTAACAGAGGGATTTTTATGTCTAAAAATGTAATTCAGAACCCTTACATATATGAAAAGGAAACGATTCGTTGAAAATGTAGTGCCCTAAACCAATAGTGTTAAACGCTAATAAATTCACTTCTCTGCAGACCAACACTTGAAAAAAAACCCCAAACCCATAGGATATCCTGACTGTTTAATGGTTTTATTATCTCTCCTCGTGTAGAAATGTATGAAAAGATTAAATACTCAGTGGTATATGTCTGTGATATACTTTCAGTTCTGAGGACACAGGATGAGATGAAGAATTAGGGTATAAATTACAGAATCTTTGTAGCTTAATATGCCACATGCGCTTCTAAAAACCTTTATAAATTTTCAGTTTTATCAATGCTCATTAAACTACCAGGCTCTCTTTTTCTATATTCTCTTTCCCATCATTGCTGATTACCAAGGTATTGTGTAAACAGAAGCCTTCTCCTTTGTAACCAACATCCTTCTCCTGCCAGATTCATTCAATGATGCCACAATTCAGTGTTTGTGACATCACAATAGCTTCCATGGTGACTAATTGTGCTGTCAAACTCTGGTGTGTGACATCTCTGAATGAATCGGGCAGGGGGCTGATTAGGAAATCAAAAGCTTCTGTTTACACACAAATAACTTGGTAATTAACAATGATGGGAAAAGAGCAAGATACTTATCGGGCTGCATTTATATACATGGGGACCTGCCTGCCTTGGACCTCTGTTTCACACTGAAGCACAAAGCGGGCCCCCAGAGAAGCAGGGTGTGCAGGTTGGGGCTTCAGCAGCCACTAAACTTTGTCCCACAGACACTGCTCCAGGGCTGTCCTCTATGCCACGCAGTAGATCTGTGTGAAAAGTAATGCAACCTTTGGGGATATAAAGCAAACAGACAAAGAAAACAAGGATTTAAAGAATCAAAAAAGATGTAATTACACAAATTTCACATATTTGAACGAATGTGGACAGGAAAGGGAATGAGGTCATTAAATGATAGACAACTTCATACAGTTTCTTGTATTTGGGGTCCAAAGTATCCAGTGTGATATAGTCAATAAAATTTAAATACCAACTTCCATGCTTCTACCAGTTTTTGGTTGCAGTTTGGATTTTTTATTACTTAGTTGATTATTTCTAGCTTCTATGTAGCTTAAATGCTTCCCTGTATTTCATAGACAAGGGTCAGATCAAGGTAGTAATCTGGTTGCACTCTAGATGAAGATACTATCAGATGTCAGAGGATCCATATTTTTTCCTCTAGATATAAGATTGGTAGTGTAAGTATGAAACCATGGCGAATAAATACTTAGAAGTGTGAAAAGAAATATGATTGACCAATAGTGAGAATTCTGTTTCCAGAAGACATTGTTTCTTACACAATGCATCCTTGCTGACTAAATGCTGTAGGTGGTAGTCTTGAAGCCCACCAAAAGAGAGGAGTTCCTTCATTTAGTTTGCTATCTTTTTTCTTTTTTTTTTTACCCTGATCTTGCTTAATATTACTTTCCAAAAGAGCTCAGTTTGCAGAACTAGTTCATCTTTTTGTTATTGGGCAGCAGACTGAGGACAAGATCAAATTTTTGAAGCCAGCTGCATATTTATCATTGCAGTGGTCTCTTAGGTCCTGATTTGTAAGGAGCCCTCATCTGATTCTTTACTATCCATGCGTAGTCAAGTATGTTCCAAATAGCATGTGTGCTTGCAAATAGCTTCAGACAGCTATTGGACTGCACAAAGTATTTGTGTTCTCACTGGAGGCAATGGTGTGACAATTTGCCCTCAGAAAGTCTTAGATTTGACATTTGAAAGTGGTCCCTGCTGCCCTTTGTGGTCAAGATTTAAGCAGTTTGTGAAACTTGAATTGGTCTCATTATTTCATTTGCTACTGGAAGAACACCTAACCTGTTCCTAAAATGTGGTATTCTCCTTATGTGCTACTCCATGCTTAACTATCATCAATTAGGGTGGGGATGGAGATCTCTCTATTGGACATTAAAAGAAATAATAATCATGAAGACATATCATGATAGTATGTGTTTAGACACTGAAAGAATCCCTACCTACAAACCTCATTTTTCCAGCTCTGGAATTGACTATACATCTTACGGAATCTAATTAAAGCAGGAAAGAAAAGTAGTAGGGCTCTGAAATATGTGAGGGTTAGAAGAAAGTATTATTGCAGTTTTGTACGTAGATTTTTTTTGTTTACATGCATTGATTTGCCTTAATGTGAATGAATTAAAAGTGGAACAGTTAGACACAGCACTTGCTAAAATGTAAAACCAGGGAGGGTTATTTCATACGTGGGTTCACCTGTCATTTGTAGTGATTCTCTAACTGGGAATTTTGGGCCATGCCCATGAGTTGTTCATGATAGAATCCAGCTCCTTTTTCCATCTTGTATCACTACTACAGTTTTGTAGAAGTTTTGATAATAATGCAGAGGAATTTGGGAGAGGCAGGGGGACAAGGGGGAAGCCTGTTCTTCTAGAAACTGTGTAGAGGAGACTGAGTGGAGCCTATCAGATAAATCAAAAGGACACATTTCTGGTCACTTCAGCAGCAATGCCATATGGAGACAGGCTGACCTGTTGAATTTAATGGGCTGACATTTGTGCTTCTAGATTGGTATCTGGAAGCTCAAAGCAGAGCTGAGGCTGAGTTGCTAGTGTATCAAGTGGTGGTTCATCCTGTTAGTACTAACCCAGTGCAAATTACGCAGGACTTTTCAAGTGTACAACTTCTATGAAGTAATAGCAAACTGACCAGGACTAGCTTCCTTTTTACATGCACCTGCTATGGAATGCTGTGCCTTTTCTCAAAGATGGCTTTTGCTATCAATATGAAAATATAAACATGAGATCAGTGGGAGTATCCCCACAGAATCTCAAAAGGGTCCCGATTTAGTAACAAAATACATGTATGTCAGTTGTCTAAAGCATCTGAGAAACAGGCATTGAGTATATTTACACAAACTAACCACTGAAGTACAAAACCAATCTACAAATGTTCATCTATACTGCATTTCCTTAGAATAGAATGAACAGTTTGTCCCTGCCCTTAGGTGAGCAATTTTCAGTGTGTTAGGAAAGTGAAGACCAGAATTTTGTGTGGTGGCAGAAGCAGACAGTAATAGGACACGTGGTCTTCTGGGGTTCATACTCCAATAAAGTTTCACACCAATGTAATTAAATGGTTTTTGAAGGAAGCATTGTTTAAAAAACAGATTCTCCACTCTCATTGGTCCACAGTCTTCATCACAATGTGGAGGAGATTTGACTTAACCAGTTGCTTAAGACCATGATAGCAACAGACCAGCAATAGCTGAAACTTCACCTGTGAAGCCCGTAGATAATGTGCAGGTTTAGATGGTGAATGCTGAGGTGGTGCAAAATGTGCTTCATTAACAGCCAACAGTAGCAGTATTGTCACACACATTAGTCAAAGAACTACCCCTTAAAAGTGGTGTTATGGCTGATGCACTAGAGCAGCCCATTATGGAAATTTTTCACCGTTAACCCCTGGAAAACAATCTATAGCAAAGCTGGACATTGCAAATGCACAGTAAATGCTGAAGTCATCAGTGAGCTGGTGATGACTGACAACCTCAATGCATACGAATAAGACAATGGGATCATTCAGATATAGGTTAAATTTTCAAAGAACATACATTAATCCGCTAAGTTCAATAACTCAAGTGACATTCAAGAGCTTACTCTTTCTGAAATGCCAGTGACTACTTGCTTCCTATCCTGAAAACACCCCACGAACTTGGGTGGCGCCCTGGCATTTCTAACTGTAGGAATGCAAAGGTTGCAGAAACATGAAGGAAGGAAGGAAGGAAGGGACTCTCCAAACTTCTTTGGTCAGCAAGTTAACAGGCATTTTGTTTAAAGCTTTGCATAAGTTATGTTTTGTTTGACCTAATTTTTTAATTTCGTATTATGTAAGGGATGAAAGCACTGACTAGTTAAAACTTTTGAAAAATACCTAAATGTTTTCGCAGAAACTTCTGAAGCCTTGCCAAGATAGTGAGTTCATTAAGTAGTGCACACTTAGCCAGTTGCCTTCTTTTGAGTTACTGCTTTCAGTGAATTGGATTTGTTAAGCTATCTGTTCATGCTTTGATGTGCCATTCTTTTGACCAGAGAAGTGGTGGTTATGGGGAGTTACCTTGTAACCAAATCTAGAGCAGAAAATTGCCCTGTCATGTGTACAAAACATTTGTCTCTGTCAGTATTCCTGTAAAGTAGATCCTGTGACCTCTTTCATAATAAACCCCATTGTCTAGCATCTACAATAAAGGCCTGAAGTTCACCTTGAAATGAACTGGTTTTATAGAATGTGATCAAATAGGACACTATTTCTGTGATAGTTCAAGACCTAACAGTAGCCTTTCTGTAACTTTTTTCCCCCCTTAAACCTGTCCACCTTTCTAGTTCCACAGCATACAACCAGCACAAAAAGGTTTGTCTTTATTATCTAAGCTACTGCAGACAAAAATCAATCTATTCCTTTCTCAAAAGTCTGTGCTTATGAAGCCCTGGTATAGGAAATCTTTGAAGAACACTGCCATATAATGTTAAACTTTGTAATACTTTACAAAGTAAAGTATTTCCTCATGGCAATATGGTTTGAAAGCTAGAATGTGTTTCCCTAATTTCTTAAAAGGTAATGGAATTGCACTGCGTTGTTTTACTCCTATTCTTAGTTAGTGTTGCTCCTTCTGCTGGTCGGCTGTGCGTTAACATCATGTTCTTTTTCCACAGAGAGGTGCCTGGAAGATCATGAGCTCATAGTTCAAGTTGAGTCCACAATGGGAAGCGAAAGCAAATTTTTGTTCAGGAAGAATTATGCAAAATACGAATTTTTCAAAAATCCCATGGTGAGTCTCATTACTTAGTTATTTACACCACAGATGGATCGATTGCAATAACATTGCTGGGCATTGTTATGTCTTAAGCGTCTATTATAAAAAAAAAAATAGGCAACCAACTAACAGAATTCTTTCCAAAGAAATTTTAACCAATGTTTAAATTCCTTGTACTCTCCTCCCAGCCTGAAAACCTCAAGTGTTTTCAAGTTACCAAATATACTTGTTTCAAAATGTCTGTTGTTACATAGGAGAGTAGCCAAGACAGGGAAATCTTTGTTGGTTTAAGAAAAACAATCAGAAGTGCAATTTACTCATTATCTTGAAAATTACTTGAATTGAAGCAATTGGTCGCATAGCATGCAGTATCCAAACCTTTTGATTTCTGACAGTAATAATTAATAAAATATTCCTGGATTTGTAAGATACTTTGAACATTGTAATTTTAAACTGGTCATTATGTAACTGCTTATCTGGGGATGACTTTTCACATTTTATCTAAATAATGAAGTTGGAACAGACTGTTGACATGAAACAATATCTAGATAGCTGAAGAAAGGTAATACAGAGGTGGTTAGGTAGAAATGGATTTTGGGCCAGTCAGGCATTTGTGGTGCAAGAAGAAAAGAGCCATGAGGTCACATGTAAACTCACTGCTGAAGTAACTGCAGATGATAAATTCATTCCTTTCCTCATAGATGCTGCCGCACATTTGCTGCATCCTCACACGTGTACTTGTACTTACATTTGTCATCTGCCAGTGCTTATTTCAGAGTCTGTGCCTTGACTTACTGTGTGAAACATTTCTGTACATGGAGTGTTCATAATTTTTCACTTCTGTTGATCTTACAGTCTGATAACCTATGAACATCTAAGTGTTGTATAGAAGTTTTGGTATCCTAAGAGCTAGCACATTGGTTTCATGTGGTCTATTTTAATTAATAACAGAGCATGGGAGTAAAACCCAGAATGCTTGGCATTCAGTCCCAGGCTCCTGCAATCACAGAATAAATCATTCTTTTGGTGTAAGAATGTGAAGGCTCCCTATCCGTTGCATTAGCTGTTGCCATATGGCACTGTTTCTTCTCAAGAGAAGCTGGTAAATGTTAGCTTTCATAACTCATTGTGCAACTTACCTGGCAGAAGGGTGATTCCTCTTCAGCCCTTCTCTTTATGCCCTAAAGACTAAAATTTATATTGCCTGACAAATGTTCTAAACTGGAAACATTTTTGTTGTGATTCATCGTGTTATAATCAGTCATTCTTTTATTTCAATCATTTCTGTATGTTTCCATGCTTCAAATAACGTTTAAAAATTTCAAGAATGACTTCATGTCATTGTTGTGTATAGTAAATTCACTGTACTGAATTATATAAGCATTTTAAAACACAGCAGATAAAAAGAAAACTGGAGGAATAATTCTAAACTCAAGTCATTGATGCAGTAAGCAAGGAATCACTGCATCCTCAGCCTTCAGGACCATTCATCCTGTCCTTTCCAAGAAAGTAGAGGCTGTTAGCAATCCTCAAAAGCCCTCAGTAGAAGAGGAAGAGATGGGAAAATGCAGTTATGAAATGCTGCATATCACATATTTTAAAAACCCACAATCTGTCTGCATGGGCATCTGGTGAGCAGAAGGAAGGGAAGAACTGCACTTGAAAGCTCTAGTATTACTTTCTGTGTCAGGGGATCTCCAAATGTATTTAATATTGATGGTTCCTAAAAATGAATGACTGGAAGAAAATTTCACTAGTTCTGTGTAAGAGTGTTCACATAAAAAGTGACTTCCCATTTTCTTCTCTTTTTTTTTGTCTAGAATTTCTTTCCAGAGCAAATGGTTGCCTGGTGCCAGCAAACGAATGGCAGTATCCCACAGTCACAACTTCTTCAGGTACTGTAAATTATCTGTATAGACAAAAAAGTTTTGGTGCTGGAAGGGAGAGATTGAGAGGAAGGAAGGGGGAATTCAAGGGTGTGGAAAGAGTTGGTCAGAGAAAGACCAGTGTAATGAGTTAGCATATGGTACTAATGTTGAAAATACCTGAAAAAGATCTTACCCAGTGGCATTGAGGTGTAAGTTGTAAACACAAAGTATTCATAGCTATGTTTGTACATATATGTTCCATTAATGTTCAACCTGCCCTGTGCATATCTGGTTTGGCCACCTAATGTTGCTCCAAAAACAGTTTTGGCAGATATATTTCTAGGAAAACAAATACCTCTTTTATAAAAAGCAGAACAGAAGTACTCTTCTATACTTCACATCATAGCACAGGAGAAACAGCAAAAATGCATGCGGATATTAGAAGATGGGTTTGAGATGATGAGAGGTTTTGCTTTTGCTTTTTATGTCCTGTGTTTGTGCCTGGAAAGAATTAACAATAAAGACCAACTTCCCCAAGGTTCAGCCAACTAGCTGCTTTTTTGTATAGAAAAATAATGCCCTAGGGTGTAAGCGCAAGTACAAATTTGCGAATAGTATTTGCAAAGTAATCCCATTTAAAGCTCCTCAAATTAAATTACAGGGGTGTGTACCTTATGCATATGTGTTGGTAGAGTTGTGTAATCTGTGTGGTAGTGGCATGTGTGCTGCATTTATACTGAAGTTTTGAGGTCACTGTAGAGCTTCTTGATTGCTCATGAAGGAAAAAACCATTGTGGTGGCACAGTTAGCTGGCCTCCAAGGATGGTGTTGAAGGGTGGGTTACCTCTCTGATCAGTAATTGATTCACTTAAATATCTCAATTTTAATGCTCCAATCTAAACCCCATGGTCTAAAGCTTTCCATTTCAGTTGTTTTCTCAAACTGGGGCAATTCAACTTGGGACATTCAACTCAAAACACAGCTTATTAAAAGAGTGCTGTATTAAGAATATGAGATCTTGATGCCTGGAAGACAGTGCCATGAGTAACAAGCAGCAAGCTTTGTATATATTTTTATATTTATATATATATATTTAATATATGAAGAATGTATACGTGCAAATAACTGATTTTGGCTTGATTTGTCTCATTTTGCCTGTTTGCAAATGTGCACTGAACTCTGTTTAAGGATGACAAGTTTCCACTGACTTTTGAACCAGTGCACTCATTTTGTCCTGTAACAATATCAAAGTCCATTAAATTCTGGTTCCGCGTTCACTGAGAAGAATTTAAAACATTAGCATCCACTCTCAGCTGAGAAACAAACAAAAAATCAACCCAATTTCTGGAGTTAAAAATCAAAGTCATATGCAATGAGGTTGTAACTGGGAACCAAAACTGGCTTAGACTGGCATTGCCACAGACTGGTAGGAAGAGAGGTGTTCACACTTTGGACCGTTTTCCCTATCGTGTAAGTGGAGAATTGAGTTTGCTTGTTAATACAAGCAGCAGGACTCCCTAGGAGAGTAAGAAGTTCTTGAAGATGGAAAAGTTTTGAACCTAGGGTAACTCAAGTGGTAGTAAAAGGAAAGCCTTACAACCTTGTGAGATACGAGGGTTTTCTTCTGGGAAGGCTCAGTTGTGTACAGTCCTGGAGAAGCAAAAGTCACGGGATTTAATAACACAAGAGGGGGAGGAAAAGAGTATATTCTCTCTGTTTCATTGTTTAACCATAAAAAAACCAATCTTCCTTAAAGTATATATATTACATACTCCTTTTCCTTTAAAAAAAACACAACTGTTTTTCAGAATTTCAATGGCAGTTGTAATTTACTGAAGGCAACCTTCTGCAGTCTTGTAGTCATTAAGCGTGTTGCATCTGAGGCCACCTTAAACACTGAGTAATTCTACTGTTTTTAATAACACACAGAAAAGGGAAGAATATTAAATATCATCTTACCATATACTGCTTTAAGAGCTAGTGTTTTGAGTCTTAACAGTAGCATTAAAACCAACAGGATCTGTTTTCTCTAGCCTCAACCTGGCTCAGATATGCAAAAAAGCTTGCATCTTAGTTTGCTTTTCTTATAGCTGACTGGACAAAAACAAATATATTCTTCTTTTGGTCTTTGCCTTTTCACTGCTGAGAAATAGATTCATAGTACAAATATCAGGGAAACTGACTGTTCTTTTCCATTCTGTTAGATGAGTCGAAGGACTGGGGAAAAAAATGTAAGAATTCTGACACAGGGCACTGATTTTTGGTTTTGTTTTCTATGGGCATTGTCCACCAAATAACACCAAAGCACAACTTTGAAGAATTGCAAAGACATATAGCCAACCAGATTTATGCATTTTTCTTCATACTGTTGAATTCATTAATTTGGCATTTAACTGAGCAAGTCCTCTGTCATCTAAACATCTGGCTCATTGTAATAAGGGAGCAATCACTTTTCCTGCCATAGTTAATGCTTCCTTCCTGTGATATATCACAAATCAAATTATTCTGTATGTGGTCCCTCTAATTTATGTCAAGAACTTAAATGCTCTGAATCTTGAAGTCTGTTATAATTGCTGGCACTTATTTCACTGCTCTACATTTAATTTTCAGTTACATATTCTGTGGTCTGTCATACTTCTTGTCTTGGGACAACTTTAATGCCAGAAATCCTGAAATAGGCTCTTCCCTTTCAAAGACTTTAGGATAAAGATGGAGATTTTGGCCAATGTTTCCAAGTTAAACAATTTACCAGAATTGCTGTGGTGACGTAGTATTTTAAGAATTAATAAGCTTACTTCTTTCAGGCCAAGTGCAAGAAGAATGGGGATACAGCTTTTTGGAGTTTCAAGTATTGATGCAGAGAATAGGAAGATGACAATGGAGGGGAGGAGATAGTTAGGTAGACGCAGTGAGAGGAGCAGGAATATCCATTGTGGTCATAAATTAGATTAAGCATCTAGGTCAGTTTAAGTGAAACTGCACCTCAAGTCAGCAGTGATTTGCTGTTTACTTCTCTGGTCTGCAAATACAGTGACAATTTTATAATCCATCCATAGGATACAATCTTCATTTACATTTTTCTCTCCAACAGAACTTTTTAAACTCCAGTAGCTGCCCTGAAATTCAAGGTTTCTTGCATGTGAAAGAACTGGGTAGGAAATCATGGAAGAAACTGTATGTGTGTTTGAGGAGATCAGGACTTTATTGTTCTACGAAAGGAACTTCAAAGGTAAGATTAAAAAAGCAGTTGCACAGTACTAGCATGTGAAAACAATTTCTGCTTTTACAGTGGGTATTTTTTGCTGGTTTTAAATATATCCACACAATGTTCCCTATTTTTGTTCTATAGAAAATGATAAGTACACCATGATCAGATGACAGTCGAGCCCTGGGCTCTCAATGCACAACCATAGCCATATAGTTTCGTCATAAAATAAAACCAAACTAGCCAGGCAACATCATTGTGGCTACTGAAGTCATGCTAACCTTCAGATTCCTCTGTAGCAATGTAATAGGCTATGCCATTTTTAATGTGATGTGTTTGCATAAGTATTTTGTAAGCTTCCTGTGTCAAGCACCTTCTGCTGGTAGGCTGATACATAAGAGGTTGGCTGCACAGTGTCCACTTGAGACTGCCTGGGAGAAGAACAGTGTTCGTGCACTGCCCTCTGTTGGAGGCTGGGCTGGAGAGACTGCAAAGCTTGCACAAGATCTTCCAAAACCTTACGCTTACCTGTGATAAAACACGTTATTTCCCCAGGAGCCAAGACATTTGCAATTGTTGGCTGACCTAGAAGACAGCAATATCTTCTCATTGATAGCAGGCAAGAAATTGTACAATGCACCTGCAGAGTATGGATTTTGTATAAAGGTAAATCTTCTCATTGAATTCTTCCAAAGTTCCAGATGGTGTTGGTAGCTCAGAGTCACCCTAAACCCCCAGCTAAATGGGATTTGTATGTAAAACTCTGTAAGCCTTTTTTGTCATGAGGACTTGATCTTTAACATCTTTCATTTGGCAGGCATGTCCTGTGAATCTTGTCATCATTTTATGTGACACTTTTAACACTTTATCTGGTACTCCTTTGGTTTGGGAAATTTCTGTGCAAGAGCAGCTCGGTGCTGAAGCATGGTGTGCCTGCGAGGTGGCCTTGGTTCACCTCACAGATGAAAACTTTTTCCAAGTGCTCTAATTGAATAGAAAAGTTTCTGAGGGCAGTGAGCACCAAAATTATACAGCAACAAAGGACCAAGCTTTGAAGGGTAGTAATTTTATCATTATTGTGGGCCAGAGGTTTGCCTCTATTTGAAGAGGAAGATTGTCTTGGAATAATGAAAATAAGAATAAGCAGTTGCCTTTGAAAATTTTTAAAACTCTTGTGCTGATAGATTGGTTTGGAAAGTATTTCAAAGCTTTGAAAAGTGTAATTTTCTGAGAAGAAAATAAGTCTGGGAGCTGATTTTACTGACAGCAATGAAGTAGTCTGCTTCCTAGCAGCCATTCCAGAGCTAGACAACAAGGGTTTGCATCAAAGAGACTGGCTGCAGGACAGATCCTGAACTGATGGAAGCAAACTTTCAGTTACCTCCAGTTATGGAAACTTTCATCCTTCATCTCGAAATAGGGTCTTATAAAACTTCTCACAGATTTAAAAAAAAAAAATCAAACAACCAACCAAACAAAAACCCCAACAACTAAACTAAACAAAACTAAATGCCCTGGTCTGATCCTAGCCTGCTCTGAGTACCTTGTTCCTATAAACTGCCAGAACTGCAGGTTATTTCAAAGCATAGAATCAGAATATCCTGAGTTTGAAGGGACTCACAAGGAGTCCAACTCCTGAAAGTCAAGAGGCACCGACATTTATCTTTCTAGACCCAGCTGAGAAAGTGATTCCTTTCAAAGCATGCTCAGCCTCTCCTGAGCTTTAATTCAGAGTGATATGAGCTTTTTCTGGCTACTTCTTAAGACTAATACTGTACCTGCCTTTACTCTGCAGTAAATTTAGTTGTATTGTTGGTTTTCTACTGAATGTAGCTGACTTCCATCTAATACTTTAAAGCCCAACAGAGTGAGAAATGAAACTAAGGAACTGCGGTTGTTGTGTGCTGAAGATGAGCAAAGCAGGACGTGCTGGATGACTGCCTTTCGACTCCTCAAGGTAACTAATAATCTCTCATACTTGTGCAAAGCTACACCTAGAGTGAAGTTGCATTTGTTACTTTGTTCATCAGAAATTACCTCTGTGTTTTTAAATATCATCTGCTCCAAAACAATACAGGTAAGAGCAAAATGCCAGGCAGACCTGTCCTACTTAAGATTTTAAGCACAGGACTGAGGTCTATTCCTTCCACATATAAATTAAATCAAGTATAATTTTAGTTTTGGACCCAAATTTGAGATATGTGAATGAATCAAAAAGCCTGCTTAACGAGGTATTTGCAGGTTACCACAGAGCTAAAGAAAATGTTGTGATAATGGTAAGTGGTTCTCTTAACTAGAAAAGAGTGCCTTTTGCAGGTTTGGGGTTTTTTTTTAGTTTTCCGAACATTCTATTAAAAGAAGTAACAGAAATAAGTAACTGTCTGACTGTCTGAGGAAAAGCTATCAATATCTGAGAGCAAACAATGAAATTTCTTGATAATATGGTAGGAGGCTTCACCCTTTTTTTAAAAACAAAATCAGGATGGATGGAACTGAGGAGAAAGTTGACTATTTTGTGCTCTTTGAAGCAGAAAAATTCCTGATCTTCATAGGAAAATGTGCATAAATTCTGGTTTGGTTTGAAGTCGTTCCCTGAATATGCTGTCTTGAAAACTGCTGTGTTCTTCTCTGTACCTTACTATGTTCTACGTACAGAAAAAAGGTTTTGTTTTTAAGGAACACTGGAAGATGATTAAGGGCGTACAATCAGCAAAAATTACGGCTGTGTCTCAAGGCTGTGTCTGTGACCCTCCTTTTTATTCACCTTCTAACTTAGCTTTCCATAGCCCTACATTCACCCTGTTCACAAATGGTATAAACCATTTCAGTTAGAACATTCAGTAAGCAATGTTGCTATACTTCAGCACTGTGCCTCTAGGGAATGCACTGAGTAGGTGTTTTCCTACCATCCTAGCTACTAGTGTTGCTAAAATTTATCATGTTCAACGAGGAGCATGACTGGAATTCAGTCACCTTCTTTTTATAAGGATGCAAAAAGTACCAAGTTATTTCCTGCTGGAATTTATTAAAATAGCAAGTGAATTAGAAAGGTTCTTATTTTTTATCATTTTGAAAACCGAGTTTGAATGCCTTACACAATTTTAAGTTCACATTACTAGAGGGTAAAAAGAGGGGAATTAACATGTGTGTTCTAAACTCTACACAAGGAAAACGTGCTGATAGCTGAGAGTGGCAGAAATTACCTGTGTATTTCACTCAGGCTTGTATTTTTTAAATAAAATTTGTGCATATTAACTGCTTGATTGCCACCTGCCAATCAGTATTGCTCTATGCAAATTGCTCTGGGACAGCTTCTGATCATGAAAATAATTAACTGGTGGCACCTTGCTCCAGTGTAAGTGCTTTTTTATGACATCACTACAGGTTTTTTCCCTAAGGTATATATTTGCATAACAATGTCCTTACATTTCTGTTGGCAGTATGGAATGCTACTGTATCAGAATTACAGAATTCCCCAGCAGCGAAAAGCCATGCTTCCACACTTTTCCACTCCAGTAGTAAGTAATGAACTTTACCTCGCTGATGTATGATGCTGGAAAAGATACATTTGCTTTTGCATTTTAAAAGTGGAAAATTTTGGAGTACGAAATGTAAATTCAGTATTGTATAGTAAATCAATGTAAAGTTCATGTTTTGCATGAGTACAGTTTCCGTGGTTGGCTCTCCATTATCTTAGGCTTACATGATCCACATGATTGAAAAATCTTGGATACGTCATGCACTTTGAGATGTACGGTACAGAGACATCTGGTTGTCTCTGCAGAAGCCAGCTTAGGTCTGGCAAAACTAACACGTAAATTTCCTAAAATAGGTTGGGCCAAGAGCTGACTGTTAACTATCTAAAAGTGAAGATTCTATATTTGGATCCCAACTGGCCCTGAAAATGACTGGAATATAGTGATAGGGCAAGTGGGCAACTTGAGCAATACAGATTTTATTCTCAACCTTCGAATCCTCTTCCTCCTCTATGGCCTAAAAAGAAAAGCTGTCTATTTTTGTGTCAGTGAATCTTTTGAAAGGGGGAAAAAATGAGATGTATTTTCTGTGATGTTGAAGGAGAACCTTGGACAGTCTTCTGAAACTGAAAGATTTTGAAGTGAAACTCTCAAGCTGGATTTTTCTTTCCCTGTTTTTTGAAACAAGTGAAAATTCCTTTTCAGAGAAGTGTATCTGAAAACTCACTAGTAGCAATGGATTTTTCGGGGCAAATAGGAAGAGTTATTGAAAATCCTGCTGAAGCACAGAGTGCTGCCTTGGAAGAAGGACATGCTTGGAGGGTAGCTATCTTCTCTTCTTTTCTATTTTTGCAATCAGTAAGTGTCTGTTGAGAGCCAAAACACAGAGTGTGCTATGATGTCAGTGCAGTGCTGGTCACAGTATAGCTTAGCTCCGACCTGAAGCAATCACACTGCAAGCATGCAGATCTGAAAGTCAATATCCATCTTTAGCAAAACTGTCACATTCACAACAACCTTCTACCACTGCTTCTCTGTCCCCCTAGTGTCCAGAGGAAAGTTGAGGGGGAAAGCAGACCCACCAGAACTTTACTGCCAGTTTGCAAAACCAGTCTCTGAGGAGGAATATGTCAAATTAAATGCTTCCCCACATGGAAGAGGCTGGGGCTCTGACTAATGGCTTGCTCCCAGTAAGTTTAATTGCAGAATATACAAGAGGCAGGACCTCTTGCAATGAAAACTGATGTAACTTGTTTATAGTGTCTTGTGGACAGACAGCTGCAGTACAAGTTTTCCCACATGCTCGTCTTTTAGGGAAAAGAAGTCATTACTGAAGCATTAGCTGGTGCTTTATGTATGGGAGGGAAACACTGCTTGATTTACTGAGTGCCTGGTGTTTTGCCTGAGCAGAAACATATCAGACTTTTCTTTTTTTCTGTCATTTTTTCCCATTTTTTTTCCTTTTCTTTTTTTTTTTTTTTAAGATACTGAGCTTTTGTCATTAACATCTGGCTTGTGTTTTAAGCCAACTGAAATGAGTTGCTGCTTGTAGATTAGCCCCCTTCAAAGTTGCATTTCTTTTTCTCATCCTTGCATTAAATTTGCCAGCCCCCAGTTTCCTGTAAATTAAATCTGTATTGCATGTGCACTAATTCTCTTCTGATGAGGCATTAGTGTGGATTTAACGGTAATTCATTTTCTCTATAGAAACGTAGCACAAGAATGAACATCCTGGGTAGCCAAAGTCCACTCCATCCTTCCACACTGAGTACAGGTAAATTCTGCTGGTTTGTAAGCATAGTATCAGAGGCTTCTGTGGGTAAAGAAAAGCTATATTTCATATAGAGAAAGAGTGCAGTCATGTAGTATAAATGCCTTGATGTCAAATACCATGTTTATGGTTGTCAGTAGCTTCTGCATCATTAACATGCTGAACCCATACAGTCATAGTAGAAGGAACTTGTTTTCCTTTGATGGCATGCTCAAGCTTTTTTTTCAGTAGTAGTCTTTTGAAACTCAGATTTGATAAAAATATGCACTCTATAAATGTTTTCATTTAAAACAATCCAGAAGTTAGTTCTCCATTTTAGACAAGAAAATTCAATGAGGGATCTGTTAATCTTTAAAGAGTAAAAATGAGAGTTTTCAAAATGGAATTCATTCCATAATAACTGAATAATGTAAAATATGTATGCCTTTAATGCAAGTCCTGAACATCTGAGATTGTAAGTTTATTAAAATAATAGAAAATTGCATATTAGTGTCCTGGACTTCTTAGAGGAAACGTAGCTACTCTCTGTTGCTACTCAGTGTTTAAAATTTAAAATTTAAAAATACCATTTGAAAAAACAATAAAACAATAAACATTAAAATATTTGTGGATAACTCCACTCTTGAAAGAACAAGCTAAAGTGTTTTTCTTTATTTGAGTGTTAAAGGGACTTGGTTCTAACTCATTAGCTTACACATTGTGTTCTAAGAATTGTTAGTCCCAACAACATTTTCAAAAAACTATGAAAAGGCATTATTATAAAAGGCTTCCCTTGTTAACTTAATTGTACATCTGCAAGTTAGAAGTTACATGGAGATAATGCCTCTCTACTTGGTATATTAAGATGCATTGTTTGATACTAATTCTTTTTATATATAGGTTGATGGAAGATACTTTATATTCTGTAACAAAACTATACCCACTTTTAAAATGTTTAAATAAATAGTGTGCGGAAAGAAATGTTGCACATGCTACTGTTTTTAACCATCTTCTCTTTCCCTCTTTTCGCTCTTGCCTCAGTTATTCATAGGACACAGCACTGGTTTCACGGCAGAATCTCTAGAGAAGAATCTCACAGGATTATTAAGCAACAAGGGCTTGTAGATGGGTAGGTATTGTTGTTGCTTAGTATTTATGATCTGATAGTAAGCTTTAGAGACAAGAGCACAACCTCTGCTGTAATGGTTTACAGGTTTCTGAGTACCTCTGAGTAACCCAATTCTCTTTAATCCCATTATAACCTCCTGTATTTCAAAAAGTCAGAGTGCTTGTTTGTATGAGTGGATCCTAACTCTTAATCTGAAAAATAAAACCTTAGGAATACACTTTGTTCTTTTTTCCAAGGCACAGAGGCAATCAAGTTTTAGATAATGTTAGAATTTGAAAATAGATAATTCGTGTAATCTGCATTGAGGATATATTTTTTAGGCAAAGCTGTACCTAGTAACTTGCCCACAAATTTATAATAAGCCATTTGTGCTCTTTTGCATGAGTCAGAGCAGTTAATGGTGATTTCTCAGTATTTGTTTCTGTTCTAGAGCAAAGACTTGAAAGTAACTGTTCCAGTGCTCTGTAAAATGTCTGTAGTTGAGATTTAAGTATCTTCTGAGTATCATTGTTTCCCTTATTTATATGGAGTTATATTTATTGGAGGGAAGTTCTTTGAACTACATTCAGCAGTTCTTTATTTGTAGGATGGGAAAAGCATGGTTGCCTTTGGTTCATTAACTTTACTGCTGTCAGGGTTAAGGTAGATATGACCATGTTGGCTTCTCAGGAGACAGTGAAGTTCAGACCTTCCTTCAGCATTTTCTGATTCAGAACACTAATCTTTGTGAAGAATAAAATACATTAGAGAAGTCGAAGTTAGTAGTGCATGTACATATTCATCAATCAGTGTTTGTTTTTTGTTTTGGGGTCTTGGCTGGGCTAAGGCTATTGGGTTTTAGCTTAGCAAGTCAGAGAAAAGGGTGAGAAAGCAAAGGAGCAGTGCTGACTTGTTGGATTTCTGGTTCTCTCACGCTACTGATCTTTATAACTTCGGGCTCGTTTTGACTTGTTGCCTTAGGAATCTGGTGGCCCATCCTCCTTGAAGTTTTCAGAAATGTGTTAATGCCTTTGAGGTGGTGTTAAATTTATGTCTAGTCAGCCTGTTCTTTGGCAACAATGAAGATTGGTTAGTTTGGCTGTAGCAAGGTCAGTCAGCAGTGACAAAACAACCATGTTACCTATGTGCTCTGAGATCTAAGGTGATTTTCAGGATGGAAAAGTCTTGCCTGTTCTGTGTGTTCTTGAACAAAAAAAGGTAGAAAGTTAACAGTCTCCTGATGGCTCATGGAAGAGGTTCAGTAATGTATATATGCAACTGCTACTGCTATCTTTGTTTCTGGAAGCTATTGTTGAAGATGCATCTATCTTTATAGTCATTTTTTGTGGGGGAGCCAGTTGTTTGCCAGAGGCTGAGTAAATAATTGCAGTTTCAGTTGTGCAGAGCTCTGCTTTATGCCACCAGCTTATGGTAACATGATTTATCTGAAACAGCTAGATGAAAGATAATTTAGAGATACCTGCATGAGCTGCAGTAACCACAGGGCAGGGAAGACTTTTCTCCCTGACATGGATCCTAATGTATAAATGCTTTTGTCCCTTTTCAACATATCTGGTTTTGTTAGGACTAAAAAGAAATGCTCAAATACTACTCATGGTTTCCGATGGTGGTAAGACCTGCCTGTCTCTGACTACTGAACTGACAGTGGTTATGATGGTGCATTTTTGTGGTATTGACATTTCTCAATCAGTTCTGAGGAACTGGAGTAAATTCTTTTGGGTTCCTAAGACTACGAGCAGTTCTTGCAACTCAGCCTTGGAAGAGTGTGCTCCTGGCTTAGTGATTAGCAATTAGGAGGGCTTGAAGCCTGTCCCATACTCTATTTGGCCATCTCACAAATCCACTAGTGATTAGTGCTATAAGACTTGTGCCAAAGGTATATTCTTGTTTCCTGTGGCATGGAGAGGATCTGCTTACTTAGTTCATAAATGTGAAGGGTGGAGTTTTTGAGCTATATTTTTTTCTCCTCTCCCTATTATGTATTTAACCATTTGACTTAGGACTTCAATTTTGTGGGTCATCTTAAAAGCGACAGATTTGTATGATGTTGCTAGCTATACTCCTAAAGTAAATTTTTTTCCAGTGATGCTGAGGGAAAAATACTCTGAATGTTCTAGAGGAAAAATCAGTGTGTGTTTTCCCCATCATGATAAGGTGGAGGATACTTAACTGACAAGTAATTTTAAAAAAGTACCGAGCTATTTCTGTGCAATTGCAGCCATTTAACCTAAACGTAATTTTGCTGACACTGGAGTTCTGTGAACTCATGCAAGATACCAGAGAGTGGGAATAGATTCACATATATTACTTTCCCATCAACCAAAGTTCAGATTTGCTCTGGAATTAAATGATAACATTTTTTTCATGCGAATATATGTTACTAAGGGAAAGCTGATTTAGAAAGAACCTTAAGAAAAGCCTCTTATGTGCATTCTTAGGGAAGAACTACTGTAATGTATCTTTTACTTCTTGGTTCTTTATCTATTATTGTTGCATAGCTGTGGTATAAAAATTGAAAGCAAATTGCCAGTTATGGAATCACCTGTCAGTGCAACTAAAAAAGAGTTAGTCAGTGGTGCAAAATTACTTAGTAGTTCTGATTATTTATGAACAAATAGATTGCAGTATTCAGTTTGTTCTTTAAAATGTTCTCTCCTAGATTATTTCTTCTCCGGGACAGCCAAAGCAATCCAAAGGCATTTGTACTTACGCTGTGCCATCATCAAAAAATAAAGCATTTTCAAATCCTGCCGGTAAGTAGATTATTTTTGGTACTGACAACAAAAAATGAAATTTTAAATCATGAAGCTTTTGCCAGCATCTGAGAAGACCTCTTATTAATTACTGATTTAATTAACAGGGATGTTTCTATAGCAAGTATTTTTAAGAATTGTCAAGTGTGTGATTAAAATTATTTTTTAACGTTGCCTGGAAAACTAGTGTAAGTCACTCCCATTACCCAAGTCTGTGTAATCCACCATACTTGTTCTCTGTGACTGACAGCAACAACAGCAGCTGTTGTCTCCCTGTCACTTAGGCAAACAAAGAATAACTTAGGGAAACTTTATTCAGGAGGTTATCCAGTAACATTGAGCTTCAAATAATGTTACACTGAGATGTTGGGAAACAATTTGATTTTTATCTTGATTAAAAAAAAGCAACAAAAATTTAAGAATACATAAACCTTTTTATTGGTCCAAACCCTCTTCCCTTGTTTAGCCTGCCAATTTTACCAACAGCTAACAAATACTTTTGGGATATTTTTGTTTTCTGTAATGAAGGCCAGTGCTGTCTCTACAACTTGCAATTACTCTGCCCACGAGCTTTCACTTTCATAAACAAAATGTTACAAGTTGGGTTAACATGTTTTTTTTCTAGTGCTATGCATGGTTTTATGAAGAACTGTGGGTACAACTCAGGTTGTTTGGGCAGTGCCCATCATTTATGTTATGTCACACACTGGTGGTACTTTGTTTTGCCACACTTACATCTCTTCATATGCAGTCTAACTTGAAAAGGATGTTTTGTTTCCCTAGTGTGAAGATGATGGACAGATATTTTTCAGCCTGGATGATGGGAACACCAAATTCAGTGATCTAATCCAGCTTGTTGAATTCTATCAACTAAACAAAGGAGTCTTGCCCTGCAAACTCAAACACCACTGTATCCGAGTGGCCTTATGACCTCAAATCTGACTCTCACTGAAGACTGGATTTGCTAGAAGAGTAATTGTAAGAGAACGTTGACACTGGGAAATTGGCAGATTTGTAAGTTGGTAAAAAAAAAAAAATATTATGCACCTTGGGACTCTGAAAGGGATGGATTCGACAGGTGCCAACAGACCAAGATTGCTGGTTTGTCTAACACCTAAGAGTGATTGCTGCTGAGTGTCCCAGCATCCCAAAAATGGGGGGAGGGTCTCTAAAACAATGAGTAAATTTGAAGCAAAACTGGAAACTATCTTGGCTGGGCCACTTAACAGGAACAAGTGTGAAGAGAAATCTTTGAAAAGAACTCTTGCCCTGGAATAATCTTGACAATTAAGACTAGTGTGTTTACTTTTTGTATTGATCACTTTTTTTGCACTCCTACTTTGTTTCGGATATTGTATGCAGCCTATATTAGGAGCTGATGTGGCTTTTAAAATTCATGCAGGAGTTGGGTATTAATCTGCACCCTATAATGTATGGAATGCTTCAGCCTAAAAGGATCTAGAAGAAAATCAAGAAGTGTGTGCGTGTGTGCGCGTGTGTCTCAATACTTCTCTGGAGACCTGAGGTTCAATGATCTGCAGATGTCTTTGAAGAAGCAATGAGGATACAATTCTAAAGAACATACCACCAATATACATACTCTTAAAACTGTTGACCTGTAGCATTATGGCTGTAGTGTGTTGATGGCATATTAGTGGCATCCAGTCATGCAAAGACTGTATTAGATTCTATGCACAAATTTTTATTATTGGAGTGGTGGTTTGTTTTTTACAGCCTTTTGACTGTTTTCCTGAGGAAACTTACTGTTACTAAATAGAATAGGACTGAATGACTACACTTGTATTTGAAACCACCATTTTTTGTGAGAAGATTCTTCTGCAGGTAGTCTTAGTATGACAAAAAAAAAAATTAAAACCCAGTGTTTTTAGCTTTATAGCTCCTTGAATTTTCAGACTGTTTCAAAGAGCTCTTTCCATATAGTAAAGCTATAGTGACACAAAGCTCTCCTGGGGATAGGGCATAAGAAGAACTGTACTCCTTCTGCTTTTTGTAGGGCTGTGGAAGTTTACATGGTGAGAAAGAACATACTGGGAATAGAAACAGATCTGATTGTGAATGAGCTGCTGGCAATGTCATCCATCGAGATAACTGGTGATCTCTGTGTCATATGTGCTACTGCACACCAGTACCTATGGCAAACAAGCATCTATCTTGCTCTAGTGTTGGTTTGTCATCAGAACTACTTTATTGTTGATGTTTAAATGAATTATTTAAAGTTTACACAATAACTCTTTCTGATGATAAATCAGTATTAAAAGTTGGACAAGTCCCACCTTGATTCTCCAATTGCAAATAACAATTCTTTCAGTAACGCGGTTGGTGCAGGAACTGTTTTAACTGAAATGACTTCCCAGTGCTTTGTGCCATTAGCCACAGTGAGGAGTATTCCACCCTGGGAACTTGCAGAGTGCAGTGCAGAACAGAGCATTCTTAGGATGGTAAATGATTTACATGGGCTACTTCATCTTAGGTATTTGCCACTGGGTTTGAAATCCTAGCCATCTGAAAGGGTAAAGAAGGAAAACCAATCCTACACTTTCAGGTCTTCATGTAGTGTTAAGAATAGCTTAAGACAAACCATAACCTGCCTGAGTCGTCCATATCAGCTTAAACTATGTCAATGGTATAGAAACACTGTATTTTAGTTTACAGAACACATTTAGTATTTTTTTTTTCCATTTAATGTCTAGATACTAAAAATGAAGAAACTTGATTTTGTTTTAAGTAGAAGCCTTTTTTGTTTTGTTTTGTTTTGCTTTTTAATTGTACATAGTGAAATGAGTGTTCCTGCTTTCTAGACAATGTATTTTAAAACCTTGAAATTAAGCTAACTTAAGTCTGACTTCACTTTGCATGCTTCTATTTGGCCCCTATTAGGAGAAAAAAGATACTTGTATCGACTACATTACCAGTTTAATAAGACCATTTATGCTGTAGTTTTAAGTTTTTCTGTTTACATAGCTTAGTGACAACCATGCATTTTTCCCAGTAGGCAGATAGTATTTGCAGTGTTTCATATTTATGAAAAAAACCTTGCATCTTATTTAAATTGAGAATAAAAGTTTGACTATGAACCATGATTTTTGTATGTAGATGGTTGACTTCGTATTTTGTACTCTTCCCAGCTAAAGTGAGCTGTTTTGAGAAAGTGACCACCTTCAAAGTGGCAACAATCTTGCTTAAGCAGATCACTGCTTTGTCTTCTTTCTGCTGGAAAACAGTCAATGCCACCTTAGTTTTCCAACAGATTCAGCTGGCTGCCAGCTCAGAATACCAAGGACTGAAGGACATTTGACTCTTATTTTTGTATTTAAATGACATGAATGTAAAGGGGATGCTCAGGGTTGTTTTGGAGCCTGTTGAATTTTTATCTTTTTGCCTGTGATTTTATTTTCTAAATAAATACTTCATGTAGCAATCTTGAATATGTTGAGAAGGAAAATGCCAAACCATTTTGGTAATGAGGTTACTAGTTAAGTTATGTTACGATAGGTGTTAAAGTACAAAAAAACCTTTTTATTTGTTAATTAATCTTGAAGAAACACGTGCCTCAGTTTAGATGTTTTGTCTTATCTTTTCTGCACTAAATACCTGACAGTTTGACCAATCAATGCACCTTTCCAGTGGCAAGACTTGCTTATCGTAAATTATATTGTCACAATGCAAGATTTAGTGACTGTAAAATGGAATAAAGTTTAAAGTTTCAGGGAATGCAAAAGGTATTAACTTAAGAGACAAAACCTTTATTCAATATGCTTTGCTTCATACTGTACATAGCTTTTTGGCTTGTGAACCTAATTGTAATCTTTCAGGTATTTTTGTACAAATAAGGGACTGATATTCTGTTTCTTGTAATTAGAAATAAACGTTAATACAATGCTATTCATTTTATATTGGAATGAATGTCATCTTTTGGATTTATCTGTACATCTGTATCTCTTGCCTTAATTCAGGGTTAATTGGGTGGGTTGTATTAAACAGATTCTGAGAAGAGTGAAGAGGAAAACACAGGCACGAAGATATCTTTATTCTGGCTGTTCTGTCTTAAGATTCCTATTAGGACAGTCTGTGCTTTACTTAGAAAAGAACTCGTTTACCCCTTTTGTTTGAGGAAGATTACTGGGAATATTCTGCTATGATATTTACAATATTCATTTGGGAAGTCTGCTAGAATCAAATCAAGAAAACATACCATGGACATCTTTTGGGTCATAAAGCTATAACTCACTGAAAATGTACACTGTGCATAAGACACTTTATTAGTCTGATAGCTGTTGGATTAGAAAACTTTTCAATAGTACTTTTAGAAGGCAATTGTTCATGGCTGTAATCCTTGTATTTGAATGGTCTGTCAGCATTTGTCTGGAAAAGCACATCTGCACAAAATACGTTCTTACTTAAAAAATCCAGGTTAAGCAGGGAGGAATTGGTGGTTCTTCTGGTAGATAGAATAATAGAAGGTTGGGAATATTTCACTTTTTTTGTTGGACACAATCCTTTCCTGTTTCTGCCCTGTTAATCCATAGAAGCCATCAAATGCATTCTACTTCAAGACTTTGTCACACTCTGGATTCTACATGTTACATCTTCATGTGAGTCTGTACTGCACTGTGGCATCAGTTAATATGTTAGCATTATGAAATTCATTCGTCAGCAAATAGAGGCATAGTACTTCCTTTAGATTTTGATATTTCTCAGGTTTTTCCTATCTGGAGATGCATATTAAAGTGCTTAGAGTTCACTGTCCTACACATAGCAACTTACTTTTTCACTGAGTTAACAAAGGGGGCTTACTTCCAAAAGGTTTGAAGATCCCTATTTCTTGCTTACCTAAAGGAAGCTGTGCTAACATTGAAACTGGCCCCCTCTGTAATCATTAAAAGTCAAGGACTGTAATTCTACACAAACCTGTTAAAAAAACCAAACAATAAAAAAATCAACCACAAAACCTCACCTTACTTTATTGTATATATTGCTTTTGGAATAGACAAGAAGATGGCATTAAAAAAAAAACCAAACAACACAACATGGCAAGAAGATCTTGGTAGGCCTGCGTAGTGGCAGGGTATTGTTTTCTCCATGTTTGTCCAAACTGCCCACCACTGTGGCAAATGCAAAATGATATGTGTGAAATCTGGCCCTTGACATTAGCAGAAGGTACCTGTGTTATCACAAAATTAGTCTGGGCCAGCAGTGAGTTTGTGGTACAGATTTGAATTACTTGCCTGTTAGAAGGTTTGTGCTGCTTTTACATTAGTTGCAGAACAACAGACATAATCAGATATCTGATCCCACATAAAGCGTTCTAGCATGAAGTTGACCTAGCAAAACAGGTTAAATGAATTTGGACCTATGAGCAAATTCCTATCAGACTAGTGTTTTACAGCTTGTGGAGCACTTTCATCCTGAGACAGAGAACCCTTAAGTTAGGATTATTTTAACACTGTTACTTCAGTCTGTACCTGCAAAACCAGGTGAGAAAAACATCACCAGATGAACCATTTCCCTAAAGTAAAACTTTAGATGACTTTGGGTCTTTGTTACTGCTAAATTAGTAATGCTTTAATCTGGTTTGTCAATGTCCAGTCTGTAGATTGCTTTGCGTCTTGCACGTTGTTTGTCTGACCTCTTGGAAACTTCAGTAACATTGTCAGCACACAGAGAAAAGAGATACTTTCCTTTGAAATAGCCATATTGCCCTAATTTGGGTTGCTTCTGCATCCTAAATCTTACATCTTTCTTCCTTAACTTGAAGCGCAATTTAATTACTATTTGAAAACTCAATATACCACCACTGTGTCCAAGAGTTATATGATTTTCATTAGATATTGTGATTAGTCACATCTGAGACTTCAAAACGAATTAGTTTCTGTAATACTCACATTGCTAACTCTTAGCCTGAAGACATTCTGCTCTAATTGCTCATCATTTTCTGCAGATGTTTTAGCAAGAAGGATCGGCTCACACAAGACACTAAGCTGTGATTAACAGGGTCTTACAACACTTGTTGGTTACCCAGGTTTGTATGCTTTGCTATAATCAGGTGTTTTCCATCTGTCGGGTGCACGATTCTGGTGCCACAATTGGGAAACAGGAAGGTGAAATTACAAACAGCTGCCAGCTCTGAGCCAAAGTACATCCTGGGTTTATGGGCTCTGAAGCTCAGCTCAGCTGGGAGGTAATTGGAATGGAGAAAGGAATTACTCTAGGGCAGTATTGTCCAAGTGATGGTTTGGGTGTGACTAAGAGCATGGTAAAGATAGTGCTGTGACGCCCAAGTGCTGCTCATCAGTCCCTTAGTGCCACTTTCCTCTCCTCTCCCCTCAGACACTTCTACATAAAGTTCCATTTTATTTGCCTTTTGAAACATCCTCCAGAGGTGTGAGGACTGGCATTTTGTGTTATCAAGTGGAGAAGTGGCAATGGAATGGGTGTTCTCTACAACCTGCCTGTTCTCCAAGTCTGTCCAATTGCCATTAGGAGAAAAGGAAGTTAAAAGTATGATAGGATGATTCTGCCAGCAGCAATGATGGTTAATCCGAATGGCTAAGCTCAGTACTGGAAGTGTACAATTTCAATGCTCCACAAAGAATGCTAGATATATCCTATTTTTAAATAATTTATTTATTTTGACCCTTTCAGCATTCGATTTTTCTCTGTAATACTTCTCTTTGCTGCTGAATATATGAACACAATATTAATGTGCTCTGTGTGACTTATCAACTAGTTTTCAGGTTGCTGTAGTACTCTTCAAATCAGGTCCAAAGGCAAAAACGAATACAGAATGAGACAAGCTGTGAGTATTAGAGCTTCTTGAAAAGTAACTTCACAACATGTCTAGTGATGGAACAGTGCAAATTGATAATTATAGAATGGGTGGGTAGCAGACTTACTTTTTTTTTTCACTAAAGACTGTGAAAACATGGGTTTTGAAAACAGCTGGCTAAACAAGGATGAAAGTCATTGAAGGTTTACAAAGTTTGCTTCAAAATATTTACTATCAATTCCTCAAACAAGCAGCAGAAAGGGAGACTTAGGCTACAGTAGAAATGGAAGAGCAGACATGAGGGCCAGAGGAACAATCCACTATAATAAGACAGTTCAGTCAACTAGAAAGCAAAGAGTGGAGAATAATAGACTTCTAGATAAACATAGGCAGCTGAGCAGAATACAAAACACTGAATGATGGTATTTTTTGATACAAAAGTCACAGAGAGACACCTGAAGTGTGAAGGGGCCCAGTTCAAGAAAACCAGAAATATTTCTTCATAGGCTGCTCATGCAGTCTCTAGTATTCTCCACCACAAAATGTAGCATGTGGAAAAAGTTCACATGGGCCCACAAAGGGCTTTAAACGTCATGACAGAGAAAACTCAGCTGATGGATGTTAACTACAAAAATACCATCTTTCACTCTGGAATTCCACTGGTCATGTGACAAAGTGACAGGAGCAATCTTTAGGGGAAGAATGATTACTTAGCCCATATATATGTACATCTTCTGTACATGTTCACTACTAAGTCTTAGACAGGGGCTAGAGAGGTTTTTGATCTAATCCAGTACATATACCCACATGAAAGCTGGCTCATACAGAAACAACTGAAGGTAGCACTAATAACTGAGGAAAGATCGAGAAAACCTGGTCTACAATTAACTGGAAGCTCCTGTTGACTGAATTAAGGCTGCCCTTAGGTAAACAGCCATGTCAGCTTTGAATATGCTTCCTACCATCTCAGGAAGTGATGCCTCCGGGGTCTACAACAGCTGTCCTCGTGTGCCAACTCCCTCTCCAGCCTGCCACTGCCAGGGGGTTTGCTGGGGGTGTGGAAGCTGAATGAGGCCAAGTCCATGATAGCCATGAAGTTGTTCAAGAGTAGTGTGGGGCTTCATTCGTCCCCAAAACTGGGTGATAAATGACAGGGATGGAGCTGAGTTTATGACCCATATTCTAAAATGAGCTCTAAAATGGGAATAGATACTACTCGCTCTCAAGTTTGGCATGGATATCCTAAAAGTTACACATACATGGGTATCTCTGGGCATTTTCATTCTGCAGTGCACAGGAATGTGTTGTGAAGGCTGCCCCTGGGTAAAATGCAGCTTTTCCTCATGCCATGTGGGTGCTGAGGAACAGAAAGGGGTGTGCACCCGCTGAAGCCTGGCAATTTCTCTCTCTGGTGGTGCAGCGAGGGAGAGCGCTGTGCTGGGATGGGTGTGCCAGATCTGGGGGGCACAGGGGTAGCTGGCGAGGCTCTCCCCAGCCACCCACTGTTGCTCAGGCAGGGAGAGAATGGGAAGAGCAAATCACAGAATTGGTAGTGTTGGAAGGGACCTCTGGAGGCAGGGCCACCCAGAGCAGGTGACACAGGAATGCATCCAGGTGGGTTTGAATGTCTCCAAAGCGGGAGACCCTACAACCTCCCTGGGCAGCCTGTGTCAGTGCTCTGCCACCCTGAGTAAAGAAATACTTCCTCACGTTGAGGTGGAACTTCTTGTGTTTTAGTTTATGGCCACTGCTCCTCGTCCTGTCTCTGGGCACCACTGGTAAGAATCTAGCACCATCCTCTTGACACCTGCCTTGGAGATATTTATATGCATTGATGAGATCGAATGCTGGTGGCCCAGTCCGGTCACCTCCTGTCCTGGAGGGTGCCCGTGGATCCTGCTGCCCAGGAGCCTCCCAGCAGCAAGGTCAGCTGTACCCTGCCCCAGCGAGGGGCTCACCAGGGCTGGCTCCAGGCAGCTGCTGCCCCGCCAGGGGCTGCGAGGAGGGAGCAAACAGGAGACGGTGATGGCGAAACCCCGTCTTGACAATCCTAGTGTCCGGGTTTAAATCCTGCAGAGAGTCACATCAGCGCAGGCCAGCTGACACAAAGCCCAGCCTTCGCCTGGCCCCACAGCCGTGTTCGGTGTGCCGGAGGGCTGCGGGCAGGGAGGGCTGCGGGCAGGGAGGGCTCCTGTGCCCGCAGAGGGCGCCCGCACGGACCCGCCTCCAGCGTGCGGGGCCGGGGCTTTCCTTGCCTAGGTTTCCTTTGTTGTAGGGCGGCACGGCGGGGCTTGCCTGCTGTGAAGCTGCTGTGACACAGCCCCAGGTGCAGGCAGGGTGGCCCCGGCCGGGCCGTGCCGCACACGGCATCGCTGGCAGCGGCGCTCCCATCCCGTCCCATCCCGTCCCGTCCCGTCCCGTCCCATCCCATCCCGTCCCGTCCCGTCCCGTCCCGTCCCATCCCGTCCCGTCCCATCCCATCCCATCCCATCCCATC
>JAWWEE010000074.1:80765648-80870731 GCA_035221455.1 Xenops minutus | reverse complement strand
TCCCATCCCATCCCATCCCATCCCATCCCATCCCGTCCCCTGCCCCGCCCGCGGCCGGGCGCGTCTCCGGCCCGTGAAGGTGCGGGGTCCCTGCCGGCAGCGCCCCGGGGCAGCTCTGGTGTCCCGCAGGCGGCACCTGCCGCGGCTCTGCCATCGCTCTGCCCCTCCTCTCGTGGCGTTTCTCGCCCGAGGCTCTGCGAGTGAGTGAAAAGTCCCACGTCCCTCCCATCCCAATGGCTGGGAATTGCCGCCGAACGAGCTCACAGGTTTTCTCGTTTCCCCTCGTTGGGAAAGGACGGCTGATAAAGCTGCCGAACGTAGCGCTACACGTGGTTAATGGTTAACCAAGGAGTGCAGGGCGAGCACAGTAGAAGTGAAGACAGGATAGTCACCGGAAAATCCTTAGAAATTTCCTGAGATTAAAATTCCTTAGCCACTTTTGGTGACGTCTTCCTCACAGGGCGGGAAGCTGTAAGAGAACTACAGAAAACACCTGCTTCCAACGTAGCTGGAAAAGGAGTGAAACTCCAAAGAGGTAAGGATAAATTCGGTAATGTCTGAAAGTGAAGCTGCCTCTGCACTTTCACCAAATAATCTGATCCGAGAAGTCCACATAATTGTTAAGTATTAAGCTAGTCAGCCTGTAGAAGTGCAGCATAATACGCTAAACGTAAATCTATTTTCATTGACGTGTGCTTAAGCCAGTTTTGTTGAAATAGTCAAGAGTTCATGAAGTGTTTTGAAATCAAAACTTTGAAATTCACAACATTTTTAAGAGGATCTCTTCATAACTGCTTCTAAAAATTGCTGGTAAAGTGAAGAAGCCTAGAGGGATGGCCGCACTTCTAAGCAATGGTGTCCTGGGCAGTCTTGGAGCTGAATCCCAGCTGACAAGGTAGTTTTATTAAGCTTTTCAAGTTTGTTCAGCAAAAAAGTTCTTATTTGCTTGAAAATTTAGTTATCCCAGCCCTGTACCTTTGTTTCATTGCGAAAGTGTCACATTAGGCTTGTCCTCTTGTAGAGATCCTATTTATGGCACAGAGACTGGAGTGATCCCCATATATTGATGCTACAGTTTTACATGGGACTAGATGTGGAAGAGCAAAAATTGCTCCAACACTGGTACAGTTCAGAGAGCAAGAAGATAATGAAATTAGAGATACCATTCAAAAATATAAAATTGGAAAAGGAAAGGTGGAATAAAATGACAATTTTTACCTATTGCCATTTATATTACAGAAATTTACTGTTATGTCAGTGGTAAATAAAAGGGAAATAAAAGCTGCTCCAACAAAAGTGTGATGAAAAACAAGTTTCCAGTATAACTCTGATACATGCTGAAAGGTTTCCTGAGGTGAGTGGCACTTGAAGGAAGTGCATTTTGGAATTCTGACATTCAAAGTGTGCATCCCCCACCAGTAACTCAAAGTGAGGAAACTGGAATTTCTTGCACTTTTGCAAGAATAGGAGATTTACTTAAACTAAAGGGATGGACTGTGATTTTTTTAATTATACGGCTGTGTCCTTGCTGCACACATAATGAGATGAAACTGTTGCTTCACTGGTAAAACAGAGACTGTCATCTCTCCTGTCTGTCTTGTACTGTGAAGTCAGTTGAGTGAAATAACAGGACTCATGTAGGTAGAAATCTCATGTGTTTATTTGTTTAGAAGATACTATAGAAGTTCTGATAACAAAGAGGTTGCTGAAATATGATATTTGGGAGTAAGGAGATGGAACAGGGCAGTTTTTGAAGGTGGCTGCAAGCTGGCATGTTAGGCTTGTGAAAGTGCGGAAGATTTGAGATGTATCTTGCCTTGCCCCATTGCCAATTAGCTGGTTTCTGTTGAACACATGGGAAACGTGCAGAGCCAAGCACAAGGTGATAGGTAATGGTGTTTGAGATGGTGTGTCATTACACCGTAATGGAAAGAAAACTGCTAAAGGTTATTTAAAGCTGTCAGTTTCTTTGAATGATCAATTGATACACATCCATGGGGAAATTGCTGTGTTACTTCTGCCATCTCTTTAGTGTATGTTTCTTAATCTGTTCCTTCCATTATACAATAAAAAGTTGTCACTTTGTTCTTCTGAAACACAAAAAGGAAATATTTTTTCAATCATAGATAATAAATTGTGTAATCGGCAAAATATATGGCCAACAATATCTCATAATTCCATCACTGGTAAGTAAAAAAAAAAAAAAAATTCCAAAAACCTCAGTATACTTCCAGCATATCCTAATCACAGTCCTGTTATTCATCTCACCTAAGTCTGTTGACTCTGCATGTACACAGTCCTCCAGTGTTCCTCTGATGAGTGTCTTCCCATCTAGCTAATGTTTGTACTGGTTACATGTTTTATCTCCTGGCAAAGATGTCTGTCCTGCAGCAAACATTTGGAATGCAGCAAATGTTTTGTTGCATGTTTTTCACCTTTCTTGATCCTATGTAGATTGTACCTCCATCTATTCAAAACCAAATAAATAAACAGGAGAAGAAAAATTATAGTAAATAGTCATTATTTGGAAGGTAAATTGGGATTTTAGTATTAAGTTCTCAGAGAGCTGGCAAGAGCATTGCACACTTAAAAGGTTGTTCTTATAGTTTACTATTAAATAATCATTTTTCTCTGGTCTTGTGTTTGAAAGGAATGTTTCATTTGAACATTCAGGGAAAGTTTGCTAAGTTTTGTCAAGGTGTAATAGAAATTAGTTTTATCTTTCCTGGTTGTATGTTTTCAGAGGAATTAAGTGGTTTCTAGAGAGTCAAATGTAGTTTAGTGTTGCTATTCTTGTATTATGTCAGACATATTACTTTATTCCTGAATTTATTCTTCACAGTTTCAAAGGCAGACAGTTGGAGAGATTCTGTCTCTAAGAAGATGATGACTGATGTGAAGATTAATGGCAGCACATGATATTTTTTTTCATTGATTCTCCATCAGTGAAATGCCATGCTGTAAGTCTCAGTGTAGGAACATGGAACGACTTGAAGGCAGAGATGTAACACCAGTGCTGTGTAACCTATCAAACAGTCTCTGTGGGGGATGTATGTCCCAATTGATTATGTACAGCCTATCTCTGCAAGCCTGGATATGAAGCAGAGAGGTAAGGTTTTAAAGTGATTCGAACAAAGATAATGTGGAAAGGTTTCAGTCACTGAAAAGAAGATAAGGAGTGAAGACAAGAGACTCTTCTGATCTTAACACTGGAGACAATTGAAGCCACAGTAGCAGCAACTGTGCATTCCAGTAGAAGCTGGAATAATAATAACCCTAAGTCAGCATTGTTACTAGCCTTTTCAGAGTTTCAAGCCAGTTGTGCCAAACTTAAGTTTGTGACATTCCTTATGCTTCAGAATTTTTTTTTTTTCCCAGTGCCATCTACTGTCTGATTGCTAGGGTAATGTCAATCTCTGGTGTCAGCATTACTGTTATATACCTTGGAATTCAAGGGATATAGCAGCATGTTGAAATGCATAGAAGAAAGCTGCAAAAAGGAAGGGAATAATCTTTTCCTGCTTGGTGGACAGGATGTAAATAGCAGACTAAAACTGGGGGGAAAAAGATCCTAGGGAAAAAAAAAATACAGCTCTGTAGTATATTGTTTAGGAAGGCTATAAATTCAGTGTCAGAGTCATGCTACTGTTGAGTCGCTTGTAACGCTTCCCTGTGTTTTGGCCTCATTCGAACTCAGTTGTGCTGTTGACAAACTGTTTCATTTAAATGAAAACAACCTCACAGTTTTAGATTTCCATTTCTCTGACACATGGCAGTGCAGGTACAATTAATGTGACGAAACATAAAAAAAAATGATCATCATTACTTGTGACTACTTAGTCATGTAAAAAAGCAAGATGGGAAATTACAGAGATACTACATATGGGGATTTTCTGCTTTTAAAACCAATGTGAGCTGAGAAAATTAGAAAGTATCTACCTAATTGTAGAACCAGGTATCTGAATTCCAAGGCAAATATACATTTTCAGATACGTGGGACAGGCTGAAGGCTGCTGAAATGCCAGCATGCTGGGGAGATGGCTGTCAGACACCTTTTCAGCTCAGACAATACCCTAAAGGAAATGAGCTTTCAGTAGGGCTGATACTACCCTTTTCTGTGCTGTTCCTTTAAAGGGAGGGAGAGGGAATGAATGCAAAGGATTTAGGAGGAGGTAACATTTCTTTAATGGCATCCTGTAGATGCATTATCTCGAAGAGACCTTGTTCTTTGTATCTCATTCTGATTAGCACATGTCTTTGTGCAGTTTTAAAATGCTTGGACAGTTTTCCTTGAAGAAATACGTGTGCCTTCCAGCAGTTTTAAATTGCTCTTGATATGTTTGATATCCTTATATATCTGCAAACCCATCAGAATCTTGCTGAGTTCTTGACTGTAGTTTTTCCTGTGGTAATTATATTTTCTGCAGTTTTAACCACACATGATGTGAAAGTGCTTTCTTCTGCCTGTTTTTAATCTGCTCTCTTTAATTTCCCTGAGTAGTTCCTCTTGGGCTTTTAAAATTTGAAAATCAGAAAGAAGTTCTTTATCTTCTCCCCTTACACTTTCGTTCACTTATCCTTTCCTTGGTTTCCCTCATGTTGTTCTGTTTTGAAAGCTAACCAGGCCCACTCATTTGAATCTTCCCTAGAGGAAAGCATAAGTGCCTTTGAAGAGAAATCTTCTCTTACATTCCAGGAGGGCAGCGAAGTCTTTTTGAAAGCGAAAATCTGAGAGAATATTGAATATTCCAGAACTGTTCCAACAATTGATCAAAAATCAATATTTTTTGTATAATTCACCTACTTGTTCTTACTGGATCCAAACTTCTTGCTACTCTTGATTATACTACTTACTAAACACAGGTTTTCATTCAACAGTGCCACCAAGATTGCTTAGACTAAGTCCATTAGTTTGACCCTTGAGATTTTTTGTTTTACCCCTTTTGTATTCTATGTTACTTCAGAATTAATGTTAACAAGCTTCCTGCAACTCTGTACTGACTATTCAAGATGTGACATTCCTAGCTATCCTCCCCAGTTCCTATGGCTGTATCTTTAATGGCCAAAAAAAAAAGGGGGGGAGGAGGATGGGATGGTGGTAATGATACCCTTTCACTGCAGGCTTTCATATCTTCCTAACAAACATCAAAGCCCCCAGGTATTGCAGCATTCATATATTTTAGGCAGCTGAGGCAGAGGAGTCTAAGAGACCTTCTTGACAGGAACTGTGATTGAGATGGGACATAGAAAGAATGGACCAGGAGGAGTATTCACTGTAGTGATGCGTAGTGACAAGTCTGAGATGGGAGATGATGAATAAGCCGGTATTATAACCAGATAAACTAACATCGAAGAGGACTTGTGGGAGAGAAAGAGGAATATTCTGTGTATTTCTCTTACAAGGACAGGCTGAGGAAGCTGAGCTTGTTCAGTCTCGAGAACAGATTACTGAGAGGGGACCTCATCAACATCTACAAATATCTGAAGGGAGTCAGGAGGATGGAGCCAGGCTCTTCCTGGTGGTGCTGAGCAGTAGAACAAGAGGCAACAGGCAGAAAACAGAAGCACAGGAATTTACACCTGAATATAAAGAAGAACTTCTTTACCCCTCACTGGAACAGATTGCCCAGAGAGATTGTGGAGTCTCCCCCACTGGAGATATTTATGAACCATCTGGACATGATCCTGTGCCATCCACCCTGACTTGTTCTCTGATTCTGTGGTCTGTTGCCCATGGTTATTGACACATACTGAAGGTGTTCCACAAGATCATAATATTTTCTGCCCAAGTATAAAAGACTAGCTAATTTTACAGAATTTACACAGGAAGTGGAAATGTCCAGGGAACAAAAGAATTGATCTTTGGAAAGAAAGAAATGATAACTGGAGAATATCTTTTTGAAACATCTGTCATGAAAAGTAGAAACTGGGAAGGTTTTACAGATGTCTTCATATTAAATAGTAAAAGGCTAATAATTAAACGCACCCTCATGGTTATCTTAATCTATGAGGAAAACCCCTTCATATCAGTAAGTTTCCAAAATAATGTGTAAATAAAATTTAGTATTAAAATGTAGGACCAGAGAAAATACTTGATTGTGAGAGCTTGAAAAGCTCTGCATGACTGTACTTAATACTATTTGCTATTAAGGACCAATGATAACTCAGCCAGAATGCATTTCACACCCCAATTGGAGTGCCAGTACAGGCATCTCTATGCAGTCACCAGCATAGCAGCAGGATCCTGATGGAGTTCTGAATAGTTTCGCCGCGGGCTCTGTGCCCTGAGACAGCATTAAAAACAGCAGCCTCTAACTGGATACATGTTACACATACTCCCATTGTTTTCCTTTTTTTTTTTTTTTTTTTTTGTGTTTTGTTTTGTTTTTCATTTTAATCTTTTTTTCTTATGGCATAATCCTCCATTTCTTCAGTATTCTCTTCCCTCTAAATTTATATTTAATGTTGGCACCTATCCCTAGAATAATTTTTTTAATCCTATAAATTACTTAATTATTTAGTCATACCTTCCTTTTTTGCTGAGGCTAATGACCCACAGCCTGTATTCAGGTGGGTGTGTAAATACATGCTTATATATGTTAGGCTTCTGTTACAAGATCTTCCCAGACTCTCAGAAGTCCTTTATTTGCTAGTTGCTAACATGACAGGTGCCTCACGCACTATCTCTCCTGTTTTCTGTTGCCTTGCACATGCCAGAATTTTTTTCTTGGCACGGCTCACTGAAGCGATGACTTATCTCCTCATTTGCCTGCCTTGCCAGCTTTTAAATGAGCCCATATTGAGCCATTATCTTTAGCTACCTGGAGACCAGGTACAAAGGTGTTAATTCCTGAGCAAGTATTGCAGGACCACATTCTGAGGCGTGTCACACCTGCCAGGGTAGGTGCTTTGTTGTTCTTGGCTACTGAAAATAGCATTTATTATATTTAAAAGTTTAAATTAAAAAAGCAAAACCCAAATGTGTTTTGTGCTAGTAAAAGATAAGGCACAAAAAAAGTAGAATGCATTATTATGATTATATGTAAGGATTCTCTGTAGCTGCATCAGCAGCTCAGCTAGTTAGAAGGCTAATCTCAAGAATATCTGCCCACAGCACACACCTGTTGTGTGAATTCATGCCCTGGGTTGTTCTTACACCTACCTCTGCCTCCTCCTTTTCAAGGTTATTGATACATATTTCTATTGTATGTCCTAAGGAGAACGTTCCTTTGATGGCCTTTGGGTGATTTCTGTTCTAGCACTATCCAAGAATCTGAGATGCAAACATATTTCTTGTCCCTTTTATCTTCCTTTTTTAAGAAAGAGTTGGGTTTTCTTACCATTACAGTAATTCGTTACCATGCTGACTGTTATTCTGTTCAGCTCAATAATTACTTAATTGTGTACTAGTCCTCAAATGACTTTATGATTGAGTAGTGAACTACTCATTTGCTACTACTGTGACTTCCTCATGTTTCCTTCCAAGGTTAAAAAAAAAAATAAAAGGGAGAAAAATTATAATTCTTTTTTTGATACAGCTTTTGCTTTATTTTGGAGATTCCTTTGGGCAATGATTTTCTAATTTTCCAAGAGCAAATTTCTTATGCTTTTGAATATGTATTTCTTAAAAATACATTGTGCCCTTTGTGAGCAACCTTTTGACTTAATACTTCTTTATGAGTAGTCATTTTAGAGGCACATAAATTTGGGCAAAATTTCATAGCTGGCAGAAGGAGTTAGATATTAAAGGTGGTGTAGGAAGCCAGTGTTGCTGATCCTACAAAATAAAAAATGTTATTACAGATCGGAAAGTACTATCTGCTAGCATGTTCTTCCTCAACTGTTCTTATTTTTCCTGCTGTTGAAAATGGATGTTAAATCACTTTTTGGTTACTATTTTATTTAGAAAATCATCCTTAACTTGAATGTTTCATTGGTTTTGAAACTTAAAATGATCCTGATGTTCTACAGGTTCTTTGGTGAACCTATATGCTTGTTTGTACTGTTTTACTAGGAAAGGTATATTCACACATCTTTAATTTGTCTTGCTTGTTCTTAGCATAGAGTTCCATCACAAGTTCTTTTTAAGAACAAGGCTATGGAGGCTATTTGCTCCATGTTGCTTTTAAGTGTTTATTTTTAGTGTACATAAGTTCAGTAAAATTTTTTAAAAAAATAAATTACAAAAAAAAAAAAAAATGTGTTTGTTATTCCAAACCTTTGGAGATTATTACATCATGTTACTACAATGCAATTACAATAAAAAGATTATCATATCTTATATAGCTGACCTTGCCACCAGGTTTTGATTTATCAGCATTTGGCAGTTTCTACTGCTCAGCACTGTTCCACATTAGAAGTGAATCCAGGACTTGTTTTTGGGAGAGGATTGTTTTTTTGAAAAAATACAGTTCCTATGGTTGTTACTTTAACAACAGGAGCCTCTGATAAAGTGTGGAAATGTTTTGAAATTACTAAGATGATGCATCAAAATTTTTTGTATTCAGAGTAACATAAAACATTCTTTTGCTCAAGAAAAGTACCCATAAAAGGAAACTGGAAATAAAACAGAACAAATATAGATGTAGAAGCACCATTCATTTATTTGCAAAACACCAGGAAGGTTATCTTTTCAACCAAATAGGAAATGTTATGAATGTAAATGACATGTTCAATAGATATTTAACAGGGCAAACATAGAGAGAAATATTGAATGGGTAGTGCTAAATGATGGAGTGTAAGTGAGCCGTGAGTAGAGGAGGTCATGCCCTCTGCCATAATTTGTACATCATTCTCTGCTTCACTGCACAGTCCCTCTACGCACCCAGTTTGATCCCAATTGTGGTATTCAGCCCATTTTTCTGGGGTTAAAAAAAAGTTACATTTAGACGCTTATGAGGATGTGAATTCAGCTTCACTTTAAGAAAACCCAAAGCTCCACCTAGCTCTATTCCAAATTCAACAGGCAGAGCCATAGAAAATGTTTTAAGTCTTAATGCAGCTTCTGGATCTCTTATTTCCCAGTATTCTTCCACACGCTAGTTGAGGATGCTTCTGGTCACCTTGTCATCATAGTTTTACAACTTCTCTTCATGGGTAGCAGCAGAGGCAGCCAGCAGAGCTGTACGCTGCAGAGCTGAAGGGAAGTGCATTGTCTTGAGGATCCAGAAATACTGTCAGGCTTATTGTGACAGCTTGCTCTTTTAGGATTGGTAGAAATCAACTTTTCTTTGTAAGTGTCCACTGAATGTGTAACACTATTTCTCATGGGGTTTTTAATCAGTGAATAGGAAGTAAGGAGATCATGTAATTCATCCCTTGTTTAGCATCACATTGAGGTATTTCCTTTATCTTAGCAATATTGCAGGCTTAGAATGTGTTGTACTCATAGCTTAAGAATCTTGAGTTAAGCTTTTTTTTTTATATATATATATATACATATATATATAGTAAATTAATTCCTTCAGTTATTCTTCTTGAAGATTACAGTCACAAAAAAGTGTAGACTACTGACCTGGGTTGTATGAGCTTTTTATTGTGTAAGATAAAGTAAAAAAAAAAAAAAAAAGTCATAATTTTGATGAAATATTAGTATGATTAGTGATATGCTGAAAATACATATTAAGAATGAAAATTAGCAACCAGTGTAAAATATTAACTGCTTTTAAATGATTCACTAGTCAGAGAGTATAGATACAGAGCAGTTTTCTTCAGCAGCAACAGGAATAAGTTTAACCTGGTGTGGTGTTGAAAGAGAGAAACTGAAAATATCCCCTAAAATTCAGCAGAAGCTATAGGCAGGTAAGGTGTCTTGCTTCATTATTGCTTATTATGTATGTAACATAAAATGTGGTAGTGATTCTCCCTTCCTAAGCATACTTCCCTTCCATTCTGTATTGTCTGAGCACTGAAGAGTGAAAAATTACATTTCTTAACCACTTTCTGCTGAAAAAAGTAGAGATGGTAAAGATGGAAGAGGTGTCTCTTAAGAATACACAAATCAAGATTGCTCCTAAACAAAGGAAATAGGTTTTTTTAAGAATTGGCAGGAAGGACAAAACCCAGAAATCTCAAAATTTCCAAAACTTGCCTAGATTGTCTTTCAGAGAATGATGCAGAATGTCAGAATGCTGTAAAGGCAGGTTGCTTCTGGACTGGCAGCATCCAACCTGAGAACTGAGAGGTTCAAAATCTGTGCCTCTGACCAGAGCCACTTGCCAGGGTTCTGCCAGAGGAAGGTGCTGCCACTTTAAACCTGGCCTAGATTTAGGCTGTTTGGATTCCAAATCCAGCTGGAGACAAATGTCGTAGCACAGAAAAACAAGCTGGAAGAGAACAACCCTTTCTAACAAAATATTTTATGGAAAATTCCTCTGAGTACTTATCCAGAATTGCACAACATATGGCAAAGACTTGCATCTGTACTTAAAACAAGAACTCAAACTAAGGTCTCCGAGCACAAATGTAATGAATACATTGTACTGTCCTTCTTATTTAACTGCTCATCTCCACCAGTCACATGTAAATCTTGCCTAAATGAGAGCCTGCCTCTCCTAGTGATAATGTGGAAGCTGTGATTATCTGAGGTGTGGAAGTGAACAAGATCATAAGGAGAACAGATGGCAGGCAGTTCTGAGTGGGGGTATGGCTGGCTGCACTGTGGTGGAGCTACCTGCAGCAGCTTAAGCTGTTATCTTTCCTGGCTCACTGTTTTTGCTCATAGCTGGAGATTATTGCCTTTCTTGTGGAGTTGGTGGGAAGGTGGGCATGTGAACACTTGGTGGCTCTGTCACCTAATGCCACAGTGACAGCCAGGTTCTTTTGGGGGTCTTTGGTAGAATCAGAACTGGCCCCAGGGTTTTAGGTAAAATTAGATTTTTTTTTAATTATTGCATAAAATACTTATTTTTCAGCATAGTTTATTGTTATCTACAATTTTTAGCATTTAATGTATCGTATCGTTGCACAAAGTTTTTATGGATTATTATACTTTCTGTTAAGCAAAATTTTTAGTAATGAGTGTAGCTTTCTTACTGTCTGGAGTCTTTAATTATTTACACTTTTAATCATATGGGCTCTGCAGATTGTGTCAAACTCTTAGTCATCAGTGCATGGTACAATAATCGTAAACTGGACTCAGACTTTACCCCGAAGAACATGAGTCACTCAGTCTTCAGAGGAAGAAAACAATGGTGGGTGCATCCCAGGCCACTGGAAGATCATAGATTTTCCTGTCCAGCATCAGGACTTACAGCTGCTGGATTTTATGGGCAATATGTCATGTACTATTACACTTCTGTGTTCCATAATAGGTGACACAACATCCTGGCAGCAGTGCTTGGTGGGCAGATAGTTTTTTTCACAATGCTGCCAGGGAATCCAGCTGTTCTTCAATAGGGGTCATCACTTCTTGGTGACAACTACAGTGTTGAAAAGGGGAAAAGAGAAGGAGGTAATACATAATCAGCACCCTTGCATTTTATGGTTCTTTGTCTTAGGAAATGGCATTGGTTATGCTAACCATATTACTTGGAGTCAGGAGCAGGGCATATGCTGGTCACATAGCTCCAATGGAAAACCATCATCTTAGTGTAAGTATGTCTTCCCACACAAACAGTTGGGGTGTATACATATATCAGTCCCACCTCTGAGGTGAAGACAGTAATCCACAGCAGAAAGTACCGTACCAAATGTTATCTTACCCATTGGTTCAGCTGTGAATGTGTGTCCATGATCAGGAAGACCTGTGCATGTGGAAGGATCAGTTTCCACTCAGTTCTTCGGAGCTCTAGGTTTGTGATATGTGTGAAGTAATTTCTCTTTCTTAGAGAAAGTCCATGTATTTAATATAACATAAAGCATAAAGTCTCAAGAAGATTTGCCTTGGTCTTTTCTAGAAAGGTGCATGTGTTAGCATGCAGCAAAGCTGACAGGAAGGAAAGGCAAGAAACACCACTGTGATCCCTGGCCATTGTATTTGCTGTAATCTTAGACAACTGGGCACCAACATGCTCTTTATGAGGAGTCTGTAGAGTTTTTCCCATCCTACAAAGAATGACTCAAGGCTTATATTGGTGGCAAATGCTCTTCCAAGCTTATTGCAAGTAGGGCATGGTAATGCATGGCCCTCATGACAAGGCATTAATCACAGTCAGTGACAAAATGTCTTCTCAACTAAACTTTATGTCTTCTTTGGTATCTTTGCAAACAGTGATCCAAACAAATCACACACACATAAGAACAAATGCTGCATTATGTTCCCCCTGCATCTCAGGCCATGTTTGTTCTTTATGCCTCATATGGGGTCTGTCTTTTCATCCACACAGTGGACTGTTCCATTCATAAACTGACTGCTGTAACTTTTCTAACATGAAGTCTTCATAACACATTTAAGCCCTGATAGCAGTTCATCTATCAGCCACAGCTTCTGTAAGGCTTCTTCTGTAAGTCAATGCTTGTGAAAATTCTCTCTGCAAGCAATACATGGCTGGATGAGTGCCCTGGCAGTGCCTACGCCCCTAGGTAAGCACATCATCTCAGCTCACAGCAGAAGCTATTCCTATCTCTTTACTGGAAGAGTCTGCCTACTGTGATTGCAGCCTGCTCTCACTGCCTCTGTGACTCTTCACAGCCTGTCAGTTTTTCTGTTGACACTTTTGCAGTTCATCACAACCTCTCTCTTTCTGTAGGCTTGCTTCCATAAGAGTAATGTGCTCAGGCTGCCTATAACCAGCAAGTGGTACATTAACTCCTCTGAAGCTGTGTGTTTGAGTCTGTGTCCATGTTCACTTCGTTAGCAGTTCCTTTTTATCCTTCTTTGGTTTACCTTCACATGTTCACACAGACAGCAATAGGAACTGAAGAGGGAAAACAAGTCACACATAAAATATTCATGAAAGAGAGGATGGTTACTTTCCCAGTTTGTCAGCACTGTCTGAGATTCATCTCCTGGCTGATCTGTTGCAAAGTCTACTTCTGTTCTGCAGGAGACTTAGATTTTATCATCATGTGTTACAAGTAATCCATCTATTTGTGTCTGAAGGCTTTATTTAATTCTTACTTTCTTCCAAAGGAAATGCACCTTTTGTTTTATCTAGAAAATTGTTAGTTGTTCATTTTGGCTAAAATATTCTCTTCTGTCTTGTCTCATCTTTATGGCTTATGCAGATTTGGACCTTATTTATGGAACACATAAGGACTTTTCATTCCAGTAAATCTGAGTGATTGTCTTTTTTTTTTTTTCCTTTCTTTTACCTTTTTGTAGATAATTAGATAATTTTCTTTTCCATTATTGATATTTTTACATTCATGGAACAATATATTTGGGGGGGGGGGAACAGACAAAGATGGGGCTCTACTACTGTTCTTTTTTTTTGGAGGAGTAACATCAGGGAAAACGGGAAAAAAAGTCTGTAGCTTCCAAATAGCATCCATACACTACAGATACAATCAAATACTAAGCTAAACCCCAGTGTTTTTCCTTATACTTAGGCAACAGTGACTGTTCCTTTTACACCAGATGTGGGAAACAGGCACACACATTGTGCTAGTATGATTCCTAATGAATTGTTTCAAATTATGTTCTCAATGTCTAAAGTATTGATGATATCTGACTCAAAGCCATTCATGTTATAGCTCAGAACAGGTTTGTTCAAATAGTGTTAGGCTCAGTGAATTACAGCACAAACACACCTTGATCAAATTGAGTAACTAGAGCCACACCAGGATGCTAGCATGAGGTGAGCGTCAGCCTATTCAGATGAGGGAAAAATGAAGTTGGGGGTAAAACCATCCAATCATAACTGGACTGAAAGCCTGGGAAAACTGCCTTTTCATTTTAACCTGCTTTGTACAACAGTGGAAGAGGTGAAAATTGTTAGAAAATGGGTACAAACTGTTTAACTTCCTCTGCTTTGATCCATGTCCTTGCACATGGACTGGCAATGGGACTGCAAAGTCACTGATAATGCATTGTCTGCTTCGTTTTCTGGTGCTGTGCTGGAGCCTCCTGTTCAAACACATTATCTCTCCCACCTTGTTTGCAAACCAAAGAGTTCAGCAATGGTAGCAAATTGGTACCATTACTGCATGGGCACAGCATCATTATATATCATCATCAGGGTGACATACCTCCAAGTGCAAAAACATATTGAAGCTTGTCTCATGTTAGGTGTGAATAATACAGTCTGTTGGTTGCTTACCAACAAGCCCTGGCCTTTAAACCTTTTGAGATAATCTGTAATTTCTCACACACTGGTATCTTGAATTTTGAAACAATTTGGCAGTGAAGGGGAGATTTCTGTTCATTGTGTTTCAGCAGCAGCAGAAGTTATTCTCTGTGAAAGAGCCAGCAGACCGAAGGGTCTGGGACAAATTCACAGGGCTACGTTAAGTCTGACTTAGCCAGCACCTGTGACAAAAAACTCAGTGATCTTGCTTTTTGTCCATCACAGAAAGATTCTGTTAAGCAAAGATTTGTGTATTGCCAACAGTTGATGATGAGAATCAGGAAAGTAGTACGAGCCAGAAGAATTACTAGAGTTGTAGAGAGATATGGAACATGCTTCTTAAAAAGGCATTTAATTCCCCTTTTCCAGCTTGCCTGTTATACCTCTCATACTTCATTTTCTTTCTCTTCCTGAGGAATTTAAAAAAAACTCTAAAATACAAAATGTGATTGTTCTCTGTTCACAGCAAACTTGACAGGTACAGCAGAGAAATAAAAACACATGAGATGACTTTGAGGTGGTATTTCAACAGCGATGAAGCCAGCATTTTAGTACTCCAGTCTTAGTTTCCAGTTTTTATTTCCTTTGAAAGTTATTTACCTTTTTCAAGCCATTTGGGTGAAACACTGAAGTGAAAGTTCAGTTTTCTTTAAGTTTATTAGAGATGTCTTCAGTTTCTGCATCTCTTATACCCTTACAACAAATTTTGAATTTTCAGCCTTTCCAGTCAAATTCAGGGAGAAAGGAAAAGTCCCCAGTAACTCTGAACACTCAGGAGTTGATTTGTGGTAGAAAAAAACTGAGAGCGAACAGCACCTGACTCTGGGATTTCTCAGTGATTTTCGAGATCATAGACTAATCATTACAGCAGCCAGCCTGGGCACTGAAGATGCAAGTCAGATCACAGAACAATATCTAGTACAAGTGCAATGAAACCAGACAGCAGACTTGTGGAGTTTAGGTCCTGTTTTTATTTTTTTCCAGAATTGTAGCAGAATTGTAATTGGTCTCATGACATTAGAAGAGCAAACACAGCCATGATACTTTCAAAATACATGACAACCAGAACTTCTTCCTCCTTCACAAAAACATTGGCTCTAATATTGCAGTGTACTGGAGACTGGTCTAAGAGCAGTGACCACAGCCCAGATCTACAGCACTACCTGGCTATAAACTGTTCAGGACTATGAAATGCAGGTTGTTTGTTTTGGTTTTGGTTTTTTTGTTTGTTTGTTTGTTTGTTGGTTTTTTTATTAATTTGAACTACAGAAAAATGACAGGAAAGAATCTAGGAAAGAAAACATCACATAAAACTTTTAGAATAGGAAAAGAAATCTTGAACACTTAGTATTGCTTTTAAGTATACATACATATGATGAAAGGGAGAAACTGGAAAAAGTCGGATAAAACATATCTGGGGATGTTACTCTCACATATATATCTGTTCAGAACGTGCAGCCACTTGAGTGGCATTTCAACCATATCCATGTTTCTTTCCTGGAAATAATGTTTCACAGAAGTGGAGCAAAGCACTTGCTTTTAAAGGAGCAGCAGCCTCAGCAGTTCCGGAGTGTGTAACACAGAGCGGGAGCATGTGATCAGACACTCACAGCTAATAAACTCAGACTTGTTAATGGAGTCTCTGGAAGAAAGCACACGCCACTTCACAGTTAACACAGGCAGTGGCCGCTTCTCGGTCAGATCCATCTGTCTTCGGGAAGTTTTCTTTGCTAAATGTATTTTGGAGGAGGTGTGGGAGGAGGGAGAGGTGCTGCTGCTGCATGTTCAATGCAAAGCCCTTGGCTGTGATAGGCTGAAGGGACATGGATACTCTGCCTATATATGCAGGCAACTGCATCCTCTCTGCTTTATAGCTGTCACAGAGGAGCAAAGAAAGACAGTGAGAAAGACAGAGGAGAAGGAAAAACCTTACCAACTCGCTGTAAGTAACATTGTTTGTCCTTGAGGCTTTGTGGTTATTAAAATCAAGTAGGTGCATTTGGATTAATGCAACAATTGGTTACTGAGAGTGGGAGCTTGGCTAATAAACGACCAGCTTGTGTTATTTTTGGGATAATAAAAAGAAAAAAAAATAAAAGCATTTCTTTTTAATCTAAGTTTGCACAATATGTTGTCTGTCATTTTCATTTTGCTTGTTTTTACATCTGCTGTATGTCAGCTATAACAGTTTGTATACATTTATGCAGAATCCCATGTATCCAAAAAGTTTGTATCTTGTCTTTCTAAATACAGCAGTGCTTGCAATAACCAAGTAGACCTTAAGAAATTCTCTGACAAATATTTTGAATAGTAAAATTTCAAGATAATTTAATGCATAACTTTTTAGGCTGAGATTTTCCTCAGAAATAACACTTTCCCATCAATGCAGTAAGACCTCAGATGGGAAAATTATGAAGTTGCAGACTCGGTGCCAGTGATGGCAAAGAATTCAACTAGCAACTTCTAACTGGAAAATGTAATTTTTTTAATAAAATGTAAGGACTGTAACATATATTCCTAATTCTTGACTTGTGCAAAGGTAGAAGTAAAGAGTAGATCTGGTTCTTTTTTACTCATGCTGAAATAAAATTCATCCTACGGTCCTTTTCCAGGCAATATCCTATTGCCAACAGTGGAAGTTTAGCTTAACAGTGGCAACAGCTGCAAAAACCTTCGGTTGGGTTCAGGAGCAGGAAGTTCTCATGGCTTCAGTGGTGTCACTGTAGTACCACGAGCCTTTAAATTACATTTTGTTCTGCAACAATCAGTTGGAAGAATAGAAAATGCACTTGTTTCATTTGTTTGAAAGATACACAGTTATTTTTTTTGTATAAATACAGCTATCAGTTTTAGTTGCTATTGTGTCTATACGTTCTTCCTCTCTGTATTTAATAATAGGAGCTGCTAAAAGATTTTGTTATGTTAGCTGTTGTTTTTGTTACTTTGATGAACTGGAGAACAGGCACACATAAAATTAAAATGTATAAAATATACCTCTCTCCTCATTTGTTTGTTCTCTTTTCCCTCTTTTTCACCTTTTTCTTTTTTTTTTTTTTTTTTTGTTTTGTTTCTCTTCTTCATAACAAATTTCCTGGTAGCATTTAGATATCTTTTACATTTATATTTAGTAAATACAAACAATGCCCAAAGAAAGAGATTCTAAAATTACAGACAATACTTTTTAACAGAAATAATGAAAAAGCTGAATTTATAAACATAGTTTCGCAACTATAAATGTCTTTAATAATTAATTGTGGGTAAACTGCTCATTTGTATGGTTCAGTTTCAAATAAAGTAGGAAACTGTTTGCAAAGGAACATATGCAGCCTAAAGAATAAAAACAATTTTTGGTAACTTCACTAAAAAAAGTGTGGCCATATTCTAATTTCAGTTCACTGAGGCAGAAGTAGTTGAAACAAAGCAACAAAGGATATGTCAGCTTTAGATTGTGTAGTGTACTTGTCCTCTGACAAATTACAGTAAAATCAAAGACCAAAGAGTTTATATATGAATAAATAATATTTAAAAAGATAGATTAATATTGTTTAAGGTTTGATATAATTGTTCTCTTTTCTGCCTGTAGTTTAGAGCAGACTCAGTCTTCTCCAGTAATGTAGGATTTGATCTGAAGTATGCAGTGACAGTGGTGACAATAGGCATTGATTCTTGCTGGGAACCAAAATACTCAGACATAATATATGCTTGGTAAAATAGTATTTTATCAATCAGAGTGAAGCTGTCAATGACTTTGCCTACAGACTACTTACAACATGGTAGAGGTTGGTAGTTAGGCAGGGTACCTGCTGAGAAGCTGTGCTCTCCTCACTTGGGGTTCAGCTGGCAGACACTGAATATGCTGAAATTCATCCTGGGAGGTGTGTGATCTCTGAAAGAGTGGAGTCTTCCTCACTCTTTTGGGCCCTTCAAGAAGATAGACCACTACTAAATAGAGAGAGGCTTCGTTTCTCTGAAATTTGCTTTTAGTTTTGGAAATCTGGCCTGCATTATTTTGCAGTTTAAATTCTTTCAACTTGAGTGGCTATTTTGAGTGCACACAGATTGTAACACTCATCCCTTCAGAAAATATGGATTCTTTCAAACAGTGTTTTCATTTTAAACCCTAAGGGTTGAATTGTCTGAGGTATTTTGCTTCTTAGAAAATCACATCCTATATTTTTAAAATATACTAGTGTAGAGGAAAGGTCTCTAAGCACTGCATTGTTATATACATGAAGGAAGTAGAAATATTCGGTACTGGTAGAGAGGTGGAGTAATTTGCATTTTTAGAGTATTAACTGGTAAGTATTACAACTGTCTGTTGGATGTACCTTCCATAGCAAGTAGTACTTTCAGGCAGATGAAGCGAGACCTATAGCGAACAGGTCAGGAAGAGAATTAAAATAGGGATGAGAGTGTAAGTGCGTTCTGTCACTCAGAGTGGAGGTGAAAGTAGTGACCACTGTGTTCCTGCAAGGCGTATGCCTTCACAGTTTCCCCATGAGATATGTGTATTACAGTAGGTAAGTTTCAGGCAACGACTTTTAGGAAAGAAGATGTATGGATACAGAAAAGTAGAGTTTTAATTTCTCAATATTGTCTTTGGGGGAAAGAAGAACGGAATACTCTGCTTCAGATTGAAGCAGATTGATGTACTTCACTGCATCAAACTGAATTGTAAGTATTAAAGGTTGAGTAAATAATAGTTTATAACAATTTATAGCACTGCAACCACTGTAGCATATTTGAGATAGAAGGCTCCCATTCTTTATGCTTAAGCTTCCTGGTTCAGTTACATCTTCCATGCAAAACAGTGAGTTTCCCCTGTAATTTAATTCTTCATCCTGACTTTTAAGAATGCTATTGCAACCCTGATTTATGACAAGAAGCAATGAAGCCAAAACAATGCTGGGATCTTCAGTTCCAATGAAGAAGATTAGTTAGCAAATAACAAATAAGATCCCAGTGATTGTCTAAAACCTGTATTTTGTCAAATTGGGTTGACAAATTTCAGTCCATGGTGATAGGATGAAACCACAGAATGTGTATCTGATGTTTAGGTATAAATTTTATTTGCTTATCCTTATACCTGAAAAGAACTTTGTCCAAATTTCTAATAATAAAAATTAAATTATATCAGCACTCTACATAGGCAACAAGATGATGTAAATATTAGTTGTAATAGAAATCAATTTCAGATAAAAAAACCTAGGTGGAAGAAAAATGGTCACAAGCTACATGACATACCATCTCTGTTGTGATAATATGATCAAGTAAATTTATTTTTGTCTGTGTGTTTTTGAGCTGCTTTATGCTTACACACAATGCAATTTAATTTATGTCATTTGATTTATATTTTGGGAAAAGACTAAGCAATCCACAGAAGTTTCTATGTTAAATGATGCCTAAATTGGATCACTACAAAGTAAAGCTAGGAAGTAGTATAGTGATACTCTTACATACTCTTACATTGTACTTATGGTTCACTGGATCTACAGATATGGAACAAGACACTCAGCTGAACTGATCCATATGTAAAAGTCTGTAGGAATGACTGTAACACAGTGGTGAGCAACAGTAGTGCTGGAAACACCAATCCTCAAGTTTTGAGTCAGTCCAGTCTATGGTATCTCCCACTAATTTGTCAGCTGTGTGTTAAATTCTTGTTTTCTCAGTTTTCATCTCTGAAACCAGAGAAAAAAAACCCAAGACCTTGTGCAAGTTCTTTAGAACATGCTGTAGCAGTGAAGCCCTGAATGAAGTAGTATAAAAGAAACAATAATAGCATAAGTTTGGGTTCAGTTAGAGATTTATTGAAACACAAGCGCAACAGTCCAATATTTAGATTTCTTCTGGCAAAAGTATCTAAACCAAAGAAATGAGCCTCGTGGGGCAATTAACTTTCTGACACAGAGTTGCATATTGTTAGCTGCAGTTCATGCTGACTTACTTAGAAAATTTATTAACATTTTGAACAAATTATGAACAAAGATATGTTAAATGAAAATGCACATAAGATTTGGGGAGTATTGAAGAAATAGAATCATCCTCATTTTAGAGAAGCAGAAACAAAACTGGTCCCTTAAACACAGTCTTCCAAAAGGGATATAACACACAAAGCTGCCCACCGGAATCCTCTGAGGACCGTAATGACTACTGATAATGTATTTCCAGCAACTTAGTAGCAAGATCTGAGAAAGGTCCTGATGCCTCTTTCAGAAAGTCATAGAAAGAGCCAAATAAACACTTATGTGGTGGTTAAAGAGAATAATGTAACTCTAGTAAAATAGCAACAAGAACAGCTATTTTCTGGGCAATCTAGAAATCCCTTCTGTGCAGATCCTTGCTTTCCCAAGTGATTCATGACCTACAGCAGCACCTGGCCTTCTTAAATAGCCTTAGCAGCTGCTCCACACAAATCCCAGATCCTCTCTTTGTAGCAGCCAAGATGGCTCTAGGACAGTATTTATCAATGATGTCTTTCTTTTGTGATGTTACAGTACTAATTCAAATATAATAAAGCTGAGAAGGGTCTCTTTTCTCGAGGAGACATCCTCAGTTATAAATCCTCAGTACAAATACTTGATATCTGAAAAATTGTCTCTTAATTATGGAATATTCTCATTGTGTTTATTATAATTATTTCCTTACAAAGTGAAGAACTGAATGTATGTGAACTAAGCATAGTAATTCTTGACACCAGCAGTCAGTGTCCTTGTTTCACTTGCCAGTTTTCTTACTGATTCTCAAGGAACAGTATCATTTAATCTGAGTGTTTAAAGACTCTGAACACTTTTTAGGCACTGTGGTCTCAGCCTAAGACTACTCTTATTGAGTACTCAATGCATAGCCACATAAAGTAAAAAATTTGGGTTGGCCAGGGTGGCAGGAGCAGGCACCCTAATATTATGAATTTATGTTTGCAATGCACTTTGCAGGTGAGCTCGTCTCAGCTGAGCCATATATCACCTTGGGTGTGCTCACACAGTCTCTGACTATCTTAAAGCACATATGGACAGCCCCAGAGAGAGCTTCCTCACATCCTCCTGCAAAATGCAGTACAGATCTACTAGAAGTGAATTCTAATTGAAACCTCATTAAGATATAAGGTTTATAAACATGTGAATTTACACTGAAGGAGTAAAGAAGCTGAATCTTGGCGTAAGACAGGAGTCAAGAAGTGGATAAAATGGCAGGGTGGCACAGTGGATCACTGTGATAACTGTGATTATTATAGCTTGTTATTACAGATTATAACAGAGACACACAGCATACTATTTTCTTAGACCTCTTCTTTATAAAGCAGGAGGGAGATTATGTGCCACTTAACAGTGCCACATCATTGTATCAACCAGCAGCCATAGGGATTAAGTCTGTAATTTCTGAGACTTCATCCATGTGCTTCTGCTGTTCTTCTGTGCTAAATATACTGTCTGTCTGTATTAAGATAATCTGTATCATGACCCTGTGAGTCATCCTATAAACCATATGAATAGCATGTTTAAAACTGATAAAGTTTTCTTTCAAAAATAACTTTTTTTTTCCTATTTTTCTTACAGTGTTTTTCTGATAATAAGCCCTAAACTCTGAAACCCATGGATGCTGCAGAATTCCGCAAGAGAGGGAAGGAGATGGTGGACTATGTTGCAGATTACCTGGAGAAGATAGACAAAAGACAGGTCTTCCCTGATGTGGAACCAGGATACCTAAGGCCCCTCATCGCAGACTGTGCACCCCAGGATCCTGAGAGCTTTGAGGATATCTTTAAAGACATTGAGAAGATCATTATGCCAGGGGTAAGAAAAATAGATCTGTAGTGTAATGTTCAATACTGCATTTAGGTTTTCAAAGACTTCAAAGAAAGTGTGGGTTGAAGGCTATGCAGCTACACCTTACCCATATGAGTACCCATACTGATTAACTTTTAGAAGGCGGGAATCTGCTTTACACATTAAATATGATCTAACACTTTACACAACTAATGTTTTCTGGTTTTCCTATAAGTAATCAAATAATTCTTTTGCTTTAAGCAAAGCTTACTTTTGGAAATAATCCCCTTTCCTCCCTCGAATGGGTTAAGGTAAAGCTTCATAACTTTCAATTTCATGTGGTATTTTTTCTGCTGTCATAGCACAGTAAATATTTTACAAATTGGTATTTTTATTAGTCTGCTGTGCCTAAAGTGTTCCTTGAAGCTGATCTTTAAATGTTAAAATTCTCCTAGGAGACTCCTTTTTATTACAGAGTCCCAATACTTGTTCTGTTGATTTGTGCTCTTTGTGTTTTAAATGTCAGCTTCTTCTAATACCTTTTAAGGCAGATGACCACTACCTAAATATTAGTCCTTGGATAGGTTATTATTGGGCAACAATGCAGAACAAAGCATCTGACATTTGTCTGATTCTTTCTTGATTTTCCACTCATGGTTTATCTTTTTTATTTTGAAAATATGCTTGTCTCCTAAGACCTCTAAGTAGCTTGAAGAGGATGGAATGATAAGTAAATGTTAATGAGGAATCTCTCCTTTGGATCTCTGCAATAACCATATTGAGTTGCTTCTCTAGATGTAGCTAGGCGATATGATTGTGATGTGAATGGACATCGCAATCTGCAAATGTGTTTAGTCAGTGTACTATAATGCCAATTCTTTTTCATTGACCAGTGTAAAGATTTGATATTCAAGATGACTTTATCTTGCTTCCCTTGGAACCAGGCCTGCTGTCCTTTAACAGACAAAAGCTCCACTGAAGTCAATTGAAATCTCTCCACTTTTTCCAAAGATTTGTGGATGAAGCCTTAAATCCAGTAGAATTAAATTAGTGCAGATTAGATATGAGAATTATGTCCAACACATACAAATACTTTAATTGCTGCTCATAGATATGATTGCATTTTCTTTTTCATTGGAGGAAAATAGTAATGTCAGTGAAGTAGAACTAAAAACACTTTGCTTTGAACACTTAACAACATTCAACAAAATAATATCAGATTGAAAAAAAAAAAGATGACTCATTTGAGAATAGAAAGTGAGACATTGAATTCCAATTATGTCAATAACATGTCATGTTCCCTCTTAACTAAACTGATTTTCTCTTGAAATTTACATGCCCTGCAAAGAAACATACTTTTACAAGATGATACATTCTGAAGAAGAGATTTTCTAACCAAAATCTTTCCACTGCTGTGAAATGTTAGTGTTAGTGACACAAAGAACACAAGTACAAAAATTCCATTTATTACAGTAATTCAGATTCTGCCTGTGTTTATACTAAATTCTGAAGACTCACATGAGCACAGAATCACAAGGTTATAGTGTCATAGAGATTGGATTGTACCTCTATAGATCATTTAGTCTACTCCCACTGCTCAAAGGTGAGTCAGTTAGAACAGGTTGTTTAGGACTGTGTCCAGCTGGTTACTGAATATCTCCAAGCATGAACTCTTTGCAATCTCTCTGTTATCCTGTTCCAAAGTTGGGCCAGTCTCACAGTAAAAAAGCTTTTTCTTATGTTTAAGTGGAGTTTTTTGTATTTCCAATTGTACACATTTCTTGTTGTCTTGTCACTGGATACTGCTGAGAAGAATTTGGCTTCACCTTCTTTGTGCCCTCCCATGAGGTGTGTGAAGGTCAACACATGAACAAGATACCTACTGAGCTTCCTGCAGGCTGAGCAACTGCAGCTCTTTCAGCCTGTCATCATTTGACAGATGCTGCAATTAATCATCTCCATGGCATTGCACTGGAATCACTCCAGTATGACCATGTCTTTCTTTCTTCTACTGGAGAACCCAGAACTGGACACAGCATTCCAGATGTGGCCTCACCAGTGCTGCACAGAAAAGAAGGATCACCTCTTTTAACCTGCTGGCAACAGTTTTCCTAACGTGGCCTAACAATGCTGTTGGTGTTGTTTCTGCAAGGGCACATTGCTGGCTTATGTTCACTTGTCCACCAGGATCCCCCAGGTCCATTTCTTCAGAGCTGCTTGCCAGCCAGTTGATCCCTGGCCACACTACTTCTGATGCAGTCTTGACTGTACCTTTCTTGTTTATAGGTATGCAGTCCCACACCCTATCCCACAGACTCGGCAGTTCCTCCACAGTTTCCTGTGTTAGGAAATTATCAATGCACTCCAGAAACCCCCTTGACTGATTGTGTGCTGTTATGTTGTCTGTCCAGCAAATGTGAGGACCATGACCTCTGAACATGAGGTTTCTTCCAGCTGTCTGAATGCTCTATGCATGTATTTCTTCTGATCAGGTGGTCTGTAGCAGACACTCACCAAATGTTGCCTGTCTTGAAATCTTCACCAATCCTGATTCATAAGTGCTTGACTGGCCAGTTGTCCATTCATAGGCAGAGCCCAGCACATTCCTGCTGCTCTCTTGCATAAAGAACCACTTCTTTGCTATGTCTTCCTGGTCTGACCTTCCTAAAGAGCCTGTCCTCATCTGCTGCAGCACTTCAGTCATGAGAGCAATCCCACCACATCTCTGTGATCCCTGTGAAACCACAGCCCTGTAACTGCACACAGCCTTCTGTTTCCTCTTGTTTGTTCCCCCTGTGTCATGCCATAGCATATAGGTGCTTCAGAGAGGCACCCATTGGGGTTGATTTTCCAGAAGATAAGAGAGCTCCTTCCCTCTGCCCCTGCCATAACGCTGTCCTCTCAGCACTTCCTTATTTACATGGATACACTTGGGGTTGTTCTGCTTTAGCCTTAGCTTCTCTTCAAGACCTGTCATGTCTGCATTATCCTTCACCCTTTGCTTGCCAACATGGTCTGTCTTCCTCCCCGGATGGTGGATTTTCATCTCCTTCCCTCATTGTTCCTGCTGGAAAACTCTCCTTACCAGGATAGCCAGCCTATCTGCCTGGATATTTTTGCCCTAATTGTTCAGGCTGTATTTCCCTTTAATCTTCTTCCCATTTTTTCCTGACAAGAATAACATAAGTGCATCTGGTGTTTTTCAGCAATAGTGTTTTTCCACTGTTTCACCAGGAAATGTCTTATCTCCATTTTATAAATGAAGAACTGAACTTCTTCAGGAAAAAAATATAATATGGCATGTCATAAACCCTTGTTTTACCTATAGCTATTAGTGACCCATAAGTGTTTCTTGTTTTTTCATGTTGGCACCTCTACTGTGTTAGTTGTGTTCAGATATTTGCTATTTTTTGGATGATTGAAAATGTGACAATGGTCTTCCTTCAAAGAAGAAATTATCAATTAATTGTGGGAAGCAATTATGCAGTAGCCATTGCTGTCTTTACCCTATAAGAGAAGAAGCATTCATGAGTGGTGAAACTTTTTTATGGAGACTTACTCTGAAATGTAATGTTTACTTCTGAAGGGCAGTCTACCAAATGATAATGACAATAATGGTGCCAAGTTCCTGATAATAGTGCAGGGATAGAGGGAACTACGACTGGTCTCTGTTCTCCACAGCAGGAAGGCAACATGGAAAGGATCTGCATATAAAAATATCAATGGGATTCACTTTTCTCTCTCAGACTTGTTTTGTTCTCTTGAAATGGGTCTCCTCTATCAGAGCCAAAAATGATCAAGTGTAGTTTTAACTGCAAATATCAGTACTGAAGATGCTAATTTTCTTCACATTGTATCCATTAATCTATGAACTTTCAGCTGAAGTACCTATGCTTAGTGTGTGGTAAGGGAAGACTGTTGCTTCGACTAAGCAAGCCAGAGAAAGGCATCCTTAGAAGAAATTTTGGAAATCAAATGTCTCTGAGAAGCACTAGAGTGGTAATTAGAGTGAACCCAAGACACTTGTGTATCATCATTTATCAGCAGAGGGCTGAAAAAAACAAGCATCAATTATGCCATGCTCTTTGCAATATTTGACTAAGTGTGTCTGTTCCAACATGGTGAAAAAAATGACTTTTACAGCTGCTCCAAGAGAAGGGGGAAGGGGAGGCAAGAGGAAGAACCGCAGCTGCACTTGCCTTAGGGCTTTTAGCTTTTTTGCTTTATGTGAGTAGTGCAACTGGAATCTGCTGTGTTTCATCAAATAAATGGCTCCCAGCAAGCAGTCAGTTTAACTAGATTAACCCAAGATGAATGTCACAAGTCTTACAGATCACAGAGGATTACAGTGGGGGAGATGAACAGTGGCAGCCCTGGCTTGTTATGGACATCAGTGAAAGTGTGTGCGTGGGTATATTGGGGACCATTGTTTCTTAAATATTTTATTGTTTCCCTGTGAAGAAACAAGTCCCATCCATTTTTTATTTTTATGATCTGTGAAGGAAAGTGTTTGCCACAAGTGCTCTGAACTTTGTTACAGCAAGGAAGGAGATCCTGACCAAATATGAGATACAGCTGAAAATGTTCACAGTGGCTTGTCTTTGGGTAGCTGTTTTACAGGTTTGGACCTAGTGATCTGCAAAAATGAAATCTTGAATGTACCAGTAACAGGCCTAGTGTAGACAGCGAGAAATTGTAATGGACAGGAGCTGTTTTCATATGAAAGAGATGGGGGCATCTGAAATTTTGTATATGGTCTATTAAAGCAGGGGAAGTGATATCTGATTCATTGTGTATACAAGAGTTAAGACAGTTTCTCCTTAACATGGAGCATGTCCCTTAAAGAATATCTAGTTGTCGGCATGAAGAAGGTTAGAAGAGGAAAGAAAGGGATATTTGCAGAATGCAGAAGGTGCAGCATAGTGATCTCTGAGTTAGCTCCAAAAACAGAAATGTTATCACAAACTGAGAGAGAGAAGTGTAAAAGGTAAAATTCATGGGAGATGGAAATGCAGAACAAAACCACAAGGAAACACTAAACTCAGGCAACAGAGAATGTATATTCTTACTATCCTCTGGTTGTAACAGAAGAATTCCAGTATTAAAATAAAGGAAACAAAATGGTATAAGAAAAGGCTAGCCTTCCAAAATTCATCAGCCTCTGGATTTACAGCCAAGAAAAAATCCTATACACGTTCTGCTGAACTCTCACTTATAATTCATCTAATCCTCTAGAAGTGCTTTTTCAAAAATTTGCCTTTTACCTTCAATGTGAAAGCTGTTTTTGCCAAACATATCACATTATCATATCACATTATTTCCACTGATTGTTGCAGTGTGGCCATACATTCCCCATTTTCAAATTTTATGAGATTGGAGTTGTGGAGCACTATCAAATATCTCACAGATCCTTAAAATTGTTTAGATGTTCTGTTCAGTGTCAGAATGTTAAAAAACAACATCAGAGTGTGGGCAAGAGAGTTCTGTGGACCCCTGCTGCACTGAAGAGACTCTTGGTAAGGCAGTTTCATGGCAGAGATGGAAGAACAAAATACCAGAGAGTCCCTGACAGCAGAAGCTCAAGAACAGTGTCCTACACAAAAGCTTAGGCTGCCACAGCCCAGGCAATTCTTGTCTTCTAGGCAGACAAATGGAGAACTCTTATTTTGGAACTGTTGGGAGTAAAAGATCGATTAAAAAATTGTGAAAAAACAAGGTAAGTTTTTCTTTAAAATGGGATCCTGTGTTGTACCCACATAGTCAAGAACTGCTGGCTTGTTGCAACCTCTAACATTCTGGTTTTGAGACAATTTGTTTCTGCTTCCTGCATTAATTAAAAGTAATTATTTCCCCCTTTAATACAGGTGACTCACTGGCACAGTCCATACTTTTTTGCCTACTTCCCTGCAGCCTCTTCCTTTCCAGCTCTTCTTGCAGATATGCTGTGTGGTGGAATAGGATGTGTGGGTTTCTCTTGGGTAAGTTTACTCTGGTGTATACTGCTATGTGGTAATGGCGCTTCATCTTGCCAAGATTTTAAGCATTTCAGTTACATTCTACAATGAAATTATTGACTAATAGCACTGAAGTCACAGGCCTATTTTTGCAGGTAAATTTCCTTGACTAACTGTTTTCACATAAACACCCTGAATAACTCCAGGAATACAAGGCTATTTCCTCTTACAAGCTTTGCTCTTGAAAAATCACCAGCATTTAGAACTAGTCATGGCAATGCAAACTTAATGGTAATTCAATAAGTAGTATGACTGTTGTCTGTCACCCAGTGTGATTATTTCTTATTGCATCTGGATGAATGGAAAATTGTGTTTTAAAAAAACACATTCATGAGGTGGACTCTTCTACAAAGAGGCTGGTATTTGATGTTGAAAAAAATATGCAAGATGCAAATCCTAGCTTTGATCTTTGATATTTATGGTTCCATGTAAGGTCTGTTTTGACTTTTTTTTTTTTTTTTTTAATAAGTGTTAGAAATAACATGCAAAAAGTGGTCTTCAGGTCCTTAATTTGGCTGGTGACATTAGTCATCTAGTTTCTTCCTCTATAGCCAAAAGACAGGGAAAGAATTATTCTTGCTCTGGTAGATCCTATTTCTCTTCATGGTCTAGTGAGGTTATTCTCTCTGCTCTGTTTTTTCAACACAGGCTGCAAGTCCAGCTTGCACAGAGCTGGAGACTGTCATGCTGGATTGGCTAGGGAAGATGATTAATTTGCCTCAAGAGTTTTTAGCTGGAAAGGATGGCCAAGGTGGAGGAGTCATTCAGGTAAGAAGGGACTGAAAAAAGAATAAGAAATGAGTTTGTGAACTTCGTGATTTTGTAAAATCTTCATACTAAGACACTAATAAAGAGAATATATATATTTTACTGCCACATGGGTTCCTTTCAAATTTTCAGAAAGATTGATGCTCTGTGAGAAGGTCTGTAGATGAGTAGGATCATTCAGGAAAGTAATAGCTTTGGTTTTGGAGCAGCTGATTTCTGAAACTCTTCTCTGTGAAGAATTACTAGTAGTTCAATTTAAAAGCACAATTTAGGGTTAAAATTCAAATCAGAATCATGTAGGATGGAAACCTTAATTTGTTGGTGTGTGAATTGAGCTCATACTTACCACCAATGTGTGGCCATGTCTCATAGCTGAAATTAGAAAAAACCTTCTCAAATATATCTGAGGATTTGAGTAGAGCAGCATGAAAAGTGGTTACAAAGACTTCCATGAAGTCCACCTTATACATGTGCAGTTGTTTACTTCAGTCAGTTTCCAAAAGAGCCTTCCTTTTTTGTTGTTTGTTTTTTTGTTTTGTTTTTTTTTTTTAGGAAAAAAAAGTGTCAAAGATCAAGAAATGGATAATAACATAGGAGATAATCTTTGAGAAGTAGAAATAGCAGAATGTAGTAGAAAGTCTTATCAGTTGTTGTCAAAGAGGTTGAAATTATTTCAACAAGTTTTACTTACATAACAAAAAGAAATATTGGAAAATTATAATACAATGAATAACCGCTTAAAATTTGAACCTAAGCAGTACTATCAGTAGATAATACTATTTTCAGACCACGCTGCATCTCCAAAATAGAACCCCCCCACACGTTGACTACTTAATGAAACCCACAATGTCTGAACAGATAACGTGAACAATAATTAATATGTCATCAATGGGCGAACTTGCATGCATAATAAAGCTGTATTGTTTGTCAGCCATAGCTCCACTAGCACATGGTCATTCTGCAAATGTAATTCTGGTCACAGCTATTAATCTATCTAAAATAAATCTCTACTATGAAAAACACTAAATTTTAAGGAATCGTTCTGTGCTTTTTTGATAATCTCTAAAGTCTTGTCATTGGAGGCCAGGGCATGATCTATGTTATCCTAAAACAGGCTTCTAATATACACCTAAATTAGATACTAGAATCAGAGGCTTCTTTCTTTGATCTCAGCTGCGAATACCTACAACATATTGCAATGCCTTCTACCCAACATCTTCCAAGGCAAGAATGAATTTGACCCAACTGCTGTGATTCTCCTAGGCAGAGCTGCACCTACACCAGTGTATTTAAAGTGTAGTTGTTTACTCATGTGCTTTCTCTGTTAGTATCTTTATTGTTGTGATTGCGAGGGAGGGGGTTATGGTTGAAAAATCAAGCTTTCGTCATGCATCTTAGCAGCATCTCTTTTGTACTGGTGAAAGCAAGCAATTATTCCTGATTGTTATCAGCAGGAAATATTGCCCTTCCAGGCTTACAATGCTGGATTGCCCATAATTTTCATCAGAAACCAGTCAGTTTCAAGAATCGAAAGTGGGCTGTGTTCCTGCTTACAATGCAGTCATTTGGGCTGCAGATCTTCTTGTCTTGCTCTTGAAACAATAATGATACAAATAAGAGAGCGTGAGGCAAAGACAACGTGAGCGCATGAAAGTGCCAGTCATTCTCTTGGTAAATGCCAAGCAATTATTGTGGTATTGGGTAAAACTGAGCCTGTGAAAATTGGCTCTTAATTACATTTGAAAGTCTATGTCAATATGAAGCACTTTGTTGTGTGCAGGATGACACTTCAAAATGGCAAAAGATGAAAGAAAATTTCAGTTCAGAGCTCTGGTAGACATGAACATCAGCTCTTGCTGATATTTCTTCCGCCTCTTGAGCCTGCTCGCCATGGCAACATTTGTTTGCTTGTGGTAAAAGGAAAGGTATCATCATCCTTCACTTAATGCAGAATACAGCATTCAAGAGGGGGGAAAAACAGCTTTTAAAAATAAATGAGAAAGCAACTTTCTTCCTGAAGTTTGTATCCTGCTGTTCATTCTAGATAAATTGCTGGAAAGTGTACTTTGAATTTTAAGAAGTTTTTTTTGCTCTGCAAAGAAAAAGTATTTTAGGGGTGAGACAAAAATATCTTTGGCCTGGCAAGGAACACTGCTGATTTATCTTACTTGTCAGTTAGCCAAGTAGTTCAAGAACCAAGGGGGTTTTTTCCTCCAAAGTATTTAGCACAAGACTTTGGTGCCAAGTGTATGGAAGAGCCTTGGAAACGAGGTTCTGCAAACACCATAAGTTTCAGTATAAAAAAGGTGACTCAATATAAAAAAGGTGTTTTATGGAAACTGAGGCACAAAAAAGCCTGTGTCTATCATGAGGCATCCAAAAACATTTCCAAGTTGCTGGATTCAGGTGCCTTTAGGCTATGGCCCAGCTGTGTATCAGGAGGCAAGACTCGGCTAGGCAACAGGCCCTTTCCTTTTCATCCTTGTTTCTGTATAATGAAATTCATACAAGAGCTGTTGTATACATTGCCTATGCTCCAGTCTGGATGAACAGCCAGGATACCTTGTGGCACTCCTCAGAAAGCTGAGGCTGTTCTTCAGCCTAAGTTGTTCAGCCATATGTCAAATTAATGCCTTAACCTTTGTAATTTCTTACAGCCATTTTCTTTTATATTGTTTTTAATATGCATATTTCTGACATGTCCTGAAAATACACTAAGAATGCAAACAGTCATTTTATTTCAGATATTTTGACTTTTTAGACAGAAAAAGTAGGATGATTTCTCCATGTGTAGAAGGCAGCTTTGTCGCATAAAAATAAGTCAGCTAATTTCAGTATAGGAGGAGGTCTGAATTCATTGGGATCATTTTCACATATAAAATCTGTCAGATCAGGCCTACCTTCAGGGAAGACAAAAGGCTTCCCAAGTATTTAAACATTTGCTGTAATTAATAAGTATACACAGGTCTTCAACAGAAGGGGGATAGAATTTTGGTAAAAGACAAAACCCATCACCCATTAGTTTGTTGACACTGGGGATATTTCAGAGACATACATGTTAATACAATCAGCTGTATTCATTGCACTGTTGTGATTTACATGATGATCGATCAACTTTGAAAGTACCTAAATTTTCATCTTGCATGTAGACATCCCAATACATTGAAATTTATGAACACATGTTTTCAAGCTGTTACTTATAATTTAAAAGAGTTTAGAGCATGTCTCATCCGCCTATTCTAGATGAAAACCATAAAAAGAATTTTCAGAAAATTGATAGAATAAATTGATAGAAAAAAAAATCCTCTTTTTGTTGTTCCAGAGTATCCAAGACACATTTTAAACTGATGTTTTGTAAGTCAAAGTGCTATTTTGAAATAATGTGTAACTCTTCTTTTCATCTGTGTGTGATAAAGAAAACATATATAACTAGTACTTTGAAATGCAGTTAGCTATATTGAATCATAGCATTTTTGATTTTTCAGTGTTTTTTCTCTTTCAGACACAATAATTGAGTTGCCCAGGGTAATTCTAATATCAAAGAAGCCATATAATTAGGCTTATTGCTTTATTGAAGTGAGAGCTGACATTCAGATCATGATGGAACTTAAATAGGCAGAAATCCAGAGTAAGAGAAATCAGCAGTTACTCTGCATTGTTACTGGTTTACAACTGATTGGTGCCTGGTTTGAGAGCCTTTTCACATACATTTAAGTCTGGGAGTCCAGCTTTCTAGCACTGATTGCAAGGCTGGTGCCTAAGGTGAACAGGCATAGAGTTTAAAGAGAACAGAGGCATCAGGAAGGAGGAGACCAAGATCAAAGAGATTCCTCTCTTGCTGTCAGATATATTTTTAAAAAGTAGGAGATTACACGTTCTCATCTGCAGTTTCTGTTAACAACTTTGCAGATTCATGTAGAAGAAAACGTTGCTTTTCTTCTTCTGAAATATTTTCATTTTGAACCTTCTCTCAATTTGTTCCACAGGGAAGTGCGAGTGAGGCCACCCTGATTTCGCTGCTTGCTGCAAGAACAAAAACTATCAGACGGGTGCAGTCAGAAAAGCCTGAGCTAACAGAAGCAGAGATCATGGGCAGGCTGGTGGCTTATGCTTCTGATCAGGTGGGTACCTCTCATTAACATGGACACATGGCATCTGTACTTAACAATTTCAGCCATCTGAATGATCAGGTGAATTAAGTATAAACTCTTTGGATTGTTCACTGTTTGGTTTTGCTTATTTAAATCTGGGATACATCATAAATGTATCTCTCAGGGGCCCGTATTAGGACCAATGTTATTTAATATCTTCATTAAGGACATAGACAAAGGGATCAAGTGCACTCTCAAGAAATTTGCAGATGACACCAAGCTGAGTGGTGCAGTTGATAAACCTAAAGGACAGGATGCCATCCAGAGGCACCTGGACAAGCTGAAGCCCATGGGAATCTCAGGAGATTTAACAAGACTAAGTGCAAGGTGCTACACCTTGGTCAGGTCAACCCTGGTATCAATACAGGCTGGGGTTGAACAGATTGAGAGCAGCCCTGCTGCAAAGGACTTAGGGGTGCTGGTGGATGAGGGGCTGGGCATGACCCAGCAATGTGCACTCACAGCCCAGAAAGCCAATTGTGTCCTGGGCTGCATCAAAAGCAGCGTGGCCAGCAGGGTGAGGGATTCTGTCCCTCTACTCTGCTCTGGTCAGACCCCACCTGGAATCCTGCATCCAGCTCTGGGATCCCCAACACCAAGGGACAGGAAGGACTTGGACCTGTTGGAGCAAGTCCAGAGGAGTGCCACCAAGATGATTAAAGGGACAGAGCACCTCTCGTATGAGGAAAGGCTGAGAGAATTGGGATTGTTCAGCCTGGAGAAGAGAAGGCTGTGTGGTGACCTAATTGCAACTGTCCAGTACCTGAAGGGAGACTACAAGAAAGATGGAGGACTTTTTACAAGAGCATGTAGTGACAGGACAAGGCGGAATGGGGGAATGGTTTTAAGCTGAAAGAGAGGTCTAGATTAGATATTAGGAAGAAATTCTTTACTGCGATGGTGGCGAGGCACTAGAACAGTTTGCCCCAAGAGGTTGTGGATGCCTCATCTCTGGGAGGTGAGGTTGGATGTCACTCTGAGGAACCTGGTTTAGTGGAAGATGTCCCTGCCCTTGGCAGCAGGGGTGGAATTAGATGATGTTTAAGTTCCCTTCCAATCTGGACCATTTTGTGATTCTGTGATTCTGTGATAAGTGGGCTGGAATCTCATGTGTGCTACCGTAATACAGAGAATAAATATCCAGGCGTCAGTGTTACAGAAGTATTGCTTCTTTATAGAAAGAGCTCATTTGAAGTAAATAAAGATAAATAAGGTATTAATTCTAGTTATGTTGAATAGGTATAGACCATCTACTGTTACATCCAAGCTTGTATGTCCATCTATGCACATATTATTTACCTCCTAGATATACATGTGCAAAGAAACACACATACATCATCCCCCCATATGCACGCATGGGTGCAGATAATTGCACACAGACAAAACTAATGCATGAATATAAAGCAAATTGGTCACAATACATGAAGAAGCCCCAAACAATATATTTGGTTTTTTAAAGAAGAAAATAAAGTATCCATCTGTCAATTCAACTAGGAAATCTTATAAGGAAACAGAAAATGTAATCCTTGATTTCTGACTGTGAGTGGTATTTAGCAGACTGAGTTATGCTAAATTCTCACCAGGCCATGACTGTGAGAGGTTTTTACTGTTAATGAAAACAAATTGTACTCTTAGTTCTGCTGCTGCTACCTTTCTGACATGCTAATCCTACTGAAGGGCCAAGCAATATTGTTTTTCTTAATGGCTGTAACATTTTCTTATCTACATGTCAATTAGACAGAAAAAAAACCCTCTTCCTTAGTACCTAATGTTTTGGGTTTTTTAACATCTGATTATGCAGAATAAAATGGGCAGGTTTCAGCCTTACTTTGATTTACTACTAAGTGTATGTTAGAAAGCACTGTAGAAGTTAAAAGTATCCTTGCTCATTGCTGGTGGGAAGAGGAACTAGACTTGCATGGTGAGAAGATTCAGGACAAGAAAATATGAGGAAAGATAACTACTTTCAAGAGGCACAAAAGATATTTGTCCTTTTTTTTTTTTTGCCTGGGACCCTAAAGGCGGTATCGCACAGGCCACCAGTGTCAGAGCTCTGACTGACCCAGTGATGCACAAAGCCTTTTACTTATTTTCATTTTTTGTCCCATGTAAGTGGCTGACCTGAAATGAGGACTGACAGGCCTTCCTGGCTGCTGAAGGTCAGAGGATCTTATGTTTACAGGAGGATTTGCCTTAAGATACTGCTGACCTTTCAAAGCAGATTGTTGCAGAGCTCACCGTTCCTTCTGCATTAAGAACAGACCTGTGTGACTCACAGGCAATAATCCACAAAAGAAAGTTAACACGTGAGCTGTTCTGTGGAAGTGAAAGCCATTCACCAACAATGCAAGAATGAATTTGGAAGAGAATCTTGCTACAATTTTTAAGTCTTGATGAAGCAATTTAGAGCTTTTGACTGGCTAACAATTTCAGCATATTATTGTAGTTTACTTATTTGCAATTCTTGTATAAATAAGCTATAAAACATAGTTTTCCATTGTACACTTGAATGAAGTATGGTATTGCTATGCCACACATTGTTTTCCACTTTAAAGTTGTATTTTAAGTCTAGGCTTCCAAATTTTCTCAAGTTGGTGCCTAATTAGTTTACCAAAGCACTTTAACAAGAGGCACTGCTGAGATACAACTTAACGGTACATCTACCTTTAAAACATCATTCCAGGGATAGGTGAAGTTGAAAGGCAAAAACTTTATCTTCATCTAGTCTAGTTCAACTGAAGTTTTGGATTATTATTTCTGTGATTATGTGCTTAATTAAAATATAATTAATAAGCACTCTTGTAGGCACTGGCAAGAATTAACAAGGGTAAGATGGAGAAGTGCATGACAATAGTCATGATATGAAAAGATGAGGAATTTTTCTCTTTCAAATTAATGATGATTAATGAAACTGTAGAAGGTGAAGGGTAAATAGCTTCTTTTTGGTTTCAGTCATGCTCTTAATGAGATATTTTGTGACTAAATGTATCCTTCACTGTTAGTAGGGTTATTATTCTAGTTATTACTCCATTGTACTTCATAATTTTGCAAGAGTTACTTAGTGATATCTTTGTTTTTATTTACTGACATGTGCTTGATGCTCTAAAAAATATTCTTTCAGGAGAATTCAAATGAAATGGGTTGTAAATAAAATAAAATAACATATTGGGAATGATCCTTACCTGCCTAACAAAATGAATGAATGATTAAACCACAATTTAGTCAGTACATAATCTAAAAAACGTGGTCATGTAAGAAAATATCTCAGTCTATACCATACCACGGGGTGTATTATTTTAGAGTTCAGCAAAGCTGTATGCCTTAAAAATATACTAGTGAGCAACTAAATCATTATCAGGCAAGCTGATTATCTGCATGTCTTTTGGTTGATTTAGAGCCAAATCCTCAAGCTCTACATCAATCCTACCATATTAATTAAATCTCTCACTAAGGTTAATTGAACTCTTGTCTGAATGGTGCTATGGAGTGATCTCAAGGATATTTTAGGATTTCTATTAGTTTATTGTGTGTGCATGTGGATATATGTATGTACGTCCATCTTTCTATCTGTATAAAAGAGGGAGAGGTATGTATCTGTTACATACCATCAATAGTCCCAGAATCAGAAGTATTTCTTTACTTGAAAGAAAATATTTTTTTTTCTTTTTAAATTCAAATGAACTTCTTACATGCCAATAAAAGGTGTCAGTCTTAAAATCTCCCCATTTCCTTGTAGGCTCATTCTTCTGTGGAGAGGGCTGCATTAATCGGTGCTGTGAAGATTAAAAATATTCCTTCAGATGATACATTTAGTGTTTGTGGTTCAGCCCTGAAGAAAGTTCTGGATGAAGACAAAGCTGCTGGTCTTATACCATTCTTTGTGAGTACTGGATTTTAATTAATCAGTGGATTTTTTGTTTCTGATAAGATACTTTTGACATGAATAGATGATCTCATCCCTGACAGAGGCATTGATAGGCAGCTGGGCTAGAATACTAGGAGTGGTTCCATGAATGTTCTTCACATGCCTTTCTGTGCAGGAGGAGAAACTAATTTGAGCAGCTGGTTGCACTTTTCAGAAAAATGATGTTTTAAAAGGACTTGGAGTTATATTACACAGTTGAATAAATAGGGGTCAATTTTTTAGTTGCATGTAATTTTGCACTATTATAATCTCCTAACCCTTGAATTCTGAACTATTTATTTTTCAGTTTCTAACTTACATGTAAAACAAGCTTAAAGGAAATAAATGAAAATATGCTCTCTCACTCTTAAGTATCGTCAAGAAAAAATAATTTGCCCTCCTCACTACTTTAGCAAAAAAAAAAATGAACCTCCATAATATACCCCAAATATCACCAGTATCAACTTTGCCAGTCAGGTATTTGTGAGTATGTAACTAATGTCTAACAAGTGAGCTGTAAGGAATGCAGCTGTGGAAACTTTAGGTGTCATAATTTCTAGTTATCTGTCCACTTTCTTTTCCAGAGATTCCTGCATTTACAGCAGTCTAACAAAAGCAAATGTGCTTACATCTCAGTAGCTTAAGCTCATAATCTCTCCATTTTTGACATAGAACAGTGTTAGATTAGATAAAATTCTAAAGTTTTGTTCTACTATAAGTACCTGATCAAAAAGAATATTTGCTTATTGTTCTGATCTACTCCTCATGCCAGTTCAGAACACTATCTTAGTATTTCAAGTCAAAACAAGATTTTACCATTTGGTTTTTTTCCCCATGAAGTAAGTTTGTTCTGTTGTGGTTTGTACATCACCAACAAACCTTTTTGCTTATTTCCAAGCATTATGCCTTTGCAAAACTCTATACTGACCATGGGCTGTATAGATCTATTAAGGGGTATAATATGCTACAAAGAATATGTTTTTACTGGCCTCCACTGAAGAAAAACTGAAGAAAAAACCCACCAATTTAGAAACTGAGAACTTCAGAAACCAGATTTTTAAGCGATTCAAAAACATGTCACAATTTTTTCAGAAAGTCATGTCTGACAACAGTTTTTTCTTTTCTTTTCTTTCATGTGGTAACATTTTGAAAAGGGCTAATGTGAACTTGAATTTCTATGAACTGTTTTCAGAAGAATTAGCAGATTAAGCTTTCTTATACTCATGGATAAGTGCCAAATGGGACAAAGAAGCTTAAATTTCACCAAGCTCTTTTGAAAATACAATCTTTTTACTGTTCTTGTTATTAACCTTTAGAGTCTGTTTTATGTAGTATGAGGATGACTAGAGAGAAAAGTGGTTTTATATGTGCAGAATGCTGCTAATTTCTAGGCTGCCTAGAACTAGTGAGTCCTTGGAATGACCAAGCATATCCTGTCAATTGCTTTCCGTTATAATGAGACTGCCTGAGAAACAAAGCATCTCTAGGGCTTCCAGAATTAATTTTTTTCTGTGGGCTGCACCTATTATGGTAGAGAACATGCCACAAGGCATGTTTTATTTCTCTGTTATATGATCCCGGCTCATTATACCTTACACAGGATCCTAATTGTATATCTCACTGTTAATTTTAAACAATTACAAGTACAGCACTGCATCGCATCTTCATGCACTAACTACAAAGTCAACGTGATTTTTTTTTTATCAGCTTTTGTCCATTAACAAAAAAAGAAAGGCAACGTGCCTTTCATAAATATTCATTCTTTATTAATTTTTCTGTGTAACAAGAGGAAAAAAAAAAAGTCTGTTTTATGTATTCAATGACACCTTTACAACGAGTGATTTAACTGTTGTTTTTCTTCCTCTGTTTGTTTACCTGAGCAGAACAAGCTTTCAAAGACAACAGAGGCTCCATCTGAGCTAATATGGCCTGTACCAGGTCTTCCATTTATTTGTGTACATAAAACATATCAGCTTAGATTAAACTAGATCTTCTTATCCTTATGGTTGGCTTCTTAGCTCAAAAGGTGTGCTAATTCTCTGTCATAATGAGCAGCAGCCCATGCACTGTATTAGGGCTCCCTTTTCTGGCTTGAAGATTTCAAAAGCAATTCCATGTCTTTTGTTCTTAAGTAATTTGGTGCTATTTTATTTTATTCTGGCAACAAAGATACACACATTACCAGGGGAACACCTTAAGCCACTTGATTCCTTGTCTCCCTGTATTCACTGATCCTTAACTAAGGGGAGTGATTCAACATCAAAGCAACAAGTTTGATGGAAGAAATTCTGCCTGAAGAGACTTGTGACAGCAGAGACATCATTTCTAATGAAGACGTCCTGTTTGCATCCAAGCTGTTGCAGTCTCCCTTATCAGCAGGAAAAAGTTTTGTAAGGGATTAAAAAGAAAATACAAGTAAATTACAGTGCCTTATAGGCATGATTCCCCTCTTAATGAATAAATGAGCAATCATTATAGTGAACTTCATAGAAGTGCTTTCCCTGTAGGTATGAGTGGACAATCAGGGTCAGGCTTCCTTGATGTGAAAGAGGTTCTGTAATTACAGCAATCTGGGAATTGTAGGTTTGCTTTTCACATACATAGGATTTTGCAGTCAGCCTTTTTTTGGAGAGAGGCATTGTCTTTAAAAGGAGCCTTTGAATTCCTACCCACCATCAGTATCTTTTAGCACCAGTAATGTGTATATCATTTTGTTCAGTGAAGGCTACTGCCAATAGGGTACCCAGATCTCTACTTTTGTTTTCTTTTTTTTTTGTTTCTAAACTCAAGCCTGTGTTAATTTGTCTCTTTCAAAATACTTTGGATATTTTCATACAGTAAAGCAAGCAGGCTGTGCAAACAAAGCACTTAACCATGTCAGGTGCTGAGGCATTAAAGTTGCCACAATTTACTGAGGAGCAATTTCCCAGTGTGCATGATAGGCAGCCCTCCATCTGGCCACCCTTAAAAGGGGGAGCTTTAACACGTATGATGAATTCATGGCCATTTAATTAATTATAAACACACACTGGTGGTTAAACACATGTGTAGATGCCTTTCTCAGCTGGGCCTTGTGGTCCCAGCTTGAGACAGACCTCTGCGTTGGCTCAGTGTTGACTGGCATGCCCAAATCTGGAGACCACTAAATTAAGCACCTCTAAATACAGATGTAGTTTCCACTGCATTCAAGCCCAGTTCACTTGAATGTGTGTAAGTGGCCTGTGAGCTTTATGCTGTCTTTCATAAAACAACACTGATAGATTACAGCTGGTATATATGTAGTACAATATACCACACCAACCTTAAAAAAGCTGCTATGACACAGTCTCCTTATGGCTGCCCGGTATGAAATCTCTCTTATTCTAGCTGACATGACTCTTCTGAATGATGATCTGCAGGATATTAAGAAGCAGGCTGCTTATATCCAGACTCAGTCGGGAAACAATAAATCAGAATCAGACTGACAGAGGAGTCATCTTTTCAGTAGAAGTCAACACTTAGATCCTGACCACAGATTTCCACTTGGAAGAAGCATTCTCAAGACATGTACAGATGTTTAGGGTGATGTTTCTTAACCCACAGTTTATGAATGATTGCTGTTTTGTAAATACTGAATGGTAGTTTAGAGAACTGTTGCAGTTTTCTTCGGGCCACAAACATTCTCATGAATGCAAGCTGACAAAGAACTGAGGAAGAGAAAATAAAAACAATAAGGGAGCATTAAAAGTTCTGCCTCATTTTAGTTACTTGCAAATGAAAAGCTTTGTGGTGAAACTGTGCAAAATATGTCCATGTCTTTTTCAAAAGCCATAGAAGGTCTTCTGGTTGAAAAGACTGAGAGTAATTGCTCTTAGGCATCATAAAGATTCATGCATGTTTCCCAACATAGCTCTTCATTTCAGGAAAGTGATACATGAAATGACTGATGCAAGCTTTTTAGCTGTTTTGTATTCACAGCCCAGGCTGAGTCAAATTTGAAGTGCACAACCTGAAAAGGATAAGGCCTGCAGGCTACACTGAGCCATCAGTCCCATTTCTGTGATGCAGCCTGTCCCCTGCCCTTTGCACAAATGTGATTTTTCTGGTGTTACATAGGCTACAAATTGAGTTAGATTCATTTTGTAGTACTGAGGCGGGGTAATGAGAGTCCTGACAATGGGAGATGCTGTCACTTTAAGTGGTTTCTGAGAATTAAAGCAAGTAGCTTTGAGGCTTAGACACCTGCAGAGAGGAAAACAAAATTATTTTTGAATCTGAGGTATACTTTACAGAATAAACCATTATTTAAACAACTAAGAATATGTTTGAACTCATATAATCTCCCATTGAAAAAACATACTCATCCTCATTACAAGAATACCTTAACTGCAGTACAACACTAATAACAATAATGTGCAACTTTCTGTTGTGAAATCTCCCTCATTATTTTAAATGCTGAACTAGCCAAGATAATTTCACTCTAATCTTGTCAGAAAATTCATACCATATTATCATAAAATATATGGATAAAAGCAGTGTTAAGTCTATAATGAGCTCTTTTATTTGACTATTTTCTAGTCCAATGGCTTAACCCCCATTCTTTATGTATATAGAAAAGTTGGAATTTTCATTATGATATCCTTCATTTCTTTTGATCCAGTGTGTAGATCTGCACTTCAGCCAAAGCTGAAATGCACGTTTCTCCTGATTGTGGAAACATCGTAGGTAGACAACAATGAGATAATTATGTTTTCACTCCGTGTATGCTTATCCTCTTAGTAAAAATAGGGACCAAATCTATTCCTATTTTAAAAAAGTATCCTGCAATCATTTCAAAGTAACCTTCTTCAAAGGGTGATTAGTGTTCCAGAGAAGTTGTAAATGTACCTCAAGGCACTTCAATTTTTCTGTTCTTCTCATATGTCTCAGGAATATAGGAAGGCCCAGTATAGATAAAGATTAGGTTATTTTGAGGGAAGAATATGTTAGCACACAATTTTACCAGCTATGTATAAAATGTGCTTTTCATTTTCAGAAATGTATTTGTTTCAAACTTGGATTTTTAGTAGCTTGATACAAAAAAATACTGTATTGTCCCTTTATTATTTTAATAATTACTTTTTGCAAGTTTTGCTATGACAGTATGCTTGTTTCTTGAAAAGTCTAGTGGACAGACAAGTATCATCTAGGTTTTCCCTTTTTCTTCTTATTGGTCTCATCTTGAATTCTCTGAGGGACATGTGCACACATATACACCGAAAAAAGTGGCTAATTGCTGATGTATAGGGAAAAAATGTAAAAGCAAAGGATAGTACAGTGACAGTGTACTTGGCAGAAAAAGTAAACGGAAATACTAAAACAAAAAAAAGCAAAATTCTGGATTTGGCATTTTTATAGTCATCTCCTGGCTCTACTGTAGTCTGTGTGTGATCTTAGATAAATTATCCAATGCTTTTGGACTTCAGTACTCTGACTAAAACCCAGCATATTTTATTAGTCAATTTAAACTGTAAAGTGTCTTTTAGTATGTAAAAATTCGGTACAAGACAAAGAACAGACCCAGCCTTTATTACTGCTTTCAGAAATGAGACAGGGTGTTTAAAACCTAAGTGCATAAATGAAAAATAAAATAATGTCAGTTTAAGTGCACTTGGTATTTGGGGCTTTTTGTTTAAAATTCTACCTGCATATTCCCAGTAAGTTATGATAGCTCGTTTTCACCTCGTTATAGTATTTTTCTACTGTGAAACTTCAGCGTTTATGTTATCTCTGCTTTTGACCCACTGGTCACATAGAAAGGTGCATTAAACAAGATATTAACAGAATGAAGGAAGAATAGATCCAAGTATTTTAGCATGAATTTGGGAAAATAAGTTTATCTGGGAAAAAGTCTTGCAAGTCAAATAGTGAACATGTGCTAGTAGTGAACAGCTTCCAGGCTGCAGATCCACTGAGCATCCATCAGTTACAAATCTCTGTTGCAGAGCTCTAATCGAGGCAGCAGCATTTGGTGACCTATTCTGTCAGCAGGAATTCCAGCACCTTAGAGTTGCTCAAGTTCAGAAATTGCTTATATACCATGAACTGCAAATTCTTTTGGTGGCAATGGCATATGTGAGGTTAGTATTGGGCCACACAATAAGTGTGTGGAACACATAGAAAATATTTAAATTATAGCAATAGCATAATACTGTGACTATATTACAGTACTTCTCAGTCAATTTTACATTGACATTTTATGCATCTATTTCAATGGACACTTATGGGAGCTTTGGAAAAAATCCCACCCACATTCTTAAAAGTTCCACTAGGGACAGGTAATGACTAACATCAATTTATTTTGCCCTATATAATTTAATCTTTTATTGTTGCCTTTGCAGACAGGGTTTCTTTTTTTTTTTTTTTTTTCATTTGGTAATTATCTGTGCTATAACACCTTTTTGCTTGTTTGTTTGTTTGTTTGGTTCTGCAGTTCTGTGCAACACTTGGAACCACACCTTGCTGCTCCTTTGACAAACTGTTAGAACTGGGTCCTATTTGTAAGTCTTTACTGCTTCTTTCTAAAATTGCAGCTGTCAGTTTAAGTCATGCTGAGTCATTTCCAGGACATTGTGCAGCATCAGTGTCCAAATTCAATAAAGCTACTTATAGATGAGACCTTCAGTTACAGTTTTATTTCTAATATTAGGTCAAGCAGCAAATGTGCATCCTCAAACTGTCAAAAAGTATAGAGAACATTGCCTCAAGGGTTTTTTTCTGGGGAGGCATATTTTGGAGCACTGTAAGTTACAAATTACTGTAAATGTTTGCGTTTGTAGCCTTTCTACCTGCAAGTGCATCTAGAGCAATGGTAAATATCAGAGGAAAGTTGAACTATAATTCTCATCTGCACCAAGTGTTTTGTTTCTGCCTGGTTCTAAAAACTATGAAAAGCAGGGAAATAGGCACAAAAAAAATCCATGTGTATTCTTAATCCTCATTCTCCCCTCCCTGATTTCTTAATCTTTCAAGAAGAGAACAAGTGCCAGGGTGTTTAATACAGTGATCGAGTCATGGACTCTGCATAAATATTTCTGTTATGGTTTGTTGTGTCAAGCTTTGATCTGCAGCAGGGTTTGGTCAAAAGCACACACTTGCCAGTTGATGAAAATGCAATCAAAGTGCACAGTATCTATTCAAGTCTACATGTAGAACAGGCAATTTACAGCTATAAGCAACTGAAAGCAGCTTCATAGAAACACAGCTACATTTGATGTTCTGTTAATTTATTCAGGTGGGATTTAGAACTCTGGGGCTTGTGTGGTGTTCACTTGCTCTGTGAGGTTTCCTGCTCTTCAGCACAAGCCCCAGAGACTCAGTTTCTCCCAATTCTCTTTTCTAAACAGGTTTCTAATGGTCTGCTTAGCAGCTACAGATTATTTTGGTGTTTGAGTTATTCCTATAGACCTGACCTAATAAAACAGTGACACCAATACTTTTTGGTATAGCAGCTAATCATGTGTTTCACCTCAATGTGCTTCACCTGCTTGTGCAGAAAAGATCAGGGGAAGGATTTCACACCACTGAAGTCAGAAGTCTCATGCTAGCTTTTCTGCTTAATTTTCTTATTAGCATACATGAGCATATTTAAGAATAATCAGTTGAACTTTCAACATGTTTTCAAATAAACCTAAGTTGTGGATGTTGTGAATAATGTTTATTAGCTTTTCCCAGACTTTTATGCAAAAAGAAAATGTAGTTCTCAAGAATGAAAATTTCAGCACAAACTTGGTGCCCAATTGCAGGTCTCAATGGGTATACCTCTGTATGTGGAAATAACAATCAGAATTATTTGGTGACCAGTGTAAAAACATTATGTGGGCTTCAGCCATCAACTCATAGAACAGAATTGTTACTGAGTGCATTAATACTGGTGATCTGTAATACAGTGTGAATCCTAAATTACAGAGAATACATGAACTGCTCATATGACAAAATATTCTGCAGAAATCATTCAGTAACTAATCAAAACTAGCATTTTCTTAACATTTCAATCCTTGCTTTTGCATAAATGTCTCTGTACTTGAAATAAATAGGTTGTTGCACATAGTTCAAAAGCATGTGCATGCACATATATCATTATGTAAAAAATACTGTTTAGATACATGTTTGTGATTTGTGAGTTAGAAGTGGGGAACACAGCTAATATTCTAGCTCTTCCTGCTAAAGTAGTTTTATTGACATAGAAATTATTGCTAAATCTCTAGATACATATTTTTAAAAGGTATTTTGTAGTGGTTCTTAAATCAAAAATCACATAACAGTTTGTGTTGCTTAATATTAGTAAGATATATCTAGACATGATGATCCTTTTGAGTCCCTTCCAACTCAGGATATTATATGATTCTATGACTTTGTTCCAGTAGAATTGAAAAGAAAAATAGTATGTTATGTATACATCTTTATGTATTAACAAAAACCCAGATGGTAGAAACATTTTAATTTCTTAATTTAATTTTAAATTGGGAAAATAATGTCATCAAAGAAAAATCTCTCAGGCACTTGGTTTCATGCAAATTAATAGGGCTTTTTAATCTGCTGTTTAATTTATTTTCCCTTCAATTATTTTTGTAGGTAATAAGGAAAACATCTGGATGCATATTGATGCAGCCTATGCTGGGAGTGCATTCATCTGCCCTGAATTCAGGCATCTTTTAAATGGAGTGGAGGCGAGTGTGTTTTTTCTCTAGAAGCCTACTAAAACCTTGATCTTTCGTAGAATTTGTGTGTTGCTTACGCATCCAAGATTAAAGGCTCTTCCACAATCTCTGAGTAAGATGCACCTCAAATCCCTGTACATTCTATTACATTGCTTAAATTTGTATAATTTTTACTGATTTATGCTGGGAGTATGCAAGTTACTATGTAAGAGTTTGTCATTCAGAATAGCAAGTAGCAGTGAATCAACAAAGAGTCTTAGAAAATAGAAAAGAGGAACTGTTTCCAAAATATCCCAAAAGACACATTTATAAAAGCCTAATTCTACATTGCACAGAAAAAAACCCCAAACTATGTCTGATTTTTTTCTTTCATCCCGAAAGTCATATAGGTTAGCGCCAGTAGCTCTATCTCAAACAGACAGGGTTTAATAACCAAGAGAGCTAAATGAAATATTCCCCCAACAGCTCTCCTGTTCCTTTCCCTCCTGCCTTGCTGAGCTACTTGGCATTCAGTTGCTTAGATAAGAATACTTCAATTTCCTGCTGCTCCCCCCAGACAGACAGATAAGTCCTTGTCTTCCACGTCAGTGGAGAAAATATTACTGTTTGGTAAAGCCAGAAGTTTAAACACAGCACTGATAGGTAGTGACTAATGAAGAAGAGGAGGGAAAACCCCCTCACAAATAAAGCATTTCTTTCTGTCTCTTTTTTTTATCAGCAAATGAAGCTCGTTGTAATTTCCTGTGGGGGAATATTTTTTTAAATTATTTTTATAGGTTCCTGAAGGAAATGAAACAGTATCCCTTCTCTGGGCCAGCATTTGTCATAAGAGTAAATATTTAACAACCATGAATGGGTTTCCTACCTTACATAGTACAGAGATAGCTAGATAGATATATAGATGGACAGACTGATAATCTTCTCTTATTAGAGCAATTGTTAATTGTTTACAAGTGACAGGAAAGGTTACGAGGAGCAAATGAGAACAGAAAAGTCCTATATGGAATAGTCAGACTTTGGTGTTGCCAGGCCCTCATCCTTCTTTTTTAAGGCTGATGACTTCTGCCTTTGTTAAAACAGAACACATGGATGAAGCCATTCCCACATGATGTCCATCTTACCTCCCTGGGTTTCTTCTGATACCACACCTAATCATATCTCAAGTAAACTGGGCTTGGCACATGGTGTGTCTAAACATCAGCTTTAGAATTAAATAAATCATTTGTCTCTATATATTTAAATTTTGTGTGTATATGTTTAATATTCTTGGAAATAGAAAGCTTAATGAATTGTTAGTGGAAAATATGATAGGAACCACAGTGAATGTTTCTGAGGATGCAGATTTATTTTTTTTTTTAGTTACAATGAGATATATATTCATCCATAACATCTGTAACTAAAAAGTGTAATTGTCAACAAATGCTAAAAATATTGATAATACCAATAGCCTAACTGCCCACCTAAGATGAATTCCATTCCCAAAATGAATGAAGTTTTAACTAAAACATTTACTAAGTAAGGTGACATCAGCATGAACATTATAAAGACCCAATTCAGGAATTCATTCATAGTTAAGGTGTACACAGACAATTTGACAAAGTTGTATCATTAGCACATGGATCCTTTTCACTTTCATAATTCTGTTTTTATTTATCCATTCTCAGTTTGCAGATTCATTTAACTTTAATCCCCACAAATGGCTTCTAGTGAATTTTGACTGCTCTGCTATGTGGTAAGTAATACAGTAAAAGGAAACACTGCAAGAGAAAAAAATCACATTATATTAGTCTGCCTTTCTAGCAGTAGACATTTATTTACATTCCTCTATTGAAATCTGGAGAACTGGATAACTTTAATTCTTGTAAGTTATTTACAAAATTCACTTTCATTTAATCCAGGTTTTGAAAATATAAAATATAGAAATAGGCCTGAGCTCTGCATTATGTTTCAGAAAGAGAGAGAAGTCCCCAAAAGTCTGCAGATTCATACTTTCTCCATTTTGGGACTGTTCAAAACATAAATGAAAAGCTTTATTTAAGGGTATCAGTGCAATGAACAGCATGCATGCTAAGCAGAGCTTTCTGTTTTTCTTTTCCGTAAAATTTCTTTTAGTCAAACATTTTTTCTTTTAAAAGCCTTTCTAAAAATGTTTGAGTTTTGGCTGATGAAAAGCAGCTGATTTCAAAAAGGACTATTGGTGTAATTTTGTTCTGATTTTCTGTTTCCCCAGATGACAGCAGAGACAATATTTTGATATAAAAAGATGCCAAAACAGAAACCCATAGATATACTTTCAAACAAACCAAAGTACCATAGCAGTAATAATAGCATGGTTTTGTTAAAAACATTCCATAATAAATGATCCTATTGTGTCCCAAACTAGATGTTTACTGGCATATCAACTAATGATACTTATTAACAAAAAAGCTATTCAGTAAATGCAGACTATTTATGAAAATAAATGAAAACATTAATTTCAGTTATAATAGAACAAAATTTGCAAAAATTAGAAAATAGAAGGAAAAACTATGTTAATGTTAAGAAGAAGACTGCAAAACAACATGCAGAAATAAGTCACCTTATTTAAAAGAAGAATAAATGTGAGAGTAATCACTCAGTTGCTTTTGGTTAACCTTTAGCTCTTTTAATATCCCCAGCAAAGTTGACTTTTCAGGTAACATACTACCTTTCTTTCTTTAATATTTTAGCTGATGTAGGCATTTCAAATATTCCAAACCATTATGTTATTTTTTTCTTTTCCTTAGGGTAAATGGTTTACATTTTGACCCTAATTCATCAGTAGTGGCAGTGATTAACCCAGCACTCCAGTTTATAAGTACCTCATGACATGCTTGTAGAACAATTAGAGGCCAGAGTATAGTCCCTAACAGTTTAATTTCTCATTAATTCTGCTTTCCCTGAAAACCCTGTGCAACTATGTTAAACGTGTTTTACCTGGCTTTCCAGGAAAACAAGGTATGTAAAATCACACTGTGAGTTCCCACCTCAGGTAATTTTGGCTTCTTCCTCACCACGCTTAGACTGTAGATTTAGGAAAGTATTTTACTCCATTTTTCTTTTTTCCTTTAAGTAAGGCATTGCATAAAATGTTCGTTTTCATAGGTAGGAAGATTCCATTACAAAGAATCTCAAGAAACATTGGAACATGTCTCCTTACTCAAAGTGAAAGTTTCACAACTATAGCCATTCAGGCTTCATTTCAGTAAGGCATTTATGTATAGATGATATTCACTTAATAAAGAATGAAATGTACACTTAAACTCTTTGACTTGAAGCCAAATGTGTTGCCCTAAGTCTGAGACCCATATCCAAAATTTACCTTTCTTACAAATTATAACAGTCTGAAAAGGTGAAGTGTAATGATAAAGGATGAAGGAGCATGGTAAGAAAAAGTAAGAAAAAGGATACATAGTCCTCTTAGGATCCCTGGGAAGTATTCAGCACAATATTGTGATAACATGGAAAGAGTTCAGTAAACACTGATCATCATTTTGGAGCCAAAGTAATTTGAGTTCTGTTGATGGGCAGGCTTCTAAATAACCCAGGCTCCTCAGCACTTTCCCCAATAAACACTCACATTTCTTTTCGCTGCAAGCTGATTAAGATAATCTGGCCATTAGATCTCTAATGTAATTATCTAACTACTCACTGTAATATGTGGCACTGATATAATTTTGGATTTGAAGGCAATTTCATTATAAACCTTTTGTAAAATATTCTCAGACTTCTTGATGTGCAGAAAAGAACAGTCAATTTCCTATGAAAAGAAATTTAATATAGCCATTCCAAGAAGTGTATATTTTGAATATTCAAATATTAGAGTCCTTTAGAGACTTTGCCTTGAAACTGCCAGTCAGTTTTGCCTGACTTGTTTAATTGTTTCCCTGAAATATTATAAAATAGGAAGAAGTGTCTTCATTCAGAGACAGTGAAAATAATCCTCTTGCAAAATCTTGGTATTTTTGCTTTTTTATTACTCTTTTCGGGGCTTAAGTGTTAACTTTTGTTTGGGAAGGGTGTTTTAGTATTTGGAAGGAAGGTGCTTACAGGAAATGCTTATCTGTAGTTCATAGAGCATGGAATGGCTTGGTTTGGAAGGGACCTTAAAGATCATCTAGGTCCAACCAAGTATATAGTTCCAAAGCCATGTATCTGTCTCTGTTTTAGACTCTCTGCTTAGTCTATTAACTGTGTCTTGTAATTCAGCCACCCACTGCAACAGGCAATTAACCTGTGCACACTTTGTGCAGGTACCAGCCTTTTCTCCAGTAGAATTATCTGGCCATCCGTTGCAAACTACCACCTGTACTGACATCTCCTTCCTTACCAGTCCTGTCTGGGTATAAGCAGCAGACTGTTCAAGGGCTGTCTCATTAGACACGCTGGGTTTGGCTCTGAGGCGAGTGCCCACCTTTATGACAGAGACCTGCAGCACTCAGCACTCTGGTGTGGACCTCCTGAGCACTCAGCATGTACCTGAGGTGTGGATCCACTTGCAGATGCAGCACCCTTCCCACATATGCTGCCTACATGAACTGCCACAGGAACTGCCACGTCATGTCTTTCTGATGTGATCCTTCATTCAACCAGGGGTATTTGCAAAGAAAGTTAAGACCTGATGAATCTGACTATTCCTATCAATATTATTCTTCATTACTGGAAGAATTAGAAAGTCTTCACTACCTGTGCTTCTGATTCTTCTACCAACCATCCTAGGGTCCTGAAGTCTCTTTTGATTGCCCTTGTATTTCTTTTTGTAATTTTGTCACTGACAGTTTGAACAACCAATGGCAGATAGTAATCAGAAGGCCTTACTAGACTGGAGAGTTCTCCAGTTAATGTCCCTTGACCAGAGCGCACAAGCACTTGCTGCAAAGTTTAAATACGTAGGGTGGAATTTAGGCATGGTGTATAGGGGTGCAACTCAAGTGGTTCATATACACTGATGTCCAGGTTCTGGATTTATTTTAGTAATCCTTTTAGAGAATTTTTCATTGTTGCCAGATTAAGACCTGTGAAGTCACCAGATGCTTTTGAAAAAAGCGGTGACATCACCAAGGAAGTACAAGATGGTAGCATTTTTATGTCTTCTAAGCTAGATGTTCCTGCAGAATAGTTATCTGTTCCATTGTTTAACAGCGTGTAACAGGAGAAGAAATCAAGAACATTGCTTGTAACTTAGACTAATTGCACATAGAATGAGCTACTGAAACATGAGTATATCAAAGTAATCAAACATATCAAATAAACCACAGTAGAACAACTTAGAGTTTGTTAAAAATATTTTCCTTAATTAAACCTGCTTTCAGTTAATAGTTTTTCCCTTCTGTCCATGGGACATTTTCAGCACAGAAAGAACTCATTAATTGTTTTTTATTGAGACGTTCTGAAAATTTATTGCTGTTTTTCATGTGCAGAAGCTTTCTTATCTTCAGCTACATCCTTTCCGTGCCTGAAGGCAAGCACTTAGATGTTAATATTGGTATTTCCCTGACCATTAGTGAGAGGCTTTTTGTTTGTTTGAATAAGATGTTTTATGACCACAGCCTAGATGTGAATGAGTTAGGAGTATGTACTGTCCTGTGCATTTATACATACACAGTAAAATATTGAAAATTAGATTTTTACTTAGAAATTTACAATTTTACACCATAACACAGAAGAAAAAGGTTTGGACTTTGGTCATTTAGAGTATTTCCATGTTGAAACAATTTTTGCTTACTTTGTAATATATTTATAGGCCTAACATAATGATATAGCAGTCTTTCCCTTTTTTTGATTTATGGTTTCTTCTTCTTCTGCCTCTATAAACCCCAGCATTTGTGAAGGTGAGTCAGTCTTACACAGCGGGAAGCATGAACCAGAAGAACCTTGTTATTAACCATCGGCAAAGCATAGCTTATTGTCTCTAAAAGGGACACACTGGCTTTTGAACCTCAGTCCAGTCACACCACCCACTAGCTGGCAATAGTAAGGTGTGCGTCTCAGTGTTACATTGTGCTATAGCATGTCTGTCAGTCCCCATGTATTGGATCCAGCTAAGGGCAGGGTGGTACAAGAGGGAAGGCTGAGTCTGGGCTGGGGGGCTCGTCCCTGCTGTGGCTGCAGCATGGAGAGGCAGCGGCCAGCATCCATCCCTACGGCCTCACCACGGCTGTGCACGGTGTTCAGGAAGCAACAGCTCTTCCCACGCAGCTTTGTACTGCAGTAATTTCAAGACAACTTCTGTTGACTGCAAACATTAACATTGCTTCAGCTAGTCTCACATTCTGGTGTGAGTGTCTATCACCATAAAAAGATCCTCTGTGTCTGTTTCTTGTCTGTTTTTTAAATATGCAGTCGTGCAGTCATGCTGCCCGTTCCTGCTGAGCCTTACACTTAACTACTTGTAAGTACAGTACTGATATGGCTGTGAAAAAGCACTGAAAATGGCACAGGCTGTGCTCACGAAATATGCCAGTTTAAACACATTCAATTTGACTTCACTTCTTGTGGAAATTTAATCCCTTAAAGTTCTATTCTTAAATTTCTCAATTTTATTTCTTTGGGTTTTTTTTATACAGGGTGAAAAAAAGATCAGACTTAATAGGTGCCTTTAAACTAGAGCCTCTTTACCTGCAGCATCACCATCAAGAGTCTGGTAATTCTACAATTAAATGCGTTATTATTATTTTGTTTGCATGATATTTAATGGAAAAAAAAGGACTTCAGCTGAAAACTGAATTTTTTAAATGTACATAAGCTGTTTAGGAGCCTATTTCCATTTTCTGAGTGCCCGAGGGAGTTAAGCTTATTAAAATGCAAATATTTCTCTCATGAGATTTTAGTTAGTTAAATGTAATAGAAGGAAAGTAATTTTATAAAGTATTATAATACTGGTTTTGTATTGGGATTTCCCCAGTTCCAGACTTGCCACTGATTCTTGAGGACTGTTGAGAAAATTCTTTATGATCTTTTGGCTGTCAGATAAACATATTACTGGGTACTGTGTATCAAGGTTTCAGGATCTGATTTGTTTTTAGAGTTTCTAAAGTCTGTGACTTTTTTCTTAGCTATTCATGCAACCTCTGATCCTAGTTTTTCAAAAAACCCATGTGAGAAGCAAAAACTCCCTGAAACCACAAAGACAGGGTGAACTGTGTTTGCTGTCTCTGCTGTATTTTTGAGTGATAGCTTTCTGTGACAGTGTCCTGAACCTCTTGTGTTCTTCCACTGGCTGTAGAGGAAGGCAGTAAGAGCAGACTATCTGTCTTGTACAAAATGCTCACAAAGAATTTATGAATCTTAGGTTCTGTACAAAGCTCCTTAATGGATTAGTGCTGCTCCTTGTGCAGACTTAGCAACTGCAGAGTGATATTTGCCATCATGAAGCCCATTTTTACACATTCAGTTATTAACTGAAGAATTTGGAAGATGGTCACAGCAGTGCAGTGTCAACACTTGGTGGAGGTTCCATTGTAACTTTCACAAGAGGGTGAATCATATGTGGATGGTCATACCATATACTCAATTTCATATTTTTCCTGTAATTGATGGTGCTGATCTGTGTTCAGAAGTATATCCTGAGTACTTTTCTCTCTTCTCTGTTATGGCTATGAACTCATTGATATTTAAATTAATACCATCCAGAATTCCACCACTCACTAAAAAGCCCTAGGAAAATAGGATTCCTGTTGCCTTAATTCTAAACTGGCATAACTCTTGCATTTTATTCCTTTCCTCCATTGGCAAGCAATGCAGATATAGAACAGTGAAGTAAATAGGAACATGCAGTAATTCTGGAGCTGAGGTTCACCATTTAAAGGCTAGAATTGTTAAGAAAAAAATATATACTTTTTTTTGGCCTTTTTAAGTGAGAAATACAAGTCACAGCAAATACACTTAAGGCACTAGCTTTTACTTAATATACATTAAAAATATTTCTCTTCAGGAGAAAAAAGAATCCAACCTCAACTGAAGTGAAAATATGCTCTTGTGACAACTGATAGTGCTGATACAAGTGCCTTAGGCCTTCTCCAGGTTAAAAAACACCAGAAGAAAATCAAACCTTTTTTAAAAGTAGGTGCTTTCAGTAAGGACACCTAGTTGACCTGAAAACTTTATCACCAGTTGGATAAAAAGTTGTTCAGCCTTCATCTTGCTTTCAGAAGGTGTGATGGTATGTTATATGATCTGACATAATGATTTCAAAGAGATCAGCTGATTACCTGCAGTCTAGTAATGCTAATTTTTTTCTCTTCTGTATTCCCATTTAATATCAATTTTCCAAAGAGTTGGACAACAATTTTCAAATGCAAATGCCTCCAGTTAAACATCCAACCCACACTTATCCTATCAATAAACATACTCAAATTTTCTATATATTTACTACACAAGGGTACTACAGTCCTTATTGATCCCACTGTGATTTATGGGATGCCAGGACTCCAAAAAGTATGACTTGTCTGCTGGAGGGCCTTTTTTTCTGAGAATGTCTCAGGTCTGAGAATTACTATCATGGTTTACAAAGCAAATTAAGTAGTATTTTTGAATTTGCTCGTCTCTCACTCAGGAATTTAAATGAGTGGAAAAATATCTCTATCTGTGAGCAATTACTCTTAATAACCATATGGCAATTATGTGTGTCCCCAAGGGGAAAGTCTTTATTTTGTCATTAATTATAATTTTATGTGATTTGCATCATCACACCAGGAAGATTATACTAACTTGCCTGACAACTCAGGATATAGGTCAAATCCTAATGGCAGTGTATGAAGAATGCAGCTTTATCCTTTATTGTGAATGCCACATATGCTCCCACAATGCAATTCCTCCTGGTTAAATACAGATGTAAGACTAAGGCTTGTAATGAAGGACTAAGCATCAATTACATTCTGCTTCACAGCTTGTGAAAGGCGTTGTTGTGGATCATTAGACATAGCCCATTAGAGGAGCGTAGGATTATTTATCTGTCACCAGTTGCTTTAATCTCATTGCTAGTGGTCTTGCAGCTTTCAAACAAAAATGGCTGCTACAATGCAGAAGAATATGAATATTATCAATTTACCTTGTTACTAAGCTGAGACAACCACATTTATTTCCTGAAGTCCAGGAACAGGTTAATGATTGATGGTTGTTGTGTGGGTTTGGTTTCTTTACCACCTGAAACCAACCTAGTAACAGGTTAAAGAACCCAATGACTATCTGTTAGAGGGAAAGAAGGATAATTTTCTTTCCTGTGTTTTGGCTTCATAGATGAAAGAACATCGGCAAGAGAGCTTGTAACACAGGACACAGTATTTTTTATTATTTGTATTATTTTTTGGCTCCTAGAAAACATAAAGGCTGAAAATGACATAAACTGGCCAAATTCAGAAGCTACAGTTTTATATAGACCCTTGCAGTTCACAATTCCAGGAGCACTTAGCATTTTTCCAAGGAATTCAAGTACATACTTTCCTATGAACTTATACTCCACTGGAGAGTAATAAAGCAGGCTAAGGAAGCTAAGCAGATGTTTCCTAAATAAATGCTTTAAATTTTACTTCTGTTTAATTTCTGTCACTGACTGACAGCAATTAACTAGCTATGTTATAGTTTCCTTTACTATGAAATCAGTTTAATTACCTGATTCAAATAAAAGGTAAACGCATCTTGACACTGCATGCTTATATAAAGGATAACTAATAAATGCCTTCTACTTGCGTCCCTGGACTGCTTTGCAGCTTAGTTAATCTGTATTTGTAATGGGCTTTCACTACAACAAATGAAAAGCCATAAAAAATGCAGAATACTATTCTCCAAGGAGGAGGAGGTCAAATTTGGAGTAATTTTTCCAGTCAATTGTTAGACACGCTGAAGAATTAGCAACAACTATATATTTATGTATGAGTATAAAAGGTGGTTAGAAGTGGATTATTTTAAAAAGTGTTGCCAGTTCACTAGGGTAAAGGTGATGACATTTCACAGCAGAGAATTTGAGTTCACAGTGAGTTTGAGAATTCTGCAAATTCTTTAAAACAAAATTAATAATATTTGTTTTGTCTACTTCTTGTTTTCCTTACAAGAAGAAAATAAACATAGTATTTGGTCTGTCATCTCTACAGCATCTGCAGTATAACCAAAAGGAAAGTTGTGTTTCTTCTGTAAATGGTTTAATTTGTTAGTGGTGTATTCTGACCAGCTAAGGAATGAAGATTACTACAAGCACCTTCATTCAACACATTTCCAAGTGTCCTAGTAGGTATTTAGTGGTCCTGTTGGCACTGATGATGCAGAAGTTTGCAGCAGACATAAAGAATAGCTAAGATACAGCTTTTTCAATAACATTAGAATGCTTGAAGGCTTTGGCTGTTGTGATGATGTCAACATTTTTTCTTTAATTTTCAGGTCTTGTAACAGATTACCGGGTAAGTACAGCATCAATGTAATAATTAATACTATTACTTGTATATACTGGTATTTTCAGGACTTTTATTTTCCATTACTATCATAAACCTAAAAAGTTATGCTTCTTTACAAGAAGGATGCAGCTTGCTAAATTTTTAATATTCTTTAAACTGAAATTTTAAACTGTTTTTTGAAAAAAATTGCTTAAGGGCAGAAATTTTCTTGCATGTACAGTATCTTGAGGTTCAGGCAGTAGAAAGAAATGTCCTGAAGTTGTGGGTTTGTTTTTTCTTTTTTTTTGTTTTTTCTTTAACATAGTGGATATCACAATTAAAAAATAAAAATAAAAATAAAAGCATATGCATTTTAATCTTTAACCCAGGGAAGCACTTTTGTTTTGAAATGGAAAATGGGCCTGCCATTGCAGATGCTAGCACCACAACTGTAAACATGCCAATGTAACAAGCTTTTAAGATACTTATTTTTCTAAAGCCTTTGAGAAGAATTCAGGATGCACAAATAAAATTTTATTTGTCTTGTGACCCTTCCATCCTGACACCAACTTCCCTTCCCACTTTTAATTTGAAACTTTTGAGTATTAAATAGCAGCACCAGGGCACTGAAACAGGAATAGGTGTTTCTACTATTATTTGACCCACCTCTAGCAAGTGCCTGTAGGATGTGGCCATGTGGTTCACTTCCAACCTGCTGCACAGCGTAGCTCCTGCTGTAGCACTGCAGCAGTGACTTCTGTAACACAGGTGCCCTCTCTTCTCTTTGGTTGCAGCACTGGCAAATCCCCCTGGGCAGGAGGTTCCGCTCGCTGAAGCTTTGGTTCGTGCTGAGGATGTACGGGGTCAGGGGCCTGCAGGAGCACATCCGCAAGGTGACTGCAATCAGCTTGCTTGGGTACACTGTAGTGGGATGGCAGGGGAAGGTGAACTGGCAACCTATCTATTTTCCATGACTTCTGTACACATCAGAAAGCACAGGCAACAGTTTGAGGCAGTTCAGTTCAATATGCCCCATGTAAGGTCACAATTTCATACCATGGTTGTCGTCTATTTGGTGTTAATCTTTACAGAAGACAAGTCTAAGAATTTGGAATTTCTACAGTATGGGACCATAATGCCGTCTCCAATTAAGCCAGAGCATACCCATGGTTCTATTGTGGAAACACATGTATATTCACTATTTCTTTATTTTATTAATGTGCATACAGAGATAACATGCTTAGATTATTACTAAGGGATACAGTGACTTATTTGGCATAATTCACTTCTGCTGCTACTTTGTTTCCTGTTTAAAATACATCTTTTATTAAAAAAAGAATGTGTACAATTTACAGTTTGTTAACATTGTTATAAGTACTAAGTTTATTCTTGATGTAAAAAGAGGAGTTTTTTAATCACTAAAAAACACATCTGGCGCCAGTCTAAATTATATACATACTTCCTCTGTAGCAGTAAAGTCAAATTCAAGTATACCTTTCATCTTTATGAAGTTTAGGGAAACTTCTAGTTAGGATAGATCCATGGCTTGACTCTAAATATTTACAAAAATATCCATTAGCTAAAGGTCTGGTCTAGCATACCAAACTCCCTGCAGACACACATTTAGTACCACATATTGTGGTGCTAAACAGAATTCCTGAGAAAGATTTTTTCCAGTCTTGTAAAATCACTGCATGAGGAATTCTCAATTTTTAAAGCTTCTTGAATGGAGTCTATTCTCTTTGCTCCTTATTTCAATCACACTGTAATTTTCAATTGATTCTCCAAATATCAGAATTAGATTTCTATCCTTAATGAGGTTTTCAGAAATAAATTTTGGCAGCTGTGGCAATCCTGATGTTCTGCCATCCCTGTGTCAGTCTGATACATACGCTTCTGAAAAATTGATCTGAGGTTTGTTATCACTTTACTAGGCTACCATTACCATTCCTAGTGGGATTCTCTCTCAGGTTAGACTCTGGGGACTGAAATTATTTCAGCATGATGCCAAGTTTTTTAAGTAGGGCTAAGTCTCTTACTGAGGAAAGCCTCACATCAATTGCATGGCCTTTTGTCAGGTTGGTTTCCACAGGTCAGTATTTACATTTAACAAATTCCCTCCTTCCCCATGTCCCAGATATTTCCCTGACTGTCCAGCCATATAAACATAGCTGAAGACCAGATTTTGATATTTTCAGTGACAATACAGTTCAGGAAGGCTAAGCAAATCAATCTTTTCTTAAAAATATTGACTCCAAAGTAAAAGCCTAATAATAAAAGGTAAAGGTAATTCAGACAACTAGATTTCCAAGGGCTCGTTGAATTGAGTATGTATGTTTTATATTTCATTAAGGACTACATTGTTCTCTAGATATAAAAGTAAGTTATGAAAGGGCAAAAGGGATAATTAAGTGCAGAATTTGGTTCACTATATACTTCTTCAAACTGGAACTGTTTAGTTTCTGCTCACCCCTTACCCACTCCCACCAATGAATGATGGTTTGATTCAGTGGGTTCCAGAGCATCTTTAAAAAAATAATTTCTATTTCCAGCAAGCCTCTGTCAAACTTAAATTTCAAGAAATAATTGCATTTCTTTTGCTCCCTGCTCTACCAAAATCTATCGCTTGTGAGTTTTCAGACATATTGGTAAAGTTGTATCAGTAGCTGCAAAATAAAAATTAGAAATGTGCTTAATATCTTGCACATATTCATCTCTTCTTAGGAATTAGCATGAGTTCCACATACATTGTGGTGGCTTTTCTTTGGGTAAAGTAGTAATGAAGTATATAAACCAGTCTGACACTAGTTTGTATTTTCAAACCTATGGACAAGCTTCCAAATTAAAAGTAATTTCAAATTTAGCTTCACTTGTTAACTGCACTTTAACATTGCTCATCCCAGTACTTGGCCTTGAAAAGTTTCATTCTTTTAAACATGTTGTAGCATCTTGCAAATAACAGCATTTATATTCCCATTGCTGGCAAAGGCAGTCCTAGGGGGTACCTGGCTGGCACTGTCTCTTGTGTTCTTGGGACTTTTTGCTGGGAAGCCCTGTAGGTGCCAGAATTATTTCTGAAGCTGCATTTATTACAGTGAGTGATACAGTAGACAGTGGTAGAATGAGCAGAGACCCAGGAACAGAGGCAGAGGCAGGTACTGCAAACTTCCAGTGGAGAACAGAGTGGCTGGAGCTGGGGAAGTGGGAAGAAGTGCTCTCTCTCTGTTATGTTATTGAGGAACCGGCCCAGGGAAAGGGCCACAAGAGTCAGGTAGAAGAAGAGAGGTTTGAAACAGCTTCCTAGGCTTGAACCTGGGGAAGAAGATGTCTACATTTGGAATATAGCATTCAATAACAGACCATGCAATTCTCATGCATCGATCTGTCTGTGTCTAAGGCATGTAATTCCTCTTCATGCTGTGTAATACCAAGGCATACCTGTTCAGATGCAGGGCTAGGCCTTGTTTGGAGATTTGGGACCTAGGTTTCAATGCCTTTCTGAGCTTATAAAATTCCCAACACAGATGCTATGATCACCTAGGGAAAAAAAAAAATAGACACTTCAGCTCCTAAGCCATGGAAAATTTTAGGAACGTCTACACAGTGTTTATAGATTTCTAGTTAGATTCCTTTTCTGCAGCCAGGTATTACTTAAAATGTGATTTAAGATTTTGAATACTGATGAGCTTCTGATATGATATAGAGGGAAAACCCACTTGTATGTCTGTAAGAAGCCACCCTATTTTCTGTGTTTCTATACAGAAAACCAAAGACATCTGCAACAATCTCTTCATAAACCTTTTTTTTTTTCCTTGAATCTAAACTGCCACAAAAATTATTTGTCTCTTTCTTCTTTTCTTCCCCTCTTTTTATTAGTATGTTTTAAGAAACAGATGTTTGTTATGTTTGCAGCCTTAAGGTTTATGACTGGATAACCACTGCAACCTGGCATTTGCTTGAGGATGGCATTTAGGAACTAAAATATTCCTGGAACATGAGAATGTGTGACTTGGATTTAGATACAGTAACTTTTTTTGTTTTCCAAACATTCGTTGTACACTTTTCTCACACACAGCATATAAAATTAACCTATTGCAAAGTATAGGTTTTAAAGCAGTGGTAAAGGGGAGGACAGTCATCTTTGAAGGATGTGGGGAGAGACAAATACAAATTCTGGAGGTAAGTCCCAAAGCCACAGAGGAGATACACAAAGAGGGCAAAACCAACAACAAGAACAGTCTTCTGGACTGGTTTCAACCACTCAGAGTCAGTATAAATGTGAAACCCAACTGGCCCATTTGTAAATGGCCCATTTGCAAACTACTTGACCATGTATTACTCCTTTAAGGACTGGTTTAAGTCCTCTCAAAGTGCTCAGAAGTAATTTGAGCAATTTAGGAGTTAGTATGTTTTTGTATGCAATTCCTATGTTGATATTCTGACTCGGCTGAATCCTCCTTAGGACCAGAAGTAATCAGTGTACCACATGCTTCTTTTTTTCACCAGGAATAATGAATTCCATTAAAAATTAACAGCTGAGTCCAAGAAACTGGAACTGTAAGGGACTGCAGTTCTAGAGGTTGGGAGTGGAACAGTCCAAGTGGCTGTTGAGAAGACCCTTTTGAAGCCTTTTCCTTCAGAGTGCAGTGGGATGCAAGCTAAGGCAGGCAAAGAGGTGAAATCTATAGGAGGAAAAGTATGAAGTGCTCAAGACTAGGCCAGAATGCTCATTTGCATGCACACGTGTATTTTGATGCTTCAAAGAAGTTCCCTGCAATCAAAAACTATTTTAGCTCTTGAAGGCTTTCCCCAAAAATTAAAATTCAGTTAAAACACTTCAATGGAGAAACATTTATATTTATATTCACAGATATACATATAGAAATACAGATTTTTAAAATAGGTACCACATCTTAATAACTCACAAGTTTACTGCTCCCATTATTGTTTATGAAAGACATTTCCCTTGATCTTAAATAACCAAATTCAGTAGATCCCTTTCTTGTTTGCCTTCTCACTGCAAAAGAGCAATGGATGTTTACCTAGATAATAGCGACACATAAAAATTCTTTACAAGCTTATTTTCTTCAAGCAGGTAAGTTTCACTGTGAAGACCAGGGCTGGTATTCCATTGCTGTGTACCAAGGCATTTCAGGACACTAACTGTGTCCATGTGATTCCACTTTGAGGACCCACATGATGAAGAGATTGTCCAAATCCCTATATCATAGAATTGTAGAGTGGGTTGGCTTGTAAGTGACCTTAAAGATCATCTAGCTCCAACCCCCCTGCCATGGGCAGGGATACCTTCCAGTAGACCAGTTTGCTCAGATGATACTGCTAAAAACAGTATAGGAGTTGGTTTGTGTACACCCACTTTTTTGCTCAATTACATGACAGTGTTAAGTAAAATAAATTTGAAAGGTTAAATGGTATTTGAACACTAGCTTTAACTTAATGGTGCTAGGGACACAGCATGACACAGATGTTAAAATCGAAAGCACTTGGAGGGTTAAAATATCCATAGGTCAGGCTTGGTATGTATGCATTCAGCAGAAAACTGAGAACAGCCTGTCAGGTTTTTACCTCTCCTTCCTGTCCTTAGTTTCAGTGTCTGCAGTTCTACAATCAGGACTTTATTTTCACAGTGTACCTGCCTGCCTTGAAAAACTGAAGCACTAAAGCCACGTGTCCTCCTATGAGTTATTGCAATGGTCATGTCCAGAGTGTAGGTACAGCTTTTGGACTCACAGAAAAAGGTGTGATACCTAAGAGCACTTTGGTTTTACAGAGTTTGAACTTCCAGGCTTAATAATGTTTAACTATGCTGTTGCAACAATCCTGTAAGAGCAATTCAGGACAATAGCTAATGGTTCAAAGGTGCGGGGCCTTGAGTAACTGTATTTAAGCAAAGCTTTACACGTGAAACTCCAGTTAAATCACCACTTTGTCTCCTCCTAGTTCTGAAAAATCTAAAACCCTTGGTGCCCCCCAGTGTCTTTACCAATTATTGCTACTTGTTAAAACTGGCTATGAATATAAGTACTTCCATCCAGACATGAATGCAAAATACTTCTGAAGTTTTGGTTTGCAACTCACTGATTATTCTTTTTTCCCTTGCTTTTATTTCTTTCAAAATACTGAAAAATACTTTAGTGCAAAAAGTGGGCATAAATACCTGCTATAGAATGTACAGGATGAGTCTAGAGGTGTCTTGTACAAATTTCTTGCAGTAAGCCAAATCTTAAATTTTTGTTTTATTCAATCCTCACACAGATAAATTTTAATGAAATACAGTTGGTGATTACATTCAGCGAAAAAATTGTGAAATGCTCATCTCATTGAACATGTTCTGTTTTATGGCTTTGATTGTCAAGACATAGTACATGTGGTGTGGACTTCTGCAAAGCTGTGTAAAAGACATGTTTGCTTAAAGCTGTAGAACATGAGGACAGGAGGAGACAGTGAGGGATCATTACAATACATAGGCCTATTTCACATATGTTTTCTGTGCACTTATGCATACATGTATCTGTATCTATACAAATACTTCTGGTCGATTTTCAGAGCTGTAAACTTTTCATATTAGCAGAACATTCAAATGCTTTAGAAAGGATTGGGCATTTTATTGGTCTCATTCCTGGCTCCAAGTACTTTTAGGCTAATTTTAGAGAGAGAGGATAAATGGATGTAACAAACAGCAGAGGGGAAGTGGTAACAACAGGAAGATCGGCTGGTTGCGTAGGGTACTGGTATGCCCAGTATGCAGGTTTTGAAGCAATGTCTTGATTCAATATAAACTATGTTTTTCTATTTTAAGAAGTAAAAAAAAAAAAAAAAAAATCAGAAAGCTATGATTAAGATTGCAAAATGTGTTGGGTTTTTGTTTTAGCTTTTGTTTTTTTCCTTTTCTGTAATTTCCCTGCCCTTTTGGAAAAAGTTCCTGTGAGATTAAACATTCCACATTTAACCCTGGCCCAAACTGAAATGTTTCATTTTGGTTTGATATCTGTCCTTGAACTTGCAAAAAGTCAAAGTGCAAAAGCAAGGAAAGACATGGGCTTAGTAGTTTATTTTTGTAAAATTATTTGCAATCATAAACACATAAAAGCTAAAGAAACTTTAATCTTACTTTTTAGTTGTTTCAGATATTTTTTGATGCTATTGCATGAAGACAAGCTAATTCTAATAGCTGGTTGCTGGGGTTTTTTTTGGTTTGTTTGTTTTTTGTGGGGTTTTTTTGGGTTTTGTGGAAGTTTTTTTTGTTTTTGTTTTGTTTTGGTTTTTGGTTGGTTGGTTGGTTTGTTGTGTTTTTTGGGGTTTTTTTTTGTGGGGTTTTTTTTTTTTTTTTAGGGTAGTGAGCACCAAGCTGATGATATAGGCAGTGAGAGGGGGACTGGATAGGTACTGCAGGTAGCTGATGAGGATATGGGTTCTTTTTTTTTTAAAATTTCATTTTCTGTTTGGAAGAAGTAAAAGTCAAACATGATATGAGCATGAAAGTATCACTGACTGATGTTAAGGCTTCCCAGCTGGTTGTTAGTATGCCTGTTGGTATTTTTCCTATTTATTTGATTTTGGAAGAGCATTGTTTTCCTGTACTTCAAAATATTTGCTCTGGCTTGGTGCCCAATGTAATTTTTTCCCCCAGTTACTTATCAACAGGCTTGCTGAGATTTGATATCCATTTTCTTGATGATATTGCCATCACCTTTCTTTTCAACTGAACCTGAATACCCAGGTCAGAAGAGTGAGAAAGTTCTCCCCTTCCTCACAGATATTCTCATATTAAGTGAATGGTTCTAAAAAGTGTTTCTTTTCAGCTTAATTTGGACTGGAATTGTGACAATTTTCTCTCTCTGTATCTGTGCATTTCCCCCTTTTCCTCTAAAGACTTTTGGACTCTTTAGCCATTCCCAGCCAAAACTGACAGTGGCAGAAAACCTAAAGGAGAATTATTAAAATTATTTACTATTAATGTGGTATCATATGAAATTGTGCTGAAATGTCTCAGCACTAGACTAGTATTGCCTAAGATAGGCTGAGCTACTAATACAGTAATGGTTCAATATGGTCTCTGAAGTCATAAATGGGATGTAAATTAACATAAACAGATGGTGATATGTGAATATTATCACATATCAGAAGAAGGAACAGATGAAAGAAATGGAAAATAGCACACCTTTTCTCTTGAGGAATCAAATTTATACAATATAGATACTATCTTTCTCTTCTCAGCATGTCAGGCTGTCACATCAATTCGAACACCTAGTCCTTCAGGATGAAAGATTTGAGATCTGTGCTGAGGTTGTCTTGGGACTAGTCTGTTTTCGGCTGAAGGTAAGGCAGCTAAGGCCTCCTGTTTCTTCTGTCATGTTCTATAGCAACACAATAACCTGCAAGTCAATAGAGACTTCGTAGTCTATATACTTGATTATTTTTTAAGGAAAGTAAGGGGAGTTCATGTAGAACAAAGCAAATTAAAGAAAGAAGCTTAAGACAATTTTTTTAAAACTTAATCAAAAGCTTAAAAGAAATCCAAGCGTATTAGGAGTATGGAATTATATAGTCAAGGCAAACAAATACTGTAACCAGTCATACAAAATGACTGTTCTATTCTATATTTGATGAGCTTTGATAAAGATGATTGTTTTAGTATATTTCCCTAGACTTTTGTATATGATGTGTGTCTGTATTACATGTTCCTTGTCTAGTTAATTTCTTATGAGTGTATATTTAATATCAATTTTATATATATAAAGACTATCATGGATGAAAATAAGAGTGCAAGCACTTTTTTTTTTTTTTTAAAGAATAATTTTTCATCTATAGAATTATATAGTCAGACAGGGAAAATTGAAGCAAGATATGTATAAGAACAGGTTACATGGGAGGCCATCTTCCCAACTGCCCTTGGCCCTGGACTGCTTTTTATTGCTGAACATGATCCTTTTGCCCTGCTTGGCCTTTTAGTCCCCAAAATCTCTCAAAGTGCCAAGTTCATTTACGTGGAGACCTTGCCCAAGAGAAACCAGAAAACTCACTCTGCATTTGAAGCATAAAAGCTGCAGTAGCTGGGAGGGCTCATTTGTTTAATCAAACACTAAAAGAGTATCATTGTCTTATTTTAGGTAATGAACTCATTTTATAGAGGAGCTTGCAACTAAAGCTTCTGTAAAGGACTGGATTGTGACACTGAATCTGATCTCCAGGCAATAGTAATAACAGCACTAGTGTTTTCTAGTTCACATGATACCTAAAAGAGGTTTTAGCTTTTCTGAAGACTTGCAAGCACATCTTGGCTCCTTCTGGGTAGTGTGGTATTACTACTTCTTACAAATTCTTTCACCAGTCATTCAGTTGCCCCAATTACCTGAGTTTGATGCAACTGGCTGAAGAAGCAAACAAATGTTTAATAATACAATAATGGTGAATTCATCTGGAATAGGAAAATTGGGGTTTTTTAATTTATTTTTATAGTGTTTAAAATAAAACTAAAAAAAAGGAACTGTCCCTAGAGGGTCAGACAGATTACAGAATGGGGAGTTTTTTCAGCAAGTGGAAACATGAATATAATCTCTTTCCTAACAACAACTTTTACAAGATTTTGAGGAATGGGTTCTGTGGCTTTTATTGCTCAATAACAAGATGTTGGTTGCAGTCTGCTCTCTCACATGGAACAAGCAAACACTAGTTTTGCAGATCCAGAGACAGCTGTTAGGCAGTGCTCTACATTTACTTTAAAGGAACAGTGCTGGTGAAATAGAGCATAGCAACACAGGATTTGTCACTTTTGATCAGACCAGTAGCTCATCTACATCTGTTCTCCTGTCCCTGATGATCCAGAGGAAGAAATTACATCTGCAGGGAAAGACAGTTTTACAGTAGGAGGTAAATATTAAAGCCCCAGCTAAGAAACTTTTGGACAAATTGTAGAATAAAGGCCTGAAAACAAATGAAAACACTGAAACCCAGAGTTGAAAGAGCAGTGTTTTCATTGCTTGCCTACCTGGTTGAGAAAAAGAAAACAAAACTAACAAGCTTTGAAATAAAGAGGTTTTTATAGCTAATTTTGCAGCTTTAATTCCTTTTTTATATCACTCCTTCAAAAATCTCCCTGTGATTTTTCTAATTCTTCTTAAAATGCATCTTCACAAGTAGAATATTTGTAACTTTTATGTAGTTACAGTAGGACTTAAGGCCTGGGAACTTGAACTATATAATACTGCACAGCTGTAAAACTATGAAATATTTTTTTCTTCCTTCCTTTGTTCTTTAGAACCCCTTTTTTATTGTTTTACTTAGCTGTAACTTTTAATTTTTCCCCTTTCACACTGTTGAGCAAATGAACTAATTACTTATGACTTTCATATTATAATTATTTCATCAAATGTATCATGCCAAAGGGTTAGTTTTTGGCCTCCTTGTCATGACTGCAGATGAATACAAGTCAAGTTAGTCATTTCTCCAAGGGAGTGAGAATGCTGTCTTATTGAAGCTCACAGACTCAATCAAAGCTGGCTTCTCAAAGCTCTGGGAGAGGATTAGTCACTACTAACTTCAATTTGACATGACACCCAAGTGTCACAGCAGCCCTAAGGTGGAGCTGTGAGAGTAGAACAGAAGAAAGATACATAAATCTTTCTTCTTCCTCCCCTCACCCCTGCCAACTTAACATCATATAACTGCTTGTATTGCCTAAAAGTTGCTGCTGTGCATTTCATATTAAAGGCAAGGTTTGTCATTTTAATAATGTATTACCTTTAATAAGAAAGCAACACATCATTGTCACCAGTGACTGACAGATAATAGGTAGGGACTTGCAAAACACCAAAGCTGGTCCATTTTCTTAGTTGGGAGCATTTCAGTTGCATAAATATCTCCTAGAAGAGTAAGGCTAAGCCAAGAATTTCAGGATGTCATACATAATTCCTAATAATTTGTGCTAAGTCAGAACAAGATTTTGACTTGGGTTCAGCTCTAAATCTTAATATAATCCAAAACCGTGTAAATGATACATTTATCCTTGTTGCCAATGGGAAACTGTCCGACTTATGCTTTGACTTTAGATGGAGGAAGCTGCCTTATGCTTTGGTTTTATATGGAAAAGCCTAAGCAGGAAAGTCACAACTGCCCAGATTTGAGAGAAGGTGTTTTCTGATATGGGTGTTTTCAAGACCTGTGTTGCTACAGTAGCAAAACTGCTGCTGAACAGATGGATTGGTCCATTTGTGACTCTTTCACCACAGTGTTCAGTAAAGGAACACTGCAGGAAAAGTGCAGATGTTCCAAAAATCTCTTGCAATTCTGCTGCTTCGAGTGTAATAGAAAGAGTCAGGGTTGTGCAGTAGCTAAGATACTTCCCCAAAGAATAAAATGGTAGCACTCCAGATCAACATGATATATCCTAAATTATTATGGCAAACTGTCCAGCAAAGCTGGAGCCATCTCTCAGTCTGCTGACATAAAAGTTAGACAGACAGGTTCCTTTAATTTTGGTAACAAAGCCTGTCAAAGATATGCAGCTAGCACTTCACCCTGTGATGTTAAATCTGACAAAAATCCCAAGATTTTGGGGATGTCTTCATTCATTCTTTTCGTTTAAAGTGATTTAATACTCTTTTTGAAAATCTGATGACAACTTCTGTTTTATTTTCAAATGCTGATGGACATGAACTAGAAGAATCATTGATTCAATATTAGCTGAACCCGCAAAAGAACCAGTACTCCTCACCTTCACTATTTGAACACAAGGAAAATTAAATACATTAGAAGGAGATGAAGTTCAGTAGTACATATATGTAGAGTCTCTCTGACCTTCTGCAAGACATTTAACATTTATATCTTTGTTTCTCAGAATGCAGAGGACTGTTTACTTCCAGTGGGTGGGTCAGTTTACCACATTTCTAAATTTCCTCCCACAAAAAACCCACTCTGTAAAATTCTGTGGTGAACACTTCCTATAGAATTTGAGACAAATGCTTTTTTTAGGGCTTGCACTGATAGTACAAAACTTACTTATGCCAGGGATACATTACCTTAATTTCTTAATTAAGGGTAAGATTTCCATATTCATATTCAAAAGTCTGTCACAGCAGTCATGCTTAAGTGAAGACCGGAAGGTTTGTTTTACCAAAGTCAGTACAGCTCATTGCAAAACTTCCTTTCATGTTTGTTTGATTAGATCCAAGAAGAGTGTAATGACATGGATACAAAAAGGAATGCTTTTACATAGCGCATGACCTTAGGTCACAAAAAAGCCTTCAGCTATAACAAATGCTGCAGTGTGAACACTGCTTCTAAGCTCAAGGTAATCCATAAATCTCTTTGTAGCTCAAAAGTTATCTCTTACACTGTCATCTTTTTGTAATCCTTTGGTAGCAAAGCACTGAGAGATGAGAAAATGGCTGCTTGTTACTGGTGTTACTTGGCTGCTTGGTAGGATTTACATATTCCAAACTTGCTTCTGAAATTCATCACCATATCCATTGAATTACAATGATTTTAGGGCTCAAATGAACTAAATGAGGCACTTCTTAAAAGCATAAATGAGGCCAAGAAGATTCATCTGGTCCCGTGCCATCTGCGAGAGAAGTTTGTGCTACGTTTTGCTATTTGTTCCCGCACAGTGGAATCCACCCACATCAAGTTTGCCTGGCAACACATCTCACAGCTGGCAACTGTTCTTCTGAAAACATGGGAGCAAAACCACCACCACCAGCAGTAACAGCAGTGAAATACAAGTGGAGATGAGGTAATTAACTTGCTTTCTCTGTATTGCCAAGTTTTATTTTAGAGGCAGGTGGGAAAGTCAAATTACAAAGGAAAAAAAATACAAAACCTGTTGTTATATAGCCCAGCTGCAGTAGCAAAATCTTTGCCAGCAAGTTTTGTTGTAAACTTAGACATTCCTTCTCTTTACTGTAGTTTCATCTTGCCTGGATGCACATAGCCAAGGAGACTGGAGCTGTCATTCCTTACCAGTTTATAATCAAGAGCATTCATTCAACCAGGCAATGGAACCAGAAGGGTTAGTGCTCCCTCCATTGTCCCCACTCACCTCTAGCACACCCACTCCTTTCTTCACAGGTGAAACTGAGAGTTGTTATAACCAATGAAATTACTAGGACTTCAGAAAGAATCCAAGTTTGGGAAATTCAGTAACCTCTTTGGGCCCTAAATAGGGACACACAAATATAATTGTCAGAATTTGGGCACTGTCATATCTCGACATGCTTGCTGCAGTAATTTTGTAAATGAACAAAGGACAAAGGACTTCAAGACTTCTTCATTGTGTAGCCACATCAGGGGGAGTGACCTCTAACTGAACATGATCCATCCTTCTGGCAGGTTCTCTGCTTTTACCTACAGGGTTGGCTTTTAAAACAGCCATTTTTTCAAATACCAGCAAATGGATCATGCTGGCTATTGGTTTCCACTTTGGTGATTCCTAATGGGGCCTCTTAAAAACTCCTCTTAAAGAGTTTTGTCAAAAGCCATGTGCTACCTGATATTTTGTATTTTAACCTGGTTATTATAAGCAGTGATTACTTGAAAATAATCTGTAAGATATGTTCTGTGAAATTAAGTTGTGATTTCTTTTTCTGGCTACCATACTGCTCACTTCATTGTGTAATAAATCTTTGATAAAATGTTCTAAGAAATGTGATCACAAAAATGTTACTTTTCATTTCTCAAATTAGTCAACAAATGAGTAAACAATAAAAATAGAAATTAAGAGAAATAATACCCAAAATCTTCTGTGGTGCCCCCTTTGGTGGTTTTCCTCCATTAACAGTGATGCATGGAATACGAAAATATTGGAGAACAACTTTCAGAGAAAGTCAAATCACATGTACTTGACACAAACTATTGATATGTCATCCTGTCAAAGGCAGGTATGGTAAAGAGCTAAATGAAAGTCAGAGATGAAAGTCAGAGCAATATCTGACTTCAAAAAGTACTTCTGCTCTTTTTAAAATACAAATTACAGGCAGTTATTTCTATTCAAATAAGAACAACATAAATATCTACTCCAAGAAAAATAATATGTAGGATTAATTTCTGCATTTGCATTTTAATAATTTTACTGATTATATTAATTTCTAAAACATCTTGAACAACTTGCACAATTATTCAGCTTTTCTCCTCCACCCCTTGCAAGTATACTTCCTACAGCTGGGAAATTGCAAGTAGACCATGAAACATGGATCAGGACAGTTTATTTGGCACATAGGCTGCTCCTATGCACCGTCTTTCCAGAAGGGATTAACTAAATTGAATATGGACCATGTGGATTTTTCTGGTGATTCCTAATCTCTCACTTCTGAGGTGCAAACTGTGAAGGACAACTATTTCTTTAAGGAATTGATTTCCCAGAATACAGATGAAGAAAGGGATGACAAATCAGTCTGGCAAAACCTTGTAATATTCAAGCAGGTGACTGAGCCATTCCACAAGACACTGCTCTCAGCTACAGTATCAGAAATTTTGATAGCATCATTCCCTTCTCTTTAGCATAACCAATCCACAATTAAGCTTTTCTGTAGTAGCACAATGCAATAGATTGGTAGACTGAAGAGAGTGGAAAATTCTGGCAGTTGTTTCCTTTTCTGTTATTAGTTTTTTTAAAAACAACATTGCTCAGTTCTCGACCTGGAAACAATGTTCATCCATAGCACATATGGTCCACACTGTTACAATTTTACAGCTTTTGCATTATGAAAACTCTAGAATCTTGGAGCCAGAGAAGAATTACACCTTGTCTGTGAGACAGACCAGAATTTTATATGTGAAATATATAACCAGGTCTGTCTGGGGGTGGGGGTGGTGGGTGGAATCAGATTTGGATCAAAGCTATCATAGACTAAATCCAGGATAATTCCACTGAAATGAAATTGAGTTGCTTTGGGCTTAGGTATAACTGAGATTAAAAATCTGACTATTAAATATTGAAAAAGAAAGACAGAAGGTAAGGCAACACTAAAGTAAACATCAGAAAATTTTGGTGGAATCCTCTTCAGGGAAACCAGAGCACAGATGGATGATGCACACCTGTGTGAGCCTCAAACTGCTGTAAAACTGGGATGCAGTCAGGATGCACATCCAAACACAAGAGGTGAAAGGTTCCCAACAGCTCAGAATTAGATATAGATCCCTCTAGACATTTGTGGGAAAATGTTGCCAAAACTGACATTCAGTTAAGCATTTTTCAGTATATGCACATCAGTTTTAGAAAAGGCTATTTTCTGGATACCAAAACTCCTTTTGGCCAAGGCTTTAGGATAAAGGCTAATTTAAAATATAAATGCAGTAAATTTATTTTTTTATAGAAGTGACAAACAAATTTATTAAACAACAGTGACAAGACCCATAGAATTACATTTCCCTATGGCTAGCCCAATACATAAATCTGAAGTTCAAAGTTCTCGTTTTTCTGAAATTCTGGGATGATTTGAATATGTAATTAGTGAAGGCCTTCATAGTATTCAGTCTCTCACACCCTCTTTTCCCCAAGTGATAGTTCCTTCACAAACTATTAGTGTTAGGTCATCTGAAAAGGAATTCTGGGCTATGTAATCAACTCAAGAACAAGTGTTGATAAGGACATTTTGAAAGAAGAACATAACTGCTGTTTCTGCTCTGTAGCTTTGCAACATATCTGTGAGAAACACTGTATTTATGAATAGTTAATATGTGAACCTGCATTTGTTGTGCCTTTTGTGTGAAAGCTAATACAGTCTGTGCCGATTAACACTGTTTGATATTAAAAATAATTACAGCATCTAAGAATTGTACTTTAGTAGAATGTTCACATGTCAAGGGAGACTACAGCTATTGGAGAAGGAGGGAAAAAGCTAACTTTTCAGTAACAACAACTTATTTTTTTGAACTAGTGGAGTGCTAGTACAGTATTTACATTCTTAATGACAGATTATAAATATATTTTATTACTGATGGTGAAATATTGAAAAGATATGTATTTATGAAAGTATTGGTAATATATTATACTCTGAACTGCATTATAATTATTAAATTTCTAATCTACTCTTGCATTTACTTGTAAGATTCTGCTCATGGTTGTTGTTTTGTTGTTGTTGTTGTCTTCTGTAAGGATAAAATATGTGATGAGTAGTACTCACATTGCAGTTTCCTTACAGCAGCAGTCTAAACCTTGAGACGTATAAACTTGAATTGCTAAATGACAGAATGAGAAATAAAACTGAGATCCCTGAAGACCTGGGGAGTTGGTGGGGGCTGATTAAATAACCATCAATGGATAATATCTACATAGCACATGTAGAGTTTGTATGACCTAAATGGAAAAGTAATTGGATGCTTAATGCTCTAATTATAATTTGTGAACTGTCGACTTCCTTTAAAATCTGTATCCAAACCCTGCTGAACAGATATGTAGGTTTTAATTGGCAACATTAATAAATGGAAAAAAAATCTATGATGTCTATCTTTGCTCTTAACCAAGCTTTTCCTGTCTTATTCATGCCAGATGGGCTGTAAGAGGTCCAACTTCCCCTCTAATATCAAGTCAGTGCCCTGGTTTTCACCATCAATGACTTTTTCTCAATGTGTCCTTCAAACAAATTACTCTGCAAATGGGAATTTGCAAACTTGCCTGAGGAAAGTCTCCTCCTCGGCAACATGAGTTTGAAAAATACCTGGACATAACCAGGGCCTATGCCTGGTTCTGAGCAGTCCTGCAGCTGGATCTGCCACTGGAGCCAGCTGCCCAGCTTTGGCTCTGGCTTGCAGCTCCAATGCCACCAGGTAGGACAGGGAGGTGGCTGGTGTCATTCGCCCTGCATGGCTGCAGCCCGTGTCCCCAGGGGCAGCTTGCAGCTGCAGGCTCCTTCGCTCCCTGCCCCTGTGCAACCCAAGGGCAACTGGGCAAGCATGCCTTGGGAAAAATCTGATGGCAGCAATGTCACAAACTATAATGTTAGCCCAGCTGGGTCTGAGATGGTAGCTGGCATACTAGCACAGACAGTTTAATATGCTGTCTGCACTAATGGTGTAACAAGCTTGATGTATAACAAAAACCTGACAGTAACTGCAAGAAGTGTTTCTCATGGGAAATTAAATGTCCACCCACACACGCGCGTCTGTGTTAATACGAGGGGTGTAACTGCAGCTTAGCGCGCTAATTTGCATCTAGTTTGGTGTGCTAATTCGGACGTGGGTTGGTGTGCTCCAGCTCGGCACTCCATGATCAGACTCAGCCCGTGGGTTACATCCCCCTGGACCACCACCTTCTGCCCTCTAAGGCATCATGTCATTCACCCTGTCCCTGCGCCACGGGGTCCCGCGGCTGCTGCTCGCACCTTCAGCACGCCGCTCTGCGCGGAGTGCTGGACAGCACCCCGGCCCCACGGGGCTGTGTTCATGGGACGTGGCCCTGCCGCTCCGGGCAGCCGAGGCGGAGCTTGGCACAGAAACAGCCGCGGCAATTCCGCTCCTCCCGGGGCCGCAGGCAGGGACTGCTCTGCCTCCCGGGAACAGCGCGCCCCGCACACCGCCGAGTTCCATCTAATGCTGCTGCTGCGGCCGGGACGGGCCGGGCTGGGCACTAACCGGGACGTGCTCCAGCCTCTCCCGTGTCGCTGCCAGCGCGGGGACCAAGCCTTTATGGGAAAGGCTTTCCCGAGGCGCGCGGCAAGGGCTGGCAGAGCGCCCTGGGCAGAGCCGCGGCAGGCGGGACCCCGGCACATTCCTGCCGGGAAGAGACGGGAGCGCCGGGGCCGCCAGCGGAGGGCGCAGCGGGGAACCCGGGAGGGACCGGGAAGGGCCCGGGAGGGACAGGGATGGAGAGTGGGAAGGAGCGGGGCGGGGGCCCGGGAAGGGCAGGGATGGAGAGTGGGAAGGATCGGGGCGGGGGCCCTGGAAGGGCAGGGATGGACAGGGGGAAGAGCGGGCCGGGACAGGCCGGGGACACGCGCACACCGCACCGACCCGCGCGCGGCGGGCGGTGGAAGGCGGCCCCGCCTCCCAGGGCACGGACCCCGCGCCCATTGGACGGCGCGCTCCTCAGGCGCAGCCAATAGCGAGTACCCGCGCCTCAGGCGCAGCCAATAGGGAGCGCTCGCCTGCCCCGCCGCGCTCCTTCCCGCCCGGAGCCTCGGGGAGCCCGATGACGTCACGCGGGAGCCCGCCCCCTCCCGCTCCACCCTCCCTTCCGCTCTCTGATTGGCTGCGTCTCCCGGAGCCCTGTTACCCGATTGGCGGGCGGGGCGGGGGCGGGGCCGAGGCAGAGGTTGGCGCGCGCGGTTCGGGGAGGCGGCGGCGCCGGGTGGTACGTGCCGGGGCGCGCGCGGGGCGCGGGATCGGCGGGGTCCCCGCGCGGGCCATCCCGAGGCTGGGGACCCTCCGCCGCCGTGGGGAGGCGCGAAGGCCGACGGGGAGCCCCACGGCTCCGGCCCGGCGGCCCGGCGTGGTGAGGGGGGACCGGCGCTCAGCCGGGCCCGCGAGGGGCCCTGCGCTGAGGGCCCTGGTGCCCGCCGGGGATCAGCCGAGCCAGGCTGCTTCCCGCCGGGATTGCAGCCCTGGGCGTGCCCCGGTGCTCCCCTGCGGGCAGCCGTGCCCCGCGTCCCGGAGGGCCAGAAGGGCGTTCCTGTCAGAGCCTGGATAAACCTCCCCAGCCTCAGGCACTCGCACGGAAGTGCCATGGCCTCGTCTGGGATCGGCTTTGGATGAACGTGCGTGCATTTGGCTGCGTCCTGGGGAGGAGTTGTGAGGCTGTAAGGATAACTCACAGGGAAGAATAGGGGGAGAGAAAAGATGCTAGAAGGTACTTAAGAAGTCTAGAAGTGTGTAAAAGGAGAGTGTGAAGGGAACGGATCCAGGCTCTGCCCGGTGGTGCCAAGCAATAGGAAAAGAGGCAGGGGGCAGAAACTGAGCCACATAAAGTTCCCCCTGAACATGAGGTGACTGCACTGGAACAGATTGCCCAGAGAGACTGTGGAGTCTCCTTCACGGGAGATGTTCCAGAACTGTCTGGACACAGTCACAGTGCACACAGCAATGTGCTCTAGGACGACTCTGCTTGAGCAGGGAGGTTGGACCAGGTGACCCACTGTGGGCCCTCCCAACCTGACCCATTCTGTGAAAAATCAAACTGAAATTTTAAACTGCCTACCACTGTTTACTTGTTATGACCTTCCCTTGGTCTGCAGAAGTAATGACTAAATCCTTAAGGAAGTGGTGGTGAAGTTGAGATTTTGTTTTCTGAACAATATAAGCTAGGGAAGTATTTCATGGGAGCAAATGCCTGCTATTAAACCTTTTCTGAACTTAACTTTCATGTTGCATAACATATTTTTAAGTCAACAATTGCAAAAAATGTTATGTACACAGTGACAGCAGTTTAGTAGTTGTTCAGAGAAAAGAAAAGGCTGCAGCCTTTCATCTCCTGTTCACCTGTCACTCAGCTACAGATGGATTATGATGGGATTTGCACTGGATTCAGTAGGCGGAAGTTAGACTTCTCACAGTGCAAAAGATGGCAATCATTTTTCAGAGATAAAGTCTTACTTTTGTGGGGATTTTTTGATTGTTTTCATTGGATTTGCTTGTAAAGGCACCAGATTTGCAGGCAAAATGTATTCTGACTTCTTTAAACAGCTCTACAAAGTTGGGCTGAAGTCCAAAAAAAATTCAAACCAGAATGGTTTACCTACTCATTATTTATTATGTGTCTAACTGTGTAATCATATGCCCTGTAATCCTGTTGTGCTCTCTGTTGTCTAACACTGATGCAAGACTTTTTGAAAATAATTAGAGAGGACAGCCCCCACACCCTGTATTTCTTAAATTCTCTCTCCCCGATCTTGTAAGAACATCTGCAGTCGCACACAGTCCATAGCTGATTCAGAAGACTGCAAGTTGACTCATGCTCTTTTGGAAGGGGTGCAGAATATATGGACCTACACTTAATAGTTTTTTAGTATTCCCTGTCTGGAACATGCTGGTCCATACTGAAGTTAATTTAGAAAGTCCTCTTAACTTACTGAAGTGAAAGAAAGGGAAATTATATCCCTTATGGGCGGGTCAGGAGATCAGAGTTACTTCGCCGTGATCTTTCTGCAAACCCTGTTGAGGCAGTGGTAGGTTTCTCTTAATTTTACTTATGCCTGAGTCTCTTCTGAAAGCATGAATTCTCTCTGCACATGATACTTTTCAGAGGAAGAAGATACATTGTAAACGGGATTAAATAAAGTCTTAAAAAAAATGCTCCTTCTGAGCCAAATGCCATCTTTCCTATTTCTCTGAGTAAAAAAATCACTCAAGAAATTTAAAGTCTGCTTTGTAAAACTGAGAAACAAGTATTGCTTTTAACATGCAGGAGCTTTGTTTCTCTAAAGTGTAAAATGGGGACATTTTAGTGCATTCTGAATGGCATAAATAGTTTTGAATATTTGCTGTGAATCTGTAAATATTTTCTTAATCTGAAAGTTTGCTACATTCAGGCTTATTCATTCCACTTTTATCTCCCCTCAGAGACTTTGCATATAATTTTATTAGCTTCATTGTTTCATTTTTATTACCATCACTGTAATAAATGAAATCAATTTGACAGCAGTGTATAAACTGTCCTCCTCTGCACTGTGCCTTATTCTGTCAAATAAGAGTGAAAGCACTGGTGATTTCATTTAACAAGGTCAATTTTTGCTTGGCCATCTGTTACCATTTTTTGCAGTCTATTTACCACCCCAGGAGACCTCTGGTTAGAAGCAAACTTTCTCTTTTTTTCTTTGCCCCCCCAACACCTTTTTTCCTTCTTCTTTTCTTTCTTTGAACAAGGAAGAAGAGAGAACCTCAGTCTAAATGCCTTTACACCACAAAGCTGGCTGCTTTTTGAAAATGGCAAAGCATCCAGACTGGCTAAGTATCTTGCAAGACTTACTGCACTGTTTCTCTCAACTAAAATAATGTTATGTTTTCATGTGTATGTATTTAGGGAAGGGGGGGGGAAACAGGCAGTGCAAATGGCTGTGAAATGCGTTTTGTAACTGCAGGTATTTGCTGTCTCTTTCAGTGTCTGTGATGGAGGCCCCCACCCCCAGCTCCCTGCACCTGAGTGACTGGCAGAGAAGTTACTTTGCTATTACCTCTGACACCTGCACACCCACACAGAAGGCAGATGAGTACCGTGCCAAAATCCTGCGTATTCAGTATGCATGGGCAAACTCTGAGATCTCCCAGGTCTGTGCTGCCAACCTGTTCAAAAAGTACGCGGAGAAATACTCTGCAATTATTGACTCTGGCAACATGGAGACTGGCTTGAATAACTACGCGGAAAATATTCTGACTTTGGCAAAGTGTCAGCAAAGCGACAGTGACAAGTGGCAATCTGCCTTGACAACAGATAATGTATTTGAATTAAAGTGTGTGCAAGAGAGGATGCAGTCTGGCAAAATTTTCCAGAGCTCTCAGATGGCACCAGCAGATGCCTGTGTACGAGCTGATAAAGGGGTCAGTGCCTCCGCTGCTCCAGCTCTTTCTAAACTCGGTGTCTTTGGCAGTGCAGGAGAGACTGAGCTCTGTGCTGGCTCAGCAAAATGTGCAAGTCAGGGACCAGATCTCCTGGAGCATCCCTCATCTTCAAGGTCTCTTCAAAGCAGTGTGCCTCCTGTGACCAAAACTTCAGATACACTTCCTGCTGCTTCAGGCTCTTTAAGCAAACAGGTTCATCCAGGTTTCCAGGCAACTCCCCTCTTTGGAATTAAAGAAGCTACAAGTAGTGGTTCTCTGAAAATGTCAAGTAACTGTTCTGCTGGACAAAATCTGTCTCTTTCTAATCAGTCATCTGTACCTGCATGGTCTGCAAGTTCTGGGAAAAGAAAAGCATTCTATGGTCTGACTGATGAAGGCAGCACAGTTATTCCTAGCCTTGCTCCGTGCCAGCCTCCCATTACTACAGAAGCCAGTAGTTTTTCAGGGAATAGAAACAGAAAGGAAGAAAGCAGTGCTCCAGGTTTTAAAACTGCAAAAGAACAGCTGTGGATGGATCAGCAAAAGAAATCTCAAAACTTGCCCCAGCATGCACCAGTCCTGTCATATGGAGGTGTAAAAAAATCCCTGGGTGCAGGCAGGTCTCGGGGTCTGTTTGGCAAGTTCGTTCCTCCAGTTCCAAAACAAGATGGAAGTGAAAATGGAGGAGCACAGTGTAAACCTCATGCAAGAGGAACAACAGATCCATTGCTGCCTGTAGATGAACGGCTGAAAAACGTAGAACCAAAGATGGTTGAACTCATTATGCACGAAATCATGGACCATGGGCCTCCGGTCAACTGGGATGACATCGCTGGAGTTGAATTTGCCAAAGCTACTATAAAGGAAATAGTGGTCTGGCCTATGCTGAGGCCAGACATCTTTACCGGGTTGCGTGGTCCTCCTAAAGGAATCCTTCTCTTTGGCCCTCCTGGGACTGGAAAGACTCTCATAGGCAAGTGCATTGCATGCCAGTCTGGAGCAACTTTTTTTAGCATCAGTGCCTCTTCCCTGACTTCCAAATGGGTGGGTGAGGGGGAAAAGATGGTCCGTGCGCTGTTTGCTGTGGCACGGTGTCAGCAGCCAGCAGTGATTTTCATCGATGAAATTGATTCTTTGCTGTCTCAGCGGGGAGAGGGGGAGCATGAGTCATCGAGAAGAATAAAAACTGAATTTCTAGTCCAGTTAGATGGGGCGACAACTTCCTCTGAAGATCGTATTCTAGTGGTTGGAGCAACAAATCGGCCCCAAGAAATCGATGAAGCTGCCCGAAGGAGACTGGTGAAGAGACTGTACATCCCTCTCCCTGAAGCCTCAGCCAGGAAGCAGATTGTTACCAATCTAATGTCAAAGGAGCACTGCTCCCTAAATGAAGAGGAAATCGAACTCATAGTTAAGAAATCCGATGGGTTTTCTGGGGCAGACATGACACAGCTCTGCCGAGAAGCTTCTCTGGGCCCTATCCGCAGTCTGCAGTCCATGGACATTGCAACCATCATGCCAGAGCAAGTGCGGCCCATCTCTTTTCTGGACTTCGAGAGTGCCTTCAAGACTGTGCGGCCCAGCGTCTCCTCCAAGGACCTGGAGCTCTACGAAACCTGGAACCAGACATTTGGCTGTGGCAGATGAATTGCATTCCAGCTGTTTCACAGGAACATTTCTTTAGCACTGCCACATATTAAACCTGTGGTAATTGGAGTGTCTGCACTTCTTTTTGTGTCCGTCTTCGAATTGAGCCTTCTTGCATTTTACAGGCAGATGTCCAGGCTCTGGCTTGAGGCTTTGCCAGCTGAAAAGACCATAAGGAGCTGCTGGTCACGAGATGAGAAATTGCTGAACACCAGTAACAGCCAGAAGCTGAAAAAGTTTAGATGGCTGCTATGAAAGATGGATGAATTTCACAGATGTTTAAGGAGAAGGTGGTCAAACCTCACATATAATTGAAAGGAGCACTGGGGGAAATCTTGCAAGGCCCACTGTGCTGCATCAGAAGTAGATCCAAGTAGTACCAAAACCATCAATTTTGCATAGGGATGTAGTAAACTGGGAATGACGGGGCAAAGTAGTTAGAAGCACATTGTTTGGGAGGAGACAGGAGCAGAGGGAGTAAGTGTCAAGGTGGATGTGGAGCTGCATGGAAAAATAAAAGGGGATAAAAGGGGAAAGTATTTTGAGCAGTGCTGTTGTCTGACAGAATTGTGGCATGTCACTGCAGTGTATCCCAGCATCTTATTAAAAATTTTCTGATTATTTTCTGCCTGACTTTGCTTTCTGTGCTGCATCAGCATGTGCAGATTTGTTTTATCAGGAGGTCTGGAGAGGCCATGGGTCATAGGGGCTTTAGCATCTGGAGCCAGCCCAGTGTGTTTATGACTAGGTGCTGTAGGGATCCCCCTGTGTGTGCGAACTTCACTAACAAAACTCCCTGGCAAGTAGAAGGAAACCAGCATCTGGAAAGAGCCTGGGTATAAGCCTGGGCCCAGGTATAAGCAGGGCAAGAGGGCTCAGGACCTGGGAACGGATATTTGATGAACTTAAGTCCCATGGCAATGTCTGAAGGCTCCGTAAGTGTGGTGTCCCTGTGGAGCTGGAGAGAGCTGGGGGGGTTGTGTCATGCATTGGTGAGTTCAACCCTCTTAGTCTGGAGATGAGGGACAGGATAGGGCTGTTGATGGATTTATGGGAGCACATTTGCTGTGTATGTGTGTGCTCGTAAAGGCACTGTTCGCAAAGGCACTGCTCCCTCTGTGTCCTTGTGCACGTGTCTGTTCTCAAATGTTTGAATTGGGGGCTCAGCCTCACTCCTGGCTGGACTCACAAGCAGAAACAACAGCTCCATCCATCAAACTAAGATGGAAGATGCCTTACTTGGAGAGTGCTAGGCTGTAGTGATCAGGAAGGAGAAATCCTGTGTCCCAACACTGACTGGGTACCACTGCTCCTTAAAAAATCTTCATGCAGCAATGGTAGAACTTCTGATTTGCTTGTGTTTGGCATTCTTACCTAAGGTATGAAAGAATGCATGGCCTTTTGTTCGCATAACCTCTTCTTGCCCACTGGCTGAACAGGGCTGCCCCTAAAGGGAAAATAAAGGGAAAGCTTTCCGTTGGATTCATTTGTTAGTGGCAGAGCTGGCTGCTCTGGTTTCTGTGCTTCATTTCCAGTTTCTTTTTCTCCTGTTGGGGAAAATACAGAGCTTAAAAGCTAGTCTTACTTAGATTTTTCTAAAAATGGACAAATGCTGTTTAGCTATCATTTTTTTAAAGCCATTTGGGAACTGCAGGGGCCAGGAGACTATAGTGAACCTTGAGTCTAGAATAATTTGGAAGACTTGGAATTTCTTAGAGCTCATCCTGGTTTAAACATAAAGGTCAGTTTTATTCATAGCTCATGTTTTTAGTAAAGTTTGGTATATATTAGAAAAATGTTTTGCAGAGATGTAAAAATTTAGGTATGGGAATTTGTCTTCATTTTTGAAATAATGAAAGGAGAATAATTAGTTTATTTTGTAAGAATAAATGTGTGATGTGCTTCAAACTTTTGTGCCACTTGGGTAAAGATTATGAGATTGTCTTCTCTTAAGAGTTCAGTATTGGAGAGCTATAAACATGTACTAGGTAAGATTTTTGCTCTCTCCAAACATTTCTTTAAATTCATTGCTCAGGCAAGTGAATGAAACACCAGAGAACTTTAATTGTTTGGTAAAACCTGAGGGCTGCTCCAGGGTAATAAATCCCTTATGTATGGATAAATACTTGCCTTATTTATGCTGGGAATTACTCCAGTGTGCTATGTGAGGATTCTGTGGTCATCTGCTTATCTGAATACTCACATTTTTATAGAAATGGCTCTACAGAAGGACCAGTGAGAAGGCACATAGTGATAGCCAGTAAAGCTCCTCCTGAGATGACAAGGACTGGGACAGAAGTCCTGTGCTGCTGTATGTCTCCTGCAAAGTGGAACTTGTGAAAGAGAGAAAAGGTAGAACCACAGCACTAGACAAGAATGTTCTTCCTCCTGCTTGTTATGTTATTCATTACTTAGCCCTCTCTTGAATTATATGAACATGCCTTTTTTTTTTTTTTTTTTTTTTAAGAAACATAGAAGTAGTGAAAGGGGACATTAGGTGAAGTTTATTTTCTTTTAGTAATGATGCAGGTAATATGGCCATCTCTTCAGCCATCTAGCATTATTCAGGCTTTGCTGCAGGGCTCACAAGTCAGCAGGACTTCCAATGTTATCCAGCATGTGTTTCATAACCCGCTATAACAGAGCCACCACACAAGCCATTAGACTGCCAGTAATATAATTTCGCAAAATATAGAAAATTGCACATGATTGTAATTTAAGGGAAATGGTGCAGATAAATCCACTTTAATGGATCTGTTTAGTGTATGCAGAAACCTATGCATATTATTTATTCTTTTTGGCTGGCTGAACTTTGGAAGAAGAAATGCAGGACTCTCCTCTGGTTTTTGGTTCAACATTTGACGCGCAATCTCTTAGTTTCTTTTAAAGGTAAATAATTGCAGTCCTGGAAAAGTGAGGTCTCATTAATAAGCAAGGCAATTTAGAATCTCCATTTTCTCAGTGCATCTTGTATTTGACTTAGCTAAATTGTCTCAGAACAGTATAAAATCCCTGGGGATTTTTCATTTATGGAAAACTGCCAACATGAGTAGGGAAAAAGCTGATGAGGCAGCAATGATCATCACCTGCTAATGGTGAGTGGATGAAAACCAGACTGGCCTCTAAAGCATTGCTAAGGTTGTCCTTTTGAAATAATGCAATTTCTTTCTAATAGAAATTATGGAACTACTCACAAGCCAACGTACCATTGGAAAACAACCCACCAAATAACCAAAAATGACTGTTAAAATTATGATTTTGATGGCAGTGAGAGAATGGTCTTAGCACTTGGATTAATTAAGACTTAGGAGATGCTTTGAACTGTAGCTACACAAGCAATGCTTGCACTTTTCTTCAAACTCATGACTGTGCATTCCTTTGAAATTTAAATGAAAGAGTGGGCTTGGGAGAGTTTTGAAAGAAGTCTCATGAATAGTTTTCTTACCTAAAGGGATACTTTGGCAGGCTAACCTTGGCTAACAGCCAGGTGCCCACCCAGCCCCTCACTCACTTCCTCTCCTCGGTGGGACAGGGGGGAGAAAATAGGATGAGAGGGCTTGTGGGTTGAGGTAAAGACAGGGGGGATCACTCAGCGTGGGGCAAATTAATTTATTGCCAATGAAAATACATTAGGATGGTGAGAAACAGAAGACAAACATTGAAACAAGTCCTTTTTTCCCTGTTGTTTCAAACTCAGCTTCAGTCCCAACTCTTCTACCCTCCCACCTCTGGAATCAGGTGGGTGGGATGTTGCCATCAGTTTCTCACTATGCTCCTTCCCACTCATGTTTTTCTTCTGCACTGCTGCAGGCACTCTGTATATTTAGGAATATCCATCTGCTCTGGCATGGGCTGTCTCATGGGCTGCAGTGTAGATATCTGCTCCACTGTGTTGGAATCAGCTGTGCCCAGGGCAGGGCAGCCCATGGCCTCTCCCCACAGAGGCCAGTCCTGCAGCCCTCCACTATCCAGACCTTCACACCTACTCCCAACATAACTGACTTCGGGTGAACAACTCGCATAACTGCCATGCTTAGTGAAGATACTGGCATAAAATTCCCAAAGTCTAGATTTCTTAGCTTTGCTTTTTAATATTTTATTACCATTTTTTATCTGCAGAAAAGCAGTCATGTAAGGTGCTGTAGCTATAAGCAACTGTAGTACTTAGAGGTCTCTAGTACTTGTGTTTGTCCCATTAGATCAGAAACTTCATATAATCTTGGGTCATGAATGTGAAGTCAAAAGAGTATCACAGAGTTACGGGTCTGGAAATGACTCTTAAGAAATCATCAAATTACTACTTCATGTAGGGTGAATTAATTTTTGTGATTCCTGATGCATGTTTTGCCTAGTTTGTTCTTTAAAAATGTTCAGTACTTGAACAAACCTTAGTCTCTTTTTGGACTTTATTGAATGTTCATTCCCATACCAGTGATACAATCACACTCAGGACTTGGTGTATTCAGTATATGCTGCTATGCAAACACCATCTGATAAATGTGTAATGTTAGCCATTAATGAAGCGGCTTTCTTGCCTGGACTCTTCTTTAGCAAGAGTAAAATTCTTTTCAGTGCCTCATCTTCATTGCTCTGATGCAGAAGTTTTGTGCCTTATCCTGTCTGTATTGCAGATAGACATGGGGAAATGTTGGTCATCCCCTTTGTAGCAGGTACTTAGAATAATTGAGATTTGATGTCATTCGGCATTACAATACTACCTGTACTAAATAAATGTCATTCTTCCACTCTTCTTAATAATGTCCTGTTGATTCGACTTTGATCACTTCTGTTCATGACTCTTCAGCACTGAGATGCCCTGAACAGGACGGTGCTTGCCAGTGGGAAGGGATGAAAGTGGAGCAGAGTAGGACTAAACATGGGTGTAGGGTGGAAGATAGATGAACTCTTTATTGGGACATGATGCTTGTGTTTTCAGTTTATAGGTCATTATCAGTTAAGTTGTTCTGTAGTTGCTGTGTTTTCCCATCTTTCCCAGCTTGGTTTCAACACAAAAGTTACGCAGCAGAGATTCTTTCATCACATAGTCACTAACGAATACATTGTCACTGTGGCAGGAAAGACCCATGTGAAATCTCTGATATACCTTATTGCTTGTCTGTAGCTGCACTTTGATTATGGTTTTACAACTAATTGGGCACCGGTGCTTCAGTAATTTAATAATTTCTATTTTCAGACAATATCACACCAGACTCACATCAGGTATGTCCTGTGTTCATATTCCCATATTGCAAAGGCACCTTACTTGTTCTAGAGGGATATTAGGCTGTTTTCTTGTGGTGAAGATGGAACAGCAAGCAAAAGGCAATTTTGTTTTCTTCCTGACCCTGAGGGTCGAGAAGAGTGACTGAAGGCTGCAGGGATGCTGTAAAGACACCAAATCTTTTTGGCTGGCAGAGAGATGATGTGGTGCTTCCTCACTGCAGGTTACTGCCTTGTCTTCACCCGAGCATGAATGGAGTCATTAGCTGGTCAGGGAAGGACAGGAACAGAAAAGGGGAGCCTTGAGCTGTCCAAGCACGAACAGGGGCAAGGCTGCTGTTTGGTTGTAGCTGCACAACCATGTAGTTCATCCTGCCTTGCATGTGTGCAGCTGAGGTTGTGTCTCAGATTCCCAAACAACTCCCTAAGCCCAAGAGTGCTGCTCTCTTTGGGTTGGACTGGTTTGTAGTGTTCATGGGTAGAGTGGCATCTTGGGTTTTGTCATGCTTCTGCCCATGTCACACCTTCCTTTGGCTGTGGGCATGTGCAGTGTAATCCAGCACCCAAAAGAGAAACAGCCGGGCTGTTCTGAGGCTTTTCACCAAAGCCACATGAGAAAAGCGTCCAGGAGCTGAGGCTTTCCTTGAACTGTACTGATAGAAAATTAGAGTTTCAGATTAGTTTGCCTGGTTTTAGAACTGGAATACTGCAATCTGAAGTTCACACTCGGTTCTGTAAAGTGGAAACACCTGGGCACACGAAATTAAATGGCCAGTCTGCTAATGCATTGCTTTGAAAGAGGATTGTGTATTCACAGGGAAAAAAATAATGCTGGCTTTTTTTCAGGAATAGATCACAAAATTCCAGGCAGTGGCTTGTGAACATTCCTACCCAATTCTTGCAGGTTTTGAGTTCTGTACTATGAGTTAAGACATAATGAGAGATGAAATTGCCTAGGCTTCTGCTTTTAAATTTAGTGTTTCCTATGATTTTTTTTTAACTCTACTGATATTAGTAAAATTGTCTCTCTATAACTTTTTACCTACAGCCAAAGGAAAGTATGTCTCTGACAGTTGAAACCAGTTACCCCTAAACCTGTTATGCAGAGTAATTTTGATTAGTAAATGTCAGCAGTTAGAAATATTACTCAGTGGTGATTAAGACCTACAAGACTGTTTTCTCCTTTTCCAAATGAATAATTTTATTTTGTGACACTTACAGCTACTGACTGCTTCTCCTTGTGGATCTGATGTAACCAATGAGATTTCTTACAAGAGTTGTCATGAAATAGCTTGTGCACATGTACTTAATTCAATATTCTGAAGAAGCAGAACCTTGCTCTTCATTATTATTTCACCTATGGATTTTTTTTTCCAAATGTGAAAAGAAAAAAAAAAGAAGAGGAGTGAGATATCGACATGGGGAGCCTGAATGCTCTTGATATATTGTAATTTTTTGCACACCAATTATTTGCACTACAGAATGGATATAGATCTGGTGTAGTGAAGAATATAGTCATTTACATAGAATTATAGAGACCCCCTGATTTTTCTTAAATGATGGAGAATATTTTTTCCAGAGAGGGCATGAACTCTGGAAGCTGATTTCTGCAAGCTGTTCTGGTGCCAGCTACTCTTATAAAAAAGAGAGAGAAAATTAAAAAAGAATCAACAGAGAAAATGGAAAAGTGTTGTGGGGAAATTGATTATATGTAAAGATGCAAAGTAACATGTATGCTTTTGAGTTATTCTGTCAATGATAACATACTTGTCAATACCTCTCAAAGGCTTAATGTTATATAAAAGCATACACCATTTAGTGTTGGTGGCACGAAACAGAAAAACTCCACTTTCAAGAAGGTCACAGAAATTCTGGGCTGGTATAGCTACAACTGGAGAGGAAGAAGAGGTAGAAAATATGCTTGTAGTGACAATTTGGTTGTGGGTCTGTTATTTTCTGAACCTCCCTTGTGGGTTTCTTTCAGTGATTTTAATGCTAAATTTAAAAGGCTCCACCCTGTGCAATGTGGTACCTTACTGTCATATGACTGTGAGTCTTAGAGTTGACTGAAAAAAATTAAATGTGATAATTGAAACATTGTGATATCAAAAGTAATTCCAAAACCAGAAATTTTGCACCAAAGAAATGCAAGATCAAATTTTCAGAAACTTTTGCTGTCATCTGCTGAAAATGTACACTAATGTTCCCTATGTAAATGTCTCAGAAGGGACAAGGCTGAGCACTCTGAACGCTGCTCCATTATGATTTCATTCATGAAAATTATTTTTCATGTGCTTTTAAAAATAGTTATGGTACGGCAACACCCCAAATAGTACAAACCCCTCCACTAGTCACCCTGGAGTAGGGATAATTCATACCAGGGAATGTTACCTTTGTCTGTAGAACATAATTCCCATGAAAATTTCATCTTTTAAGAGTCTTTATTGCCGTTAAAGCAGTGTAAAAGTAATGTCACTTTATTTATATTGCTACAGAGGGATATAGTTATTGTCCATGGATGAGTCCCAGTATCCTATACACATACGCCTACAACAGCAGGTGGCAATGGCACTGCTGCTCCTCATCATCCACAGGCTGGGGATGTTTTTCACACAGCAATGTCAGCAGGAAAAATTGTGCCATGGGATATGTGAGCTGGATGAGCTCAAATGCTTCAGCTATGCATGCATTTAGGACAGGCTTAGCAAGCCTAAAGGATGCCTTGCTCAGTCTATCCTATATAAGGCCTAGAAATTCATGGAGAAGTAATTATCTACACAAATCTCCTCTGTTTCCAGTAACAGCAGTCTTTTCCAGGGAGAGGAACACCGCTGTAGTGCTGAGTTGATATTTTTTATAGCCTACCAGTAGATGGAGTTCTTTTCCCAAAGAAGTCCATCCAATTTCTTAAGGAAAGCCCAAGGGTAGTCAGTGCTCTGTTTCCCTGTTTTGTCACTTAAAATCATACAGTGTTAATGACTTGTTACTGGAAATTTATTAATTATTTACTGTTTTTTTCACTGGGTGAACTTCAATTTTTAAGATTTTTTTTTTTTTAAGAAGCTATGAAAACCAGCCTGACATCTCTAAGCCTTCTTATTTAACAGAGTATTCTAAAGGAATAATTTTACTTTGTGTCTCAGGTCAACTGGGGCTGGGAAAAGAGGTGAAAATCCTGTCGGGTTGAAACTGATCCTTGATCTTAGGAATTTTAATAACAGAGTAAATGAGCAGATCTGAGCAGTCTTCCAGGCTGAAGATCCTGCAAATGCATTGAAATGTAGATACACAACAGGTAGGTAACAGGATCTGAGTCCAATTAATTCAACAGTCTTAATTCATTTGAGTTTTGGTTGATGGTAAATGGCATTTGTTGCTCTCTTAGTATGGCCTCACAAGTAAAAATCTTTAGTTCAATTGCAATAGGGTCAAACACCTGGCACCACTCTCACCCCAGCGGTGCAGGGACCTTCTGATGCACCTGACAGAACTCCTGTGTGCTGGGTAATCAGTTAACTTTTTGGGTGATCCCTCTGCTATTGTTCCACTGAACTGCCTGGGCAGTGTAGGGCATGCCTGCCAGTGGCCTGTAGCGTAGAGTTTTTGTAACTGAAGAAATCATTTGACTGATTTTTCAGGAGAAATAGTTCTCTGGAGCTGCTGAAGACTTCAGCCCCTTGAGCACATTTCAAGTGAAAATCACTGATGCCATTCCTGATCATTGATCAAGGATATTAAAAGCACATCTTTATTCAGATATAGGTGGCTAATATGGCTCTATCTCCCTGAGTCCTACAGTTTCTCACTTCCCTGCTTTGAGGGTCAGATGCTCTGCAGCCAATTTACATCAATTCCTGGCACTGTTTTTAAAGCAAGGGGGAACAGTGTGAAGTCTCACTTTCTGCCAACAACAGGAAGCGTACGCTCTTTGAGTCAGGCAGCTTGTTTCAGTCGTCCCTCTTGTTGAAACAACAAATTACTGGACTACAGATTTGGTCTTCAATACAGCACAACTCAACAAATCCTTGGAAAGGCAATGTCCCAGAGTGGCAGCAGGGATGGTCAGGGGGAAAACCGTACGCTGCTGCAATTCCCTTTCTCAAAGGGAGTGTTTGCTTTAAAGACCAGTGTCGGAGGGAAGAGAAAGGAAATGATGATAACATCTCTCTCTTGTTCAATCCTATGGTCTGAACATGCTGCTACTGAAATCTTGCTAGGGGTGATGGCTGGAGGAGTCTCCTATTGGCCTCTGGGGTGATGCCATGTAACATAACTGCCCTGCCTATCGAGGCAAGGGGAAGAGGTGCACCCTTGGACCTTGTACTTAATTTTTGTGCCTAAAGCAGGCCAAGGTACTCTGTGGGGTCTGGGAATTTGTTGTGTAGTTTTCTGAGACTTCCATGAGTCAGTCTGAAGTCCTTATACATAGTTAAAATTGAAATTAATATGAGGCTACCGTAAAAATAGATAAATTCTTTTTCTGTAATATGCATCTTTGGGATAGCCCACTGAGCTGGGCCCACTTTTGTATGCTGATCGTATGTGGCATTTTTCCTGTTATTTATATATATATATTTTTTTTTTTCCCCTCCTCACTGCAGTAATGCTTTCTAGAAAGCTAACTGCAAAATCCAGTGTTTTTTATGTCTACCTTCATTACTCCCAGTGTTTTCCTGATGCAGAGACAGGCTTAGCTTAGTATAAAGAAGTCAAGAACTAGTAGGGTGCGTATTCTGAAGCAATTATTCCTTGTATTTTTCTGGCCCCACAAATATTTTTTAATATTGTGTAAATTTGCTTTCCCCTCTCTACTGCCACTAAAACTGTGTGTTGGTTTCCTGTAGGTATTTCCTTTCTAGCTACATGCTAGCAAACTTGTCAAGGTGTGCTGTGGGGCTCAACATCCCTTGTGAGGAAATGTGGTGCTTGGAGGTGCCAAGTTAAGGTTGGAGGCAGATGAATGCCAAGGGCCCGGGCTGGGGTGCTGCCTGCTTTCCTCCTGTGTAGTCCCGTGCACTTGTTGCAGCTTGAATGCTTGAGGAGCTGATGGGCTCCAGCAGGGCACATTCCAGGCTGAGGCTACCAGGTGTGCGCACGCTGGGGAAGGGCTCTCACTGATGTGTTGTCAGGTGGCAGTGGCATTGGTAGAGCTTAGAAATCCAGAGCTGTCTACCCATCTATAGCATAGCGTTTGTTCTTCTTTTCTGGAGAAAAAGCTCCCTAGGATGACCTCAGAAAACACTGAAAGAGATGGGCTGTGTAACTTCCCATGTTAGCATGGTGTGAAACAGCGAAGGGACTTGTCCCTTTGTCCCTGCATGCCTTTTGGAAAGGTTCTGCTGGGAGGTGCTGAGTGGCATCAGCTTCCTTCTTCCCACTGCCACGGAGACTTTACCCTGCTTAATATTAGTACAGTTGAGGGTTTGAGAAGAAGAAAGGTCCTGATACAATATTCATAATATAAAATTATGGAAGTAGCCAGAGACTTAGTAGCAAAAGTACACAGCACAGTAAGATGTGGAAATGATGGGTTTTGAGTCAAATATTTCTCTAATTGCAGAGGAAATTAGGCAAGCAGTTTATATAGGAGAAGCAGAACCAAAAGGAAAGCTTTTAGTTTTCCCCCTTGGCACACAGTTTCTCCAGAGAAGCTGTGGTGATCCTGCAAAGTTTGACAAGGAGGGTGTGACAAGTTCTTCCCTATTTTCTGGAAATCCCACCCTCTTTCCACAGCTTATCTGAAGTTTCTATTTTGCATGTTGGTACTTGTACAAAATTTCCAGTGAGTGTCCTCTTTTCTGTTGCAAATGAGCCTGTAACTAATGTCCTCATGGGTTGCCTTTTTCTTTTGGAGCTTAATATTTTCACATGGCTATTGCCCTGTTGAGTTTTTCATTTGTGTATTTTTCCCCCCTTTATATAGTTGGGGGAGGGGGGGCAAATAGAGTGATTTTGTGCTGTGCTTTTAAGGCTTTGAAAAGCATCCCAATTTATTAAATTCGTTGGTCCCCTTAAAACTGATATTTGAGCAGAACATTATCCATAGAAAAACTGAGAGAGGGCCCACAGTGCTGTACCCCAGACAGAGGTCCCCTCTCCCAATATTGTTTTCCGTTTTATCTGTGCATCATTTAAAGATGTTTGCAAGGCAAAAGCTGTCTGACCTCAACAACTAATCGTGGAACAGATTATATATCTATATGTTTGGTCAAAATACTCTGTAAATTTAGGCAACATAAGATTATTTCAGTAACAAAGAAGTGCGAGGAAAACTGGCAGCTGTTAGCTAAAAATATATAAATCATTGCTTATTTTGAATTAGACACATGTGGTATACACACACATAGTATATGTTCACGCACATCCTCCCACACACGCACTTTGATGCAATCTGAACGCTGAATTATTAGACCTGTGGTCTGGTTTCAATTCTTAGCTGTTAGTACAAGGGTCTGCAAATGAGGGTACCTGAGTTTGCTGCCTACTGAAGAGGAAACCTAGTCTGTGGCTGGACAATAAACAAGTGTTAGAAGACCTGACTCCCAATCCTGATTTTGTGAAAAACTTACTGCATTATCTTGCGTAAGGAATTCAGGGCACTTTTTTTTGTGCTACAATTTCCCTTTCAGGGAAGGGGAAGGATGTAATTGTTTCACAGTAGTGCTGCTGTTTACCAGCTTTTCAGAAAATATATCTTGAATTTTGGAAAGTATAGAATAAAGTTAAAGATAACAGAAAGAAAGGATAATACTTTCCGGTTCCAAGTAATTTCCACTTACTGTGATCATACACACATACAACAACCCCAAGTCAACAGAGCTACCACACCTGCTGTATTTGAAACAAAAATGAGTATTCTTCAGAACTGTGTATATCCAGAGACTGAGTTATTAAGAAACAAGAAATTTTATTTAACATTAATGACAGCATGAAAGGAACTGTTAAAAAGGATTTACACTACGTGATTCTCCACTGTGTTAGGTATTGAAGAAAAAAAGGAAGTGTGTATGTATAGTGAGAACACCTGCTTTGGCTGTCTGGATTTGGCAGGGTCATGTGGCAGGGTCTCATCACTAAGATCCAAATAAAAATAGTTTTAGCTCACAAATTGATTTCAGGATAATCAAGAGAAGAGGACAACTCTCTCATAGTATAATAGGCACTATAATAGGTGTGCAGCTGTTAAAGGTGGAATATTTTTTATTTCCCTGAAGTGCCCTGGGTTTGGCTTTTTTTAATTCTGTGGTAATAACCCTTATGGTAGACAGTAATTTCTTCACTGTTGAACTCGATGTGTTAATTTTTCCACCCAATCTTCTACCACCCTTCATTTCCCTTCTTGTCTGCCTATCACTTATGGTACATTTCCTCCTACCTTCAATGACCAATGGTTAAGCTATCAAGAACAAGTTAATGAAATTCAGGCAGATGCCTATAATCTCCTTCTCCGGGCTTGGGCTTTGGAATTTTGTTGAAAATATTTAATTTTAGATGACTTATTCTATTGATACATGTATTTCACTGTTTTCCTAAAACCATTCCAGCTTTTCTTCTTGTGTATCTCTACTTTTTCTGCTGATCAGGGTCCCATCCTTTTTTAAAGGTCAGTTAAGCACAGTGTAGTTGTGACTCAGGGAGAAACAGCTGGATGTGTGTGAACCACAGGATCCGTTGGTACTGTGTGTGCTTCAGCAGCTGGAGTATTTTCACTCAGGCTTACCCTGGTTCCTACAGTAGAAATTCTCTTGTCAGGTTACTACCATAATATCAGCGTTAGACCTTATAAAACTGGTTTGTGTCTCAGCCTCATTTACAAAGAGATGGTGAGACAGATGTTTCCAAAGCAGAAGTAATCATTCTAATTTGTACCAATATTTAATGAGTCCAAAAAACCCCCTACATACGTGTATGTGTTAAGTGCAATTCCCATGTGCATTTGCTAGACTATGCAAATCAAATACCATATATATTATTAGCCTAGAAATAAGTGACTGGATGCAATGCAAAAAGAAAGAGTTGGTGAATTTTTCAGAGTTGGACCTGGGGAGGTAAATCACATATGTGCTATGCTAAAAAAAAAACCAAACCAACAAACAAACAAAAAAACAACAGTAAAATTCATGTAACAATGCTTTGGTTACTGCCCACAAATATGTTTTCAGCAAGTATTTACACCCTCTTCTTTTTCTTCAATACAATGGAGAATAATTCTATATTCTCTCCTGTGGAGACACTCAGGAATCTCTGTAAAATGATAAAGGTACATTTTTGTACCCTAAAATTATCAGCAAAACAAACCTGGAGTGTTTGAATGCAGATTTGAACCTCCCTTAATGTTAAGAGATCTTTGGATCTCTGTTTTCATTTATATGATGTATTAGGGCTGTAGTATATTTAATTCTTGCCAATGCAACAGTGACACTATAAAGTAAAAGCTGCATTCGAATTAACATTATTATGTCCTTTGACTTAAAATAAGGAGGAGTAGAAAGAGAAACCTCTCTTTTACTTATAGTGCATCATATCTATTTGTTAAACTGCACCTTCAATATTCAAGCTATTTTCCCAGCTTTTTGGTCAGCTGCATGCAGGGCTGGCAGGTGCAAAGGCTCCTACAGGTTGCTGAGGCTTTGCAGCCAGAGCCCCCTGCTCCCCAGGGCAGTGGGGAGAGATGCAAGGCTCCTCTGTTGCCCTTGGCTCTGCTCTTGGTAGTAAGGAGCTTACAAGGGACAGTAGCCCAGGCTTGTGGTGTGCCTGTATCCAGACCCTATGAATTTTGGTGCATGTAAATAGAGGATGTTAGCTCAAGCTCAGTTTTGCTGCTTGCTCACAAGTTTATGGACTTCAAATTGAAAAATCAGAACACACTTGAAATTAGTCACTAAAATGTCAAGTGATTGAACATACATCAGGGTTTTGACCCCAAAAGCTTCAGTAGAGACCTTGTGAGTCCTCCCTGCCTGTATCAGAGGTTTCCCTAGAAGAAGCTGAGAGCAACCCCAGGCCAAAAGTAAGGTCAAATTTAAAATTTAATCTGGATGAACCTTTAGTGGGAAACAAGAAGTGAAAACTGTCAACTGTGCCCGGATCCATTCAGATCTCTTCTAGGGACAGTTTTGATACCAAATTATCCTTGTTATGCAAAGTTCCTCACCAACCGGCTGGTTCCCAGTTATGCATGGGGAGGAACGGTGGCCACATCTGCTTCCCGTTTTGCCCTTTCGGAGACGAGCCATCTGTTTGGCCTCATCCCGAACAGCCTGCTCGGGGCTGATTAACTTCCTCACCCCCACCAGCCCCAGGCTCACTGTCTGCTGCAAGGTGTAGATTTTTTTTCTACTTTTTTTTTTCTTTTTTCTTCTCTAACTGCTCATAAACCAGAACCTTCACTTCTCTCCCAAGGGACAGGAAGGCGTTGGTTTGTGTGATTTGCAGCCGCCACCCGTGGCAGCAACAGCAGCAGCTGCCCTCGTTTCATACATGTGGTCAGGACAGATAAAACCAGGAATAGTTCTATGTCCTGGGATGGGCTTTAAAGCAGTGAGAACTTCTTTTATATGAAAAGAAAAAAAAAAAAAGTTGTAATGTTAAATGCAGCAGAAGTCTCACTGCATTTAACAGGGATCTGTTCATTTAGCAAGAGAGGTTTCAGTCACGCTCGCTGCAGCCTTTTTTTTTTTGTTTAAATGTGATGAACTCCTGCCACCTGAAGCCTGGCTTTGGGTTGCTCTCTCCCATCTGTCCCATTTCCAGTGCAACACTGCAGATTTTTGTCCCTCCTGTTTCCTGCATGCTCATATTCTGGCCATTAGAGCAGGATTTTAGAAACACTGCACGTCTGCCTCTGCTAGTGACTTCGGTCAGAATTGCATGTTCAGCAGCTCCCAAAATTCAAAGTCTGTGTGTCCCAAATAAAGGTGCATCAAAAATTAAAATTTAGAAACTGGGATAATGGACCTCCTGCTAAGATTAAGATTTCTGTTGCCTTCCACAGGCCCGGTCTGAGGAATGTTTTTCTTTCATGACACAATTGGACCAAAATTTGTTCTCGTGTAGCATTTTCCTTCCAGAGAAGAGGCCGCCTGCGTTGCATGCTGATGGACACTACCTGGCTAGTCCATAGCTGGGAAGGATGCCCTGAAGCTCTGACCCACAAGACTGGCATGAACATTTTTTTCAGACACCAAACATGTTGATTTTCCAGTTGCCACATTTTCAGCTTTTCAAACTGTCGGTGCTGCTGCTGAAACTCAAAGCTTTCAGTGAAAGCTTTTCCTTTATTTTTGATCATGTCCCAAGCTGATAAAAGCAGTGCAATATTCACAGTACATTGGCAAAGTCAGGAGAATTTGTAACTCCTTTTCCCCCAAATAAGATGTTGAATGATTCACACATACACCCCCAAAAATACGAAATTGTGACATTATCAGGTCTGTATGCTCCAGATCTGGCTCTGAGTTCTCATTTGGTATCTACTAAAAGAATTATGTGTGTTTTAGTATATTTTGTGATTTCAAAACTATTGATTGTTGAGCACTTGTTAACAGTTTTGGTGTTTAGATGCTTATGTATGGATTGGGAAGCCCTTCTGGGGATTCAAGGCTGAAAATACCTCTGGTAGTTATAGGTTTTGTCTGTGCAACGATTTGTATCTTGGCACCTACCATAGTTTCTAATGTAGTATAAGCAAGGTATTGGTGTAGAAGAAAATATAAATATGATGATTTGAAGGAAGTCTTTGAAACATAATAGACAGATGCCCAGAATATTATGCAATCTTGCATTTAAATCTGTGGATGTCTCTATTTGAAGTTCAAGGATTTAATAACCTTGATTGAGATAATTACATTCAGTCTGGTTTTTTTTTTTTAAAAATATTATTATTAAACAGACTACTTTTTTGCAGGAGAATTACCTGCTGAAACAGAAATTTGTAGTTTGTTTCATTTACTGAGAACTAGCTATGATGGGGAACAAAGGAATTAGGATGTTAGTTCCTTCTTAAAGAGAACTAGTCATAGTTTATGACAAAACCATATCACATAAACTTAAGGAAAATTTAGATTTTGGAAACTGTAAAAGAATCAATTGCAATATCTTTAGAGTTTGGGTTTTTTTTGTTGTTGTTGTTTTTTTTTTTTAAATCTCAATTTATTCATAATAATACAGTTTTACAAATGGAAATATTTCTAAAACTTTATAAATGGTGCTTTTTCTAAGCAAAACACAGATTCTTGTTTGCATTAAATATGTGATGTGAAATTTACTGTACTCAAATCTGAAGGGACGCCCACAGAGAAATCACCTTTGTTATGGCAAATAGTAGAAATAATTTCTCTGTGTTTTATTTTGAATTACTGTGACTCTACATGCAGAGGTAATTGTCTTCTGTAATGACTTTGGCTGGCTGGCGAGAGGGAAGGATAAGAGGAGAGTGCTGGAGACAACCTGCTCAAAAGTGGCTGCTTGCAGGAGCTGTGTGAATTTTTCAGGCAGGGACGCTCCAGGTAGCAGGCTGCCAATTTAGGACTTGAACTTCAGCTGGAACTGGCCCAGCAACGCTGTCTCACGTAGGTGGGGAGTGTGGGGTGATGGCTCAGCGTGGCTTCTTTTGGCCACAAAGGATGGGTCGTGAGGACGGCGTGGACGGGCTCCCCGAGGCGTGGGCTGTGGGTGCAGCAGCAGCAGCAGTGGAGGTCCTGCTCGAGGCTCAGCGCTCCCTGAGCCCGCAGAGCTCTGTCTACCTGCACCTCACCTCAGACTGTGACCCCCCTGAGTCACCACCCCACTGACATACGGCCTCCAGCTGTGCCAAACAACTGCTGCACCCACCAACACAGTGGCAAAAGTATTGAGGGGCTTGGGGTTTTTTACATTGTTCTTTTGTCTTAAAAGATACATCTCACTTTGCAGACATAATTTAATAACATTTCCAATTTTTATGAAATTTGCTTTTTTTTTTTTAAATACAATATTCTCAAAGAAAAATGAAGTTACAATATAAAACCACAGAAAAAGAAAAAGAAGCAAAATGTGTAAACACAACTTTTCTATTAGAAAAGGCAATGCCTGGGGAAGGACTGGGAAGCAGTTATTTTTAACTTTTAAAAAACAGATATAAACTTAAAGCCACTCACATATTTACTCCTTTTAAAGTTCAGCTAAGCCTTATCAGGGTATTGCACCGTAGCAAGAAAAGAGAAAAGAGGAGGTTACACTAAGCTAGTTTTCTGAGGGCACAGTTTGTTTTGATGTACACAGACACAACATCCTATTTTCATGCCATCCTTGCATAAGTTCATAAATAAAATTATCAAAGCACTTGTTTCTAAACAAATTGAAGATGATTTTGTGCAAAAGAGAAAAAAAAAAACAAAACACTGGAAAAAAAGAGCAAACTTAAGAAAGCCCTTTCATGAACAGAGAACGCCATTTGCTCCCGCCTTTAGACGATACCCTCTGATACACTGTGCCTGAACATAGTTACTTATACTACTGTACTGTTTAATATACAACATCAACATATTCTGTTATAGTATAAATAAGAAAATTCCAGAGCCAGGAAACAAACCCACTGTGACTGACAATGCATCATCATGTCATATAAACCATTTTCGATCTATACACACATAGATATGTATATAAAATATTAATGATACACAAAGCCATAGACAGGACATGTGCATGTCAGCAAGAGATGTGACACAGAGATTCGGACATGTGCATGTGTGCACAGAGATGTTGTGAAGGCAGCGAACCTACCCAGTAATCAGAAATCACATTTCAAAGCCACATTCAAGGCAGTCTTGAACTCCACTGGAGCTATGCTTGTTTACATGGTTCATCAATGTGGCGTTACTTATGTTGGATTTTGGTAAAAGTAAAGAAGCAAAACCACCTGAGTAAGCTTCTGTCCCCCTCTGCTTTATGGCCTGGGGTGTCTTAAAATAAAGGGTTAAAAAAATTATGGCATGGGGTATACAGTGACCCTAATCTTAGAAGAGCAGGAAAGAGGTGTAAGAGCAGAAAAAGCAGAAAGTTTCTGTACAGCCAACACTTGATCTCACATAACACTTTGCAGCAGGGCTGGGAAATTACTTTGTCCCCTCCTGGATGGTATTGATCAAAACTGGAGAGGGACAAGAACAGCTGAATATATCCCTACCAGCTATGAAAAATGAATCTGTTTCAACTGTATTTAAATTAAAAAAAAACAACCAAAAAACAAAACAACCAGAAACTCATGAATGTAAGCTCCCCCCTTGAAGGTTCTCTTCAGGTTATTTCTAAACAAAATATTTGATAATACCTTGTTGCAAGGTACAATCTGTCTTGAAGCTGAATATGTAGCAGGCATTGATGAGAAAACCACAACTGGGGCATGAAAGTGGCCAGCGATTCCTTGTGCCCACCCCCACGCAGTGTCTCAGGCTGGAAGGTAACAAGCAATAAAGTCTCAACCGAGCTATAATGTGGGAGTAGAGGGATCAGTAAAGTCCCTTAAGGCAACCGAGCTCTAATGTGGGAATGGAGGGGATCACCTTTGGGTCTCTAGTTTATACTACTAATGTTCTCACTGCTGTGGGTCTGTGCACCAGTCTGTGCCCATTCATACACCACACCCAGCTCTGGTGACAGCTACTGCACTGTCAGAGGCACATTCAATGTGAAAACACTGCTGTGCCCACGTGTCAGGTGAAGCAAGTTGGCATGAGCTGGCATGAAAAGCTAAGGCATGTACAGCATGCCTGATATAGCATATATTTGTAATTCATTATTTCATCAGTATCTTTCCTCTAGCTTGTGTTGTTGCTCCTGACTTACACCTGCAAAAGTGAAAGCAGAAGGAGGAACTCTGTGTGCCTGTAATAGTATATGTATATAGGAAATGTGTATCAAATATAGCTACAAGTATCAGGCCAAATAGGCCTAGATACAAGCAGTTCATGGTCACATCAATTTTTTTATTATAAATACATGTGCTTGCAAGCATGTGTGAATAGAAAAAGTGTAAATGTATGACAAGACTGCTAGTCTTATTAGTTATTTGATTGGGGTTTTTGCAAAATATGCATTTATTATGCAGAGTGGAAGGCTTGATACATTGTTACTAAAATGGATTATTTTTATGGATGTTGCCCAGGAAGTATTGCAGCACCGATGACAGACTTTTATGCAGCTGCAAAAATTTCTTTTTTTGCCCAGTCTTAAAGTATGAGGGTGTTCAGGGAGAGAAATATTTGGAAGAGGAAGCTAAGTAGAAGCTTTAATAAAATGTATATTATTTTATATCAGCTGTGTTTGTGGTTAAAATCTATTTGTCATGGAAGTTTTAATCTGAACTGAAGTTACAGTATCTGCAGCAGAACCCACCGTGGAGAAAGCTTTTGGAGGACTTTCCTGCACTCTGCAAATTGCTGCAGTCTCTGGTCTCCCTTCTGCAAAACTCACCATTTTTTTAACCTTAAGATTAGTTCCACTGAAGTAAAAGTAACTCAAAGCACATAGTGAAATGACTAAGTGAATAGGAAGTCAAGGTTCTCAGCACCTTTGTGGGGCTTAGTCCCTCATGAAACAGCAAATGCCAGGAAAAAAGAAGGCAGTTGCAAATTTTGTCTGATTGGTTTAATTAATCTCAGTGCTTTAAAAATAATTAAGTGCAACACTTACAAGTAGAGCCACAAAATCTACAGAAGGACATCTTCTGTGCAAGCAAAATGGCATTTTTTTTTTTATATGTAAGAGTGGGACATTTGGATATTTTCCAGACAGTTAAAAAAGATGAAAAATATGTATAAGGAGACTTTCCTCACACATATATCTAACTAGTGCTTTTCTCAACTGTACATCATACTTTTCTAAATAACAAAAACTTTAAAAAGAAAGAAAAATTAAATACATTGTAACTTGTTTATGCAGAGAGAGGAGGGGTTGCTTAAAAAAAAAAGTGGGTGTTTATTGGATAGGAAGAGAAAATATTTATTCAAAGAAGAGCCAACAATATCCTTTTTCTATACATTAAATGCAATTTATACTTCACAGAGTATATTACAAGGGTGTTTCTTCTATCTTTCACATTTTTGCCCACCTGCCTAGAGACACAAACAAGGTCTGTTGTGATGTCAATACCAGTAGCACCCTTGCAGGTGGAAATGTTCTACTTTGGACCACCAAAACAACTCAGAACCTTCTGGCTGGGTGGTCCTGTCCCACTCCAGCTGTCCGTGAAGTCATCTGAGATGGGCCTCTCCTTCTTTAGTTGAGTTCAATCTTCCCAAAAGAGTCAACTAATACCAGGAAGTCAAAAAACATACGTGTGGCAGAAGAACCCTGCGCTCAGAGTGTTAAGAGAGAAAGCTTGGCCACTCCTGCCCTGTTGTGTCCTCATCACATTGTGTCCTCAACCACTGTATCCTTGGCGTGGTTAACAGTTCTGGCAAGGGAGGTTTGCAAGAAGCATCAGTTAAGGGAAGGGCTTTCAGCTATGTGACTACAAAAGCTCCTACTTACATTACTAAAGGTTTTTTGTGATCAAACATTTTCAGTAAAAACTCCTTTTAGAAAACTGAGTTGCAATGCATGCTACCAAAACGAAATCTCTTTTCTTGTGGGAAAAAATTGCTGAACTTCTGATTCTCTTATTACTTCTACTGTCCAGCTGACTTGTGCTTTGTTGCTGTCATGGCTCGTGCAGCTCCAGTAACACAGCAGTTGAGGTTATATCTGTGCCAGAGGAGTTTTAACTCATGTGGAAACGGTGCTCCCCTCGAGTTATGTGGGAAGAGAATTCATACCTGTCCTGGCTATGGTAGCCACACATGTTGCATTCAAAAGGATCACGGAACCCGTGGCAACCCATATGGATCGTATACATCACATGATCCAAGAAAAGGACTCGACAATGTTCACACTTGTAAACTTTTACTTGCTCCCCATTGCTGCTGATCACTTTGAAAGCATCCTGGGAATTGTCAGTACCCGCTCTCAAGACATCATATTGCCTGTTTTCTTCTTTTATAGAGATGCCATTTCTTGCATGGGGACCTATGTGATTTGTCAGGTAGATCAAACCACTGCGTTCCTCATTATTGCTCTCTGTATCTGTTGAGTCTTGGCAGCTGTTGCTGGGAGAGGCATCTCGTTCAGAGGATACAGATTTGGCTTTGGAAAGCAGCAACAAGTTTTCCACTGTGCTGTCCTGAGGAAGGCTGGAGCGAACCTGATTGTCCCCGAGAGGTTTGTGGAGCTGATACATGGGGCTGATGATGGGCATCACCTCAGAACCCCCCGGCGGTGTCTGGACAAGGGGACGCAAGGACTCTGCCCCCAGATAACTGATGGCATTATTAATGGCCTGGTCAATAACGTGCGTCTGCATGATCTCATTCTCCTTCTCATAATTGGTGGTGGCATCATATGGAAGATCGGGCAAACATTTTTCACCTGCAGTGACAAACAGTGAGGAGTCAGAGGGTTAATTTCTATGTAATTAAGGAACTGAACATTATGGATTAATAAACTGTGGAAGAAGAGAGTTGACCAAATCCACCTCTGAAATCCACCTGAGGTATTCACAGTTCTCTAATACAGCCGGTCAGAAAAACTGTGGGTTGGTGAGGATTTTTTAGCTTGCTAAATAATTTGAGTGCTTTGGAAAAGCAAATGGATGAAAACAGATTCTGGAAATAATTATATGGGGACTCAGGGAAGCTATGGCCTGAGCGCTTCATTGTCTCTTTCTCCTTTCTAACTGGAATCCCTCATCTGCCTCCTACAGTGAGCTGAGGCATTGCCTTTGTGGTTAGAGAAGCCAGTGTACCAGCACAGTCACAGCGAATCTGGCTCTCATGCTTCAGAGCATGAAGCATATTATCAATTTTTCCCTAAAGTATTACATTGTATGTTTTAGTCTTAGACCTTCAGTTCCTCAGAAATAACCCAGATTGCAATGTGGACACATGTAATTTTGAAGAAAAATCAACAAAAATTTTACATTTTGTACAACTACCACCCCCACAGCTTGTTTTTAAATAAGCCATGTTAGACACTTTACCAGAAGCTACCCATGTTCCTAAATATTTTATATCAAAAAGTTGTCATGTACAGGAGTAACCAAGAACCATGGAAAAAATTTAAAGGCATTTGTAGTTTGGAATATATTTTTCCTACAAGGTGAAAAGCCCTATTTAGAGCAAGATTAGTTGTTACTTGTAAGTTTACTCTGATGGGATGCCAAAGATAAGCGGGAAATCTTTCTAAAATCAGGCTACAATTTCCCCCAAATTCCTGGACAGACAGGACTAAGCAAAACATAGATGGAAAAAGTTTGGAGTGGAAGAAGCTATTTAAATGAACAGATGCTGATTTTATGAACTTGAGCAGTCTTATCAAACCATCAATCTTATTATCAGGCTTCTAATAAATTTATGCAAATCAAAAGGGGTAAAAGATTTTCAGAGGTTCCTACGGTCTACCAATAACACAGGGTTTGTAGTCTGGATGGATTTGCTAGCTCTGCAGATCTTGGGAAACACTGAAAGCCACAAACATCTCTATGTGCTGTCACTATTTCCTGATCAACATGAAATTTGCTGGCAGGTCTTGGAAAGTCCTAATTTGTCAAAATAAATGTGAACAGAAGCATGGAAAATTTACGAGAAGGTCTGCACATTAATTTATCAATAATTTCCGACCCAGTTTCTACTCAAATTGACTATCCAAAGCCAGTGAAGAGCCCAGAAATCTTCTAGCATGACAGTATTGCAAGGATGGGGACTAAAGTGTAGGAAGTCCTGCTGTCCACATTTCCCACAAGATACAGTTTCATACTAGTTTGTCCATGCTCTGCAAGCAGAGAAAGAAATACTCTGAGCATTGCATAAGTTCCTATAGGGGATGTAGGGTACAAACACCTTCTAGCTGTGCTGCACAAGTTTCCAGTTCCTCTTGTTTTCTTTCCCAATCATTCTGCCAATTTGAGAACCCCTTTATTAGAGTGCATTCTTTTTTATTCAAGGTTTATCCTTTATAATGCTATATTTTTCAGGCAGAATTTGATGCTTAAGATTCCAAATAGGCATTGTGAAAGACTCTTGAATACAGAAAAACCCTCCTAATATGAATGTATGCACTTGAGTCAAGGAGGATAAAATAAGGTCAATATTGCTTATATTCCATGGGCACTGCACACCACTCAAAAGTGGGACTGGTCTTCATTATACACAAAATTTTGGGCATCTAGAAGGCAGGATTTTATTATCTGTTTCTTGGGTAGTATTTGCTTTACAAAGCATAACTAGTTGGTAGTTAGACTGAGAGGATCAAGTGTTCATGAGAAAAATTTGTTTCTGAGCAAAGTGTCTGAAACAGAGACAAATTCAAGGTAGGCAGGTACCATTTCTATATCTGGGCAATGCAGGTAATACTTGCACTCATTAAAAATAATAGCTCATTTCTGTGCTTATTAGAGCATAAGTAAATTAAACTGCTAATGGTTTGATGCACTTCAAGCTTTGCTCAGGATTCTGAAGCAAGTACTTACACAGTAAAACCACACTCAGTGCACGTGGGCACATTTTTCTTAGCATTTTTTTAATCCCTCTCTTTTCTTTGCTGACTGTTTTTTTAAACATGATAACCATGTGTCAACCTTTCATGCTGTTCTTATTCTCTGGTTTGGATGGCCCAGTTCTGCTTTGGGTCTGGGAGCTATTCCAGATTGAAATAGAGAGAGAATTAAGTGGCTGAATTTGGTGAACAATCTCACTTTTGAAAGGTAATTAATTTAGTTTTGAGAAAAACTAGTAAAGCAGAAGCTAGTCCTTCCCTTATGTGAAGAATGCCCTTTGCTCCTTTTCCCTGGAATTCAACACAGGGATTGGGATGACATGATAATCTACAGGAACAGTAACCATGTCTCACTAGCCAAAAGCACTCCTGACCAGCTGGCCCAACCTTGTATTAATCAGGAATGTACCTATTATATGAAACAGCAGGTGAGAACTGGAAAGGAAAGGATTTGGGGGTATTTTCTTGTCAGAAAATATTGTTCTTTGGAAGGTTAGCAAATTTCCATAAATATGTGTTGTCATTAGATTGTCTTCCCACACTGCACCCTGAATAACTAACTGACAAGAAACTCAGCCCTCCTAAAACTCATAGTTAAACTGGTTTTCCTTACTGTTTCTCAGGGTGAAGAGAGAAAAGGAGAATGATATAGCTAGTCCACACCCACAGATACATTGCATATAGGATACTTCTTAGTACCTTTTAAATTTTAGCACTTCTGCTCTTCCTGGAGCTTCCACAGAACTAGCATTTTGCCTAATCCAATACTAGAGTTTCTAAGCTAATCTGGTTTGCCTTACAAAGTTTATATATTTTTGTTATCAACTTCAACTTTTTCCCTTTTATAAGCATTTCTTATCCTTGATTACCTCCTGGAATTGTTGCCTTTGAACTTGAAAAAACCCTTGGACTTTAATTTAAAACCCTTTATTGCATCTCCTGACGTAGTTGAAATACTGAAATACTCCTTTCCTTGTCTAGAATTTTCCTTTCACCTTTGTGTCCTGGTTGAAGAAAATGTATTTGCATTTTCTCTCCCAAAAACTGGTCTTTTTTTTGCCTTGACTTTTTACTGAAGACCTTCTTTCTGTGTGTTTTGTTTCAAAAAATTTAGTTTTATCTGACTGTCTCCTATAGAATGATATTATTAAAGAATGTTCAGAGAAATAGAAAATAATCTAACTAGATATGAATATATGCTGTCCTCTGATTTCCCATATTTTTATTTATTTAAGACTAACTGTCCACAGATGACAAAATATTGTCTGTGTTTCTCACAAAACTGGTGTAACCACTGCTTGGCACAGGCTTACTAAGCAGAACAATATAAATGTGGTTCAATATTTTAGGCATGGCATCAAATTTTTCATTTCTAAGACAAGAACTACTTGGGTGCAAATGGGCATGAAGTTTTTGCATCATTCATAGAACGTACCCAAAGATCTTTTCATTTACTTATTGTTCTCAGACATAGCCATGATCATTTTAGGCTATTCAACTATTCACAAATGCTTTCAGGAACACCAATATGCCCAGCTCTGAATGTGTTCTTAAGGCAACTTCAAGAGCCTGTCCAGATCTTGCAATGATCTGGTTCATAAACTTTTAAAAAGGCAGGAAAAAGACTTAAATTTGATCTCCAGATTTGGAAAATTAAACATGCAGAAATGTATGCTGGAGATGTTTACTGGTTTTTTTTCCCCCCAACAACTCTCTGTATCTGCTTCTGTAGAGAGATACATACTATTAATTTATCAAAACAAGTAAAATCATAAAGCAAAACTAAAAATCCTGTGGTATTTTTGGGGAGTTTGTTTTGTTTCATTTTTTAGGAGACAGCAAACATTTAACTCTTACCAAGAAATTTCTGAGGCATAGAGCTCTTACGTTTGGCGACGTTACTTGCTAGTCTATCCAGCACGAGGGCTCTTTCTGACCCTATCTTGCACAGGTCTTCAGCCATTTCATTCTGGTTAGTTTCATCTTTTATGACTGAAATCAAATGACATCAGAAGGGTTAGGCAGGCTTGTTCCATTTTAATGGAACTGTTGTCTTCAGGTTATTTGTCAGTTAATGTGTTTTAGCTCCCAAGCAGCTGGACGAAGGAGCTTACCACAGCAGACACAGGATGGTTCTGACTCTTGGCAACAACGTCCCTCACCCTGATTAATCTATGTACATGTTCCCATTTCCCTCATTTAGGATACTAAAATGAGATAGCACTGCAAGATTTCTGCCTGTATGTCATGTTCTTCACCTTTGTTCTACAGC
>JAWWEE010000074.1:80744218-80765548 GCA_035221455.1 Xenops minutus | reverse complement strand
TACAGCCGCTCTGCATTTCCATGAATAAGTGAGGCCTTAACATTACACTGGGCACAAAGCAGTTCATCTATTCACCCTCCTGCTGCCCCTCCCACTGTGCCTCTGCGCTTCTTCCAGTGAAACTACTTGTATGATCATTGTTTCTTTAGCAGGAAAAATGAATAAACTTCTCAACTCCAGCAATGGAAGATGCATTTGCAAGCTACACCAACCCTTCTCCCCAGCCCCCTTTTTCCCTAGCAAATATTTACATACTGCCTTGATGCAATTTATATTTTAAATAACAATTTAAATTGATAAAATCACACCTACAGTGGAACACTGATTACCAATACTCAAACCTGTTTCCCAACCTCCTGTTGCTGCTGAGACATTGTAGAACTAGGAGCTTAGCTGTGAGGCTCTAGGAAAAGAAGACTATTTCACTTTCACTATATTTTACTTCAGTATTTTCCTGCAGAAACAAAAGGGTTGTATGAAAATGCACTGTCAAAACAATGACTATGAAAAATGTATGGAAAGGCATTTCCAACTTCCAGCATCTAAAGAGATATGCAGCAAGATCACAGCACAACTGTTCTCTTGGGGTTTTGTTTGTTTGTCAAGGCAGAGAGAGGGGTTAATTTTACTTTTACCTGTTACTAAGATATAGACATTTTTCCTGAACTTGTGAGTTACTATTAAAGGAAAAAAGCAAAAGATGATTTTTAGACTTCGATCCTTAAGCTGTGTCAACTAGATGCCCCATTCTGCTACATTTTGCCTTCTGTGCCTGCTGAGAATTCCTTTTGTCACTGGATTTACTGGTTCACAGAACCCATTACTCTGGTACTTGGGTGTTTCTCAATGGTTAAGAACACACTGTTCCAAAGCAATGTTGTTCTGACAATATACCACAGCCATAAAAGGATGATTGTGAAAATTGCATTGTTCCTGAAATAGATGAAATCAGGGTCTGTTGGATAACTGTGAGGAACAAGTGAAGTGTCCCAGACAACACCACCCTGCAATACCACACTGAAGAGTACACAGTGGTTCGTGAGTCCCTGCTGCAGCAACACATACTGCAATGACAGTGACAATGACAATGACAAGGAATCTCATGGAATTATGCCCTAGCGCCCTAAGACACTAAAGATTGTGACCAATGCAAGAAATGAGCAGAATTTGGCCATGAAGGTGCAGAAGAGTAAAGGGTCTTGATGGTACACAGTCATTACTGAACTAGCTGGCCAAGGCTTCCAAGAACCACCTCAGGAGGAGACTTAGAGAGAATATTTTAAAGCAGACATTCAACGAGGAAACAAAAAACTAAATTTTTAGCTAAAAGTTGAAATGATCGAGAAGTATTTGTTTAGAATATAATAACATTCCATTTCTGATCATATCAAGAGAGCATGAGTCATGTATTCAACAGTCAAATTTTCAAACTTTTAAAAGTGCTATTAATAAAAGGTCAAATTAAATTACACACTAATAGCCAGCATTTGCAACTGAATCCCCCTGAAATTTGCTAAGAACAGGAAAACTATTTCTCTGAAATTTGGTGTCTGTGAAATGAAAAAAAAAAAAAATCTTTTCAAATGAAAATTCCCAAGTGACTGAAGAACTGTAATTGACCCTTTTTAAACTTCATAAACTGTTTCTTCTGTTATTTTATATAAGCCTGGTAAGACTTCAGCACACTTCCATTCAACTCCAGATAATATCTCTAAGAGAAGAACTACACATGGACAGTGACATTCTAGTCCTCCAATATAAGAATTTTGCCATTAAATTCATCAGGTTCCAATTTTGTGTTGCATTTTCTTCTCTTAAAGAAAGAAAACAAAATTTAGAATATAAATACAATTTCTTGTTCCCCTTCTTACTCTTTTTTTTGCTAAATCTTTCCTTTATTTAATTTCTTTCTCAATTATATTTTTAGATTTACAAGCTGATGGAAAACTTCAACCAGTATAGGTCCTTTCAACTGACATTTTTTCTATGTATACTGCAAGAAATATTTTAAAAATGCTGAAAAAGCAATCCTGCTGTGTCAGAATGTCAAATCAGATGCTCCAGCAGATTTTTGTACCAACTTTTTTGAGTCTGGGATTAAAAAAGGGCCTGAATAATGGCATTAATAGATCCATATCATACCTCAAAATATTATAAGAACAGTGGTAGTACAGTTACTTGCTTTTCTAGCTATAACGTGGAATACGTTAAAATTCCCAGAAAGACACCCACTCATTCTCTACTGTTTTTCGTACATTTTCTTCATACAAAATACTAGGAAAGGAAAGATTCATTTTTTAGAAATCTAAAGAATTGATTTTTTTAACTGAGTACTAAATTCTTTTTAGAGTGAAGTCTTTGGCTAGATACAAGGTCTAAAACCTGAAGTTAATACTTTCATTTTTTTCTAACTTGCAAATGCAGTTCTATTATGTCAAATATGGATTAACAATATACTTTCAGTATATACAAGAAAGAAGTGATCCTTTCAAAACAGTAATGATTCCTCAAGTTATCATTCCACTGAGATATTAGATATTCAGTTGTAAGCTAGTACAAGCTCTCCTGTCATCATTTGATATAAGCAAAGGTCCATCTCTAAAACTATTAAAGTTTATGATTCCTGACACTGGTTTCATCTGGGCACTTTTCTTACTAAGACTGTAGCAGTAGTTCAGCTACTCATTCACACAGATTTTCATATTCTGTGTGCCAGAATATGAATCCATGTGCCAGACACCAAAAATTGAAATCCTAAAACAAAATATTTGCTTCTGAATCTTGTCACCTCTTTGAGAAGTAAGTCTTGCTGCCTGCTGTATATTACCTTGAGCTTTTCTGTTTATACAGTCTCCAGCCCCTCTATAAAATTAGAAGGGGCGCTCCTCTAACGTGCTGTCTGCCAGAAGCATCTCAGCTCTATTCACTGCTATCATGTGTATATACTTTACATTATCTGATAGCATGTAAAAACATATTCAGGTTCTGTTCAGATATAAAATATTAAATGAGGCATCATTGCAAATAGGGCAGAGAGAACCTTCCATTTTTGTCATTTGACAAACCAAGTAACATATATTGACAGGATCAAAAAGGTGTGCAGGAAATGGAATTTTCTGGGTGGCCTTAAACTCCACCACAGAAGCTGGATCTTCTCTATCTAAAACTGCACATACAAGGGGATTTTGTATGGCTAATTACCATGATTGATCCCACACAGATCTCCAGGACCTTTGTTAGAAAATATAATCCAAACCCCAATATCTGCTTGCTTTATTTCTGGCCATAGTTTTAGAGTTGATATTCTCCAAGAAATGGACTTTACCTTCATCATAAGACTAGTCTCTCAGAGAAGCACAACAGGTCCTCACCTCCCCCCAGTTTTCGTTTAACAGGGAGCTTGGGAAGAAGGCTGTCAAGAAATTATTAGTATTTCTGGACTTTCTCAAGTCAAACTACCAAAATTAAATGCCTCTGGCTTCATATCCTCTTGCTCGTAAGAGTGAGAGCAAAGACAGATATCTCATCCTTGTTAGATGAATTGGTTCCAAGGGTCAAGTAAGACCTTTAAGCCATACTTGGGAAGGGAAGGAGACATGCAATGTAGAAGATTCTACAGCCCTACCTAGAACACTGACATTAAGTCTCTACTAAAAGTATATCCACAAGATTATTGCAATATAGGGCTCCAAGCAAAGGGGGTGAGGTTATGTAGTCATACTGTCTTGATGATTTCCAGATCTTGCAAGTGTTTTGCTATATATTTGAATTGCACTTTGGCTTTTTATTTGAGCTAAACAAAGTGAGACAACAGCTAAATATTTCTCAAATAATAAATCCAGATGCAATATCATACATATGAGGGAGGGGGGCAGGGAGGGTGTGCCTCCACCATGCAAATGTTGCCACAAATGGAACTACTGTTCATTTTGCACTCCTTTTTCTGCATTCATCATAGGACAGCGTTATTCCCCACATGGACACACTTATTACCTGGATAAATGTTGCTTGAGAGATTCATGGTTTGCAGGTAGTTATGGCAGCGTTCTTTATGTTCTTCCAAAGAGCTGCGCTGCTTGTAACTGCGACCGCAGTATCCACACTTATGGGGTTTGCCAACTGGAGGAAACACAATTATGAGATTCAGATGAGGTATTCAACAGCATATGAAAAATGGTAATGACAACAGGAAAATAGCCCACTCCAAAAATAAAGGCATGCTGTGGTGAATTGAAGAAGGATTTCATCAATTTAAAAAAATCTAAATGAAAACAGAACTAATGGAAAACTAGCTGTATATCTTTACATCAATAGGCCAATTCTGTGGGTGGTGCAAGCTGATTTTAGATGATTCATATCAGATAAAAACTGCAACATTAAATCTTTAAAAGTGGCATCTACACCAGTTACAAACTGAGACACATTCAAAGGTCTGAGAGTAGTTGCTTTAGTGTCTAAACCCACAGAGATTGCCAGTGGGAGAACTGATGGGGTAGGCAGAGACTTGCCCACAGCTGGATGTCAGTTCTGATACAAACAGAACCAGCCCAACCCCCTTAAGACAATCTTAGATTATTTGTGTTTTCTCTTTCTGGAAATTCAAGAGCAATGGCATGACAATTTCTTTTCTGTGTTACACCAATCCAGACTGAGCTAATTCTAGGAATTTCACACCAATACTGTTTGTGTAGTTCTGGACTTGAATTTTCCGTCTTAGTGTAAAAAGACTGTCACCTTATATGTGATTTCACAATTTTAGATGGTTATACAGTTTAATTTTTGAACTTTATTTACAAATTCTTAGGTGAAAATTAGATTCAGACATCCAACTTGCTTTATAATGTATTGATGTCAATTTGCCAATTGCAAGAACTAATCACTATGTATAGTTTATGCATTATATCTTTAACTAAGGAGTCCTCATAGTTTGCAAAAAATGACTAGGTACTATATATATATATAAAGAATTATGTTTCAAATTGTGCATCCATGAAAATCAATACCAGCAAAGGAGAGAGAGACAAAATACTATTTTAAATACATGCTTTCCTCAGTCAAGCCAGGACCAAACAGGAGAAGTGGAAATTGTTTTGGACATCTGGGATCAACACTAGGGATTTCATTATGTCATTTAATATGTGTGCTAGAAAATAATTTCCTTAGTTTTGTGCAGCATGAAACATCACGTTGAGAGCTCTCCTTCTGCCACCCAGAGCTTGGTCCCAAAACCAAGTTTCACAAGCAACATTACCAACATCAATTCCAGCAGTTTGAACTGGAGGTCTCCCATCCAAATAACAATTTGCATTTGAAGCTTAGCTTGGAAAAGTGGATATGACAGCACTCTGCTTTTAAAGGCACATTTAGATGCGCTAAACTGGTTTTACTTCACAGAAAGTATGTGACAATGGCTTCGGTCAATGACAGGTTGGCAGTAATAAAGAAGTGCAGTTATTCAAAAATATTTATTTGTATCTCCGTATTACTGTTAAGACAGACACTGAAAGCTCCATCATAGTCCTCTTTAGTGAAAGATTATTATCTTTCTTACTCCTACCCTCTCCCATCTCCCCACTCTTTCTCTTTAAAAGTATGTGTCATAACAAGGTGCAATAATAATATTCACTCCTTAGGTTGAGGATAAATACCAGAATGTGTTTCAACTTTATATTATCTCTAACCCTAAAACGTTCATCAGCTTTAGCTCATGTTCGTACTTCCATGAAATGGATTACTCACATGAGGTTTGTAAGATGAAACCTTCACATAGAAACTTTGAATCAGCCAAGAAGTACGGGAAAAAAACCAGGTTTTTTCTGGTGAAGGGTCATGAGCGTCAGATGTGTTTAATCACTTCTTTGCTACTAATACACTGTGGCCAGCTCACAGCTTGGTTAACCCTAAGACGGGGCTACTTGCCTCTGCAGGGTGAGAAGCTCTTGGTGGCCACCCTCATCTCCTCAACAGGGGTGCTGATGAGCATCCCTGGTAAGTCTCACACCCTCACTTACCTGAGTGAGTCCTCAGGTGTCCCGTGAGGGCATCCCTGCGACGGCAAGCATAGTTACACAGGTGACACTTGAAGGGCTTTTCACCTGAGTGCAACTTTATGTGGCGCAGAAGGTTGCCCTTCTGTGTAAAGGAGGCTCCACACTGATTGCACTGGAAAGGGCGTTCTCCTGTGGGGAGAAGGAGAAAATATGTGAGAACAAAAAAATCTTATGCGGTAACAAGAGAAAGATTTCAGTGAGAAAGTTGTTTTCTCGCTGCTGCTCTGTGACTTCCACCGGCTGCAGGTTTGATATAACATGAGGCTTTCAGACTAAACCTGCCAGTTTCTTAATGCTTCACTGGCTGGGTCAATTTGATCTGAAAATCTAATTTTTTTTTTCTAAATCAGAATGGCACATCACAATGCAAATTCAAACTCATTTAAATAAAGTGACTGCAACATTTTGTGTTGAAGAGCCACTCTTCCTGATCAGCAGTTTTGGAATAAACCAATATCCAATTTTGCATGTTGTGGCATTTGGTGGGGTTTTTAATGTGGCTTTTTTCAAAGGGTCTTTAAAATATGCCACTGAAGCAGCAAAATAAAAAGGAAACTCATTAAAAATGCATTTCAGGATCACAAGTTCATTTCAGCGTTACATTCTTATATTTAAATGAAAGGCACTTCATTATAACAGTTATAATAACTTCTTTTCATTTACATTTTCCCTGTATTTTCCCTTTCAATTTCTTCTCCATTACCTGTCTGTCCCTAAGCAGCCAAATCAGGAAAGAGACAGAGAAAAGAGAGAAAAAGAGAGAGCAAAATCACAGAAGTTGAGACAGTGCAAAGGAAGCCCTGTACTTCCATGCCAAAGTCCCAGCCCTTCTGTAGGTTAGGTATGAACAGAGGAGCTGCACACACAGGCTCTGATAATCTACACTTCAGACAAACACAGGGAAAAAGTGTCTTGAAGAGACATAGACTTGATTTTTCTAAATAGGTGCCTGTTATCGAGGAAGAGAATCAATGCCTTTGCAAAAATTAGTATGGCTGTCGTCTGCTTTTTAGTGCTGCTTAAAATCAATATGCTCGTTTATTAATTTGTGGGGTTTTGGTTTGGTTTGGTTTTTGTTTGGGTTTTGGGTTTTTTTCATTTGTTTGGGTTTTTTTAATTTAAGATGAATGAGACCTTTTTTGAAATAAGTGGGAAATAAAATATATTTCCAGTTGTACCCAACAGGAATGGTTTCTGCGTGCCTGTTTCCCCATAGCCCTCAACTAAGTCAAATCAGCCTTTGAAATTCATTTGCTGAATTTTGTTTCCCTTAGGCATAAATTTAACCTGCTGCAGTAATTATATTGCATCGACAACATTAGAAACAGCCCAGAGATGACCTGTTCTTAGTTTGGTTTTATTTGCATAACAATAACATTGTATTTAAGATTTCAATGCTGAAGTTAAAATATATATGTAGAAAAAAGTTAAACAATTTCTTTCTTTTCTCTCACTTAACGACCAGGTATTATTTTGCACACTTAGAGTCAACTTTTGTATCTATACACGTGCATATATGTGCAGCATGATCATTTCTGACTCCTGTGTGATGCAGCAGAACAGCATAAGATCAATTAGACAGCAGCACAGTCCCAAGCCAAAAGTCTGAAAACCCTGCCATCAGGGCTGGCAGCTCTAGCATTCAGCAACCAGTAAAAGGAACCCACTTTATGGTAAGACATTTTAATTGGTTAAACAGTTTTAAGCAGGGCAGCACAGTCCCTTGTCAAGTCAAATGACACTGTCAAGTCATTTTCTTTGTCCATCAAATAACTCTATTCATCCAAAGTATCCCCACAACTGGTTCAGCTGGGGTGGCCCACAAAAATGCCAGCATGAGCCTTACAAGACTTTGCAATGTACTTCATCAGCCATGCACAGTAGTGGTTAGGGGTAAAATAAAACAGGTAAGTCTCTCCCTGCTCTGTGTCTTAATCTTTGGGGCAGTTAGTTACTCAGCATGGAAGGTATTCTTCAGAAACAGACTGAGACAGTAATGAAGAAGTCAGATTGCCATGGGGGACACAAACTCAGAAGAAATAGTTAACTTTTATGAAACACCTTTTCTAGCATTAATTTCTGTTATTTTTACTCAGATGAGCATAAGAGGAGAAAAAGAGGATTGCAGAAGTACTCCAGGAATGAAATGCAAAGCAATGTAAGAATGAAATGTATCTCTAGCCTACAGCTCTCCCAATTTCAGGGATGGAGAAGACAAGATAAATGGAGCATTTCAAACAAGACTGTTGCATGCCAAGTATTTCTACAAAACTTACAGTGGGCTCAAATGTCAGGGAGCCTACACCCATGTTGCTGTGCAAGGGAAACAACAGCACCACTGAAAGACCCTGAAGTTATATGTAGCTTGGCTGGCCCTTGGTGGTCCATGCTGCAACTACTGGGATGGGGAATGCCTGCCTTACAAGCCCAGTAAAGCTCCCAGACCTGCTAGGATGCTGACAGTCACTGATAGGTTACTGGGAGTGGTGATATCCCCTCTAAAGAAGGATGGGACAGGGTGGAAAAAAAAATACATAATAACTCTTTTTTTTTTTCCTTTTTTTTAAACAGTCAACTTTGTGTGTTATTTTCTTACCAGTTATGAAGGGCACATATCTATCCTGGGCAGATTTTACCATGTGGTGTGTAGCTATGGACAAATATGGGCTCAGGAACAAAAACTGCAATGGGATCTTGAATTGAGTAACTCAATCAATCACCATTGCAGAGATTCACAAGCCTTTGTGGGAGCACAGGCCCTGGACCACTTATTCAGTGAAGCAATTTTATCATCTTAATTGAAATTTTTCTCATTTCTTAAACACTATGACAAAATAACCTAACACTCAGAGACCTGCACAGCTCTCTAGAACTCTTTTTAAAAAAATGCTCATTCTTTAGTGGGCATTGATTTTCTAAATAAAATTGAGACATGCACACCCAACTAACAAGACTTAAGTGAGCTAACTGGTAACTTAAGTTAAAGCACTGTACATACAAGGAGACAATATATATACCAATGTACACACACACACATATATGCACATAAATGCATGCTGAGCAAGTGAAGCCTGAGTCTCAGTGAAGTGAAGCCTGAGGTCTCAGCACCACTGACCAGGATTTTCTTTCTCCTTTCTAGATCTCCTTTTTCCTAAACACCAAGCAAGATAGTGGAAAGCTGGAGAAAAGCAATGTACTGAAAGGAAAGGAGAGTGAGAAGAGTTGGGCATCTGTGAGCAGGATTTGCTCTGCAGATGGGAGCAACAGGTAAGGGACTTGGAAACAGTCAGTGCTGTGCAGCTCCCTGTAGACAGGAGGGGGCAGAAATATCAGGTGCTGCTCTGCATATCTGCACTTGGCAGGTGTATTCATTAAAAGTAATTATGTCTTTTATCAGGTCAGGCATTCATTTTATTTTGGTACTTTAGTGTGCCAGAGTTTTGTTCACTTATCAAATATTTATTTAAGAAAACCTCACTGCATATGCAGGTTTTACATGAATTAGCAGCAAAGTAATTCATTTGCAAAGCTTATTCCTTCACCAGACATGTATTGAAATGGGCTTCGACATAGTCAGTTAAATGTCTGTAATAGTATATCCCATTTCTACTTTAATTTTCATAGTGTGGCGGAAAATAAAAGCAGTCACTACTGTTTCCCTGTGATGTCCCTTTAATTTTAACTACCAGCTCTTCCACTCCCTTGCCAGCCCCTGAAAAACCACCTGAGCTCACTCAAAGAGACTGCTCAGGAGAGGAGCTGAGGACGAGGTGGGAGGAAAAACAAAGGCATTCTTTCCATGGAAGGACCCAGGGACAAAACTTCACACCCTTTAGTTTTACCAAGTGTTAAAAAAGGGGTCCCTCCTGAGCCAAGTGCCTCTTGTGGGATGTTTCCACTGTAGGCTTGAACTACATTCCCATATTAAAAAGAGGGTCTCATTGGCAAGGGAAGGGCTCTGCAAAATGTGGAGAAGTCTTGGAGCGACTTCAGGGCACTACTTCACTTCAGTAGTGCCCTGAGCACCCTTGGCAGGCACATGGGACCCTCTGCCAGGCCAGGAGTTCAGGCAGCTGACTTTCCATGCCAGGGAAACAAGCTGGCACCCAGTGAGGCAGCCCCTGGGGATGCTGTCACAGGAACCAGGCAGCCTAGTTTATTCCCTGGAGACTGAGCCTGCCGGCTATGAACGAGTGCACTGAAAGCAAAAGCAGTTCTGCCCACCACCTCCCCAAAGTCAGGTGTATCCTTACACAGGCCATTCAGCCCTGGTGCAAACGCTGCCATGGACCTCAGGACACAAAACAGCTCCTCTGAAGCAGCAATAATAGGTTACTTTTTAAATAGAAAAGCAGTTTGCTTAAACAAGCACAAAGACTTCTACCTTTAAGTATATTTTAAGTTGCAACATATTGTTTCAACTACTACAGCATTCTCTTCAAAGCCTCAGGTACATGTCATTTTCATACGCATTTTATCAACTTTTAAATTATATTAATATTCAATTAAAGAAAAAAAAAAGGAAACAATCGAGCAACAAGCACTTTATTTTATCTAGGAAGTAGGTAAAATAACAGTTCTCTTCACAGAACTAGTTGTGGCTTTTCCAAAAAAGATAATTATTTGCTCTTCCCTGACAGAGGGATTTGTCATATGGAATTGAAGAGTATTTTGAAGTAGGCAATGTAACCCACAGTACACTAACAGATCACACCCTTCCATAGCTTGAACAGGCACAGTTACAATGAAGACAGTAACACTGTGGGGGTGGAGGGGTTGGACAACACTAGGGGTCTTTTCATGAATCCTCCACAAGAAACTCTGGAATCCTTTTGCTAATCTCACTCCTTAGTTATTCTGGGGAAGTTGTTTAAGCGTGACTGTGGGTATGTGGAGAAAAAAAGTACCTATATGCTCACTCTCACAACTATTTCAGTGAAATCTAACTCTCAGATAGGTTTTTCTTACCTTAAAAATATTTTAAAATTCCCTCTCATTTGAACATTTTGGCAAAAAATGCCAAATGCTCTATTTTCAAAGTAACTTGTGTGGCACAACAGTACAGTACAGTTCTTCTCCTTTGACTATGGATGATATTAGAGTTAAGATTGAAAGTCTGATTTTTAGACAGCTTATATCAGGCAAGGTGAGACTCACCCAGGTCTTTACTTCTTCATTTGTTTCAGCCTCTTCATTTTTGGCACTCTTTGAGACTATTCAGAATTAGAAAATTGAGGCAAGATTCACAGCACTGTATAATCAAAAGCCATTCCTATGGAGCACAATGCCTTTACATGTCTCTTTTAGTGTCTCAATGGAAAGAGACACTAAAGAGACACCCTTTAGAGCAGATTTGACCAGTGAAAATACTTGTTTTTACTTCATGAAATATTGGACATAAAATTAAACCCCTTTTTACTAAGACTGCCAGCACAGTTCTCTTAACATGTATTTTGCTAATCACTTTCATAATCACTGATCCATAATGAGCTTTGTTGGAAACATTACAACTGGGTCAATTTCAGAGATAGCAACACATTAGTTTTTCTTCAGCAATTCTTAGAAATTTCTTCGACATTAAACATGGCTTACAAAATCTCTTTACCTCTTACTTTTTTTTTTCTTTAAATTCATTTTTATGTAACTTCAAACAAACAGCACAATTTCTAGCCCAATGATGGACTTCCATGAAGAAGTCTCAATTCCTGTGCTGTCCAAAAGCATGTACCACAGCAACTGAGTTCCAAATGCTCACAAATGCTGCATTACCTTACAAGAGGCAACATGTGCATGATACAGAAAATAAGTCTTTGTTACTAATATGTGGCCAACTTTTGTCAACTAAAGGAAAAACTATGTCAGGCCTTACCAGTGTGGCTTCGTTTGTGAACCATGAGCACATTGGGACCGATGCAAACTATCCCACAGATATCACATTTTAGCTTTCCGTTAGGAAGTCGAATGCCTCCAACTCCTGACATAGCCTTGCTGCCTGGGCCATTGTGTGAGCCATTCATTTTCTCTCCTGTGGCATCAAGCATTCGTAAATCCTCTGCACATTCTTCCCCATTCATTTCACAGGCACGCCCATTCTCTTCATCACTATGAGTCTCTATTTTAATATTACCAGCTGAAAAAAAACAATACAGGATGCCTCTCAGTTTTGTTACAGATCAAATATTGTGGCAAATAAACAATCACATGAAAAGAGTTAACTTCTAAATAGTATGTACAATATATCTAAACAACAAAAAGCTATGAACACCCCTACAATTCTACGGGCAATGCAACGAGTTTGTAACACATAGAGCAATGAACAGCATCCAGGGACCTGGGAGCCCAAACAACATTACAAGTCTGTCTCTAGGTCACTGAGATTTTTGCATTTATAGCTTTCATTTTGACAATTCAAGCTAATTGGAATGATACTTAAAATGAATCCACTTCACAGGGGTTTGTCAGAAACAATTGTGAAAATAAGTAATCAAAGACAATGGACGAAAATGAACAGAAAATGGAATATTCTTCACTTGGCAGGAAGATCCGAAGTGTTGTACTGAATCCAAATATTTGGGATTCTACGGGGTAAGCAAAGACAATGGGAAAGCAAAGAGTACAAACACTGATAAAGAAACCAGGATAGGGAAGGATTGAAGGAAGAATTTAAGAGCAAGAACTAGCTTTACAGGAAATTAGAGGTGTGATAATTGTGTTTTAGGACAGAAGGATTAGGATTGCTGAATAATAGGAGAGGATTTCAACAGCCATGAACCACTATTAAAAACCAGTCAAATCAAAAAATGTGGGTGGGAGAGCTGTTATGACTTTATTGGATAAGTCCTTTTTGTTATAATCCTATAGGTGATAATTGCTTGCAGCCAGAAGAAAAATTTGGGCATAGATTTGTCACAGCCTTACAACATGAGATAACACAGGGGTTAGTAAATTTCATTTGATATGAACACAGCAAATTTGAACGTTAAGGGAAAGGACCAAGATTCGGACCAGTTCATGCCAGTATTCATTCCTCTGCTCTCCATGGTTCTGTATAATATTTTGGGTAGGAAAAAGTAGTAATCTTTTCTGTTATTTCTCTCTGTTCTGATCTGATGATTCTGGTGAAAAAATATTTCTTCATTAGGCTGAAAAAGATAATTTCATTTTCTAAAGTCTTATTTTTCATCACTAAAAAACTCTTCCTTCATCCCACTCTGCCCCCAAAAAAGAAAGCCATTACTTTAGTGGCTAGCTGGTCTTTTTCATCCAAGAAAGTCCAGGTCTTTTCCTTCCGTGGAACAGCAGTTTCATGGTAGCCTCATTCAAAAATGGTGGTGTAAAAATGACATAATAATAAGATATGGGCAATCATTAGCTCAGGAGATGAAAGACCTTGTTATTCCCTTGAAAAGGAGAGGTTTGACAAAATTTTTCTCTGATACACCCTGCAACCTCCCAGGTGTCCCAAGAAGACTGCATGGATGTGACTGACAAGAGTATCTGACCCGAAGTCCTACTGGTAAGCAGAAGCCTAAAGGTATTCACATTTCTGAATACTGTTGACTGGAAGCCTTTTAAATAGTCTACCAATTTAGGCATTTTAATGATTTTTCAGACATAGCATTTTTAATAGAAATCATATGCAAAACAGAGTAAGCGCTTGAGCACATGACAAGATTTTCCATAATTTACACAACATTTTTTTCCTAATAGTAACAATAATAATAATAATAAAAATAAGAATAAATGTTTATATTTATGCAAAACAATTATAAGCTCCTTGACTACCAGAGATCTGGAGAAGGTCACTTTTGAAGTAGATTTTCTGTTAAGTTAAAACAAAATACACGCAAACAAAACAGAAAGATCGGACTACTTAGGCTCTTTGGTAGTGCATGCAAACAAATGTACATTACTCAGAAGTGAAATGACACAAACAAAAGTAATAAAAATAGGAACGAGATGGAAATGCTCTGTAGTGAGCTGAGTTTGCAGTATACTTACTGGAAAAAGATTTGGGAATTATTGCATGAAAGTCCCTAAAGCCTTCTGCCCCGTATGCAGCTGCAATAAAGAAGGCAAACAAGATGCTGGTTTGTGGTACTGCTAGCAGCAAATATAAAAGAAGATGGCATTATTGCTATAAGATAAATACCTAGGAGAAAGACAGAACTATCATCACAGAAGCAATGCAAGTAGTTCAGGATGAAGGAGGAACAGCAGCAGGACAGCTGGCAGGGGAATCTGACTTGTCTAGAACAATTCCCATTTATGAAAATGCCCTTTTCTTCCAAAGCAGACAACAAGTTTTATCATGTTTTGTAAACACATGTCTCTTGGGTATTCCCCTTGCTTGCACATTAATTCCTGCTGAAGTCAAGAGAAACTTTTGCTATTATGTCTCAAAAGGGTCAACGCAGGTCCCTACAGTGCAGCTTCCTCAGAATTTATTTTTTTCCAATATACCCGCTTTCTGTGCCAGAGATCTCATCCTTATACATCCTTGTTTCTAGTTTCTGCAGTTATAAAAAGTGAAATTGTGTTATTTTCTTCCCATGCCTGCTGGTCTTATGCAATGGAAGAAGAGGGAGTTCAATTTTACATATATGTATTTTTTTTTTCCTGTATACGGGCATATTTTTTGTTTGTAATTCTTATGCTTGTCCTCACAATGTACTTACAAAAATGTAGTGGCACAAACATACTATACCCTGCATATTATGAGAAGCCGCATACAAATTAACATGCCATTGGGCACACTGATACAGGTAATGATGGAGTTCATTACTTGACATAAGCAATGATAGGGATATTGATCCAGTCAAACTTCGCTAAAGCTCTCTGCAGCTATGCCCCTGCTGCAGCCCTACAGCTCAGTGAATGTCCCCGCGGGGATGAGGCTGAGTATTCAGGATGCCCTCACAAGTGCATCCATTTGGCAGTGCAGCTTGGTTCAGGTGTAGAGTTCACTCTGCTAGTGAGAGAGGATGGACAGTGAGACCTCCCAACACACCCTGGTTCACCCTCACAGAAATTTTATACAGCTAATTAACAAACAAAGCATCTCCATGTTCAAACTTATCCCTTCTTGCAAACCTGTCTTCTGTATGAAAACTTGTGAAAAGAGCCCCATCAATGCAGGAGACACAACAGGAGAGAGAAACCACTCCAGTAGAAATACTAAGGACTTTTATTAATTCTGAATGGGAAGGCAAGGCATACTTTTTTTTTTTTTTCCTGGGGGCTTATACTAAAAAAAATCAACAGTTTTTCTACTTCTTTTGTGAGAGATTCCTGTCCCTCCCTTGCTATAGTGGGAAGGCATAAAGATGTAACAAACACCTGTGAATCATATTTTTCAGATGCCCTGATCAAGAACATACTCAGCATTTGTACAGGTTTCTCAAACAGTTACTCAATATAGTCTTTGTAGAAATGGTTTCTTGGCACATCTAGATCTATGTACACACACACAAAGACATTAAGTAGCTCTACAATGTCATGGTAATAATTTCTCGTTCGCTCTTCTAACACCATTAAGAAATTACTTATTAATTAATTTACTTTAATTTGGTTGGAAGTGACCTTCAAAAGCTCTGGATTTTACTCTCTTTGTACATATTATTGCAATTCAGGAGAGATTAATACAAGCCCATTTTTTTGTGCAAGGAGTGTGGAGTGCTTTGGTGACACTGAACTGACAGCTCTCCCCTCCTCCCTTTTCACCTACTCAAAAGCAGGGCACTGAGTGGGTCTCATGCTCTCTGATGTTTACTGGAACCTTCACTCAGAATTTTCTGAAGAGCATTTAAATTTATGTTAAAAAGACTGTTCTATGTTCTATGGCTAGAGGTGGTTTATGCAAGTCTTAAGAAAAAAAAAAGTGATATGTCAAAGGGGAGAGGAGGGATGATATAATTTATCACTGAAGAGCAGCATAGCTGGCTTCACACCAGGCTCAGGCTAGGACAATGAGGAAGGCAGGTTATGATATGAGAGGAGACAAAGTCACACTTCCCTGGAAAGAGTTGAGCAATGTAGAGGGAAGGGAGGTGTTTTGCAATGAGTGAAAGAGTCAGTAGTGAGCAGAAAGGAGAAATCAAACAGACCTCCTGGGAAACTGGACGTAGAGGGTGGCTTTCGAAGGACAGAGAAATAGGCAGCTGGAAAAAAGAGGCATGTGAAGAATTAGTAATTTGTTTTCAATCCATTGCCAATTTATCTTCTCTTCTGGCTATGGGACTTCCTCCCAGATGTAAAATCCTTACAGTTTTGTGAGACTTTGGCACAAGCATAGGTCTAAGTATCTGAACAAAAATTCCATTTGGAAGGGGCCATTCACCACCCAGGTCATATCCTTCTCCAGTGGGATTTTCAAAGAGAAAAAAGCATAAGACCTGGCTATGAAAGAAATTTAGAGAGTAACAGAAAGAGAAATCACACTGAAGCATCTGTGCCATTTAAACAATAGAGAGTACCCTTACTCCCTTTGATTTTTAATGGGATTTACCCTCTATCCTAGTAAGTACTTAATTGTATCTTGTAGCATACACCTGACTTTAAGAACTTATCCTTTAGACTTCCTTTTAAAAAAAAAAAAACACATAATCCAATTTCGACTCCATGCAATGTCTTGTTTGTACTTTGCAACCAACTGCAGAGATAGATCTCTCTTCAAGTTGCTGCAAATAGTTGGGGTGCATGCAATTTTTTGTTTGAATGGCTCACTTATTATTTCAAGACAAGTCAGAAGTATTTTGTTGATGTTAGTTCCTGTTTAAATGCTAGCTTTAAAGTCCAACAAGAGTTCTCATGAAGGCACTGTAACTATTCGCGCAGCAATCACACCTGACTGATTTGAACAGTACATTATCACTGTTACTGTGAGGAAAAAAAAACCTTTAACACCATCCTTTCTAACAAATGACAGAAACTGTTGCTAAAAAGACAGCATAAGATGAAAGAAAGCTTATCAGGCCAAAATAAATTACCTCGGCATGCCAACATGTGACGACAAATGCAGAGAGGATCTCTTCTTGTTTACATAGGTACAAAACTCAGAAAACAGAGTATTTCCAGCAATTCCACCTGTTATTTCTGTTATAAAACATTAACAACTATTCTGTTTTGCTACAGTGTACTACAAGTCTAGCACTTGCCTATGATCTGCAATCCAAGCCTTCCCCCTTCCTTTTTACATCATGGTCATTTACTGTGGTATCAGCTCAGTTATCACCACACTAGAGCGCTGCAGGTGGAGGATGCCATTTGAAGAAATGCAAGTTGTTTGTCCACAGAATATTTAAGGAGTTACTATTCACTGACCAGACTTGACAACAAACCCAATTCTTTTGACTTAAATTATGTTTCCATTAATAGTATCTTTCCTTTATGAACTTCTGAAGTGATATGAAGAATCATGTGGGTGTGAAAAAGGACAACAGAAGATCTGCACAATTAGTTATGCAGTGACTTCAGCCTTTCTTCAGTATAGTTCAGAAGACACAAGAAGACATAGATGAGACTGAGCAAAGTAACTGGTTATTTAGCTACAGAAAAAGCAGATGAACACACGTACTCTTAAAAATTACATTTTTTCTCTCTCCTTTCTACAAATAGCACTGCATTGCCCTAATAATCAAGCATTTGTGGTGTCTCTGTGTGTAAAATGCTGAAAGATAAAGACATTTTTAAAGAGTACCAAAAACAACAGGAAGAAGAGTAGTAGCAGGAACTGCTGGGACACACCTGCACATAGAGCAGACTGGTGCTGAGGGATAAGGAGATCCTCCCTGCAGGGTCCCTTCTGCTTCCTTTGACTCCAAGTGCCAATCAGCTCTTGGCAGACAATTTCTTCCCTACTCTAATTTTGGCTTTCAATCAAATGTACATTATTCCAGAAACACAGGCGTCCATAGATAAGCTATCTCCCATGGGACAACTGGTGTGAGGAGCTCCACCCATGCCATCACCCACGACTGCTATTTCTCCCCACTGCTGCCTGTGGGGAGGTGCCCACCCAGTGTGCCAGCACCAGCACCCATCTGTATGTACAGCTCCTCCTCAGCAGTAAGGAGCAGGGAACTGTGCTTCACTGCATTGCAAAGCACGTCGTGTTTTTTTTCCAGGGACTGCAATGACATCAAGCTGTTCAGAAAGCAAACAAGTGAACAAAACAACTAACAAAGTATGTCCTCACAAGGTAAAAAAAAAGTGGCTTTTCCTCCATTGTGCAGACTCCCAGTAGCCTCCTGTTAGTTACCTGCAGGAATCCTCTAAAGGACCAGTAAAGACAGATAGATTAAAGAGAGATTCAAGTAATGCCCACAAATATATTTACACGCTTGAAGCTAGGTGCCTTATAAATATCTTGCTAAATTTGTGTTTCAGCAGGAAGTGATCTGTAACCAAGCCAAGGGGCTGATCTAGTTCATATTACTTGTCTTTGTTGAGCTATTTGCTGGTACATTTTGTACCAGATTCAAGTTGTTTTTCCAAAGGACTCTTAACTACCTGGCTATTTGGTGTTTCTCATCTGAACTACAAATAAAACTAAGTTTTAAAGGCAAGAGAAAGAGCATTATCAAGAAATGCCATGTTAAACCTGTTTCCCAAGTTCCACATATGTGTGTAACCCATGGTTCCTCTATTGGAAGTTCTCTGCATATTTTACTGGTTGCATGATGGAGAAGCTAAGGGAACTGCTGCAGGCTTGCTGGTAACAAACTTTATTGACATTTTTCTGCTTTGAGAAGCTGGCAAGATTTTCACACTGGAGAGAAAGATTTGCTGACGAGATGGCAAGAATAGTGCTTCTCATCCTCAAAAATCTTTGTCTTTTCTGCTTCTATCAGATTTTTTTAACATGGGCATTAAAGGATAAGGAAGCAACAAAAGGGACTTTAGCAGGAAATTTTTAAAAAGCAAAGTAACCCTAAGTAACAATGCACAACAGTGAGGTAAAAACATTATGACATATGAAAACATTCTCATCTCACACAATTATATCTGTGTGAATACGTGGCTTTACATGCTGAGACTGGAATCTCTGAAGCTCCATTTTCCAGAAACACTACAGGTACAAACCTTGCCATGTATGCTTTTTCCCACACAACAGTTACCGAAGAACAGCAGAGCCTCAGATATATGATATTCTAATATTTGTAAGGGATGTCCCTTCTCTAATTCTTCCACAAAGCATGCTTTAGTGAAATTCATGGGTGTTAACTGGTCCTCAGGTAATGAAATAAAATTCTATCTCAAGGCAGTTGCATGTGGCAGCTGTGAGAACATGGGGGAAGTGTGTGCACTTGGAAAAATTTTGGAGAAGAGGAATGAGTATGTTGAGATTCAATAGGCAGACCAAAGAAGCTTCTCATAGATGGGAGAAACACCAGGCTTTTCCATGAAGCCATGGCATTACTCTGGCAATCCCTAAACAAGGCCAATGGCTTAAAAATGCAGAAACGTGATTAAAAACCAGCAACACAGTTATGGTGATCAGTTATGAATAAATGATGTGAACTGCAGTCAGATGGGGAATTTTAAGCTTGCATGATCAGGAGAAAAAGCCTGTGAAATCTGAACATGCAGAGATGGTATTGGTCAGGCCTGTACCATTTGAAGGCAGCAGTTGTTGAGTACTGTTGTCTTGGGTCTTTGAACACAATGGTAAGAGAAAAACTAGATTTCACTAGCTTTCTGCAAAAGCTGACTCAAAAATAAGGAGAGATTCTTAAAAAAAGAGCTCATTTTCTCAGAAAGATGTGGAGAAAAATATTACAGAAGTTCAGGCTAAAGGATTTTCTATACATAAAAATACTACTTCAGGAACAGCATCCTACCTGAACTTCCTAGCTCTGCTCTGCAAGCACACCTCATCTTTTTGATGAGGTGTTTTGAAAGTACTGAATTTAGGAGTCCCTATTCCTATCCTGAAGTGTATCTGCAAAACCAGAAAGGGACTATGCTCCTGAAGAGAACTCTGAGCTGAAGTTTAGTTGAGTTTCTGGTGCAGGTATCATGACGCCTCCAGAGGAGAAAGGCCAACATGGCAATCCTCTCAGGTGCAGCTTCCTAAAACATTGAAGAATTCCTCAGCAATGTATAAGGCTAGTGAGTGTAAATGGTATTTTAAAATTATTTTCTCACTGTCTTGAATGAGTAATCTGACATTTGAGACTCACTGGAAACACAGTCAAGATCACAATCTTCAGACAGTCACAAGCATCATGGTGGGGATCACTATCTTACATCAAAATGCACCTGTTTTCTTAACATACATTCTTCCATCAAAGCATTTATTTCTGGATGAGGTATAGAACAAAATAACCTAATATGGTCTACTTAACTTTTTCTAAACCCTTATCCTCATTACAATATGCTACTAATTACTTTAACATTTGCCTATCAATAAAAGGTTTTTACTAAACCAACGAATATTTTGAGTTTCTCCAACTTCAGATGCTAATGAAATGAGATTATTAAAAAAACAGAACACCCCAGAAAATGGTGATCACTGAGAAATCAGACCACTCAAGCTCCATATCTGAATCAAGCTCCATATCTGAATCCTGGGCATCCAGCCACCTCAGGAGAGCCCTCTGTTTAGCATGCATGTGTAGGCACGCATTTGTTAGCTCCTTACAAACTCTATAAGTTCATCAGTAGAGAAGTAGTTAACAAAAAGGACATGTACTGCCATATTCTGATTTCAAATCTTAAAGAGATGGTTCAGCTATTGTTTTCCAATCTGCAGCAGAGGAAGACTATGAAACCCTTGGTCCACTGCAGCACCCCCCACACTGGAAGCAACTGTGTGGCAGTGGAGAGCCATTTTGTAGTATCTAAATTATCTGGGAGCTTAAGTCTCCTTGACTTTTAAGACAACCTGAGCTTCTCAGGGGGAGGGATGAAGGGAGGAGTGGAGAAGCAGCAAACTCACACTGAGAATGCTGTTCAGTTGCAGTCCAATTGCAGCCATAGCTGAGAAACATCACAGCTTCCCCCTTGTCCAGCTTAACAGGAAACCTTTATCTACTGTTCCTCTAACTCCTTCCACAAACACACAGCAGTCTGGACAAATTACCCATTTCCTCCCAACCCACAGTTATTTATCTCCTTAGCATCTCTCACAGCCTAGAAGTTTGGAGCTGCTCCTACAGCAGTTGATACGATGTACATTTAAATAAATCACGGTGAAAGGCTTGTTGGAGCCCTCAGACATTAAAAAAAAAAAAAAGGAGAGGGAGAGGAGAGGGAGGGGAAGAGGGGGAGAGGAAAG
>JAWWEE010000074.1:80720253-80743849 GCA_035221455.1 Xenops minutus | reverse complement strand
GGAGAGGAGAGGAGAGGAGAGGAGAGGAGAGGAGAGGAGAGGAGAGGAGAGGAGAGGAGAGGAGAGGAGAGGAGAGGAGAGGAGAGGAGAGGAGAGGAGAGGAGAGGAGTCCTAGGAAGTAGAGGGGCAAATTTCCCAAGAATGACTTTTGCCAGCTGCCTGGTATCTCAAGAAAACTATGGCATCTCCTCATTTTTATCCAGGTTAGTTGTTTTGAAAGGACAATGCTATGAATGGTGCATAATACAGGTCTGCTTAGCTTTCACATCTCTACAGGACAGTTCAGAATCTCGTCATGGCTGTATCTAATCTTTCGCAGTAGTATCGTGGGAGCCCCTTAGCCTGGCACTGCCTGCATCTCTCCTTTGCATTCAAGGACACAGTGATGGTTCAGTTTGGGATTATCTTCAACTATGTGGAAAGCCACTATCTCAAGTTACTGAGCTGGAAACTTTGTAACTTTCTGTCATTTCTCTTCCCTGTTTTTAAGTCCCTCCCTTCCTTCACTTAGTCCCCCACTCCTGACTCTCCATCCTGACCTGCTTCTTTGCACTCCAGGAGGTGAAACCAAAGAGCTGCAGTTGTGACACTGCAGTTTGTGTGTCACATTGTAACATTTCCACATCCTCATCACTCTGTTGTAGAAGTACTCTAAGAGGAAGAAGGCCAAATAATGAAATATAGGAAAGCAGGAAAAGAGGAAGCAGCCAAGAGACAGCAGCCCAACTGAAAGGCTAAGAATTATGGAGAAGTGACAGAAAGGGAAGCACAGATCAGGAATTATACTTAGTGGCTTAGCAGAAAAAAAAAAAAAATAAAGCTAGCAAAAAATAGAGAGACTTAACCTTTTATGCCTCTTCAGTGATCTTCCTGATTACTATTCCTCTCTGACTTTCACCCACTTGGCGTGCATTCCCTTCCCTGCTTACTTTAAGACAATCACCAAACTGTCCTGATCTGTGTGCAGCTGGACTCCTCCAAACCTGAACTAACCACCAGCCCCTTCCTTATCTTCATATCAACCAAGAGGAGGGACTCCTCAAATAACTGTCTGAAAGAAAAGAGGGAAATCAAACACGAAGAAAGGTCCTCCAAACGCTTAGCCTCAGGGTGAGAAGGCACAATGGTCTTTTTTGCTGAAGGCAGCCCTGGAGAACAGAGTGATGGAAGAGTACAGAGGGAAATTGGCTAAAGCAGAGTAGGGATTGCCCAACTGGGCAATCCTGCTTGGCTGACAGAGGGTGGAACAGACAGCTTAGGAAGTTCTTCCACTGAGATCATGCACTGTTCTGTCCCACTTGTTCAGAATGAAACTTGGCTGGAGCAGAAAGTGTTTGAGATTCACATGAAGAATTTTCTCTTCTCCATTTGCAGGCAAAAGAAATACAAAGCAGAACATGAACCTCTTTAATAACAGAGTGACAACACCAGCTTTTTACACTCTTCTTTTTCTTGGGGACTTTTCAGCAAGAATTTGTCTGACAAAGGGCTGAGTAGAAAGTACGAACTTGAGAAATGACCCTCTATAAATATCACAACACTAACAGTTATGCATTCCTTTTTAGTGAAGCTCCAGTTTTTATCTTATCTGGTGGTTAACTGAATTTTGTAGTCTCTCAGGAAGATAGTGGTGAAATCCTGCATGTAAATGAACACAGGAGTGTTACATAAAGGTGTACTGTGGTATATTTTTTCATCACTGCGTGAAAGCTACCTTGGTGCAAGAGCACTCAAAACCATTTGTGGCTATTCCCCCACAAAGGAGGCTGTTAAGATGTGATAAGAAATGGGCATTGGTAAGCTATTTTCCCTACCATTTATCTGTAAATTAGAAAATATCTTCTGGGCCACTTGATGAGTGTTTAGTTCTTCCGCTAAAAAAATGTATTTTTCGAAGTGCAGGACAGAGGAGAAATGATGCTACATATGTAGGAAGGAGTTACAGTTTCCTCTTGTGAATGGCAACAGTGCCTAAGATGGAATGGCTGTTGGAGACCTGCACTGAATGTCCCATTCTGAAGCTCTGACTTTTCTCCCACTTGCCTACAGACACAGCAGCAATAACTCTAGTTTACAAGGGCAGAGTTTATATACTGCATTATTCTAGGGATGACAAGGTGACCAAGCTGTGTAATACCCAGTATATGTATGTGAGAGTAACTATGACCATTATGAAAGTATTGTCTAGCTTGTCATATCCTACCTATTACAGAGATGGGCTCATGTATATTTCAGGTATGAGCGGCATGACCTGCTTTCTTCTGGTTTTCTAGTTCTGGTCTGGTATTCACTTTAGTGGAGCCCCTTTTGATGTAGTCCAGCATTTCAAAAGACAAAAAAACAGCCATGAAGCAATTCAAGAAATAACGTTTTGTCAAACTAGTACTGTAAGAGAGAACTTAGATATGGAGATTCTCCACAGCAAATGGATGCAAATTTTCTATTTGACTTTGGAGGAGAAATGCCAAGCAAAAGAGGCAGAAATAGGATCATTTTCTATCAAGCCAGTCATAATGTCACTTACTGTTAGAAAAGTTGGAAACAGCTAAGCATTGGGCTCCACTGCAACCCTAGCCATAAGGAAAGGCATGGGTAGTCTGATTAAGGAGCAATACCACAAGGGGATTTTTATGCTGATGTAAACTTGGAAAGAAGAGAACATTAAATAGCAATGGAAGTGGGAAATACTTGATCCAGAACTATTCTCAGTTTCTCACCAATTATGAATAATATTTATCTTTTAATAATTCTTCTCACAAACGGTAGCTTTCTGCTTCAGCGTTCAGAGAATTTGATAACAAACAGAATTTTATGGCCACAGATAGGGACAAGGCACTGGATGCAGACTGAGGAAATCTAGGTTTAATTCCTAGCTTAGCCACAGACTTCCTGTGTGGCCATGGGAAAGGCACTTAATCCATCATGTGCCCTTACTTCCTTATCTGCATATTTGTCAATTCTTTCTTAATGGGGATAAGACTTTTTTTTTTTTAATGGGAGACCCAAAAGCTGTTCACAGTGGTTCCTATATTTGGGTAAATGCCTTTGAAGTGTTCTAGCACTTAAGACTGAAATTTGACCATGCACTGGTCACCCTCCTGGCATGTATCCCACAGAAGGTGAATAGGGATCATGGAGCAGGCAGCAGTTGTAGCTCCAAAAGGCTGCATCACTTAGGTATTTGTGAGAATGCCACCTATAGTCTGTGATGTGTCCTACAGAAATATACAGAGGTAGAATTATTGTCCAGCCTAATAAACTTTGGTTACACCCATAAAAGACTGGATATCAAATGCTTGGAGCCTTTAGCCAGTTCTCCCTTATCCAGGATTGCTCAAGGTCAAAAAGTAGACTTTTTTTCCTCAGACTAATGATGTAGAAGCAGAAAAAAAATGATCTTTTGCCTCAGATGGTCTTTTCCCATGCTACCACTCTGCTCCAAATCAGAAGTAAAAATCCCAAAGGTAACTATCTCAAGGAAAGAAAAAAAAGGATAAGCTGGTTCATATCCAGTTTGGTTTTCAATCTCTCTCCACACTGAAGCTAGCATGGCAAGTTATCAGTAGTCTGAGAAAGAAGAGAAGAAAGGGGCTCAGCCAGTACCTTTTATGTGGGAAATGACCTAAAACTGAAAACTGTGTCATCTCCAGTTCAGCTGTGTAGTGCTTTTCATACATATTCAGTTATGAGGTGTGAAATCTGACTCCAAACCCAAATTACTAGAGTATTTTTTTTAAATGCAAAAGATCTTCAGAAATATCTCAGCATAAAGAAAGGCCTGGACAAGAGTATGAAATTGATACCCTGAACTTTGGGCTTATCGCCTCACTTTATCCTCAGCTGCCCAACCTCCCAGGACTAGCCTCACTTCTCTGTCACACTGGCACTAGGCTGGACTTTTGCTCATTGCACTGGCACAACCCAGGACTCCTGCCTGGGAAAATCAGGAACAGAGCTGGAAATTTGTTGTCCCCTTTTTCCAAAACTCCAAGTGATACAGTGAATTGCTCCTCTGTGCTAAAATCTTGTCTAATTAGAGGTCGGGAAATCAATAACTGCCTGATTCCCCAAACGATCTAATAATTAGGTGACAATATTTATTTTATTCCCTCATGTATAATCACCAAATCCTTTATTTTTTTTATGTTTACCTGTTTTATATTTTCAATCTTACTTTTCAAACTAAAGAGACATGGTTTAAAACAAAGCTGCGTACTTTGAATGAAACCAATCCCACTTCACCCTGGAGGAACACACAAGACTGTTTTATTGCAGCTATTAGAAAAATGTATTTGCTCTCTGGTCTCCAGAATACTATGTAGGGTTTAGATTCTACAGCACAATTGATTACATTTCATTTTGCCCTACCTCACACTTACCTTGGCTAGGACTTGTAAGGCTTAATCAATTATGTATATAAAGCCTTAATTAGATTGGAAACTCCTTGGGGCATGCTGTTCGTGTTTGTGCAGTGTCTAGAGCAACAGAGTTCCTTTTCCAGGAACCCTGTGCAACAACATAAGTTCAGAGATAAAATAACCCCAACAAAACAATTGGAAAAAAATTCAAAGCTTAATTCAATCCCTTTCTCAGCCTTACAACAAGAGTAAGAGTTGAAATGGGCGCACAATTATATGCTACTAGAACAAGATCTGTGCTGTGAAAACTGATGCCAGGCATTCAGAGGGTGGTCAAACCTTGGCCTCCAATAGGAGTTAATTCAGACTATCAGTGTTGGCATTCCCTGCCTTCTCAGCATTTATGGAATATTTGAAAGTGTCTATCAGGCAGAGTTCCTGTCAAACTTCCTCTCTGCTCCTAGTCGCATGTCCTAGACAGTGTAAGTGCCTTTTACTTGGAAGAATCTTTTTTAAAGCATCTGCCCAGCTCACGTTTAAAGAATTTTTCAAATATTCCAAAGGAAAAGACATCACATCACGTTTTCACCATCATGTTTGGTGAAACACTCAAATGTGTGCCCTAACATAGCATTACACATTAAGAAACCTTCTTACTCATGAACTACCAAGCTGTAAGTCCTTGTTGCTACCAAGACAGAGAGAGCCCATCACAACTGTTCAGTCCAGAATTCATAATGCACTTAAATTTCATATTAACATCCAGACATTGGTTGGACTTAGAGTAAGGCAAATAGAAAGCATGAAAAACATTCCCCATTAAAATACAAAGCAGCTCTACAGAAGTTGTTTCTCTTATTAGCTAAGACAAACTTTGTTATGTGTGCCATTGCCATGCTGTAGTGTGGAGTATAGCAAGGTCAAGAAAGGAAATGAAATCCCACTAACACCAACACTTAGAAACACATACATCCAGAAATACAATTTGGCCTTTTGGGTTATACGGGCTGATCAGGTCACGGCCAGGCAGGTTTGTTACAGGCTGCAGCAAGTGTATAGACTTAGTCTTCAGAAAATTAACCTTTACCTGGTTAACTGGTCAGACCAGAGACAAAAATATCGGACTAATGAATGACACTTTGTTCATTTAGAAGAGAGCAACTCAAGTCTGCCTTGTCCAACAGAAAGGAACAGAGCCATAATGGCTGAATATTTCTGAGCATGTAAGACACGCAAATCCCAGTGATCCCAGTAACCTACTTGAAGGCCATTGGACTCTTGGAAACTGTTAGACATCAGGATTATCACTTGCATCAGAGCAGTTCTAAGAGCTCTCTTTGACAGCAAGACAAATGAAGAATGGCTCATCCGTATTTTCAAATTCCTTTACCTCAAAGGTAGGTAAAGGGGTCCCAGCATAGAGTCCCAGCAAAGGGTCCCAGGGTAAGGTGTTTCTCAAGTGTTTCTAGAAGAGAACGTTAAGAGTTTCATTTTCTGTTATAATCTTTTTTTATCAAATGAATGTGCAGTGGCTGCCAGTAGTGCAGGACTGTGGCATGCTGCAGCAAAACTTCCCAGCAAATCTGGTCAAATTTGCTTCTGCTGATGCAAATGTGCTATTTGCTAGAGCTGCCCATGGCTATCTGATGAACTCCCATCCTATGCCTGAACGTGAAAACACAACCCACAGCCCAGAATGTGAGGATCATTGTGTTCTCAGGAAGTAAGCAACCAACATAACCATTTGTGCTCTGTCTCACTGAGGGTGAAAAAGAGGAGTGAAAAAAACCCACCATCGCACAGCAAACACCAGTTCCCACACAGGAAGGCAGGGGACTGCATTGTGCTCAGCAAGCCTGGCCTTCATGAGGGATTATATTTTGCATTCACCAGCAGCTCCCTAAGATGTGCATAAGAAGATTTCCTGAATATCACTATGGCTTTCTGGGACAGAAGAGCCTCTCACTACATCTGTTACAGTGGTACTTCTAACTGTGCTTTTGTATTTGTTAGCTCAGTTAACTACTGAAACGTCTCTAAGAAATCAAGTTAGGCATCCACTAATGTTTTTCGACTCTTAGTAAAAAGCTGTATCTCAAATGAGAGATACAAGACATTATATCTGTATCTTCAACTAGATTATTTCAATATATCAGCCATCTATTCCTCTGCTTTGAGAGTCATATGTCCCCCAAAGTTTCACTATGCAATCCTAATTTGGTATAGGATTGTAAAAGAGTCTTCTGGAAAAAAAAAAACATTTCATCAATGTTTCCCTGTCTCTCCATTAGACATCTGACCTGAATAATGCTGCAAGAAATTAAGTGAATAAAACATCTACATGCAAGAAGAAAGAGCACTTAAGAACTGTGGGGAAGGATTTTGAGATCCTACGTCCCTCTCCACTGCTGAACCAACAGAGGTAAGCAGGCAAGCCTCTTCAGGGCATTGCCTCAGGTGAAGAATGCCAGTAGGAACGATTGAGAGGGAATGTATGTTTGCCTCTCCTTTCCCCATCTCCCCCTATTTTCACTAACTCCTTGGTGGTCCTTTTAGTACCATGACCATATCTACCTTCACAGCTGTCTTGGCCCAGCAACTTTACGCAGACTACAAAAGCCACAAAGGGTACAAATGGGTCTTCCTCAGCTGCTGCCCACTTCCCAAATGGAATTTACACTTAAGTTTCTTATAGGGATACAGACAAGCTATCAGGAACTAACCCTTTCCCCTTTTAGGTTTGAAAAAAATACTTCTATGGCATTTGTTTATATTGCAGAATGCATGTTTGATAGGTCTTAAAAATAACGAAAAGTTCAGCTTTCATGATAAATGCTTTTTTGCATATATGTGGTGGTTTTTAGGTTTAGACATAAACATAGAGGAACTTGGTTTTGCAGGCACATAATTTTATGTGTGTTGACAGACACATTTGTATGTACATATCTGTATGTGTGTACATTTACACATGTAAAAGAAAGAACATAGAATAAATGGCTCCTGTTGGCTGGAAAATACATTGCCATTTCAAATTTCAAAGGGAATATTAAAGAGAAAATATTAATTGCAGAAAGGTTTAGAAATGAAAAATATTTTGCATTGTCTCCTTAACACCAAGAGCTGTACTGTGTATTGTATAAATCATTCTCTTTCATTGCACACAAGAAAGAGCTTATTAGCAATGTTTATACTGTACAGCAAATGTACAGACTCATTAATGTGCAATTACAGAATAAACAATATCAGACTTCTCTAGTCTGTTTTGCAAGGAGAAAAAGAATTCTATGTAACACCACAATAAGCCCATGGTAGGATACCAATTTTACTAGGATCTACTAGCAATGTGGTGGGAAGATTAAACAAATGTCTTACTACAACAGAGGTAATGCCTCATTACCATTATTCCTCCCTCATCTGTTTCATATACTGGGCTCCAAAGCCACTGAAGGCTTTTGCTAGCACAATTATAATTTCTCATTTTTACTTCTACTTGCCATTATGTGGACAAATGGGCAGGAAGCTCAACGCCTCCCCAGAAAAGCCTAGTTCCCATTTGACTTCTAGATAAATTGTTGTAGGTCCACACCTGTGGCAGGTGAAGCCTCAGTGAGCACACTGGCCATCAGGGCTTCCCCACCTCCCCTCCAACGTCCAGCAATGGGAGGTGCCAGTTACAAAATTAGTTGGATTCTGGAAGGAAGAAGGACAGACAGTGGTTCAGAAAGGAAGGTGTCATGTCAGTGCAGAAGGGGTGTTCTCACCTCTTCACTTATGGCTTCAGTCTGGAAAAAGAGGAGTGCTCTGCTTTGGAAAGACAGAGACACTCACTGCCTGAATTGTGAATAACAGCCAGCTGGTGGTCAGGGTACAGATGGATCATGGACAATTTGACACTTCCCTCAGTCATGTAGGTGTTTTCCCTTTGCAAATCTGGGCATAAAACCAAAGCAGTAGGTCCCAGTCCACCCCACAATCAAGAAAATACATTTTTTATAGTGAGTTCTATAGGTGCATGTGTTGTTTTCTCCTGAAAAGAAATTCTCATATGGAAAGAACTGGAAGGACATATCTGAAATGAAGGCTCATTGTGAGGGGTGCAGAAACAGCAGCTTTCCCCAGCAGGCAGTCACAATTTCGGTGCTAATGAAACCATCCCACTTCAACACCAACCACTGCCACCACTTCCGAGCATTGCATCACATATTCACAGCAGGAAAAAACAGGCTCAATAACTCAGTCTATACAATGCTGAGGTGCACAGTACTGCGAATGAGAAGGGACTGATCTCCCTCCATAAAACCCCTAAGCCACCATTAAAAATCAGACCACAAAGCTCCTAGTTTAGACAAAAAAACCTCAAAACTCAAACCCCATGGAAGATTTGGGAAGTTCAAATCCATAGTGATCACAGCTTCTTACAAATACAGGATGCTTTAAAATGATGAAATATGGAGAATGAATATTTCCTGTTCCATTAATTGCAACACAAGTTGAAAGTGTCACTAACTTTAGTTTAAACCCACCTTTCCATTGCATTAAACATTTCTGCTATGCTACTTAATCAGCAGGGAGAACAAAATCATGCAGATACTCTGTTATATAAAGGAATTAGCAATTCTTTCTAAATCTCTCAATTATGTCTTTGTTTTTTCTTTTTTTGTTTTTTCTTTTTTTAAAGGAGAGGTCAAGGAACAAGAGAATTCTTACATTGTTCCATAAAATAATCTAGAAGTTACTGAAAACTCTGGTAAGAGCCACTTCCTCAGAAGTAATATTTCCAGGGTAAAAAAAAAAAAAAGGCTCATGTGAAAGTTCTCCTTACTCTTTGGTTTCTTCTCTTTTTTTTTTTTCTTCTTCTCTTTAAACTCTGATACGTGGCTTGGAAGAGTGGAAGTTTATTCACACTGCCATATTTCTCCACTTTTGCTACATTTATTACACTTTTGGGGAAGGAGAAACAAGGGAAATGGAATGTGGAAACCAAAGAGCAAAACATGTGCCTTAACTGTTCTTTTTGGATCAGGCCTATTTTGATTGGAAAATCAGAGTAATTCTGTGCTTGTTCTGCATTTTTTTTTCCTTTGCAATTCTTCAATTGGGTTCTTAATCGAATTTTTAGGTATGGATTTTGTCATGTTAGCATCGAGATCCCATTTACATTAAAGAAGTAGGAGTCACTCACTTCCAAAAATCCTTTTTGGTGCCTGTGGTGTTACTATGGCTGATGGTGAAATGATAGATAACGTATCTTCTTGGGATCTCTTTTTATGCGTGTAACTTAAGATACCTAAATGCTTCTGAGCAACATGACCCTAAACTGCAATGGATACAAGAAGCAGGAATTATTCTTAACTACAAAAAGTGTAAAAAAAAAAAATGAAGAAGCACACAGCAAATGTTTTGGTTTTGTTCCTGTTTTTGTTTTTGTTTTTGTTTTTTTTTTTCTTTTTTTAAATTCCTTTACTAGGAGATATGTTCCCTGCATCTGCATCTTTATAACATAGAATTCACTTACTGGGGAGGGAGAGAAGGAGGGAGCAGCAGGATGTCTCATTTCAGGCTGCTTTTGGGTTGGTGTTCTGCTCACTTGCTTGTCCAGGAAGGCAGCTGGATAAGGCATGATAGTTTCCAATAAGCTGTCTCTGGAAGCCAAAATCCTGGAATGCTACCTGGTCCACCTTCACAAGTTAACAGCTTGTTGTGGTACACAGATTTGCCACAACTGACATGCTGAGGGTGAGCCTGCAGAAGCTGCTATGGCATACCTATCTAGTGCACGTGGGGTAGAGCTTTTTCCTGAGACCTTCTTCTGAGGCTTCAAGAAACTTCACATAGTGAGCTCAATGAAAAGGATTCAGGGACAAATCTCTCCTCCTGCAATGAGTGGTGGTTGTTCCTGGCTTTAGGACTATAGCTCCAAAAAGGAGATCTTCCATCCCATCTCTTTGTCGTAGAGGGCTTTTTCTACACTGGGGAAAGCTGTGGTGGCATGGCCATGCTGTAACTCCTTCCCTGCAAAACTCAAACACAGGGTATGGAGGCACAGTGACATTGTGTCTGCATATTTCACTGTGGGACAGAGTCTGGGGAATTCACAACTAGGGGAGAGCACTGCTGCAGGTTCTCTGCTGCCAGAAACCATCTCCTCCCAGGGAGGGACCATAGCAGGAGCTGAAATCACAGATGTGAGGAGTGGCTGAACAAAACCAAAAGAGCGGCTTGTTCTGAAACGGCGCCTCTGTAGAGGCAGGCGCTCCCTACACTGTACCTGAGTCCAGCAGTTAAGTTTTCACTAAGAGTGCAGTCATGAAGGGCAACTGCTCAAGAGAAAAAGCAAGCCTTCAACAAACAAGCAAGAATTAACACAGAATAGAGGGATTGCTGGTGTTGGGAGTTCAATCCAACCTTTTGATGTAGAGTCATTCCCTTAAAATAACATGAGGTCTAGCAAGCTGGTCTTTCCCAGCTTAAAACATGCCCACCTTCCAGCCAGAGCCCGGCATTTCTGACTTGTTCTGCAGCCACTGCTGAGATCCTGCTAGATAATTTTAACTCCTGAGCTAGAATGGGGCTTATCTCTGAAGCACATTTCTGCTCAGAGAGAACTTCCTCTCACTGCAGATTAGATCTGCAGGCTCAATCTCCCTACCTAAAGCCACACAGCCAAGCACACTGCATCTCTCTATTTCGAACAATGCTTGCCACGCTCTCAACAGTGAAGAAACAAAACTTGCACAGTTCCCAGGCTTTCCCTGACTTTTGCACTGATGTTTCCTTCTGGAAACACAGCAGTATCCAGCAGGTGCTCATGAATTGGCTGTAGCTTCACAAGCTACACAGCTCTGGAGAAATAAGGGAAAACAACCCTGTAGCTTCACCAGCTACTGCAACATCATGTTGCCACACAGTGGCAACACAAATCATATTTCTGCCCAATTGGACAAGAGTAAAAAAAATCCTCACAAAACTAAATAGAAATCAGTGGAAAAGTACAGCTCTTTTTGGGATCAATTCTGTTCTCAAGGTTTTGATTTTGTCATGTGCTACAGTTGCATCACAGGACAAATTTTTACATGCCTGCTTCCACAGTAGCTCTGCCGTGACTTTGCTGAGAGAACTGCACCAATACAGTGCAGCTTGTGCTGGGGCTGCATCAGCTCTGCTTTCCAGTCTGGCTCACCCTCCCTTCCAGAAACTACTTCCATTAAAAGTTTGTTTTGCAAATGTTCATCTTCCATTACTTGCAGGAAGCTTTTTAAATTTGATAAAGGAATTCATCTTCAGTAAGTAGGCTGTTTTCCCCTCGCCTTGTGAAAATTCATGCATGCTTTTCTAATTCCTAAATCGTTACATAGATCAGAGCTTGTCTCTGGCATGACAGCAAATTCCCAATGTGTACCTGAGTCTTCTTCACCTCACTCTAACACACGGTTTCACACTATGCACATACCTCCCATACAGCATATATAAGGGCATTGATGCATTTTGTCATGCCTTCTCCAGCTAAACCACCACCATCCTCCTCTATACAAATCCCCAGATGAATTTTGCAGACAAAATGAAAACAATCCGTTCCCATTAAAAACAGGTAAGTCATACTGGCAAGTTTTCAGAGCATGCAATGAGTCCATACTGGGGAATGTTACTTTGGGGTTACAAATAGGGGCTTCAGACCAAACAAGAGGGGAGATTCCCAACTTCCCTATTTTTAAAAGTTCCTAAAACATTGTAGCTACAAATTTTTCAATTCCTTCAGAAGCCTCCTCAGTTGGACTTTCAAGCCCTGTTTCACTGTGGAGGGTTAAGAAGAATTCTTAAAGCTCCCCAAACCATCTTGGAAACAGATTTTCTCTCTGTTTTCAGAGCCACTAAGGCTACATCAGGTGAGACAGCAATCATCAGAAATTATTTACAAAGGCTAATCAGCTTATACACACTTTCATACTTTTGAGCAGCAGACACATCTATTTGAAACCTGAGTGAGTAAAACATAGTACACAGCACTCCAGGTTACTTCAGCTCTCTGAATTTAGTTCTCTGAATGTCCACACACACACATGCCACATATGTATTTTATTATTCACACACAAGACACTGCCTTCATAATCACTGGACTTCCACAGGAGAAGTGCGCAAAGACATTTAGCTCTGGCAGTCATTTTCCTCAGCCCCTTTCCCTACCCAACAGAATTACCGGGGCAGCAGGGAGCTGAACCTGTCTAAGCCACAGGACTGATTTTGCAACCTGGGGTGGGGGCACTTCCCCTTTTGTCTTTTCTCCCTTTTCCCCTCTGTCTGCAGCCTTTCCACACTTTTACTCTGTCTCCACCCAGCTGTGTGTGAGTTGCAGCAGATTTGTGTAATGGCAAGCTGTTGTGGTTGCCTGGTGGCCCTTCAGCAATACTTGTGTCCACGCTCTCAAATGATTGAGCTCCTTTTAAGGAAATAAAGCACTGAAGCTGCTCAGAGTGGGGACACTTTCCTGCACCAGTAACTAGCTACTCATGCAGGTTACCACCTCTGACTACCCATGGCGGGGAGGGAAGACCCTTGAGTTGAAGGCAATGCCAGAGTCCCAGTGATTCCAGGCAGGAGGCCTGCAGCTATACAGGCTTCTGCTTCAATAACTGGGTTGTGGGAGGGAGGTAACATAATCAGTTGATATTTTCCACTGGAGGAGAAAAATGTCAAAAAAGCACTTTCCTTCTAATGTCTCTTACCATACAATTATCCTTTACTTTAAACAAATGGAATTTGCAATTGCATATAAATCTTATCTGTTTTCTATTGATGTCTAAGATCACCTTGCCTTATTACTTTGGACGTTCTCTGTCAGTTGTACAAGTGTCAACCTAATTTTGTGAGATTACTTCTCCCCACCTCTTAAAAAGAAGAACATCTGTAGACATTGCATAGTCCAGGTCCAGACTGCAATCTGTGACTATGGTGGTAACCCTTGACTTCTGCCTTTATGGTCATTTGCAACCTCAGACAGCTGTCTGTGCAGAAATGGAGAGCCCACAGCTCTGAGGCCAGTAACAGTGTGAGATGGGTTTTTGCCTTTTACCCGGCTCTGATATGGGCAGTTATTGATGAAGGAAGGTACTGCCTACCATATGCCACCAGTGCAACAATTGGTTCTTCCTCTATGAAGTAGGGTCCGATCTACAGCTCACTGAATCATTCACTTCCCACATATGTCTTGAATTAGGATAGTCTCATAGCGCGAACAGGCCTAAATTGCAACTTTTTACCATATACAAGATGTTCAGTACTGATCATCCACGAAAGGTGCCCACAATGATTAACCTGAAACTTGGATGGAGGCAGTAAGAATCATCAGATAATATTTCAAGAAGATTAGCATGGGAAATAGGGCTTTCCAAAATATGCTACAGAATACTAATTCTTAATGAAATGGAATTTCAGTGGGATGTGTACTTCTAAATAACTCAAACCAAAATTTTGAAAGGATATATAGGAGAGATGGCAAAGCAGAGTCTCTAGTGCCTTAAAGAGCTATGAAAATCTAGATCTTTGCTGAAAATATTCCCTGTGTTTTCTAGAGAAAGTAAATGCAGATCAGGTGGGTGAGAAGAATAAAAAGAAAATAATAGAAAATGTTATAGGTGCGAGATCAGCCTGAGAACTAAATTAGGGGTAGAGAATAGCACAAGGAAGGAAGAAGATCTAGTGGACAGGACAGCAGAAATTAAGCTTGCAGGAGGAAGCTGCTTAACATATAGTGGCATTCTGGGGGTTACAACATTAAAATCATAGCAAGCCCATCAAGGAAATGAAGAGACATACAAGTGACCAGAACAAGTCTTTCAATGTGTTTCAGCTTTGTTGTACTACTTGCGGTTATTACTAGAAACACTTGATGACTTTACTTCTGTAAATCACCTTTTCATGCTTGTTGATAATTTTTGCATTGACCAGAAGCAACCCTTCTCTTGGGTGTCCCCTCCCCCCTCCACTCCCCATTATGAAATTTGTACCCTCCCTAGTCATTTTAAGTGAGAACTCAAAAACTGAAGGCACACAATAAAATCTGGCAAGAGAATGGAGGACTTCAGAGCAGAAGAAATGATTCAAACTGTTCTCTCTATCAGCTTTACAGTACCACATTCAAGTCTCATTATAGATTTGGAAGAAGCATAAAAGGAGATTTTTGAAAACATCGAGGAGCTAAAGTCTATCTTTTTTTTCCCCTAAAATAGCTTATTTTCCTTAATATTTGACCTTTAAAATGCTAAATTGATGAAAAAGGTAATTAAACTTTTGATTCAAGGGTTAAAGATTTCATGAAGTGTTACTACAAATCTGAGAAAGCAAACGGTCATTTGAACATTTCTGCCTCACAGGCTGAATTAAATTACAGCAGATTTCTCACCTAATTTCAGTACGAAATTTCAGTAAGAAAGTTACTCTTTTCGTTTAATAAACCTGCAATTCCCATTGTTACCTCTATAGCCCTACATGTACAAGAAAGTCCTTCAGAATGTAGAGGCCCTTCTCCATTAATGTCTGACTCAAATTCATTGGTGCATGCCCTATGGACAGTTGATCTCTCAGGGTGTTACAGATAGAGATGCATTGTAAATGCTATGTTGAAATACTTCAAAATTCATAGGAGATCCCCTTTTGATGAAGCAAACAGATTGGACATTGGGAAAGTCTTACAGACAAAAATTGTTGCCTGGTCATATGTGCTCATGGGCATTTCCAATCAGTTATCATAGTCTCTCTCCCACCTGTGAGATGTACACATATAGTATCAGTGGGGTTTTGTGATACTCTGTTGTCTTTCATTCTTCAAATCACTTTTTCAGATCAACCTTTGCAACGTGAGTTTGTTGATAAATAGAGGTGAGAAACAGATTTTGGGACTTGGAAATGACAGAGTTGCACTAAACACCAAGCCTGTCTACATTGCCATGCCACTGCCTACACAGAAAGACAGTCCCCTTCATCCCTAATACACCTATGGGATCATATAGGCCAAACACCACTCCTAAGGCATTGCTTTATTCCTAAGAGATTTTCTTTTGATGAAGATCCAAAATGTGCATAGCAATCATATGGCTCCTGATATGATTGGGGCATGTGTTCAGATCCTTTTTGTAAAAGAGAAGAATTATTTTTTCCAGTATACTCTTTTCAGAAAGTTATTTTAGGACTAGAAAAAAGGAGCAGTAGAAGAAGCAAAAGTGTATGCAGTTTTACAACAGAAACAAACATTGCAAGCCATGGAGTTGATAACTACAGATAAGCCAAAACACGTGTATTGTGTCTGTTGACCACAGTCAACAAGACATCACTACAAGATGTAACCCTTGTAAACAAAAGAGCTATGGGTAGAGAAAGTGGCTGTAGAAAAGATATTGAATTCAGGAAATGGAAAATCTAATTTATTGCTAAGTAATGAGAACAACAGATAGATCTTTTCATATTTAGGACACCAAAGTTATTACAGTAACTTCTAATATGTGTTTATATTGATATATGATTGAAATGTTGCAAGAATCATTACATCAGTAAATATAAAGTTCAACTTTTATGAGATAAAGAAAATTCAATTCAATCAAAGATCCTGTTTTTTGGGTTTGAACAGGGAACTTAAAAAAATATTATTATTATTTTTCAAATAAAGGCTTAAATATTTTGTCAGGTTAAGTTACTGTGTGAGAAAGGAGGTAACTCTTTTTACTGATTTGATACAAAGGCAGTTAAGGCAATATTTTGCCTGAAGATCTTTGTACTGAGAAGCAAAGCACTAAGTAAGTGATCTGAATATTAAAAAGCATTTTTAAAAATGAGTTTGTTCATAAGGTATGTCAATATACATGTAGGAGCTAAACTTTGTGCATACATTTTTGGCAAGAGGGAATCAAGTGGTAAATAAAGTGAGGATGCATAAGATGCTGCACTCTGTACTAGCCAGTTGCTCAAGTCTGGGAGTAGGTTCTGTTCCTAATGCTGACACCATCCTGCTGTTATTACACTGAGTTGGTTATTTTGCCTTCTGTGTCTCTCTTTCCACCTACTATCCTTTACTGGACTTCCTAAGATGATAAACATTTAAAGGCACTAGCAATCCTTCTATAAACAGTCTTCCTCCCTGACCCTCGTCCTTATCTTACAATAGGAATGTAAAAATGATGAGCAATACTTTTACTTTTTGAATAAGCAAATGTATTTTCATGGTCACTTCTTTCAAGACATATTTTGATCCTATAGGGCACTGATCAGTGCATTCTGGGAGTCAGTGTACTTTTCCCTTCCTTTTTCTATTTCCTCTCCCCCCCACCCCTCTACTAGCAGGGTACTCAAGTAATATAATTTAGTCTTTTTTAATTGGTGAGCTGATGCATCCATTGGTCATTGCTAGTCCTTGATGTGGAGTATGGGATCCCTAAGAAGAATCAACATTTTGCACAATCAGCTCTGGAAAATAATTTATTTTAACCCAACAGATTTTATCCATTGTGGATTTTTCCCAAGTAGAAGAAAATTCAAGTGTTTTCTAAGGTTGGCCCAGGTAAAAAAATCAAGGGTAAATGAAGATCAGATATGGAAATCTGAAACATATGAATACTATATGTGTTCTAATATGGTATTTCTGGAGAAATGTGAATAGCATTCAAGATAACATTCAAATTAATAATGAAAATACCTGAGAGTTTACTGAATCTTGATAAAATCTGAGTTCTGATAATTTTGACCTGGAATAACATATTTAATTCCATTTCCTAGGCAAAATGAAAACTATCTTTCTTGGAAAGAATTTTATGCAGTCATGCTTTAGAAAGACAATAAATAGTAGATCTTTTTAACTTGTCTGTGGATGAAAATGCCTTTCCCAAAGAACGAGTTGCACAAAAAACACTAAGCACCTTAGCAAGATGAAAAGCCATAAGACCTGCTTGTATACCAGCTTGTTATAAAGTACTTTAACATTATCTACTCTATTATCTACTAGTATTTCTTATCAGAGTGGACTTGTCATCTTACCCAAGATTCTGTCATTTTTAGAACTCTGTTGTCCTCCAGTACTAGTTGAAAGGTCCTCTGGCACAGGCATAGGTTCATCTGGATCATCTGGGACATCACTAATTGGAGGACTTTCCTTTCCTAGTAGTGAAGGAAGTAGCATCAGTTAGTCATCAGAGTAACTTCATTTTCAAGTATTACCATAAGAGGAATCACAAATCAAATAAAACTTAACAAAAAGCCCTAAACACTACTAAAATGTGATATTCTTAGGACCAAAAACTACTATCCTGCAGAGAAAACTTCTTAGAAATACAGGGCAATGAAACACCTGTGAAAAGAATGCATGCTAATGCCTCTTCCAAACTTACTGAAGTCTGGATACACAGCTACCGGCCTTACCATTCTGGGTGTTTATAAGACACATGTATGTTTTCCAGATGCTGTGCTCAGAAGATCCAGTTTAGCCAATTCAGGCTGACAGATTAAAAAGGATTATCAAATGGACATCCTTTGTAAAAACTCTTCTTTCTTCCACAAGTGCTCCTTGAAAGCACATCCAGATTTGCTTTAAAGGCATAGTGAAGTCTAAGCCACAAGTATTCTGGGGCTCCAAAGGAACCATCCAAAAAAATGAAACTTTATCTTCAACTAAAAATTCAGCTGCAACTTCAACAAGCTTCACCAATACCCACAGATAAAGCTTTGGCTGGTCCTTGTGACTACAAGCAGTGAAATGTCTGTAGCTCCCAGGACTTCTTAAAACATGGACAGAGTTCATTCAACACATGACTTCAAGGGGTTTTATTATCTTTTATTTGCAAAGTGGAAACAAACCCCAATATCTTGTGTACACAAGATTTTTGCAGAGAAAAACAGTTTGGTGCTTTAACATATTATAAGTATTGTAGAACTGTTTTCATGCAGAATGCAATACAGTAAGAAATTGCTAAGTGCTCAGCTTCCAGTAATGGTGAGGTTTCTTGGTTCAGCTCTCAGTCACAGTACACGTCTGCCCACAGTAATATCCCTGTCTTGCAAAGCTTCTTTTAAAATTACTTCACACATGTCTAACAAAAGTATCCCTTAGAAACAATTAACAAAAGAATTATCTAAGTGATAATTATCTAAGTGATTAGTTTCATTGACTATTCCTAAAAGGCTGGTCTTTGCATTAATAGCAAAGAATAGAACAGGCCCAGAGCAGGATTTGAACTCAGTAATGTTCACATAAGACTCTTGTCTCCAAAATGGAGATGTTACCAAACTACATTGATGCAATCTGTTAGATATCCTGTGGCAATCGGCACACCAGCAAGGGCAGTAATTTCATGGCACAAAGCCCTAGCAAGTTAGTATATTTTCTCCTAATGAGAACTCCCTTATTAAAAGACAAACTTCAATTAAACATGAAAACACTTACCAGAAAAGGAAAAACTAAACCAAATATAGCTTACTTGACAGCAGTTTAGTGATGCCAGTTATGGACTTGATCTGAATGAAGCAAACAGTTTCCTCCCAACCTCCTGAATGGAGCAAAGGATTGTGCTTTCTGATCTATACTGATCACAATGGGGGGAAATGACAGGTACATTCAAGGCATCTTCCAAATTAGCTGTTTTGGTTTGTTTGCACAAATCTATGTTTAAATGAATGAAGTGAGTATGTGACTGCATTTCTTAATGACATGACTGTGGAATAATCTCTGAGCAGGAGAGCTGAGAGCAGCATCAGGTGAATTATCTAAAACTGCAGCCAGAGGACTCAAGGGTAATGAAGAAACAGTCCTGCCCCGGCAGAAGGACTAACTAGATGATTTCATAAGGTCCTCCCATACCCAGCTTCTGTGGGGTATTCTTAAATGGGCAAAATCACACCCACTGGGTGCAAGCGCAAGAGCTAAGGTGGATTGCATAAATGGAAAAGAGGGAAATATGAATTTTACAGCAAAGAAAGTAAAAGCAGAAAATCAGTTCATTAAAACAGTTTTTACCATTCACTGTTGAGCTCCTTATTTATTTATTTTGGTAGTTTTCTGGGATATTTGGAACTTACAGAACTGTCAGCAACTTTCCAACTCAAGTCCCATCCTGCAAAATTGAGGTATCTCTTGCAAACAGGATACATGGGTGAGGAGAGACAGCTGAAATATTTCAGTCTGTTCAAAACATTTTCCACCACACAACAAAAAAAAAAACAAACCCACAAGTTTAATTGGAGGGCAAGTGACAGCCTGGCAGCTCTCTTCACACTATATGTGGGTTAAGCAAATTTGTTAAAAAGTTACAGTAATCAAAAGCCACCTGCATCTTCCAAGGATCAAACTCTGCTCCCAGTTACAATGGAAGTTGATGCTTTGACTTAGTCTAGACTGAGAAGAACACACCCTAAAAACATGAAGACGTTTTTTGGCTACAAACCAATATGAACTTATAATATCAGATCTCTGAGATAAGATAGCAAATAAAATCTTTCTTAGCGCGTAATTAGGCATCTTACAATACACAAGCTAAGTAGGATGCTTTGAAGATAAGTCAAAACATTCTTTTTGGAAGAGAAACTAGTTAGCAGACAAGTACTTTCACAGTGGTGAACTCCCTGTTTCACTAAACAGGTATCAGTCTTCTACTTGCAAAATTAATAGCCATTTAGCCAGGTGGCATGAATCAGACTAGTCTAATGGACTTGGTTGGGCAGGAGCTGGATATCGGGTGTGCTTCCCTCTTTGCAGGAGTCTTCAGTTAAGAAAACTCAGTAAACTTGGCTTTAATGACACATTTAATTTGATTTCTTCTTGTTACACATGATTGAGAAGTCCCTACATGAAAAAAGACAGGATAAAAATAGTGGATTTAAACCAGATTGATTTATTGAGCTCTGTGTCTTGGGTTCTAGAGCATCATATTTGAATTTCATGCCTTAACCACATCTAAATCATTACACTACAGTAAGTTCACTACTGCATGGCAATCATGTAGATATGCAATCTCACATGAATTTAGAATTGCACAGGGGGTGGGGCAAAGGATGGAATGCTTTCCCATTTAATTTCCTACAGGCATGTCCAGAAAAATAACTGATCAAATGAAAAGGAGCTCAAAAAACCTCAACACATAGTGGCCAGTACTAGGGAAAATTATTAAAATGTCACACAACAGAGAAAAGTGAAGTATAAACAATGCAATCTGATATTGGACCTGGGGGGTGTTTTTCTTTTCTTCTTCTTTTTTTTTTTTTCCCCCTTTAATTAATTATTATAAAGAATCAGCTGCAGAGTTGAAGTTCTTCTTCTGGCACTGCCACTGATTCATGGTGCTCTTGTTTAAGTCATAAATGGGGATAACTTCAACTACAGGTTGTATCAAACATTCCTTCAATTCAACCTGCCTCTGTGAAAGATGGTCCCAGATTTCCAAACACTGCCACTTCTGTATGAAAATAGTCAGAGAAGAGCCTATTCTATCAACAGTCTCTGGTAAGACACTCAATTCTCTCTATTTGAGTTTCCTCATCTCTGCCCTAGAAAGACAGTTGAAGACATGAGGAAAGAGAGGAAGGGGAAGAACATGTCCAGTCCAGTAAGGTTTTAGCATCTTTTATTTCTGTCAAAGTTCATAGCCTGGTATTCCTTTAACACCTCCATCCACTTCTGAGAGTATGCCAGGATGGTGCTGGTGGTGCTACAACTGTTGAAAAGATAGCCAGGGGAAACTTCCTATAGAAATGTCACAAATGTTGTCCTGTTGCAAACTAATGTTGTGTGTATTTAATACTGAGGGTTGTCTCCTATGGAAACACTGGAATCACTGGAGAAATTATGCAAGAAAAGCAACATAGAATTTTTCTGGATGAGAGTCAAAACCCAGTTCCAATCCCTTTTCCACTATCAGAAACTTAAACCTCCAGTGATGAGAAGAGAGTCACTGCAATGGGAGCCAGGCTCTCAGGTGGCAGACACCAGCCAGGATACACTCATTTCCACCTTTCCAGGACCTACCAAGAAGATCAAATGCAAAACTCTTCTTTCTGCTTTTGCAGAATGCAGCAGAGCCTAGTTCGTGCTAGGGGATCTTTTAATGTTAGATGTGGAAACATTTGTACCGCCTTTTTACCTTCCTTAACTGTTAGGCCCTACAACTGAGAAAAAAAAAAAAAAAAGAGAGAGAGAGAAAAAAAGGCAGGAAAAATACTGCTTGTTAAGTGAGATATTATCTGTGTTTTCTGACTCTTGTTATGGGTGCCGGATACTGTTTGGTTAAATGTATGTCAGTTCTCTCCTCATTTCAGAACTGCAACTGCTTGCCTCATGAAATATCACTTTCAGAAGAAAAATAAAATGTGTGAACTCTGTGCTAGTCACACAGTATTTCAGTTCCTCTAGGAGTCAACCATGCCTGGATTCCCAGAAGCGGGAATGCCAGTGCTCACACAGGGTTTAGCTCACTCACGCTAGTTTTACACTCTCTTGGCCCAGCTGGCCCCTGCCACACCTGAGTCAGCTGCAGTTGCATAAAGCACATGGCCGCAAACACTGCTGTGGAGCTGAGGAGACTGTTTCCAGAGAACTGTTTTATTTCTGGGCTCAAAAACAAAATAAAAAGTCCCAAAGAAACCCACCAAATCAAATTTATTTCTTAATGTTTGGTGGTGTTTTTTTTTTTTTGTTTGTTTGTTTTTTTGTTTGTTTGTTTGGGTTTTTTTCCCAGAAATAAAACCAACTGTGCTAATGAACCAAGTCAGCTAATTCTATGGGCCTGGAGAGTAAGCTACACCTGATACACCTGATTTCTCATAGAACAGGAGGAATAAATAAAAGCATTTTATAGCTGACAAGATGATCTCACACTCCTGAAACTGTGCAATTGTTTGACTTGTTCCCAATATATGGCAGATATCCCTTGTCATGCAAGGAAGCCTCCCAGAAGCATGTAGAACCCCAGGAGGAGACAAGGGGGAAAACTCCTTTCTGGATTCACCAGCCTATGAGAAAGAAGTAGGAAACATGGAAACATCCCTGTAGCTTCAGATCCTCTTCTTTTGAGGTGTAGTAAGAGCTTTCAAAGAGCCAGTATCTGTGGAACCTAATCTGACAAACACTTGATTCCAGAAGGCTGATTTCACAGACAATTCATATCATAAATAAGAGTAAATTAGCAAGTTCTTTCTTTGGCCAGTTGTTCACAAACCCAGCTTACAACCCAATACAACTCACAGCCTCTGCTCACAGAAAGTACTGGATGCTCAGTGACAGAAAAGGCAGGAAGAGTTCAAAGCAGACTTTTTTTTTCTTTAATCTGTTTGTGTATCAGAGGCAACTTTCTTTTTCAAGAAAACACTCTCTCATCACAGAATAATACTACTGCATGATATGCTAGAGAAGCTAAAAGACACAGCAAAATACTACAGTGATTCACATCCTGGAGAGCTTTGAGCACTACAAATTATATACATAGATACACATCTATTATGTATACATCTACATATACACAAGTATTCAAAATGGTAAAGAGTTCCTTGCAAGTCTTCCCTCTCATGGGAGGGACAGATCACAAGGAAGGCAATGTGTTTGACCTTCTAATCCACTCCTTGACTCAAGGCGGCATCTCCCACACTGCTCCTCTCCATGTCAAAAGAAAAAAAAAGCAACTCTCCAGTAAGAAATAGCATATGTGGAGCTCAGATTCACATTGTTGTAAGCAGTCCCACAATGGTATGGGTATCCAGGATAGTCGTACTGCTGCAGAGGAAGAGAAGGTCAGCACTCTTGTCCGAATGAGCTCATGGAAGCAAGAAAGGGTTTTTGCAGGAAGCAGAGGAGCTGGACTTGAATCACGGTGCCTCTCACTACTCCGAGTAGATCCACAGTGCATAAAGGATTAAAACCCCTCTGCTTTTTCTGCTAGGGCCACACAGGTTTCGAGCACAGCGGGCATAGGACAGGTTTTATTTCATTTACAAATTGGTTCAGCATGCAAGAAAACAGTAACATGTAAGTATATCCAGTTACAATTTTAAATTGGTTACCTGAGGAGGGGAGTGCAACTGACTAGGAATGACTTCCCTATAATAAATGTAACTGGTTTCAGACAGAATATATGTTTGATTTTCAATTCTCAGATGACATTAAAAGTTCTGGAATCCAATTTCTGACAAAACTCAAAATTTTTAGAAAGGAGGAAGTAAAAAGAAAAGAGAGAGGGAAAGAAAACTGTATTCATACATTTCAGGAAAACCCAGTGACC
>JAWWEE010000074.1:80662753-80715253 GCA_035221455.1 Xenops minutus | reverse complement strand
GAAGCACCTAACTGACCATGCCCACAAAAACTTTTTGGATTAAAGTTAGCATTTGTCCATGTTACCACCTTGTGTCCAAGGAAAATTCACATGTGACTGATTTCCCTCCTTGCAACTCTCTATACAATATAACTTGTGTTATATCTTAATAATGTATCAAAACACACTCTGTGAATCACTGAGGTACTTCCCCATTTATACCTAATGTTAATTGCACCCAGAAATGGATTTGGGACCTTTTAGAATTTTAGGTGTAAATAGAAAGAAACCATTGCAAGGTCAAGATTTTCTAATCATTCAGAATACAGCAAATTAATTATTTGCAAAACTTGGTTTATTATTTCGTCTCCCATTTTACAATGCAAATTCAAAAGTAAACTTCCTTGTCAAGAAAATGAATGCTTAGCATTTATACAGTGTTTCATCAGTTCAAATAAAGCATGTGTAAGCATGTAAGTCCCCCTACAAACCTTAGGATATTAAAAGATCACATGACTGGGCCATTGATGTGATTCAATGGAATGACCTAATGAATGCCAAAGACTAGATTTTTTTTCCTGTGTTTCCCTAGCTATGTATGTACTGACTTCTCTGGGACAAGATGGGCTCCACACTCAGCACAATGGAACCTCACTTGTGGTAAGGAAATGAAATCACATGTGTTGACATTTGTGGAGCCACTTTGGACTTACACCAGCACATCTAAACTCAGAGCTGTCCTTCCATCTACAAATGCCTCTGCGTCTGGTGCTGCAAAGACTCCACAAATGTATACTACATCCAGCTGCATTTTCCTGACAATCTGTGGGTGTGGTTCTGTTGAGCAGACAGAAAGGTTCCTGAAGGAACACTCCTGTCTTGAGCGCACCCCACAGGGGCAGATCCACTTCCATGAAACCTCAAAGCAGAAAATGAGCACTCACAAAGTCTTGAGTGGGGGGAAACAAACTTTCTGCAAGGGACCTGGTGTTCTGCAAGTGCTTTTGCAAATATAAAAAGTGAGGGGAAGATGCATTCCTCAGCTCTGGGTTAACTGCGATAGAACAAACAAGCAAAGAGGCAAACCCCAGCCTCATTTCCACAGCCACCTTGGGGAAAGGCCTAGACTTCACAACCCCCACTTGTGCAAGCAGTACTGCGGCAGGAAAAGGGACTGCTCGCACAGGTCACTGGAGCAGCTGGCCTTAATGGAGTGCTGGTGTGTGAGCACGTCTCATCTTTGTGGGCTGTGACATGTCTCATTGGCTCCTCATCACACAGGCTGCAGCTTTAGCAAACTAAAAATCCAAACCAACAACCAAACCATAAAACCCCAAACTGCTTTAAAACCTAAATTGAAACAAAGCTCCTAAAATGGGTCCCAGATTCAACCACCCACAACATATAAAGTTCAATAAATAAATTAATAAATCAAAAGGAGGCTGCAGCCTGAAAAACACAGTAAAACTAAACACCTATAGCCCTTAACATACCTGAAAGGAGAATGTGCCCATTAAGAGCAGATTAAGAATGATATATCATCATGTATGTGTCATCAGTCTTTTGGGGTTTAACTTGGGAGTTGCATCTACCTGCAGAATGGTAGTATAGCTGCATTTCTAATTGCACCAGAGGGTCCTGACCTATAAGAACCAAGCCTCTTGCATCCACTGATGCAAAGGACTATGAGGCAACAACGAAGGAAGAAGGTAAATACAGACACCTTTGTAAAAGGATTTAACATTTAGCTTTCTCTTTTAAACCAAAGACCCAATACATACATATTTTTAAAGAGGTTTGTGACTTCACATGTGAACGTGCTACATATGACTGAACATGTAACAGAAAGACTTAAATAAGAATAAAAGGTAATCTGTATTGTACAACCAATCTTCAAATACTGGAATAAAACTGCTAGAATCCTACAAAATAGTTTTAATTAAAAGCATCCAATATCTCAGCAAGCAGATGATAATTAGCTTTATTATTGTAATTTAATATGCTACACTTCACAATCTCTGTGAATGACTCTACTTTAGAACCATTTTAATTCTATTTTTAATTTCCGCCTCATCACACAGCTCAGTGTAAATAATAACTACAAAGGTGAGGGGTGGTCCTTTCTGAAAACTAAAAACTGAGGGTCATAATAAGCACTTCAATGTCCTTCCATTCCTGTTTAAAAACAAAAAAAAACCAAAAAACCTCCAGGTCTTTTAAAGGACTGCACTAAAACAGAAAAATGGTTAAAAGTAAGTTGGATCAATTTCTCTCCCTCTACACTAATTCTGTATTCAGCATCTTCTACATAGTCTAGGGAGATGTTTAGTTTATTCAGTCATTTCTCCATTCCTGCCTAGTGTAAATTCTGGTTAACTACACGAACTGACAATACAATTATGAGCATACAGTGAAATTTCAATGGAGAGCTCCAGTCTGCAAAATGAAGGAAGCACTGTAATTCAACACACAAGATTAAGAAAAGAACTCTGCTAACAGTGCAGATGTGAAACATTTAAAGGTCTGGCACATGTAAAATTAATTTCCGTGTTAGTGAACAATTGTGAGGGTGTAAAAAAAGTTGTCTGAAAGATCCTACGTAATTTTCAGTTCTTTGGAGATTCTTTTTCAAAGCACTGACAAATGATAAAAAGTGCATCTTGTATCACATATGTGTTTTCCATACATGCTCTTCTTAGCATTCTCAGTGGTTGAGCTCTATTCATGTAACAATTCATCGCTAAAGGAGATAATAAAAATAAATCCATTCTTTTTATTGACTTCGTGGGAAAATTACTGGACTTGATATCATTGGAAATATGAAAAAGGCTCTTTCTTCAAGTTTCTGAATTGCAGCCAGAGTCATTATAAATCATTTCCACAATACAAGAAAAATATGAAGGTAATTTTCCTAATTAAGGCTAAGTTTTATTAACTCATTAAACCCTGTCACCTTTATTCACTAAAAATCAAGCAGAAAAGTGGAATAAATTCACCATGACAAAGAAAATGCACACATTTCCATTTTATAAATAAACTGACTACAAAAGGTGAGGGGTGTAAATTAAGGCACTCAATCTAAGAACACAGCACATTTTCAAGTGGCCAAATTGAGCTCTTGAATATTATTCCAGAGCTCTCACTCAAGAGAAGGTAGACAGAAGATGCAAAACTGTACTTTTTGTACATATCTGTATACAGGATTTAAAAAGTGTTGGATGTCCTCAGCACAGTGTACCCGAATATGCAACAGAGAAAACATAGAAGGATCCCTTCATGTCTAGAATTGTTATTGCCAATTATCCCCAACAATGTATCAGTAGTCAATTTGCCCAAATTACAGGAGTTTTCAGTAACTCTGCTTCATGATCACAGAATTGCTTCCTAATTTCCCTTCAAACTGTTCAGTCTGTTACGGATTATTAAAGGAAATTACCAGCCTGGATAAGCATATTAGAGATCTGTGTGATTTTCCCCCCGCCTTAAATAAACCTAAAAAAACCTCCTAAAATTAAAATGAATTAGCAAGTTCCTCCACACTACATATTTGAGTTAACACACTGCTTTTGCATATATTTTGGATCCAATCACTATGGACAATTCTAACTTATATTGCAACTTCTCTGCAGTTCTCAGTGAGTTGAAACAAGAAGAAAAATGAAGCAATTTGGTGGAGATCAAATCCCTCTTACAGAGCAAGTTTCTCTTTTATTGGGACAGCTAGAGCAATTGGGATCAGAAGAAGAAATGTAAATCTTTCACATGAAATAAGCAAAATTAGCAAGAGATGTGGACAGTTCCCATTGCTTAAAAACATGACGATTTCAGTGTGACTGTCAAAACCTTCAGTCTGAATAACCTTTTGAGGTATTTATACAAGAAGCACAAGCATGCCATGCAGGTCCCGAACCTACACTGTCCTATCCCCACCAACTTGCGACAGTACAAACAAAGCTAAGGACATACATGTATGTTTTCAGAACTAGGATCTACTTTTGCAGTCACCACACTGTTTGTAATAATCTGCTTAGTGCAAAACCCCTGCAATCTCTTCTTGTTCACCAGAATAAAGTATGGAGGAAGGTGTGTCTTAATGAAAAAGGGTAAGGCAGAAGTTGATGGGCTTTTAATAACGATGCATCAATACACCCCATGGGACTAACATAATTCTGTTTAAATTTAGGGACCAAACAAAACTTTCCAGGTTGTAGTTAAGTTCATGTACAGATTACAGACATAGGGACAAAAAGCCACAGCTGACCTTGGAAGCAGGGAGTTTCCCAGCTGAAGTCTGTCCGTCTTGCTGGGTAGCCACCAGGGAGATTAAACTCCCGCAGCTACTTTGGATGAGTGGAAGGTATTTAAAGTAGCCTCCTGTTTAAAAATTATAAAGCTGACAACACTGGGGCTGTCTGTCTTGCTCAGATGGCATTCACACTATCTCTAAATGCTGTTCCCCTCCAGTGTTGGGGCAGGGAGCAAAAATAATCTTTGGATTACACAAAAAATACCAGTGAGCAATAGGTCTTTCCTCTTTTGACTCTTGAATTGAGTTGCAAGCATTTAAAAGGCTTCCTAAAAAATCACAGTCCCAGATAAAACTGACGAGAGCTCATACCTTCCACTCCTCAAGTGACATAATGTATTCCCAGTATCCTTTCTTTTTGAGTGATTTTATACTTGCTGGAAAAGTGGGGTTTGTCCCTTGTGAGGGGATTTCCAGGGGAGGCCACTACAGTGCCAGCAGCGCATCCTGCCACGCTCTCATAGGGATGAAATTTTTTTCCAAAAATCCCATTACTGCTACACTACATTCTACTACTTTACTATATTTTCTTTGGTCTAATTCTATTACTTTTAATAACAGTAGAAAGTAATGACTGGTCAAAATGTAATCAAGTACATATGTGAATCTTGACCGAAAAACAATAAAATTCACTATGGGCCCAGCTCTTCTTGCACATAAAACAGGAGAAAAAAAAATCCCACAAGTCTTCAGTGGAAGTTTTCCTGACATAGAGCCACACAATTAGGCTGTGATCCATGACTTTCGATATCCTCTGGACTTTTTAAGAGAAGGTTGCCAAAAATGATCTGCCAGAACAGCATACGATTCATTATGCCCTTGTTTTCTGTTGCTGAAATACAGACTGGACCCATTTCCTTGTTTTCTGCAAGATTGTGGCATTAGCGTAAGAAGTACCTAAGCTCAAATAAAATATGTCTGGAAAAGTTTTTGGCTTCATTTTGAAGTTACCCATTTTTAATGATGAGAAAGAAGTTTTGCATTGTTGTAAAACTCTGTGGATTGACTCTCCAGTTACATTTCTGCATTGCTATGCAGTGGAAGTGGCAGGCAGACCAGGTTTTTAGTATTAAGGTCTACAAGGGAAAGCAAAACTGCTACAGTAATGCCGACATGGAGACTATTGCATTTTTTTACTATACACTGCATGTAACAAAAATGACAAGGGTATTGTTCATGCTTATGTAAGGAAATCAGCAACCAGATCATTCCCAGAGGGAGCATTGGCAGCCGGGATCTGAGGTGGAAAGTCAGAGGTGTATGACAATCTTGCTCTACTGCAACTCTTGAGTATGGGACCTACTAAAAATACACCAACTCACTTTGCTCACTTGGAGTTAAGCAGCCACTCTGAGAAATATTCAGCTGGGGTAAATGATGCACACAGGATCAGTGTCTAAGCTTCTTCAGTTACCGGGAGCCTGAAGGGCAAAGAGACAAGAGTCCTCTCTTCCCTGTCTTCCCATCATTATGTTGGCCCAGAGAAATTAGTGATCTCTCTACCTCTTTAAATATCAGTCCTTCCTGACTGAATTAGGACAGTTAGTACAATTCCATATTATGCCTCTGCATTCCTGTCATTTCACGTGAAAGCCACAGCCAGTAGGCAGAAGACTCCTGCAGGTATCAGTGCATTAGGTTTGAAATCCTGACTGCTGAGGATGTTCAGCACTGGATTTCCATTGACTTCCATCTGGTCTGTCATCTCACTTGGTGGGTAAACTGGATTTCTCCTTGGCTTTTTATCTTAAATTTACATTATCATTACAGATTTAATTTCTATTTTCCTTATAAACTTACAGTATATCAAGTTCTGAGCTTTGTCTAATTTACTAAAAAAAAAAAAAAAAAAAGGCACATGAATAGTTACCAATATTAAGATTTGTTGAGAAAATCTTTAAGGTCGGAAGTAAGTCTGGGATAACAGAAACATGAACTAAGTAAACTGCAGAGCTCTGCAGTATTTTGGACACTTCCCCACAAAGTTCTGCTAAGGACAGCTACGATAAGGACAACTATCATTTTAAGAGTTCTTGGTCCTGCACTTGCTCTACAGTTAGTTTCTCATGTCCCCAGGCATCAGTCTCAAAGACTTGATAAAGGGATAAGGTGTACAGCCATTAATCTAAAACCTGGCAGAGCTTTTCTAGGGATTGAGATACCTTGAGGGGGTGGGGGGCATAGATCTGTGTAAGTATTATATCCTGTACTTTTAATTCTGTTTTTAGAAAAATATTTGTGAGTCAAAATCAAAACAGAGCATGCCGATATAAGAAAGAAGCTTCTGCACACAAGCAATGACACCTTTTGAAAAAAAAGACATAGTACCAACTATTGTATGCTACTGATATATTAATCCATGAAGAGGAATACTGGATGTAATATGAACAAGTCCATTCCCATTTTTTGGACTTAAAATTTGTCTCAGTAGAGAAGAAAACAAAAAACAGTTACCTAAGCACAAAAATCTGATTTAGAAAATTCAGAAGCAACTATATTTTCATCTGAGAATGTCATCTCATCCTTCATTTTTCTATTTCACTAAGGCTCTAAATACCTTAAACTATGCGATTCACTAGCAAGGTGAGAGAGCAGTGCCACAAGCCACTCAGAATGTGCCCCTGCTTAGCTGATTCAGATAAAGTCCTTCCAAATATTCGAAAGGAATTTTAGTACTTATTTCTAAATGCAGTATATTAATATGCTTTTTCTTTAGCTTTCAATGATAATTTATAATGCTTAATAGAGAGTCATACTACATGGTACTCCAGTATGCATGTGAGTTACAATTGATGTGAGCAGTCAACCGAAGCTAACAGAGTGCGTCTTTTAAAGGATTTGGACCTTACAATGCATTACAGCTTCAAATTTTAAAACGAAATTATTAAAGTCTAGCAAATGGGTTGCTAATGTGAATGTATGGAAAATAATCAGGGTTATATACCTGGTTTATTTCATTTGGTTTTTTTTTTTTTTACACTGGACAGAAAATGCATATGGATGTAGCTTGATGGCATGCAGATATTGAAAAATAAGTAGTCAGGAGGCTCTTATTCTAACTTCAGATACCCACACAAGGTCCTTGAAAACGCTGCCTAAACTTATGTTTGTAAGCAGACTCAGTGAAAGGAAGAAAAAAAAAAAAGAAAAAAAAAGGTAAAAATAAACATTATATTCCTCTACAATAATTTACATACTTTAAGCCAGTGGCCATAACATTCTTGCATACCACAAAACATTACTTTTAAGATAATTTGCAATCATACACTACAAAATTTTCTGACACAATCTTAATAACTTCTAACCATTTTGAAAGCAGAATACTTTGCACAACGTCTGGCAGTGTTACCATACCTTCCAAACCAAGGTAGAAAAGTAATCCAAGAAGTAATCAGGCTTCTTGAAGAACAAAATTAAAAGTTTCCTTAGAACCGACTGCTGCAGTGGGAACTCGTTTCTTCACTCGCACAGTTTCTAACTACGCACATCTTCTTTAACAACGACTACAGAGCGAAACCGTCCCTTCACACAGAGGGTAACTTTGCGGAGCAGGATAGAGAACCTCCAGCTGTTACAGGCTGCACGGCAAGGAGAAAAACTTCTGGTGGCACCGCTATTCGGAAGTCAGCAACTTCTCCTCTAATACCGTTCCCCTCAGGCACACTGCGATTGCTAATTTTAATATTTCCTAATAGTTTTAACAATCTCCGTATTTGCCTCCTCTCTGCAAACTACAGGCGCAACCAATTGGAAGTCGGGCTTTGAATGAACCGAAGCGCTGTGGCTGACTCGAGGAGGCGAACACACACCCGTCTGCACTTGAATCAATGAGCACCCCTTCCCGGCCAGCTCCTCATGGCTACTCATCTCTGAAATTTTAAGGAAGCTCTCTAAAACGCCTGGATTACATAAAAGCTGCAGCAGAATGTTTTCAAAAAAAAAAAAAAAAAAAGAAGCGGGTGGGACTGGGAGGGGGGAAGGAAAGGGATGGGATGGGATGAAATGGGATGGGAGATGGGATGGGATGGGATGAAATGGGATGGGATGACCGGGCTCCGCTGTCTCCCACTTAGCGCTACTGGCAACCTCTCTTCACCCGCGCCCTGCAGCCGCCCGGGGCTGGCCCCCCGCCCCGCGGTACCTGCTACGCCGGGGCCGTGGCCGGGGCCGGGCGGGCGGCAGCTGTGCCGGCGCGGAGCCGCTCCATGTGCCGGCGCTGCCCCGCGGGCGGTGGCTCCGCGCCCGGTCCCTCCCCCGCCGCTGCCGCTCGCCCGCTCCGCACCCGCGCACGCCCCCGCCCCGCTGCCTGGGACGGCGGCGGGCGGGCGGCCCCCGCGGCGGAGGGGCCTCACCTGGCCAGGTACCTGCTGCGGCCGGGGTGCCCCGCCGGCTGCGCGAAGCCGGAGCCGCGGGAGGGGGGCCGGCCTCATGCGGAGCCGGGACTCGGGTCTCCCAGCGCGGCTGGCACAGCGATGCGGCCGAGAACCTCCGGCCGTCGGCTGGAGACATCCACCTGTAACGCTCCAGGGCTAAGCTACGGGGTCAGATCAGCCTCCCGTGCTTCAACGCAGTCATTCACATCCCGTGCAGAACGTGTCCCGCGCTTTTTAAGCACTTGAATTTTAACCACCGGACTAGAACTTAAGTAACTTACTTTAAATTGGTGGTAGAGACAGTCACTGAAATCCAGACCTTATGCTTCAGTCCAGAGGGCACGGCAAACCTGATGGAAATTACTCATGTTTAAGAATATGTACACTTTGTGGAGGATCAGGATCTCGTTTTTTGCTGTGCTTCAGTTTCTTGTCTGCAAGATGAGGATAATACTACTTAATTTCTTACATCCTATCTTTATCTTTGCTCTCATATGAGAAAAAATTTAGGCATAACTTTATGCATGTGAGTAATCTCATTGAACTTAAACTGGACAGTTCAGGGCCAAAAAGTTAAACAAGCTTGTAAGCATTGGGAAAGATCAGGAGCTTAGAACACAAGCTCTTTGAAACAGTCTGCTACTTACTGAAAGTTTGCCCTGTACAGCAAAAATAGGTCTCTGACTAAGCTGGGCTTCTTTTCAAACAGAAATGGTAGGACTGTACCTGGGGATTTATTTCAGATGCTCATGCCCTCAGAGAGGCTCTGCAGATGTGATTGCTGTGTGCTTCACAAGCTAGGATGGTATCTGGGTACGCTTGAGATAAATCAGGTATACCTAGTGCTTCTCAATTTCTTGATTTTTCACACTGCATCTTTAAAGAGATGCAGAACCCTTCTTTCACTATAATTTATAAGCAGACTTTATGGATTTGATAGGGTTGAAACTTGGAGGCAAATTCTCCTCATATTTATTCCAGAAGACCCCCATGTCTTCCAGCAGGTTTGCACACCCCAATCAAGTGCATTTGGTCAGTCAAATCACACCCTCGCAGTAAAAAGAAAGAAAGAGATTTTAAAAAGTTCTGCAAAAAGATCCACAAAAAGGTGCCACCATGTGCTTAGCAGATAGTTACCTTTGTCCAGCAAATCACAAAGAGCTCAGCTTCAGCAGGACTGGGAATACAGGCAGGGAGAACTTCACTAGAGACCTTCTTCAAAAGCGAAAGCTGGCTAACTCAAGGGAACACAGCCACTTTCCACAGATACAGGCATTTGGATATTTTGAAGTGAAAGGACCAACATCGATTGAGGAATGGTCTTTGAGCAGCTGTTTGCTGCTTTCCTGTGCTCCAGCGCACCAAGGGGGAACTGATTTGGCATGCATTTTTTAAAGGCAGGTTTCACACTGTGCGAACCACAGTATCTCATTAAACATTTGATACAAATTTTAAAGTCAGAATTGAGTTGGTAGACATGTGTGAGCCAAGCCTGCTAAAGTCAAATCTTGTGAGATGTAAAGGATCTTCTGCAACCCATTGCATTTAGGTTTGTTAACAGCTTGTAGGAGCTCTCTGTGCTTAGTAGATGTTGTGGGAGATCCTTTCACGCCTGATGCTCTGGAGAGGAACCAGCAGTACAGCCACAGCAGCACTGAGCTCACTGGTGGCAGGCTGCTCTCATGTACACCAAGTTTCTTGGTGGGAGAGCAGCAGTGGGCAGTCTGAAGGGAGGTCCACTATCCCAGGGATGCCTAGAAAGCCCACAGCTACTTCAAACAGATACATTAAGGGATAATTGCAGATATACACTTAAGCACTTGGCCGAGGAGCCAGATTTCAGAGCCCTTTTCTTACTGACATTACTGGGAATTTTGGATGAACCAAAGTGGGTTGTAGAGGATATAAGGTATATAAACAAGGTATGGCAAAAAAAAAAAAAGTGTCCTTATAGTTGTCTAATTCACTGCCAGCTGAATCTTATCGCAGGTGAAATCTACTAAAGAGACTTTTTGATTGCTATCAGATTTATTTTGGAAGCATCTAACAAGGCTGCACAGTGAATAGGTTCTTTCAGATTCATTCTTAAATACAAACAGAAATTGCTACTGCAGGAGGTACTGTATTTGTACTGCTGTGTATTATCATTTTCCATTTATTGCTTTCCTACAGCACTCTTACCAGCCTGAATCCTCAAAACGGACAGCATGCCCCATTCATTCTGCTTTGGTCCATTACCAGGCAGGTGCTGGTAATACAAAAGTAGAGCAGAAAAGTTTTGCAAACTGAGAATCAATAAAAAGGTGTTAAGCACAGAGCATTCATAATAGGTGCAACAGTTGGAGTGTGCCATGAAGATGCTTCTCTTTCCACTACAAAATTTATATTTTAGTCTGACTTATTCAGAGAATTGCTGGGGCACAGTGTCCAGAGGGTTTGCTTTAGGGATTGTGAACTTACTGGGTGAGTAGATCTCATTCAGTTTGCAACACATAAGTTCTGATCAAGATGAGGATGGTGAAGATTTTTCAGAAACATGGTAAATTTCTAGAGGCACAAAAGGATAATGGATGTTGTCTTCTATAGCCAGAAATCTCCCTTCAGATGACTCTTCACACTTTGCAGTGCCAGAAGCCCTTAAGAAAGTATGGACCTCACACTAAACCATTGGTTGGCAGCTATTTGAAGATAACAAAAATAATACAGGTCACTGTTCCAATTCCACATAATGTCTAACATTTAATAGATCTTTCTTTGTTTAGAATCTTTGATCCATTAAACTCATCTATGGTTTTTTAACTTTAGAAAACAAGTCTGTCACATCAGCAAAGCTCTAATGCTTTTATCTCAAAAGCATCTTGAAATTCCATGGTTTCCTTTCCTTACACATCATGGGAAATACCACCTGTGCTACTGACATATGAATAGAAAATATCACCACCAAAATCTTCTTCTCATCAATCTGTTCATGTACTTTTCCTCTTTGCATTGTGCTGACTTCTCAGCCTCTGTCAGAACAGACTTACTACTCACTTCTCTCCGAGCTTACCTTACATTGGCTTCCCACTGTCCTTTGCTTGATCTCTCCCATTATTCTCATTTCTAATTTATGTATAAGCATTTCAGGCAATTGCCTCTAGGCTTTTCTCCCACACAACTTTTCTTCACCAACTGACCTCCCTGAACTCAACTACAAGTCTTGCTCTCTCCAGTCTGTGTATTTTCAACTAACTTCTACTATACTGCTGTTTTAAGTCACCTGTGTACAATTAAAAAGCCCCCACCCCCCTTATAGTTCTCTGTGCCTCATCCTCTCCATTCTTTCTTTGTGAGCTTTTTACCAAGAGGCCAGAGAAACTCTTAGTGCCCTCTGGACACTAACACAAACACAAGATAAACATTTGCTGTAATAATGCAAGGAAAGGTGGATGGCAGATGATCAGGTATGTGAGATGTTAGTCTGTAGGTAGATGAGATAATAACTAATAGTTTGTGATCGGTGACTTTGTTAACTTCTTTCCTTTTTAGGAATAGTAAATAGGTTTTAGTTTTTTATGGTGTTTTGTTTGATTGTTTTTTTATTTTGTGGGGGTTTATTGTTTGGTTGTTTTTTTTTTAAAGTAGAAAAACATTTTACAGCAAGGAATTGTAATAGACTGAATGTGACTGCAGACATTTTTTTCATCAAGGACAGGTGCATATTGTATGACTGTTGACTGACTATGCACAACCATGAGGGTGAATCACATTTGCTATTCAGCAAGGGGCATCTCAAGTTTGTATGTATTTACAATTTTAGTGGAATTAAGCACTCTGGTTATGGGTGTGCACATGCACACATACATGCACACATGCACAAAACACTTGGGAAGGGGCATACCAAAGACATCATCAGTCCCACACATTCTATCATATCACTGTTTGGAAAGCGTCCCTTCTAAAACTTCCTGCTCATAGTCACATCCGGACCAAAGCTAAACACAGACCCAAGACCAATTCAGTATCTTGCACTCACATCCAGCCTTGTTATCTCTTTCTTTTGCTGGCTGATCTCTGGCATTTTCACTTGAATGGCTTTGATAACCTAAAGAATCTATTGGAGGAACAACTGTCCAGTGGGTCTGCCTACAGGACAAGTATAGCAGAGATAGGAACCAGCCACACCAGCGCTCCATTTTGTGGGGTAGACACAGTATAATTATTGCTAATTATGTTTAGGTAATGCACAGAGGTGCTGGTTTATAGGTGTCACTTCATCACAAGCTGTTGCTGTCTTCTCAGGCAACATGAATTGCCTAGTCTGTCAGGCAAAATGGGGCATTCCTGATCATAGGCTAATCAGTCTTCTCAGGGACTTGGTTACATACAGTAATACCTTGGTGTCAGAGTTGGAGATAAAAACAATTTCCTTCTACAATAAGAAAGTTCTGACTACAGAAGACTAAGTCATTAATGTCAGCAACAGCAACCTCAGCTAGGATAGAACTACAGAGCTACAACAACCACACTTCTTGCTTCAAAAACCACCCAGCAATTACTCTGCCTATAAAAATATGGCATGCAGGATTTAGTCTAATATAACTGAAACAAAAATTCTGTCTCTCTGTTTTGAAATACCCCCTATGGCCTATGGAAAAATCTTGCTGCTTTAACTATTTCAATTGATAAGTTTAGTTTATGCTTCTTTTTTTTGTTTTGTTTTGTGTTTTTGTTGTTTTTGTTTGGGTTTTTGTTTGTTTTTGTGTTTTTGTTGTTGTTGTTGTTGTAACTAGTTTTACATTGAACATATGTATAAAATTCAATTTCCATTTACATCTGGAGCCAGTAACTGAAGTCCAGTAGTTAGTCCAAAAAAACTGTGAACAAAAATGCTTTAGTCAGAGTTATAAATTTTAAATTATTTGTGTGGTGAAGAGGAGACTGAGGGGAGACTTCATTACAGTCTACAGCTTCCTTGTGGAAGGCACTGATCTCTTCTCTCTGGTGACCAGTGGCAGGACCTGAGGGAATGGCCTGAAGTTATATCAGGAGAGGTTTAGGTTGGATATTAGAAAGAGGTTCTTCACCCAGAGGGTCGTTGGGTGCTGGAACACCAGCACTCCCCAGGGCAGTGGTTGCAACACCAAGTCTGACAGAGTCAAGAAGCATTCAGATGATACTCTCAGGCACATGGTGGGACTCTTGGGGATGGTCCTTTGCAGGGCTAAGAGCTGGACTCGATGATTTTTGTGAGTTTCTTCCAACTCAGCATATTCTACGATTCTCTGTTTCTTCTACTTTAAATGCCTCAGAACAGGACCAGAATCATGTCTGTACTAGTACATATCCAAAAGATTTCCAGAATTCTTTGATCAGAAATGAGGGAAAACATGCAGACTTCAGCACAGGGCAACAAAAACAATGAAGGGACTAGAACACTTCTCCTGTGAGGAAAGGCTGGGGGAGTCAGGACTGTTCAGCTTGGAGGGCTCAAGGGGATTTTAGTGTCTAAATCCTTGATGGGAGGGAAGAAAGAAGAGAGAGCCAGGTTCTCCTCAGTGGTGGCCACTGACAGGACAAGAGACAATGGTAATGGAAATTTCACCTGAACACAAGAAAGTACTTTTTTACTGTGTTCAAACTCTGGAACACGTTTACCAGCAAGGTTATGGGGTCTTCATCTGTAAAGATATTCAAAACCCAGCTGGACTTGGTCCTGGGCAGCCTGCTCTGGCTGACCCAGCCTTCACAAGTGGGGTTTGGTCAAGCACCTGTGTTAGAAAAAGGCACTCATCTGTTTTCCAGACATCATTAAATTTAGAAAGCGAAATGTACTAACACATTAGTTCTTCTGATCCTTTTCAGACTTATAGCTGTACTTCAGTTTAAATTTCTCAACTGATTTTCATTTTGGAAAAGTGGGGTATAGGAAAGGGGACAAATTAAGAGAGATTGTCTTTTGGCTATCCATTGCATCTGAAGTTCAAAGAATTTAGGGTTTTTGGAGGGGTTTTTTACACCTATTACATGAAGGTGCTACAGCTGTCTGTTTACAGGGTGAAGACAGCAATGGCTAGGACCTAATCTACCCAGGCAGAGATGAAGATGTTCCTGAGCCTAGTCAGATACCGGAACTATTTTAAGATCAACATTCCTGGGGAAGCGTTTCTCCACTAATAAAACTGTGTAAGAACTGACAAGTGTTTCTCTTGAGAGACTACTGCCAAAATTGATCCTATCTGAGAAGGTAACTGGAAGTAGGAAAAAGATAAGTCCATTTTAGCTTGGCCTTAATCTTGACTTAATAAGGAAGACATGAGAAATTTAGAATGATAGTTAACTGGCAAACAGACAGCTCATTCTCTTCCTCCACTATTTGTATGTTTATGGACCAATTAAAAAACTTAAAAGTAGATATCTGTTGGATTTTCTGGCAAAGGTGAAATGAAAGAAGTCTTTTGCAATTTCAGTGCTGTCTACTAAGGAGCGGGAAGCAATGGAGAGTTGTGTTAATGAATTGACATATTGGTTATAGAGGTTTATTTTTCAATTTTCCTTTAAATCCAATCTCTTAAAGTCTCTTAGTTTTGGTTTTTTTTTCAAATCACAAAGCTCTAATGAAGTCAGATTAGAAAGAGCCAGAAGTATGTTGCTCTTGATTTTCAGAAAGAGTAAACTATTAATAGTTCTGTTAATACTTGAAGGCTTGATCCAAGTTCACTGCTCACAAAATCTTCAGTAACAAATTCTAATTTTCCCAAGTTAATTTATTACTGATAAATATTCAGCAAAGATTTCTTAGCAATTACATTGCATGGTGCGTCAACATTCCATTGTTTTATTTGATTATGTGAATCATATGATGTTGTTTCTGAACTGGCCAAAAGTGGCAAGAATATTCACATTCTAGTGAATCTAATATTAATTCCATAACAGATTTGCTTTCACTAAATATTTATTTTAATAAAATTCAATTCAGCTTTACATAAGTATACTCGATTGGCCCTAGAAAACAACACTGGTGTCTGTGAGGTCTGCTATCTTCTACAGGTCCTACCTTGCTCAGGAGACTGTCCCTGTGTATAGTTAGTGCTGAATTATAACTTCTGATACTTGCTGCACATATGTGCCAAATATCCTGAGTCTGGAGAAACAAACCCATTTTAAGTATGCTTATCTTTTTGCCTTCCTATTCCAATGCATTTCAATATAGCTGAGGATATACACCTCCTCTCTGGATTTTTTTAATTTAATGATGATAGGTATGTGGGCAGAGTGTCATTTTAGTCAGAGTACTATTGTGATCTCTATCACTTGTTCAAAACCTTTTTTTTTAATAGCAGTTAAGAGTGTCTGTTAAGGAATCTAAAGGGGAGCTGTCTTCTATAACAAACAGAGCAATAAAGAAACCCTTGGAGATTACTACTGCAGTCTAAGCAAGAGGTTTTGACAGTGTTCACTGTACAGTTTAAGTGAACCATTCAGTCTCTTTGTGCCACAGATCTTTGGAGATCATTTCACAAGGGTATTCAGAGAACACCATAAACGTTTTGAAAATTTCAGGAAGTGTGATAAAGGATTTCATTATAAGGGCATGTCTGCAGGGCAGACTGAAGCTTCTCTGCCTTCATATTATGCTGGACAGATGACAAGCCAGCTGTGACCTTGTGATGGATTAACTTTAGTTGGCTGCCAGGTGCCCACCATGCCAATCACTCACTCCACTTCCTCAGCACGACAGGGGGAGACAATACAATGAAAAAGTTCATGGGTCAAGAGAAGGACACAGAGCGCACTCACCAACTACCATGATGGGAGAAACAGACTTAAATTGGTGAGATGAATTTATTTTATTGCCAGTTAGTAACAGAAAAGAATAGTGAGAAATAAAAGCCCCTTGAATCTAAAAATGCTTTCCATCCATCCATCCCCTTCTTCCCAGGCTCAACTCCTGACACTTCTATGTCCTCCTGCCTGAGTGGTGCAGAAGGATGGACAATGGGGCTTGTGGTCAGTTTATAGCACCTCATCTATGCAGCTCCTTCCTCCTCACACTGTTCCCCTGCTCCAGTGAGGAGTCCATCACATCAGAGGGACTCCATGAACTGCTCCTACATGTGTCCTTCCCATGGGTTGTAGTCTTTCAGAAATTGACTATACCAGTTTGGGTCCCCCACAGGGTCACAGTTCCTGCCGGAAAACCTGCTCCAGTGTGGGCTCCTCTCCATGGGCTGAATTTCATTTCCTGCCAGGAGCCTGCTCTGGCACAGGCTCTCCATGAGGTGCAGCTTCCTTTGGGGCACATCCACCTGCTGTTGCACAGGGTCCTCCATGGTGTGCAGGGTGGATAACTGCTCCACTGAGATCCTCCATGGGCTTCAAGAGGACAACCTGCTTCACCATGGTCTTATTCCTGGGCTGCAGGGTAATCTCTCCTCCAGCACCTGGAGCAGCTCCCTTTCTTCTTCACTGGCCTTGGTGCCTTGCAGGGCTGCTTCTCACATTTGCTCACAGCTGCTGCGCAGCATTTTCAACCCTTTCTAGACCTGCCACCAGCACTGCTGATAGCCTCGACTTTGTCTGGTTGGAACTGGCCCTGTCTGACAAGATGCAGCTCACAGATATCATGCCTGCAGCTCCCCTGCCCTACCAAAACCTTTCCTGATGCTAGCTTGAAGATATCAATGCATCTGTCTGACTCCCAGTGTAGAGCTGCTTACTCCAGTGGATGCACAGCATAGGTAGGGAACACTGTGTCTGTTCCCTTCATCCAGGTGAGGGCATGCCCATTGGGCAAGTAAGCAGCTTTATAAGCCTGGGTTCTAAGAAGCTGTATTTTCAATTATTTGTATTATTTTCATTACCTGAAAACAAACATGCGACTCAGAGTCTAGGACTCCATCACGTGTGGCAGTGTCCAAAGAGTTCACGACCCATATTTAGTCAGACAACGGATAACCAGCACCTACACACAGTTCAGGGAACTCAAGGAAGAGATGAGATCCTATCAGGCAAATAAATAGGTCAGGGATTGAAGTGCAGAATCAGTGTAGCTGTTGTCAAGTTTTGTATTTATTTGTATAGTTTCTGTTATCCCACAGCTAAAAACAGGTTCAAGAGAGAAAATAAATTATCTGGGATAGTACATACAAACAAATCCTTCCCAGCCCTGCAAGAGGAAAGTAATGATTTGAAAAGAGAACAAACAGGATACGAGACCTTCCCAGAAGTACAGTAAGTAAGTATTAGATTAAACCAAGGACGGATAGCCCAGAGAGACAAAAAGTCCCCATACTATGATGTTTTCAGCATTTTCAGTGGACATGAATGGGAGAGGACAGGCTTGTCTCTGACAAGGGTGAAAGACAAGTTGAAAGGTGACTGAAACACAAGGTAATGAGAATTCAAACATGAATTTCAGCTACAGGCAGGCTTAGGAAGTGTCCCACCTGGGCAAAGCCATAGAGAAGGGATCTACAGCTTATTCCCTAGGGGAGGATATAAAAGAGGTGGTTTGAAGGGAGGGTCACCTTATTTATTCTGATATGAAGCAACATGTATTATACATTGTTATTATGGTGCTGATCATGTCCAGAATACACATTAACTGTGTAGTTGTCACAGCTTGTCTTTGTCCCATGCCTGCCCCTTCCCTGGGTGTGTCCTTCATAGCGAACACCTCAGGACACTCAAGATGGAGATGAGTGATATTAGGGTGAAATTAGCCATAAAGAAAACATTTAAATAAAAATGATTAACCCAGTGTTAGAGCTATTATGGGACAGAAAAGAAATGTCAGAGAAAAAAAATGTGTACCATGACTGCCCCATTACACTATAATTAGTTTATCTTTGTATAATTTATGGTTAGCTCTATGTCAATGAATTCCAGCCAGAAGAAGCCCCTGGCCTGCAGCAAAGCTGTAAGAGAGAGAAGCTAGTGATGCCTGGATTGCACAGAATTTTTAAAGGTATTCTGGGAACTCAGATATGCTCCATTCTTGGAAATTAAAAGGCAACAGCTTCTTCTTGTACAAGCTGATTGATATCAAACTTAATTATAAGCTAGGCACCTAAATATCTTCAGATATTTATGCTTAGATTTCCATTTCTACCTTAGTACAGGTAAATACTTTTAGGAGGAATTTGGAGTATTGTTCACTGCTTATATCATATAATCAGTCTAGTGGCTCTTGATAGGTATCAGCTGAGTTTAATGAAAAGTATTATTTATCTCAAGGGAGGTAAACAATTATTCTTTTTCTGGTTCTCTAACTCCTTCTTCCCTTTAGAGACTAATATTTGACTAGAAAAATAATCATTAAGAAAGTTCATACTGTTAGATGGAAATCTAGCCCAGTTACCTGACTTAATGACACAAACATCCAGTAATATGTATATATTGATGCCTTGAAGTGAATACCAGGATGTTTTGTCCTGCAAGGTAAATATTGATCAACATGTACAGTGCATTTTCCCTTTGGATCAATATGCCTGTTTCTTCTTAAATCAATAAGCACTTATTCTTACATAGAGGAAAAGTTTGTTTAATAATTGGATAAAAGTGGGTATATGGCAAATGAGAACACTTTTCTTGCTTACCGCCAACAGTTGTGGGGCTCAGGGTTTTTCAAAAAACCCTCAGACTGATCATGTAAAATGCTGCATATGAGGTTAAAAAATACTATCACTCACATCTGCTGAGCTTAGTAAACATCTACGTATATGACCCAGTTTCTTAATCAGAACAGTGATGCTGGTTGAACTCTGAAGCAGTCAATATTCCACATTAATTTCTATGCTTTTTTGTTATTTTTAGCTGCTTGGAATATGTCTTTGTCTCTATGTTTAAACAACAGGTATGAATCTCCAGGGAATCTGGGGACCTGTTTTGTGTTATTCAAGCTCTGCATCCTAACTATTGTCCAGTTGCAACTGATAGCCTGACTTTGAAATAAGATAGGACATGAGAATCTGACCATTGTTTCAGAACTTCAACATTTTCATAATCTGCAAATTTTTGTATTTTTCCTCTTTATTACAAATACATGTAGAAATTGTTTAATAAAAAAAGCTTTTGCTGACACTTTGTTGCTCTTGTCATTGCCACTACAGGTTAAAGAAAAAAAAAGAAAAAAACAAAAGACCTAAAAATAAACCCCAAACTTTCCACTCCAAAACATAAATAAATTCCATACTTTATTAATGCAAAAATAGACAGCCATCAGAGTGCTAGTATGATCAATTCTAAGTGAGAATTTGGCTTAGTAAATCTCAGACTGAAAATGGTAATATTTCAAGGAAAAATTCATAGGGAAACAAAGTTAAAAATGCTATTTAAATATTCAAAATCAAGCAAACTAAAAGAACCCCTTTATGTTTATTCTGTCAGTTCCAGTTCTTCAATGAACACTTGGGAAAAGAAAGAAGTATGACACACACAGTGACATTTTATCACAAATGTGACACTGTCACATTTTGAACATTTAAGAATAAAGATGCTTTACAAAAATAATGTATCTTCAGATAATTAATTACATTAAGGCAGGGGAAGTAAAAAGATTCATGAACATACATACCTTTTAATTTACCTTCTGAATAAATGTGTAACTAAGTAATAAAAAGTTACTGTTACCCTCTAAAGGCATGTAATTTGGGTTCTAATTTCTCTTCTACTGAAGTAATACTTAGACAAAAAAAGCTGTCTACTGAGTTTGGCTTTTGAGGGGAAACCTCTCTCTTCAGCCTCCAGTACTCCCAGGTGAAAACATGTACCAAATTAATCTGATACATTTATGCCACTACTTCGACATTTGTTGCCATCAGGTTGCTATTTTTGGCTAGGATGGAATTTTCAGACTGCCTAAAGGAAGGCCAGTGTATACTGGCATAGGCTTCCAATATTCAATTAGGCCATTGAGGGGGAAATAGTCACTAAATACTTTTTCCAGTGGAATTGTTAAGTATAATGCACACCTTCCAGTACTTGTCAATCCATTTTATACCCTGGATTTCTGAACTTTGAGTTGAAATGTTCAGGACTGAGCACCCAGTCTCCCACTGACAAGGGAGGTGGAGTTCAAGTGGAGGGCAAGTTGGCTGCTGCTGCTGCAGTGTAGGAAGAGGAACCCATCCAGCAGCCCCAGGGGAGTGGAAGAGGAACCCACCTGGCAGCCCATTAGGTAAGTCCAAAACACTGAGGGATTCGTACTTTCTTTACTTATACTCAGGCCACTATAGCAGTTGGTCATCTCTGTACAGTTGTTTGACCAAAGCACTGCAAGTTGTAAGAGCATAACATTCCTTATATTGCATGCTTTAATTAATAAAATAGGTGTCAAAGAACAGATGACTTCAGTTGCATTTCAAAATTTGCAAAGGTGAATGTTCTACACTTCCAATGATACCACTTGTTTCCTTCATGTTCTGCAACTTTCCTTCACCACTCCCACAGACACTGGAATTTTCCAATTATTTTCCCCTAATTCTTCCAGTTTCCCCACTAACTCCATCCACCAAATCTTGCCTCAATCTCCCTCACACCCATTCTTACTGCCTTCATTACTTGTGTTAATCCATCTCCCCTGTTCTCATGTCAATTCTGCAGCAGGCTCTCCCATCCTTGACTTCCCTTGCCTGGCTAGTTACCTCCTACATTTCCCTTTCACATCTGGGCACATTGACTGTACTGTCTGCAAGCACTGATAAGATTTCCTGTATTCCATTTCCACCCTTAGAGTGTCTAATCTAGTTGCTGCACGTTTTACTCCACTGAAATTAGGAACAGCTGAACTTGGTCAGATCAAAGGACCATCTAACCCAATATTCTGTCTCACACAGTGGCTGAAAGCAGATGCCTGTGAAGTATTATCAGTATGGGCAAGGGTATAGTGATATTCTCCCCACCACCTCCAGCTGTTCTGGTCAAAATCTCTAATGATCACTTTATAGCAAATTTTCAGAGCCCAAATTTGCTTATTCTTTTCCTTCTTGCCCTATTTTTATCCTTTAGTATTACCTCCTTTCTCTTGATGACTTCAAAACCAACACTGACTTTAGGTTCTCCTCTTAGTTTTTTGGAAATCCCTCTTGCTCTTTAACCATGTTTTTTTTTGTGGGCAGGTTTCTGGGATCTGTCCTAGACCTCGTTTCCCCACACTCCACCTCCAAAATAAGAAGATACATGGTACTTTTCAAATTAAAATTTCAGCTAGCAATTCCATATTGACAGACCATACTTTTCTGTCTGGTTTCTGTAATTTCCTGTCCAAAGTGAAAGTTCACCCTCCTCTAACATGATTTTCAGAATATTTCTCTGAACCCAGGTTCAAGAGTGCCAAAACAGCTGTCATTTCTCTCCCTTGAGTTCTGACCACGACCTCCTTCTGAATCATAGTACACCAAATCAGCATCCTGCTTCTTTTCTCACACTGTCACCCAAACCCCTCATCCTCAACTCAGAACTGTCTCATGTTTTTCACATTCAGACTACTGCAAATATTTGAAAACTATTTCACATTTCTAAAACATGATCTCGGGTATACATCCAACAATGTTAACAGCTAACTCCAAGTTCTCATCCCCTTGTATCTTGACTGCTGCGATATTCTGTCTTCAAATCATGACAAGTTGCACTTCATATTCATTCAGAATATGGATACAGAGGTCATTATGCTTGCCTGCCCCTTTAACCAAATAAAATATTTTTCCAAGATACCTTCATTTGTAATTCATTCACTTTTAAAAGGAATTAATCTGAATTGGCTTTTTAAAAAATTCTTTCTGGCCTGTCATCTCTCACTGCCTATCAGAATGTAAACTCTGATATTCAACGGGCCTTTGCAACTTGCATCCATCATTCAGCAATTTATTTTTCAAACAAGAATCCTTGTTCTCTCTCCCATGCTGCTCCTCAATGAGAATGGCTCCTGATACTATCATTTGCTTTGTTGTTTCAAAGTTTTCATCTCTGACCTTGTGGAAACCAGAAATAAGGTTTCTTAATGTTAAAAACAATAGCCTGTTTAATAATAGTTATAGAAGAACTGAAGTTTATAGTTATAATGTAGTGGGAAAGGCTTTGTGTGGACTACAAGATGGTTATTTGAAGAATAAGCTCTATGTTATTTCCAAACATAAGAAATCAGTCTACGAATACTTTCAACGTTTGGGTAGCCTTACTTCTCTTGGTAAAACATCTATTATTTCCAACACTTAGAGACATACAGTCAGCATTTTAAAAGCCCTCAATAAAAAACAGTGATAATAAATGCCACAAAAAAGTCTTGATTTTGTGCTTTTTTGCCTTGCAATATGTGAATTACTTTCCCAAGAGAGTGAAATACCAAACATTTTATACTAGTATGAAACCAGATTATATGAACTCCACTTCCTTTTTTTTTCTCAGTTGATGAGGGCTCTATATAGTAGTCAGAAGAAAAATAAAGCTCAAAGCAATCAAGAAAAACATGAATGATGATGAACACTGCTTGGGACAGAAGATGAAGCCTACAGCCGCTTCTCCCAGAACTCCAAGAATCACTTTGGTAGAATGAGAGAAGCCAATACTGTCTTGATTAACTAAGTGTGTAGAGTTTTGGAGGGGGTTGCTTTTCTTGAAGCACAAACACAAAACACAAGACAGAGGAAATCATATCATTCATTACCCACAAGCCTGTGGTTTGGAAAGATGAGCGGTTGGCTTATGGCAGCTGCGAGGAATGATGGGGACTCAGATAGGGCCAGGCTGTCACACACTCCATATGCTTTCTTGGTACACTTTTTCTCCCCACTTTTTTTTTTTTTTTTTTTTTTTTAAATGCAGTAAGCATGCTGTCCAAGTCTGCCAGAAAAATGAATTACATAGGTGTCCCCTCACTCATCTATCAAATACTTCTCTTCCAATCTACTAAATAAAGAGAGGGGCTGTTGTATTCATGAAAAAAAGAAAAAAAAGAAAAAAAAGAAAGGCAAGGTAAAATCGTTTTCATGCAAGCCCATACTAAAGAATCAGGAAGGTATTCATTTTATTTTCTGTATCTAGACAGTGATTTTAATGTTATGCAAATAGAGCAGGCAATTCCTAATCTATCCTGAAATGTATGTGTCAGAGCTCTTGTGTAGTACAGGTTACTGATGATAAAAACAAGATGTGTTTTTATACAAGGAAGGCGCATGATTACCAGCTTTAGAATTTTGTCTTTCATTACAAATTTAAAATAGGACAAGCCAGTGCAATGGAAACTGAGGAGTACCACCTCAGAAAAAGCTAGTGTCTTTTCAGAGTCAAGTTTGACAAGCACTGTTTGCCTCCCTCCTCGAAACAGAACAGCTAGACATGGTAGCAGTTTCCTAGACCTTAAAACAGATTAGGAAGAAAAGCTTCTATTAATCCTTAGTGCACCAGTGTTCCTCATTTTTCTTTCTTTTTTTTTCTTGCCAAAAGGAAACTTATCTTGTCTAAAGAATGTCTCCAAACACTCAGTTGAGCTGAGGTTGTCATGATAAGGCAATCTTCACATCAGGAGGCTTTTTCATAGAGGAAGAAGAAGCTCAGATATATGCAGGGTCCAAGCCTCAGGCTCAACTGTCAAGGAAGCTGATGCACAAAAGGTCTTAAACTGACATTTATGTTGCTGCTGTATGCTTAGGCAACTTAGTAGGACCATCCAGAGTCTCAAATCAAGACTCATCTCCCACCTCAGTCTGGCAGGCCCTCGGTTTATGTTTCCTCAGTGAAGTCAGCACCCTGCCTTACACTCAGAGACCCTGCACACAGGCTGTGCATCCACAGAGACATCTCTCCTCTGCCTGAGCAGATTTACTTGTGCACCCTGCTAGTTGAATCCCTGCAACTCCTGTGCAGTAGTGTGGAGTCAGGAAAAGCACATGGCTACAGGACCTAGCTTCAAGCCCCTTCCTCACTTATTTAAAGCTGTTAGGATTTCATAGGCAAGACAGAGACAGCATTACCCTAAATGGCTAATACCTCAACAGTTTAATCAAATGACGATGTTCTCTTACTGCAAATACAGGCTCCTCTCCCCAGGCAGATGCGGAACTTGAACCTATGTCTCCTAGAGCTGTAACCGGGACGATCAGATAAAAATCTGTGTGCGGATAACAGGAAGCAGGGTGAGAGGAGGAACTCCTGCTGTGTTTTGTCAGAAGAAAAGCAGACATTGTAGGGTAAAACTAAACTATCAAGGGAGACTTCAGGGCTGTGACTATTACATACCAGTTTGAATGTACCAGCTGAAACTGATGAAGAGAAGGATCATAAGACAGCCAGCATGAGCAGAGCTGAGTTACTTCCCTCCTCATGCACTGATCTTGGTAGATCTGGTTTTGAGAAGTTTAGCAACACTGCCCAAATATTTGTGGCTTTTGCACTCAAGTGAAACTATAGCTCTCCACTAAAACTAAGGTTGATTAATCTCAGGGTCAGCTTAGAAATCTTCTAAAGAGCTCTGACAACATCAGAAACAATAGGATGGTGTTATTCTTACTCCTGGGTATTAGGCAGCACGTCACAAAGACAATAATATTTGCCCTACTTGGCAGTAGTCTAGGAAAATTCTGAATCACCATTTTTAATTCAACACTGTGACACCTTTGTGTAGAAGAGAATTTCCAAAAAGGCCAAAGAAGCCCCAGGGTCCAGATGTGGATGCCAAAGCTCATTTCTAACCACATGAAATATGTGCATTCAATTCCACCATCCTTTGTCATGACATAAACTGGGAGAAAATACATAGAAATATCAGTATAAACAAGGCCTCACTTGTAAGTGATGCCAGTCAAAGGATTAGGGTGAATCAAATTTGGGAGAATCAAAGGTAATTTTATTTTGTCCAGAACTTCTAGAATACAACTATAAGCAGAGAACACTTGAGCAAAGTCATCAGGGATGGTGAGACTGACATCCAAGACTGGCTAGAACTCAACCCAAGAAAAAGTCAAGAAGAAATAAGCTACAGGAATAAGGATCTGGAACACAAAATCAAGGAAAACCCATAATTTTTTTGCAAATTGCTTTATGTATCTGACATTCAGACAAGCCATCAGTTGGGCCAGTCCTCAGCAAAATTCCGTTGTTTTTTCCCTCTTCTTTCATTTGTTCCTGTAAGCGAATGGAAATGTTCATTTCAGAACAGAATGTGTTTCTTATTTAAGTCAGCTCAAACCCTTAGTTCACTTCGCTCTTCCTTCAAAACTGGGTTTAAAGTGGGTTTATGCATCCTGTGTTTACTGAAAAATGGTAATTCCCATACACTAGAATAATCCCAAAGAAACCTTTTTCATTAAAAGCAGAGGACACATGGCTTCCCTTATATAGGCATGCCTCACAGTCGCTAAATTTTCCTGGTGAAATTGTGCTGACTTTTAAATGGCTGGTATTCCAGATAGCTCTGAGATGCAAGGTTGACACTCCTAAAAATGATGAAGAACTTAAATACAAGCCCAGGTTTGGAACCGAGTCTTAGAAGACAATTTGTATTGCTATGTATGATGGCCAGTTTTAGCCTCAAAACTGCATGGAAAAGCCAGAGAAGAAACAGGAAATCTGGAAACTATGTACTTAGAAAACGTTGGTGAGCATGAATCTGCAAAGGCCTGCTGAAATCAGCTGGCACTAGGCAAGGAACCTGTAGGTCACATGCCATTACAAGAATGTATACTTCCTTAGCCTAATACCTATACCAACGCTGGGAGCACTATGTGGCCCAAGCGGGCTCTATTTTCACAAACAAACACAGGGTATTTGATCTACTCATGTTCTATGTTAGTGAAAGGACAGCCATCTCAGCTTGACCTGAGCAAGGGTTTCAGTCTCAGGACAAAAGAAGAAATTGTGCTAATATCTCTTTGTAAACAAGCAAGCACCCTAATGGTGCTGATCCTCATTAAAAAAATAGGAGCAAAGAGAGAAAAAAAAGAAAGAAAACACCATAACAAACCCCAGACCAAACAAAAACCCCAGAAGTTCAGATTTTGTGAAAGAGACAAAAAAAAGACCTTTTCATTTCCTCAAAATGATCATGACTACTTCATTTTGAGATCAACACTTAAAATATTTACTCAACGTTACATCAACATTCATAGTGTTTTAAAAAAGTTTTATGCATGGCCAAATAGTATGCAGACATTTGCAAAATAATTTGTCAACATTCCCTCTGAGGTGTGTTTTAATGAAAATGCAAGATTTCAAAAATATTTAAATGCAAGCTTTCCAGGGCAGTCAATGAGCAAAAATAGTACATTTGAATTCAAATGAGCTGTAAATACACAGTATCTATCAGGAGTCTGTAAAAGCTATTTAGTAAAATAAGCAATATTCTATTGCAGTATGTTAAAAATTAGCTGTTTGAGGGAAGATAAGGCATCTGGAGTCTGTTATATGAGCTGTATAACAGGGAAGGCTTACTTTGGCTCATGGCATCAGTGGAGTTATCAGAAACACAAGCATTTATCTATGTAATTGCATACAAGAAAACATTAAGAGCTTGGCACATGTTAAAAATGATTCCCAATTAAAATGTTATTTAATAAACAGGTCCATTTTATTGCTCATGGACTAAAAAAAAAATTAATAAGTGACTGCTAAACAAGTAATTATAAGGGTAATAAAGCTCTCCATTCTGATTAGGGAAAATATTCATTTCATGACCATCCAGTGATCCATTTTCTACCACAGCTGTCAAAAGAAGCAGTCTGAAACCATTTAGAGATGTACTATTGTTACTGTGCTTATGTAATACTGCTATTAGATTTTATATCAGTAAAGATGCTCTCAAGCTGATTCTTAGGGTAATTATAGATCAGCTTGCTTATATGTTAACTGCTCTTGAGTCTCCCTTAGCTCACAAGTAAACTGGTGAATTTTGCTACTGGGGTTTTGAGGCACAAGGTGGATTTAAAGTTTTATGCCTCCTATCAGCATCACTCAAGGCAGACAGAACTCTGAGTCAGATTGTGGTGTAAGTGTTCTGCACTTGCTCTTTGACTTCAGTCAATTAAGTCTTGGTAGAAGAACCCAAATCTATGAAATGCTGTTCACCCACGCCTCTCACTGTTAGCTGATGTAGCTCACAATCCCTGCAGGCACCCTTGCAATATGCTCCAACAGTCTGAGATATGAAAAATTGGTGGAGGGAATAATGAAAAATTACAGAACAGGTTTAATGCCTTGTAAATTAACAGATTTTCAACATAAGCAGAGATCTGAGAGCTGGCAGGTTACCTCCCTGCCACTAGTTTAAGACTGATTTCCCTTTCATTTTTGCTGCTCAGGACAACCTACATATACACCTGTCTGCACATTTTTCCTTTTCAGGTCTTTCAGGCAAAGGAGTCCTGGGTACAGTGGAAAACTCCTATCTAGACTTGGACTTGTTCAGTTATTGGGAAGACAAACTTCGCTCACAAAAGTAAGTGCTTCTCCAGCAATTATTAAAATAGACTGAGCCATCTGTCTTATCTGTGTGTATTGGTGGAAAATAGGCAAGCCGTGAAAATAGATTTCATAACTGAGATGGCCCATAGGAATGTACAATAAAATATTCTCCATGTTTCCCTTTCTTTTCCCAATAATTTAATTTTGCTTTGTGGTATAACACAGGTGAGCACAACTCTTCAGCTCCACTGGCAGTCAACACTGATGCTGCATTACTAAAGAGGGATTGTCACTGTCCTTCTCCAAGACAGCATCACGGGAATAAGATGTGTTGTAATTGGAGGCTATTTTTCCACTGGTAAAGCATACATTTACTTTACCTAGTCTATTCAGATTATCTACATTTTTTTTGCCTTCAAAAGATGTGGTTCATTTGAAACAAGATGGGAGGATTAGTCCCCTTGCACTTGAAGAAATCTCATGGCAATGTTTGAGTTCAGAAAGCAGATGTTAAAGCTTTCTCCACAACTAGCCTTTATGGTACAGGAGTCCCCAAGGGCCCCTTGCCAGCACCAGAGTTCAGCTGGTGGCACATGAGAAGGCTCACCACATAGAGGAAGATGGTACTGTGGTTCTTGGTGTGATAAACAGTAAAGGGAAAGATTGTGCTTCATGCGGCAGAAGCCAAGCTGGCACTCTTCCTAGATATTCACATCTTCGTATGGCATCAGCCAGTGGATTAAGAGATAAAGGCTGAAAATTCATTATCTCAGTCATCAACACCAGTGTTTTTTTAAAAAATTGCCCACATGGCTTCATTTCAGCTGAGAACTGTGAGACCAATGAGTGATCCATTCTTCTGGAAAAAGTCGAGTGAACACTCAGAATAAGAGAGGATTGTTGGGAACTCACTGTAGAATTTTCATTTAAAACCCAAGACATAAAAGGACAGACGTGCAAACAAAATAAAAATTCTGGAAATAGGTTTTTTGTTGCTGAGGGTTTAATCCTGAAGTTCTCAGTTCTACAGCATCTGGGCTAGTAGGAACAGGAAGGGAGAAAGGAAACAAAAAGGTAGAAGGTGAAGCCCTAAAATGCTAAGCCATCTGTTTTTGCTATACAAATTATGGCATATATGTTTGGTTCAGAACTTGGATGACATGTAATGAAAGTTTGTTTTTCAGCTGAACTACCTTAGAGAACATTAGTCCTGCTGCCACACTTAAAAGGGAGGTTGCAAGTGTTACAATCTTTGTTGTGAAGCACCAAAAAAAGGGAAGAAATTCTTAACTACAAAATGCAGGAGATGAATTCTCAGAATTACCAACCTCTTAACCAATGTTCTGATTCCCAGTATTAGATAGTATTTAGGAAGTGACTCTAAGATGATATTCATATGAATGATTTTTTTGTGTATTTACACAAGGAGCCTACCTGTGTTCCTCCACTGTGCATACTCTCAGTTCTGCCATTCTGAAAAAATACCATGGAGATCATCAGCAAAAGAAAGGAACATCAGCATTTAACAGCAAGATGCAAGGAACAGCAAGATGCTAGAGCTGCCTACACTTTTAAAACTACGCATAATTTCAGATGCATTTGAAAAGCCTTATATTATACCTTAAAAGCAATTTAAGAAGGGACAACTTAAAACAGAATTACCAAAATAGACTAGTTAATCAGGAATATATGTAGAAAATACAGTACCCTACATCACAACCTGTAGGATGGGTTGGAAAAACAAAAGCATCCAGATTCTTTTTAGTTTTGACTTTTTCCTTTCGAAGGAAAAGTACTCCAGGTGAAAAATACAGTCCCAAGCACTACTCCAGAGAGGACAAGCGCAGGTGTTCCATTTCTCACTCCGATGAGAGAATGGGACACAAATAATATTCTCCCTTTTACAAGAGGATTGTTTGTTCCTACTTTTTTCTCCATTGCAAACCTGGAAGACTGACCTGCTTTCTTTGAGAGTTTTTAATTCAAGAATTTTAATTATTGTTTAGAACATACTGTATTTTGCCAGGTAAGCCTATAATGAGAAATTTAGGTCCTATTTCCAGGAGCATCTTGGAAACTAAAGCAATTATTTCTCTAAATAGACTTCAGTTCTCAATTGCATAGCAGCAGCTGCTCACTGTTCACTACAATAAGTGCCCTAGCCAAAGATCCATGCTTACATAGTGCAAAAGGGACAAGAGGTGTTCTTTTATTCAGGTCTCCCATGTTCCAATCATTGCACTCAGCTGGTGTACTTTTATGGGGAAAAGCGTAGGCAGCTAGAGACTTTCTCCTCTGCCTCCTTATTGCCACAGTATTTCCCACCACTGAGGCACTAGATGTTCCAGATGAGACAGAAAACTCTGATGGACAGAAATTTCTTGTTCTTCAGTCTCTATTCTTAGACCAGATTGTCCCAAACTCACACTCACTTGCTGCTTTAGGAACCAAGAGTGTGAAATCTGCCCTGGCTGCAAGGGCTGGGCATACTGTTAAAGGGACATTTCTATTACCCATACCCTCTTGACATTAATCTCCCTTCACTAAGGTCCCACGCCTTCAAGCTCTGCAAAAGTCATGTGCCTTAAGATTATGAGAGGAATCCTTCAAACTTCATAATCGTAAGGCAGGAAAACTGTTTCTCTACAATTTTTATGTCAAAGATGGTGCTTAATTAGGAAAAAAAGCATAGCCATGTTAAGAAAGTCTAAAGAGCAGTTTGCTAGTTTAACTGATATGTAATGTGATATTGTTACATGATATAATCTATGGAACATAAATTTGTTTTTTTCCCTGGGATTCTGTTTAGAAAACAATTAAGATCGTAAGTCATTCCCCACAGTCCCACACAAGTGTTTCTCAGATCTAGTCACTTCCTTTAATAAGAAACATAAGTGACAAGGTATGTCTTAATATCTACATACATAAAATAAAAGTATGGACTTACCCTAGCAAGTGTACTTCTCCCTGAAAGTAGCTTAAAAGAGGGATAATTTGGGGGGATTTAGTAGGATATTGTATATTAAGTTATATTTAATTTCCACATACCAGCAATTCAGGACCAATTGCTCATTAATAGATGATCTATACATTACAGATAAAATATAATTTTTCTCTGCCTGTGTGTACATTAATTTCTTGCTCAGCATAGTAATATCCGACATCCATATATTAATTCTTTAAAACATTTTTACAGAAAAAGTGGTTCTCAGCAGCTCAGGGCCTGCTGGAAGATAGTTATATAACCACCACAGCAGTTCTGTAGTGAATGCTGCCAGGACTGGTGCCTGAAAAGCAGGGAAATCTGATAGGTGTGTTTGACCACTACTGTGACCACTGGCAAAATCAGACATCTGAGAAATTCAGGATTTTGTGTTTGTTATTTTAACCTGAAAACTGAAGTAAAAAAGCAGACTAGATACTTCTACTAGATGCCCGAGGATGCTAGTGTTCACATAGATGCCTCCTCAGCACTGTTTGGAGGCACCAGAAAGCCTTTTCTTAAACTAAATTCATAGAAAAAACAAGCATTACTTTGAAGAAAGTCCAGATAACAGTTTCGACTTTGCTGATCAACAAGTCTCAAAACAAACCCTAATATCTACTAGTCCAGTCCAGATAAAAAGAATGGTAGTAGGGCAGCAAAGAACACATGCACAATCCCAATCCAGTACATACATTGTGGAAAAAATAATCAAAAAATTGGGAAAAAAAATTCTGGACATAAGGCAGGAGTTGAAGTGACAAAATCTCACCACTTCACAGTCTTTACTGGTGAACTATCAAACCTGACACTTAGTTCACTAAACTCAGAGAACTTTCATCACACAGAAAATGTGGACATTTACTGTGGATCTGTACTGGCCCAAACCCACTGAGTTTTGAAAAGAAGTCACTGATTGTTACCAGTGATAACGTACTCGTATCTTCCCTGTTACCTCAAAGAAGACGACAAGTTGAGATGAAAGGATGAGATACTTAGCATCTGCTTTGTGACTGAAAGAAAAGATAGGGAAGGGATAGATTCAGGTAATAGTTTTTGAGGCCCTGCCATTGACCTCAGAAGTGATGGTTCAGTCAGGTCATTACCTATGAGAAAGTGTAAAGAAGTCTCTTTGGTGTGGATCCATACAACTACAACCTACATGTTAGAAACAAAAGGGCTGAGATGCAGGGTAAGGCCATGTCAAGCCAAGCCAGACACTATAAGCAGACACTATAAGCTATAAGCAGAGCTTTCCCAGCAAAGAGACAGACTGCTGTGGAAAAGGAGAGTGGGTGTATCATCTTGCAAAAACATTTCTCTGCCTCTCGCTAAGGGCCCAGGATAGACAGTGTAACCACACACCAGGTGGGAGAGGAGGGTCATAGCAGTTCAGAGCTGGTGATGTTTCCAAGATCCATGACTGCCAAATGGGGGGAGCTGTGTGCTGTCCAGCAGAGGAGGAACCATGATTGGATAGTAATTGGGTCTCCAAGGTGAAGAGGAACCTGCCTCAGCAAGTTTAAGAGCAGATGTCAGCTTGGCTTTATATTTCCATATGGAAATACATCTGACATGAGCTAGGGAACATATCTCTTGCTGTCACATAAAAAACATGTTCAAACTGCTCAAAAAACAGTGTGAGACACCCACCTTACAGTTTGTCTAAATCTACTGTTTAAAACCCACTCTGGGAAGAAATTGAAACAGAGTTGTTTCCTTGTAACACCTGGAAAGGCACAGGTTGTCTTATGCTGCCAGGAGCTCCAGGAGCACCCACTGGCTTCTGAAAGAGTAATAGCCAAGAACAAAAACTCAGTCCAAGTGCACACAAATGGCTCTGTAGCCTTAAAACCTGTTGCAGGTAACATGTACCGCTCTTCAGTGTGCAACGCAGAGATAGGAAGGGGGAGTTGTATTCTGCTGGTGAGGGGGGGAGCATTTTGAATAAGAACTGATGTCAAGTCATGTAAAAAGAAGCCATGAATGTCAAGTTGTCCGTGATTGCCAACAGGCATGCAACACATGTTCTGTAAAGTGCTTGGGTAACAGGAAAAGAAAGGACATTATGTTATCATCAGGAAATAGGAGATAATGAAATAGATGCCAAATAAAGAATGCAAGTTGCAGCCTAATAAAATAGTTCCTCTTTTCTATCCCACTTTTCCTTTTTTCGTCTCTACTTCAGAAACATAGTGTTTTGTCCAATACACCAACTCCTTTTTCATTCATTTGGTTTGAAAGAAAAATGAATATACCAGTCGTGTATTCTTCTGAAATATAAATGATACATAAATTTTGTTTATTTGACACCCTAAAGCTGCTTAAGAGTCCTTGAGCTGGAAGTGGGTACTGCCCAACCCAGTGGATCCTGGTTCATAACTCACAAATGCTCCCTGTCAAAGACAAACAAGCAAAGAAAGGTTTTTCATCTAAGAAAACTTGTGTCCAACTCCTCATTTAGCTTTCTGTGACCAATAGCATTTTCCTATTGTAAAATTAGAAGATGAACATTCCTTCCTTACAGAAGGAATCTCATCAGCCTGAGAAAAAGAATTTATTTCTGAAAAGCACATACCAAGTTACCTAGAAGCTGTCTTACTCCTCATTCAGTCATGGTTACCCATCAGATTTAACATATCATCTATAGGGAGAATAAATTGCAGGTCCCATTCAAAGCTGTGTTACCTTTCCCCTGCAATTTCACTGTTTAACATGTTTTTAATTTAAACTCCTATTTAAAAAAAATATTAACACACCACTCATTTCCCCCCAAAGCAGGTCATTTGTCCCTGAGCTTCCAAGGCTGAGAGATGCTCAGAGCAGGCTCTCCTTTGCCCCTGTTTGTGAAGCACTCAGCCCTTTAAGCTAGATCTCAGTGCAAGTAAGAATCAATCATTAGTGCAGGTAGAAGCTTTCAATTAAAAAAAAAAAAATTACTTAGTTAAAAAACTCCCCACCAAACCCAAAAAACCCCCAACAAAACCCCAAACAAATCAACCAAAACCAATCCACCGAACTGTTAAAATAAAATTCACTTGAAGTTTGCATCTTTCTCAATTACCAGATTTCAATTTGAGAGGAGGAAAGTTCTGAGAATTGAAGAAAATTGTCAAGTCAACTATATAGATTTTAAGTATAGTGCCTTCTACAAGTGTCAGATTAATGCAGCTATGACACAGCTTTCAGCCATGGGAACTTTCCTATGACATATGACTACTGGAATACATGACTCTTCCTACATCATTTCTGCCCAGCCCATATGGAGATTGCCCCAGCACACACTGCCAGCTCACAAAGGGGAGCTGCAAACATATTCACAATTTCCTCTAATTGGTGTCTTACAGTCCCACCTCTCCCCTGCAGCTTCATTCAGGCAGCTCAAGCTTTTCATTTAAAGCCAGTGCCCCACTCCACCTCCACACGAGTAATAGCAACACTTATTTTTGCACCAACTCTTCCCCTTGCACTCCCACTGAGAGGTTTGCTGGATGTGATGGCCAAAGCTGACCTATCTCTTCCCAGTGCCTCCCAGGCTCAGGATGCACCAGCTTGCTCCCACACGGCTCATTTCCTCCCCCATCTCGGTTTCAGCACCTCCCACTGACCTCGGCAGGAGCGTAAGTAGTCTTGACTATATATAGTAAGGCGCTGAACCATTTCTCACATAACCTATGTGGGCAGAGGTGGGACCCTGCTTGGAAGGGAGCACATTCAGACTTGCCTCAGAAAAAGTTGCTCTTCCTAAACATCAACAATTTCAGTGTAAATACTTCAGAGTATACCCTCTGCTACGGGGCAACTCTTAAACTTGAGCCATTACGCATCTCTCAATGGTCTATTAATTATGAACACAATGTTTTAGTATCTCCAAAGGGAGAAGGTAGCTATAACAAGAACTACATATTGCTCTAAATTTGAAGTCGCTTTTAAGAGCTTATCTTAAACATCACTTACTATAGGTATCATATAACTAACTCCAATTCCCCCAGTACCACTCAACGACAGACCTTACTGGGAAAACTGTTTCCTTCCGAGGAACTAACAAAAAAATACAAACCAACCAAACAAAACACCAACCCCCCCCAAACAAATAAGCAAAAACAAAACCAGAAAAAAACACAACACAAAATTTGAGTTTTTTCATGTGTTCTGTTTTCCCTTTTTCTCTCACCTACTCCATGCTCCAAATATTCACCAGAAATGAACAATTTGCACATAAATATTTTCCTTCAGAAACAAATCCACATTGTTTTGGTTTTTAACTACTTTCTCAAAAATTCTTTTGATAATTTTGTAAATCCTCTGGCTGCACTAGAAACAGCCTTGGCTGACAAAGACCACTCCTACACTGCCTTCCTCATTCACTGCATACATTGCCAGAAGAAGGACTGTGGTAGTTGTTTGCAGCACCCTAGGACATATATGTAGCAGTGCTGGGGTTAGTATCTCACCCTTAACTAATGCAGCAATGTTGGTAAATTTTGGCAGTGACAGCTTTCTCAGCTCAAAAGTGCTCCCACTGAAACAAAGAGAGTTCTGTGCTAACTTCGCTGAGTCTTTTCCAAGTCTAAGAGTCTTCCTCTCTGCATTACCTGTGTGGACCTTTAAGCCTCCCACTTCATACATACAGACACATGTGAAGTGACACTGAGGAAAAAGGAGCCTTAAGCTTGGATTATGAGAGCATCTGGGTACTGGTTCTATATAGCTTGAGACTCCACCCTTGCCTCTGAACACAACTCTTTTTCTTGAGGTGGAAAGCAAAAGCGGATCCAGTGACCTGCAGACCAGAGACGTTCAGGCACAGACTTTCTCTGAAGCATAGACATAGTGTGAGAATGATCACATTGTCATCTCAGTGAGCTGTGTGAAAGATGAGCTGATACACAGGTTATGAAGACATCCTTTAAAATCCAACCCTTCAGCTGTTGACTGCAATAGCATTCTGATGTCTCTAAGAACAAATTCAAGACATAAAATAGCACTCCAGGTCAAAAGTAGACCTTTAAAGAAATTTAAAAAAAAAAAAAAAAAGAAAAAACTCAATCAAAAATAATGATCGGTTACCCTCTTATAAGCTGATGTTACCAGGGTTGAGTCACACCAACTATAAAATAATCTCCAGGAAACAAACCCCCCCCCCCCATTACTCTTTCTCTGGAAAATCTTTGCAAGCAGCACCTAATTTTTGCCTAAGTGTCATACAGAGACCACATGAAACAGGGAAAGCAAAACTCAACAATGAGACATCAGCCAAAGTTACATTCTGAATTACCACCACATTATTCTTTAAATAGATATTCCTCCAAGAATATATAATTTAGTTGGGTTCTTCATTCAGCTGCATCCTTTAGTACTGCATGTGTGGCACAGGTGGAGCCACAGGAGCTCCATCTCCCAATTTTTATCACAGAGCATTCCCCTCTTCACAGGGATCCTCCACAGCTGGGGAGCTGGCAGCAGCTTTTGCTGCTTCTACAACAGCTTTAGTGCCTCCTGCTCTGGATTAAATGCTACAAGGCAGAGTGGGAAACTACATGTCAGGGGCGTGGGGAAGAAGCACCTTCAGGAGGAAGCAGCAGCAGAAGCTTTTCAAAGGATGAGAGAATGAAAAGGCCAGGTAGCAGAACACTAGAGGAGAAAATACATTGTATCTTTAGGTTTTATATAATAAAAACAATATGCAGAAGCTACACAGCTGTAACTAACTGTTTTCAAAGCACAGACACACAGGAAAAAAATAAAATTAAAGAATCAGGATTTAGTTGATGTTCAGAGTAGTTCCTGGGAGGTAGTAGAATTAGAAACACTGCAAGAACCTCAACAGACTCACGTATTTAAAGGGACAATACTGAAATGCTATATGACGGGCAAAGGATTCAATAAAAAAGTAGATTTGCCATAAGAAGAGAAGACCAAGGGCATGATGCAACAAGCTTCATTATACCCATACACCTGAGGAATTCACTACAGGTCAGATTTAAAAATCAGTGCTTAATAAGTGTTCTTAAAATAAATTATGGAAAGAGAACATCAATGTACCTCCAAATCAACTGTACTTCCCTCCTCGAAAGGAAAAATTAAATCACTATACTATAGATTTAATACTAAGATTAATATTTTTGTGTCTCTCCTGAGCATGTGGAGATTCCACATTGTCTTGTCTTCTATCAGACCACATGAAAACCAAATGAACAGGAGACTGCACCTCTATGTCTGCATTGCCCAATACCTGAATATGAAACACTGCCAGTGGAAACTGTCCTCTGTTTACGTATTTCCTATAGTGGATTAAATACAGTATGATGTAGCTCTGCAATGCTATTCAATTATAGAACTACAATTATATATTATATTCATACAGGAAAGCAGGTATTTTTTATTTTCAGTTAAAATCCTGTTCCAATGAACTTGCTGTCCAAGTTCCTTCCAGTTTCAATGGAGATTTTTTTCTCCCTGCAATTTCTCATGGTCTTTCTCATTTTTAGCTTGTACAAGTCTTTAGGAATGTGCAATACAGGCAGTTTTTAAGTGTTGAGTTCCAAAGTCAGACTTTGGGGGCACTGGAGAGAAAAGTCAATACACAAAGCAGAGCTGTCTGTAGTGTTAAGCCTCACTAGATGTGTCAATTTGGGCAAATATCTGCTTTTTTTGCCTTATTTTCCCTAAAACTTATGCTGGGCCCTATTGATGAAAAGTCCTGTAAATAGACCAAGGAGTTATTATCACCATATACTAATTAACCCTTCAGGGAGCTGTAAGCAAAAAGTATAAAAAGTGGCCTTGCTTCTCATCTCTCAATTGGTTAGACCTGAGGCACTTTGGCAGGGCAACATAGGAAAGCTTTGGGCTAGATTCACACAAGGCACTGAGGCACACAAATGCAGCATATATACACCACCGGTATTTATTCCACTCAACAGCTAACCTGAATCCTACAGATAGTTTTGTTTCATCGAGGCAAACCCCTGATCTTCAGGCATGCCTTACAACTGCTAGAGCCCTGATTTGTCTGGGCAGCTACACACTTCACTCCCGCCAAGCCATCGTGGGATTCGTATTACTTCTAGGTCAGAGGCTTTTAGTGCAATGAGTCCTATACAAAAGAACAAATGGCAGTAGCAGGATCATTTTACACATCTTAAATAAATTGCTCAGCTAGTATACAGAAAATGCAAGTTTAGGCCCTATTCTGAGAGATGCAGAGCAAGCACTTTGAGTCCACTGCCCAGGTCTGCTGAGGAGACAGTTTCCCTGGGTGTGATCTAGAGGAAGAATGAGAGTGATGTTTGCTAACTGATCATTGCTCATGGTTTCCATACCTGCCCTGCCTTGGCTTAACTTACAAGAAAGAAAAGCAGTTTTGAGGTAAATATTATTTAACTCTTGGAGAAGGAGCATGAGGCAGTTCCACCATCTGTTTCCATCTTGAGAGATTTGAGAAGGTTATATGAATACTAGTTTGACCCGTGTCTTTGCTTTCAGATTCTTGAAGTGTTTAATCCAAAAAGTTACCTAAAAAAGCAATCTCATCTCTTTCCAAAGCATTTTTGGCATTAGGTAGGACCACATACTTGTACACAAACTGAATTGCAGTTGTCTCAGATGCACACAATGCAAGTTTTGAGAAAGTACCCTTACCAACTATACAAAGTCAGAACTGTATAGCCAGTATCTCTTTATAGTACTGCTCTGGCATCCATTCCACTAAATTTTTTTATTAAAAGACAATGAAGCGACAGGAAGGTTTCAAAATTACTGAACAAGAATTTAACATGTGAGGAGGTGTGAAATCAGGAAGCAAGGTACAGGTAATGGAGGATTCTGTAGTACTGCCTTCAAATTTGAACACGGCTCAAAACTTCCTGGCACCCTCTGTGTTCACTCAGTGCAAGCCCATTTTTCCAGATGATATCTCACATTACTGAAGCTGGAGTCAATTTGGATGTGTGTGGAAGTAACTGGAGGTTGCAGTATGGGTGGTCATATGCTGCACAGGCAGTATCACTTCTCTGGGATAAAATCAGAGTACAGTGCTGAATGCTGCATCAACTGGGACTGACTGTCCTGGTACTAATGACTGCTTAACTGGTAAATCCTAGATGTTTAGTACATTCACTGTTAGAAAATATGAACAAAATTAGCTCTCAGTTAGCATGTTATTTTTGATGAAAAAAAGCCTGCAATTCCCAACATGGACCAGTCAGCTTTGTCGAGTCTAGAATCATTTGCCTTCCCAAAAGCCATTTCTCACCATTCTTTACTCGTGATTGTGACTGATGGCAATCCTGTGCTACATGTTCTAGAATGACCCTGCTTGAGCAGGAGGTTGAACCAGATGATCCACTGTGGTCACCTGGCCTACTCTGATTCTGTGATTGCTACTGATAGTAATGTCCATTTTTTTCTGGAGAAAAACAGTGACACTTCTGTATTGTTTTGCATGCTGCTAAAAAATGAGTCAGCACCTTCTTGAGAAACAGTAGTAACTTCAGTGTGCTGAATCACTGTTTCAAAGGTAGTCTAAGGTTCTCTTATCTGCATAGACAACACATTTTCTGTTTGCTTCAGCAGGGAGGCTATTGTTCTGAGACTGAAAAAAGGGGGTTGTGATCTTATGTCTTATTCTGACATCAGCATTTAAGTGTTTCAGTTCATTGCTTCTGAATCTTCACATGAGAGTTTTAATTCATTTTTCTAAGTGATGGCTAAAATCGCTCAGAAGTAAATGTACAGCCCACCCAAACTACTAACTCCATGTTGTCACAGGCTTGGTTAATGAGTGTGGGCAGAGAAAAGGTCATATAAAAAAAGAAACTGCAAAAAAGAAGCAGAATATATAGAATAGAGTAAAAAAAAAAAAAAGTCTTTGAGTATGAAGCACTGTTTCCTCAGGAATTAAGTACCCTATTCTTCTTCACATGTCCCACTCCTACAAAACCCATCCCCTCCCTCCTATGCCACCTTGACCTTCCTATGTGCTTCTCCGTCACTCTCCTCTTCTCTTGCTCTCTTCCCTCATCCCTTGCCCACTTAGCTGAGATGGAGGTGATGTGCTCAGTGGCCACCTCTGTGTGCAGCCCAGAAATAAGCACACTGGTCACCTGCCCTCTGCCACTAGTTTGGGCAGGCCCAACCTGTCTCTGCTTTCTTTCAGTTCATACTCTTTCCATGTGCAGCCATGAATTCTCTAGAATGACTGGTAGGAACTTAATATACTTGTGATCCCTACATAAAGTCAACTTCAGCCAAAAGTCACCAATCAGTTTGCCTGCTGCCTAAGGTGGTGTAAAAGCATAGCCCCATAACCCTCATGTTTTAAGAAAGAGGCCAGGAAGAAAGGAAGATCAACTATAAATTCTCTGCATATGGGGAACATGGTAAACTTAAATACTGGAAAAAGCAAGGTTAAAGTTCAGCAAATGTATTAATCTTGTATTGACTATTTGCTTTTCACAGTCTTTCTTCATTTCCCTGCTTTTTTGGACAAGACAGGGGCAGCATAGCTCTCAAGAAACCAGGAGCAAGTGCTTGGGCTGTTTTTTCTTCCCTCTCTGCAAACCTTCCTGTTCCAGATGAAAACAAATGCAGGGTTTTTTCACCCCGTGGTGGGACTTCATTATATCACAACTTGTCCTTTCTGAGCCAAAGCCTTCTTTGTGTTGTAACCACTGGCAGGACTGACTTCACTGGGAGCAAGAGGTTCCTACATCCATGCTGCCAAGTGAGTTCAGAGTTGGGGCTGTGAAGTCATTCTCAACACCAGGGCTCATTTCCAAACTCCTGAAGTCAATCCCATGCAATTTTCCCACCAAGCTCATGTGTGGAAAGCACAAACATGTATTTCCCTGTAGAGGTAAAAGTATGCAATCACTCTATCTACTTCTAAGGAGTAATAAAGTTTGCATTCTAGCATTCATTCTATAGTCCAGTGCTTTGGTATTAATCATTTTGTTGATTGCTTTTTACTCAGGGATTACTTTGGTAAAACCTTTCCTTCATATCCTCAAAGGAAACCGGAATAAACGATTGCCAAATGCCACATTTCCCATTGGGAAACAGCATTCTAAACCATCTGAACACTTGATGTACCACTGAACAGCAAGGCTGTGCTACAGATAGTATTTATAGTATATTTTATGAGACCAAAAGTTGTCAGTTAAACCACTAGAAACTAATAAATGGGCTTAGTGTCATTTGAGTTGTCAACAGGATATAAGCTGATGTAAGGGGAACACCTACATTTTGTAGGTTTCTTTTGCATGAATAAATGTACCGTTTATAGTCATGCTTGACTTTGTAGGAATGTTTTGAATGAGGAATATAGTAATTTCCTCCATTGCTACAGTAATGATCATCAGACCACTAAAATCACTCACTCTACAGGCGTGCCTAATTCTTGAATATGATGTTGCTCAGAAATCTGTTTTACAGTAAGAGTTCTAACATACTCCTGTTTTGTTCAGTGAGAGCTAGCAACAGAAAAATCACAGTATTGAAAACTGTCTCTGTGATGCAAAGCATGGATGCTAAAACACAGAGAAGAGGGAAATATTATTTCATTTAATAAACAGAAAACTACTTTGAATTAAATCACATTTTTTCAGTGCATTAAAGCCAGTGAATGCATTGTCTAAATTGTTGTGAAATTTCATTTATATATATATATATGCACACTTTTATGCACATATATAATATATATGTATAACAGTAGGAAAATCATATTTAAATAAAATAAATCAAATTCTCAATTGATGAGATTCCATTCTTTGTGTACCCTCCCTCCCTGCCCCAATCATGTGCTGTGAGAGTAATTATTTTAAACAGCTGCTTTGAAGATGTAGCACCAAGAAACTATGGATGAAATATAAGTTTAACCAAGGGCAAAGACTTGACCACAAGCCTTGAATATGCTAGTTTCAGATCAAGAACTCTGAGTGCTGAGATATGAATCTATTTCTTCATTTGCTTCTACTTCTGGTTATCATTAATACTTATCTTCATGATCAAAGAAAATCAAACTTGATTACAGATCCCTAGGATAAAATGCAGTTTAATCAGGTTCTGAAAGTTGAAAAATCTCATATTTTCAGTGAAAGAACAGCCTGACCCTCTTGTATGTTAAAGTTTTTAAAGTTTAACACAAACATTTAAGTGTTCCTCATCCCCTCCTGGAATTATACAATAAAGCACAGTACCCTGAAAATGTAACTTACTATCTGCTCAGAGAACATGTACTTTTAAACAAAGGCAGAGATTTCCCTGAAAAGGGAAGCCAAGGAACTTGCCTGTGCACACACTTATCAAGAACAAATCTGTGACACACTCTTTTCAGTTTGGAATAGGAAGTGTATGTGAAAAATACTGTGGGAAAGATTTTTCTAGAAAAAAAATATCAGCCTGTTTGAAAGAAGGAAGCAGAGAGAATCTCAAGAGGTAGCAGAATTTTTAACGATTTCTGCTATTAAAATTTAGATAGGGTTCTGATAAAAGTTCTAGTGAGCCTTTTAGCTATGCTTTCCCTTATTAATTCTCTCCTGTTCAACAGAGAGAAAACACTGTGCTGTTCAGTCTGAGCTCTGAGTTTATGTCAGTTGGATCTTAAAAAGACAGGCAGTTTGAGGAAACTTGTATTTAAAGCTGGGAAGGACAAGTTCATCATCAAGAACCTCTATTCCCATTTGCCAAAATCAAACACAATGACAAAGAGGAAAGCCAAATCTCAGAGATAAAACAGAAATTTTAGGTTTCTTTCACGCTGGAATTGAGATAATAAAAGAAAACAGGAAGAGTACACTTCAATCTGCTACAGCAATATTTCCAGCACACCTGAGATTTTGCAGTGTGGACTCTGGCATTTGGTGGGATCATGCAAGAGTATGGCTGGGAGAAACAACTGACATTAAGTCAAAATTGTTGGTGCAAGGGAGCCCTTCTAATAACTCACAGGGCATGTTTGCATTTGCAGATGGAGATACAGCTCTCTAGCATGGACTGACCTAACCAAGACAGCTTCAGCCCAGCAGTGTTGCAACAGCAGCAGAGACTTCATTGCAGGTTTGTTCTGTCTGCCCCTGGAACTCTGAGGCAGATCTGTACAGCCCACATCAATTGACGTTTTGCTGGCTTGGTTACAGTGGCACTGGGTACTAGAGCTTGTCTGAGTCAAGGCAGAGTTAGAGCTGCGATCATGCAGAGCACGATTCAGCTCCTGTGCAGAGTCCACACGGCTGGCTCTGGGCTCTGCTGGTTCTGCTGGTAGAAGAATCTTCTTTATACAGTGCATCTCTGGCTCCTCCCTCATCAGACAAACAGCACAACAGAGCTACTGTGCTGGCTTCGCTCCAATCTAGTGTTCCTCTAATGTGAAGGGAACTGCTGAGCTGTGGGCTTTCTTTGGCACTTTGGTATGGAGGGATGCAATCCAGTTTGATTTCGTGTGATCCCTTCCTGCATCTCATGCTAAGGCAAAGTGCTTATCAAAACAGCTTTTATAGGAAGCCCTGCCAGTTTAGGTCAGCTGTGAAGTTGGATGGCCCTATGTATTTCTGCTTTGCATAAATATATAATTTTTTCATAGGCAAATAAACACAAATGAGTTGTTGCTAAATATATTTTTCTTGTTCTTTTATGTTTCTTTGATGCTTGTTTTTGTAGAATGAAAGACAGATGCCTTTATGCTAGTCATCTTGAAACTAGAAATGTTCATTACTAGATACAAATGACTGGTATTTAAAACTGCATGTTATTCCTCATTGTGTACCTAACTGGAATGAGTCATTATCTGGGACATTTATCCCACATCCATAGTCTAGTCCCTATTTTAAAGACCAGAGGAAGGAATGAGGATCACTCCAAAAAGTACCTGATACCAGAAAGTATTTCTATGCCTAGATCGAGAATTAGGGTATAGAGGAAAAAGGCTATACTTGCAGAACAAAGCGACTGACACATTCCCCTTGTTAACTAGCAGAACTTACTGCTCTGTCTTGGGCACTCAAAATCCTTATACAAGGCAGGCAGATAAGTATCCTTATACAAGGCAAGCAGATAAGTATCCTTATACAAGGCAAGCAGAGAAGTTAAGTACCTAGCATGGGACCCCACAAGAATCACTGTCTGTGTAGAGCACACAAAAACTGCCAAGGAGGGAAGTGCAGGTGGTACCCCAGCTAGGAGAGCATGAGGCATTTTTCCTACAAGAAGAAATCTCTCCCCCTGCCCCAAGAACACTATATAGGTGTGAATCGGGGATCTAAGCCAAGCACCTTTGCAGGAGGAGAGCAGTCTGACTTGTAACTAAATGCTCACAAGGATCTTTCAAAATGCAGAAGTTTTCTTCATCTGTGAGGACTCACAGAATCACAGAATGGTTAAAATGAAAGAATACAGAGGTCCATCCTGTCCACTCTCGCTGCTCCAGCAGGGTCATCTTAGAACATAGGATTGCATGCAGAATCCAGATATTCAATCCAAACCTGCATCTCTGGTGAAAGTTCATTGTTGAATAGACAATAGGTCAATTTGTATCTAAATTTGTATCTAAAGCTGTCTTAATTTCACGTTCCCTTTTCAATGGCTTAGGGAAATTTTTGTGGGTCAAAAGGCGTCTCCCAGCTTGGAGCCTCTGTTTACAAGCTGGGGAGAAATCTCAGTAGCTACTAGATGTGAAATGTCTAAACATATATTTACTAGATCTTTTCTTGTCAAGCCCCAAACTATCCATTTGAGTTCACAAAATAAACCTTTTTGTGTGCTTTTAGATATCTGCAAATTGGAGACTACAATCATTCATTTTTTGACTTGCAAGACTTACCTTTGAAAATAAGACATCTAAGAACAGATCACAGGTATATCAAATTGCTGCTATAAGAGGGAGAAAGTGAATGTAAGTGTGAGTAAATTCCCAAATAAAAGGAAAGTAGGAGGAGAAACAGAAAGCACGGAGGGATTTCAGTACTCTTTTTTTTTTTTTTTTTTTAATATTTTTGTCTTTTGGCTACAAAGGTGGATTTACTTTAAAAATAACTAAGTTTCCCATGTAAGACCTATCCTAAGCAGTTATCTATCTACTCTCTAGCACCTAGCTACCAGCCCACTAGTTTCATTCTTTTTCACTTACTTGAATAGCTTTCAGCAAACTGACTGCTCCGGGGATTCCACTGTGTGAATTCTGTAACTTCAGTGAGAAACTAGCTGGGCAATATTCTCCATAAATTGATATCATAGTGTGGTGTTATACCTTTGGCTCTGATTTCAATGCAGGCATGGTTCAAGTACCTGATCCATCTGCCATCAAATGGGCCTGTTCCAAGCCCACGGAAATCAGCAAGAGCCTTTCTACTGGTTGGCCACATCACAACTAAATACAGTTCTAACACAAATAAGTCAGAATATTTAACTGTATGTAAGAATGCTAAATGAGGACAGATCTCTCAATGTCATGTCTTTGGAAGAAGAAGAGGTAAGACTTTAGGTCACATCATTGGTAGGTCTATCTTACATCCAAGTGTTAGTCATACAGGTTATCTGAATAATTCTTTTTCCAGCTCCTGACTACCATACATGCCTGAAAGAAAAGACTACTCAATCCCTAATAGCCTTTCATGAAAAAGAATACATAAAAATAGCAAGGTGGTGATCAAGTAACCCACTGCTCATTCCAGGTGGCAGAGTTCAGAGCAGTAAGCATGCAAGTTACTACAGTTACTACTTCACACCCAACAGTATGGGGGATACTGGGACAGAAGTAGTTTCTTCCAGTTTTAGCTCTTAGATGTATAATAATCTTTTCCTCCATCTCTTGAGGCTAATGTCCAAAGCAGAAAACAAAACAAACCCCCAAACCAGTTCCTAGGTCTAGCTTTATGGCGTGTCAGACAGCTTAGTGAGGTTGGGGTTGTTGTTTTGGCTTATTAAAATGTTTTGATTTGGGGAGTGGGGTGGACAAAACACACGCTTGAATTTTTCAGCAGAGCTGTCTCTAGATAATGTGTGTGGGATTTCAAGGTGGTTAGTATTTGCCCACACCTGCAATCAATGGGTAACAATGAATTCACTAGTAACAAAGTTTCTCCATAGATTTTCTTGGTTTCCTGCAAACCCAAGACCGTCTGTTTATAAAGCCATAGGGATTTTGATTTTGCCCTTAGTAGAAAGAAAATTTGCATACTACCCCCATAAACCTATCCTTTCCTACCTGTTCACACACACAGCCATTTGCTATTTTTTTTTGACAAAGGGATATTTGTGGTTTGCCTCTTAACTCATGTTCACCTCTACAGGCCTTCCCTTTACCATTCCCCTGCTGTCACAAGCCATTTTATCATCTGCACTTCTTCCCCCAGTCATTGTATTTTCCAACCACATCTCCCTGTTTCTCAAAGTTGTCAAGGTTCACCACTTTAGTTGCAATCTTTCCCACACCATCAGTGTGCTCATTTCCTCTCCTTCCCCAAACCTCGATCATCCCTTACTGCTTCTTCCTTGAGTGAGGAATTTACAGACAAGTAGTTATGGTTCAGGGATGAAGGCTGTGTCAAATGTGGGGCACTGATCCATTTTCTGCTTTGATGGGTTTTCCTGGAGTCACCATATGGCACGGGAAGGCTTGTCAGCCTGACTGTGCTGATAATGTCGTGGAGGAAAGTGGCAATGGGTCCCAATCTTGGGACTTGGGAAAGCTCCCCTTCCTCAGGAGGCCCTGCAGTCTCATTGAGGCCTCTCCCTCACCTCTTCCTCTCCAGCAAAGGCAAAATATCTGGAAAGGGGATTAACTAGCCATTTGGCAGGCCTGATGATGTGCACATTTAGCGGGATAAGCAACATTATTTCAACCACCAGAAACCTGTGCAGCGATGGAGCTGAGCACGCGCGTGCCTGCGCAGAGTGGAAGGTGGCGGCGCTGCCCTGCGCGCCCCGTCAGGGCGCTGGTGCAGGCTCCAGGGGCAGCGCGGGGCTCGCCCAGCCACCCCCTCTCTGTTAGAAAATACTGTATTAGATCAGACATGCTCAGCTGTAGCAAAACATAATGATTAAATTAAACCCGCTAGCTCATTTACTTAATGACAAGAAAACCAGAATTGGAACGCATTGAACTCAGAGAAAGCCCTAAGGAAGAACCTCCTACAGGGCAATTTTTAACACTGACTTACTTTTAATTTTTAACACTGACTTACTCTAAACTTTCAAGCACGCTTTCCCCATGCCCATGCTTGGAAAACCCAGCCAGTGTAACCCCCATACCTCTGTGTGGCCCTGCAGTGCCCGGGATGGCGTGTCGGTCCCTCCGGTGTCTGGAGCCGCCGCACCCCCCGGGCCGCGGTGCCCACGGCAGGGCCCGGCCTCCCCCGGAGGAGGCTGCTGAGGCCCTCCGACACCCATTGCTGCTCTGGCATTGTCTCACAGGAGCTCCCCGAGGGCTGAATGAACACCAGGACAGTGTTTGTCACCTCTGTGTCCCCACGTGGGCCGCAGGACAGCGCAGCAGAGCCGCAGTGTCCCCGTGTCACTGCCCGGAGCCGGGAGTGTCCCTGCCACGGCCCTGTGCCTGCCCCAGCACCTCCAGGGTGACATGTATGGCCGTGGCAGAAGGGAGGCCTGCCATTCCCAGGAGCTTATCTTAAAGCCAGTGTCTCTGTGTCTTTGCCCTCTCCGTATAAAGAAGCAAGATGAGAAGCTCTCTGTCCTTGTCCCTGAGTGAGAAGCAACTAACTTTCTTGCAGTTCCCAAATCTACCTTTAAAAGCCATTTTCCACCCAAAAAAATGGCCCCTTTGTATATGTCCATGGCTGCCCCCAGTGTGCAGCAACAGGCTCTGCCACATGGAGCTCTAGAAAAAGAGTATCCTGGACCACGTTTTGACTTTGTGGGATTGTTTTGTGAATGATATCCTGATGTCTTCTGGACACCAGGAATTTCCAGGTCTCCCTGGGAAATCTTTGGCAGTCTGATCCCAGCCTGTGCAGGTGTAGGGGATATCATCTTTCCTTCTTGAACTGGAAACTGACATCAAACGGTTTGCTTTTCCAGCAAAAACAAAACAGAACAAAACAAAAACGAACAAACAAACAAAAAAGTAAAAAAGACGAGCACCCACCAGTTTAAAAAATGGTCTCTGGTTATCTTTCAATGAAAGTTAGGTTTTTTGTTAGATACTGAAAGGATACAGCATACCCTCTACATATTCTCATTAACAAACCAGTCCATTACAGGAGCGGTACCCCCTATGTGTCTCTGCTAATGTTGCACAATAATTTCCACTCTAACCCACTCTTCTCAGTCACCCACCTAAACTGCTCACTCAAACTTTCACCCTTCAGGTTAAAAATTTCCATGTCTGGCCCCTGCATGAAGCTACAACTTTTTGGAATTATGAGATAAAACTCACTTCTGAGAATAAGAGGAAAGGAAAACACACTTCTGTGTGTCAAAAAACCCCCAACCCAAAACAGAATAAAAAAATTTCACTGCTTTTTTTACAGCTCTGGAGACAGTGTAAGATGAAAACAAAAAAACCTTTACAAAAAAAGTCTTGTAAAAGAGCAGAATATTACCTAGGCTAGAAGGCTGCTGGGTTGGACTTGACAGAAACATGTGTTTGCATGCTTTAGTAAATAGCTAAAGTGTGTGTTTATATACTTTTATATAGAGACAGTAAAAATACATACTTTTGACATTGTGTATGCTTTTCTATATATGTTTATACATGTGTCTAGTAAAAATGTGCATTATTATGTGTAAGTGTGCACCGTACTCCATACAGATACTGTACATGTAAGTTTGTAAGGTGCCTATTGAGAATCATGTGTTTGGGAGGAGGCGATAAGTGCCCAGCAAAGGCACATCTGGATGTCTGTCACACACTAGCCAAGTTCCTGTCTAGACTTTCTAAGGTAGGCAATGATTCATAAAGTACAGTCAGGGACACTGACTGAGGGCCCATGGAATCTCAGTTTTTCGTCTAATTATTTTGAAAGTTTTGGGACTTTGATTTCTTAAGGACTGTAAACACCTATGTGAGGGAGGCCTCAATGTGTACCTCCCCCATCTCCTCAGCTGCCAAGGACCTCCTCCCCTTTCTTAATCACAGACAAGCAAAGCTCAGGCAAATATCTACCAGGCAAGATCTCTTCTCAGAGCAAGGGATTTTTATGCAAGATGATGGACTTTTGACAAGCTTCAGAAAGTGAAATAATTCCTTTTAAACTAGTGTTTTTCTGTTTTAACTTCACAAGAAATTCTGTGGAAGAATTTTTCTAGCAGAATCTTGATCATGATTGAAAACTGGGGAGAAAATATTCTCTGTGGTAAGTGGATATATTCACTTGGAAGAGAAATTGCTCAAGAGACCATCCCAGCAGGCAAAGTCTGCCACAGCCACTGATGTTCCTTCTTGCTTCCTCCATCCCTCTTAGCTGTCGCCCTCAGGTAAGCAGTGACCTGGGAGACATGTTGACTCCAATGATGTGCAGTTCCCTCAGACTGTGTAAGAGCACATTGTCACATCCTCTGTGCTTCCGCTATTATGGACTGGCCCTTTTCTGCATTTTGGGGCATTCTTACAGGTGTGGTTCTTTAAAAAAAAAACCCAACTAATTTGAAGTGAGTGCTGATATCATTGCTGACATTATGCTTTTTCCATTTTATGTCATGTATGTATGGTTGCAACTAAAAATGGCACAGTTTTACATTTTCTTTTAGAAATAATACTGAGTCACATAATTCCCTCCACCTGTTTACAATTTCTTACAGCTTCTCTTCTGCGAGTATGAAAAGCATGCCTTGGACAAAACTGTTTCAAGAAAAGATAGAATCTATTTTAAAGTAGATTATCTGAGGCATCAAGAGTTGGCCTTATTCTATTCATGCTAAAATAATTCTTTATTTGTTTTTAGTGTCTTTTATTTAAATAATAAAGAATAAGAGAAAATACTGTCTGATCAGAAGTCCTCTGAACACTATAGATATGCTCATCAGACTGTGGGTGGGCAAGAGCTTTCTCCTGTTCCAAACTAGCAGAGATCCCCTGTCCTGACTGTGCCCCTAATGGATTGTCAGTCGAGGTTTTGGCCAGCATAATTTCCAGAGTGTCATGAGATAGAGGCTTCCTGTCTTTGGAGAGGGTACATAAATCCACAATGAAAACTATGTCCTAAGAGAGTATTTTAAATCAGCATTAGCACTGTTTGCACAGTAGTTGTGCAGATGCTATTCAGATACTGTTGACAGATCCTGCATGTCACAGATCCCCGTCACACACTCTTGACAGTTTTGTATATTTTGTTCTCTGACTGCACAACTTCATGACAAAGTGAAACACGGAAAAGTTGTCTTAAAATATTTAGCAAAACTTCAAACAAACTAAAAAGAAAAAGGAGAAGGCCTATAAAATTCAGTTGCTCTAATTCTTTGATCAAAGTACTACTAATAAGGAAGTTCAGTGATCAAAGCAAAGCTTATGGACTTCATACAGGAAAGCTTTTCAGGATTAAAAAATTTTAGTTTTCAAAAGACCCAATGTTTTGGGCCTTCCTGGTTGTCCTTTGTGTGTTCTGCTTGCAAGGTACATATGCTGTGTCTTAGAATGCTTTCTCATGAAGAGAAAACAGTTTTAGAGAGATTAATTAAATTAATGTAATTCTAAATCACAAGGATTTAAGTAAGCAAAACCCCCAAATTAAATATAAATTAATCACCTTGTTTAATTGGGATCTCAACAACTTTTTCTTGGTTCTATAATTTCTGAAACATTATAAGTGATTTGTATTTTTGAATAGGACTGGAGAGGCTTTCCTGACCAATGGAGTTGAGGTGGAATGGGCTGATAACAAAGGATCTATTAAAACATCATTGGAAAAAGCTCTATAGTTCATGCATTGGCTCAGTTAATCTCTATAGATTTTTTTTTTAATGCTGTTGCTAGAAGGCTGGTGTTGGAGAGGGAGAGAAAAAGAATGCAACCTTCTTTTCTGTACTTCATGGATCCTTAACCCTTATTTAAAGACGACTTTGGATTTTAGACCAAATAACTGTTCTTGTAATTATATCAAACAGTTAAAAAAAAAAAAGCTAGTTAATGATGTTCAACATAAGTAATCATGTTAAATAGTGAAATTTAATTTCTTAAAAACTTAAACCCTCATATCTTTTGGAATGCATTGTACTGTAGGATGTCTGAGTAAATTAAATTCTCCCCTGCACACTAAAACATCAATTTCCTTATGGTAATTATCTGCTAGATTGGATCTGTCAGTGGCAGGGAAGCATGCCTGACATTATACCCTTTTTACAAAAAATTATTACAAAAAATTAAGACGAATGAGTAAAATTAAGGCTGCGGCTGGTAAGCCTATATAAAGCTCTCATAGATCACTTTACATAAGCTACCATTGTACTGGATACTAAGCTTTTAATGACTAGTTGCATAATGAGGTGAAGGCCATTAAAGAACAGCAGGGGTAACCGATCACAGAGATAAGAGCTAAAAAATGATTTTCAGCCAACTAGAAGCAATTTATTATACACAAAAATACAGGTCTAAATGAAATGTCTGGATAGATGAGGAACTTTTGAAAACTGACAGGATTTCCTTCCTAGTAAAGTTTTACAAATACTGTGGGAGCCTGTCTCTGTCATATTAGGTTCCTTTTCTCTGCTATTGAGTACTCCAGAACTGCGGTAGTAGGTTGGGTTTTTTTTTATTTTATTTTTAAAGATGGCTGGACTGTAGCAATGCATTTCATTAGCCCACTTGAAAGGTAAATTAGAGTGAGGAGTAGCTGATATAAAGGAAATTCATAGCACAGTGCCAGGAAGTGGTATACGGAAGAAGGTTAGTTGTTGCAAGTCAACTGACACCCTGTTTTGGGTTGGTAAAAAATAACATCCAAGCTACAGAACTGCCTCTAAGGAAGGAGGCTTAGGGTTGCAAAGTACCATATTGCTCTTGGGGCAGTGCAAAAATGAGTATGTAAGTAAATTCTCTTACAATGAGAAGTCACTCGGGGCCAAAACAAAAAACAAATAAACAAAAACCCCCAAAACAAACAAACAAAAACACATACACAAAAAAGAACAAAAAACAAACAAAAACAAAAACAAACAAAAGAACCCACCCCAAACCCAAACAATGACAATAAAAAAAAGGCAAAACAAAAAACCCAAATCCAGATGCCCCCAGGCAAACAAAGACACCTCAACAAGAACAAAAAAAGCCTAAGTATCTTGAAGGTAGTGCAAGGTCAAATTATGAGGTAACCTCATCTCATAAGGAAACCAACATCCCTAATTTAGACAAAGGGAATATAGGGAAGAGTGCCTAAAGAGAGGAAGGAATGGCAGGCATTGTGTAGCCACTTTAACCCAGGCAGTGGGAGATAGACACATAGGTGTGTATCATCTATCATCTATCTATCTATCTATCTATCTATCTATCTATCTATCTATCTATCTATCTATCTATCTATCCATCCATCCATCCA
>JAWWEE010000074.1:80544871-80660361 GCA_035221455.1 Xenops minutus | reverse complement strand
TATCTATCTATCTATCTATCTATCTATCTATCTATCTATCTATCTATCTATCTATCTATCTATCTATCATCTATCTCTATATAGGTATAGGTATATAGTGTCAGAGGCTTGCAATATAAGCAAAAGGGGCATCACTTACGAGCTTCAAATGTTACCCAGCTGCTGAATTAGTGATGATCCAAAGTTATCCTTGCAGGCAAAAACCCCCACCAATCAGTGGAATGTGGATACCTAAAGCGCTACGACTTTTAGGACCTACATATCATAAACTTACCACATATGCTCATTACTAGATTAAGTAATGAGCACAGAGCAGCTGCAATGGCTTTGTCTGCTTCCATAAGCAAATGCACTTAGGCTTGATTCCTATTTCTCTGAGAAGTCCCCAACAACCCCCAAATTTCATAAATAAGGGATGATTTGGGGACTTACTTCCCTTTTCAGTCTTTACAAACACATTTTCTAAGACTGATCTCAGAGCTGATCTTTTTCACAGAAAATATGAGCACAGTCTTGACTTCTTATTGCTATTAGATGCCAATAAATGTATTTGCAAGAGAAGGGGTGTCTTCACTCCTTACTACAAAGCCAACTATTGCATGTTCTAAGTACAAATGGACCATGGATGAGGTGATAGATAAGCAGCCATCCTGCCTCAGTGCAACACAGATCAGTATTTTGGGAACAGTGTCATCTGTTATGGCTTGATACATACTTTGCAGGGCTGTTTTGTATTACTGCACACCAGGGAAAACACAGAGTCCTGTTCTAAAGCAGAAGTCAAGCTCTCAAGTCCTGCATTGCTGAGGAGACAGAAAAGACAGCAAGGGCTGAGAGATGCTGAGACCCAAAACAGAGATTTTAGCCACAGGTGGAGGGGAAAACTCCACTTAAACTTTGTTTTCTTTGCTGCTTTCCTAGACTGCTCCAAGGAAATCACACTTTATCTCTCAATTTCTGAAAGCAAGACAAATTCTCTACTTGGTCATGATGTTTTCCTGTTTCTAATTGTATGTTATCAAATAAAAAGTGCTGCCATCTACAGCAAAACAAAACAAAGTTTCCAGTTAATAAATGCTTTTGGTTTCCTACTCCTCTATAAGTACCTTATTTTCTCCAGTCATTTTCAAGATTTCAGGCTATGATCACCACAGACTCTTATATAATATTATTTTCCTACCATGAAGTTGTTTATGTGCATTGTTTACCCAACAGACATTTCTCTTTCACTTGGTATATTCATTACTAAATAATTCTGTGAGAAGATACAGGCCACTGATTTTTTGCAATTTGCATCCCCATACTCTAAGCTATGTTGAAAGCAAAGCTTTTTGGTCCTCTTGCTTTGGAAGTACATTAATATTTCTATGACCTTTACTAGATGGCAGATGAGAAGCATTAGGAATAAAATAACAAATAAACCAAAGGAAACTAATTTTTTTAAATGTGCATTTCTGAAAGGAGTGAGGGGGAAAAGAATCTAGGCTAAAAAATACGAGCTTTAGCTAGAGTTATGATAATTATTCTATTGTATCTATTTTTCCACGTCAAAATGCTTCTTTACAATCAATCCAATCAACATAATACAAAAATGTATTTGAAGGGGTTTAGTTGTTGTGCATACAAAAATATATGGATACTATTTAGAGGTATTTAGAAAGAAATAGAATAGTTTAAGACATGATTATTTACTGTGCACATCAAAGTGATCATATTAAAAACATGGTCACTACACTAACAACTACTTTACACAAAAATTACTTCAAATCGTTTAACTTCCAAAGCCTGCTTGTTTTAAAGAGAAATTCCATAAAATAAGCTGCAAATGTAGAGACTTTGTGTGTGCTGTAAATCCTCTGCTTTAGAAGACTATGCTTTCTGAAGGCTTTTGAAGACTGTAGGAGGAAACCCAGCTAAATTCTACCCAGGAAACCATTTCTCTCACAGCAGCATTGTTTTTCAGTAGTTTTACTACACACCAGAAGCCTACTCTGTTCCTGTTCATCTAGTTGTCGATGCCATAACTCAGAGGAACAGATCCAGAAATCATTTTTAGTGACTTGAAATTTGACTGCTTTATGAACACAGCGTCTAGAGTAACAATATCTATGATTCAGCAAGGCATTTAACAGACTGAAAGCAAAAGTCGTCCCATGAACAGAAGTATTTTTTAACTGGTTTTCAACTGGAGGTAAAGCTGAGATTATTTAATAACAACTGTCTTTCATAAACTTTCTAACATGTAGTTTATCTCATATGACACAATATTAAGTGAAAGGATATTCGGGGAAGGGGAATAAGTGTGACTTATTTCTCTTCAGGATAGTGTGGAAGAGTCAGAACATTTAAAAACAGCAATAACCAGATCATCATACCTCAAATCACATGAATATAGAAGGGTTCAGATTAAATCAAGTGGTGCTAGTTACAGGATTGACAGGATGGCAAGAATCCCCTTCTGTTTTTACTATCAAGAGCAATGCTACTGCAGCCAGTAGAATCAGGCTAGACCTTATACTGAACATGTCACATACCTATTTTTTGATTATTGCTCTTGTAAGTTCTGCTACAGGAAAATTTTCCCTCCTTGAGGTTTCAAGGAATGCTATCTTGTAATTTTAGGAACAAAATATTGGGGTTTTTATAATAACTTCTTAATAGGAAACAAGTTTGAAAACATGCTTATTGTTGTTTTAGTTAGGTTATTTTAAGTGAAATGAGGGACTTCTTCATAGTTTGGATACAAGCATTACCCTTCCACCTGCTCTTGAAGTCCTAGAGTTTATTGCTCATTGCTCGAGTTTTCAGAGAAACCGAAAGTAACTAGAAACTGATTTTGAAAATATCTTTCCTCTCCACTGGTTTTTATGTTTGTTTGTTTTGTTTTTGGTTTGGTTTGGTGTTTTAGATAAATTTTCTCAACTCGATCTATCAGTAAATCATCTTTACACATCTTTACACATTTTTTTACAATTTTTTTAGGATTTCTACTACACAAATTTCACTCACTAGATGTAGAAATTTTGTCTCAACCAATATGTAAAGTCAGAGGAAATGATGCAGAGTAATCCAGCTGAAAAACAACACATTTTAAATATTGCTCCCATATTCTTATTGTGCTTTAATTATGCCATGTGTAAAATGTTTTTATACATAAACCAACGAATCTGAACTTACTCAAGAGATGGCACCTGTCTTTCCAGTCACTGATTTCAGCCCATTGCTGGTCTAAAATGCAATCAGTTTTCATCTCCTAGTTTGAATGGAATTAAAGTTTCTGTTCAAGATATAGCTGTGATACTGCATTGCATTGCACAAGGACAATTCCTACATTTCTACCCAATGCCACATCACTCCCTTTGCCCTGCAGAATTTGTGGTCTGAAAGATTTAATTAGAATCCTTCTCAAGCATATAACAACATAGCCTTTGCAACCAGTAAGAAATGTGCAAATATTTTTATATGGTACATAATAATTCAATAGGATATTATAAGCCAAATTTGCAAAAGAGGCTACGTTTTCATCTAGGATATCCACTAGTTGTCTTCATGTGTAGCTCCGAATGGGCAAGCACAAAAAGCAAAGGCAGGTTGCAACCTGCTTGTACCTGTTCATATGCTTTAATTCAGCATGTGTACATGTAAGGTCTAAATTTAATGCATACAAAGAAATGGATTAGGTGACAGCATCCCCTTTAAAAAATCTGTGACTGGTGATTTCTGCATGATGAAAATACAGAAAGGTAGAAGTGCAGAAGTTTCTTTATAGGTCAGACATTTCAAGAACTTTCTTCCCCACTTCAGCATAAATAATCTTACAGTCATTAGAAGTAATGGTTTACCCTAGTGTCTTGCTTAGCTGTCATCTCACATTCCCTAGGGGCTTGCATATCCTCTGTGACTGAGATTTGCACAGCAATGTAGGGGATTTGGATGCTCAGTTCCCATTATTGCTGCTAAGGACCTAATCCCTTTGTTAAGGGATGTTAGTTCTTCCTGTGGATTTTCCGTCTTTTGGCTCTATGGTTTATGTTCCCTACCTTTTAGGATTTCCATTGTGTTTTCAGTCTACTCTTGAAAAGGCCTTTCACCGTTAGAGCACTTTATAATCCTTCACAGAAAAGCCCTTCAGTAGCTATGGGAAAGCTATTTCTTATGAAGTTGTTACACACATAGGTACCTCAAAAGCCTGAAGAAGACTGTACTGGAGAAAAGCAAACAGGGGAGGTAGCAGAGCAGGAATACAGATTATTTGCATAATACCAGAGACCTCTGGACAGAAACTTCGGAGGAAGCTGCAAGGCTGGAGCACAGTAGAACTCTTTGACCTACATATTTGCATTTGCTCTTCTCTTTCTCAGGGATGCTCCTTCCTCATCTTGTCTACACCAAGACAAGAAAATAAAACAGTACCAAGACAAATGCTAAAGTACTGGCCCTTCATCTTCCCTATTTAACTGATTTCAGATTAAGCATAAAAGAATTTAAGCGTAAGGTACACAGTCTTAATTAGCTTCCAAAACAGGCAACATAACCTGGCTCCTTTTATTCTCTACAATACACAAACATGGTAGAGGCACAGGGTCACTCTGTGACATTTAATCATCTTTGCAAGGCACACTTAGGACAGCTGGTGAAAAGGGCTGCTGCTCTGTAATGATTTCATAGTTAATAATACATTCACATGTGTGTGTCCACATACATGTGTGTGTGTCCACAAAATGTTTATATCAATGGATGGAACAGCTACAGCATCATTTTCAACCTTACTTAACAAGGCAATCCAATGCAGAGGACAAGCTTCAAGCCTTTGACTTATAACTCTTTTTTTTTTTTTTTTTTTTTAATATGGTTTTAACTGTCAATGTTTGTAAGTCACAAATATGAGAATAATGCACTAAGGACTACTACAAATGCCCACTTCTGTGTTTCTATATTATTTCATTTTTGTTTCGTACTTAAAGTGACCACACATCTTCACATATGTCCTTCCTCTTCCCTGTCAGACACTGGGGCTTTCAGTTATACAGGTAAAAAGACTGACACTTTCTAAATTGTAATAGGTTCTTGTTCTGCCTTGTGTAAAGAGTTCTGAAGACCAGCTGGAGTCAACACTTGAGAAAAAAGTCTTTGGTGCTTATACGGAGACAAACTTCCATGTTTTGCTATGTATCTGCAGTCACAAAAACAGGGGAAAAAAAGACTTTTAAAATATGTTCTCATATTCCTTAACATTCTCTCTTTTTCCCTCTCACTACTTTTGTCGCAAACACTTATGCCCATTGGCCTCAGAGGACATTAACAATTTACAATATTCCATAGTATTAGAATCAGCCCCCTTAAGAACCGTGGTAGTAAACCTTCCTAGGAGTTTTAAATCTTACTTTCTGGATATATGTAACTCACTGTAACAGCAGCTGTAAGAGAGTTTGTTTTGCTTCTTGCTTTTTTTCAGCCTTTCTTGAACACACACACACACACACAGTTGTTTCACCACTAACCTGCACAGTATCTATGCAGAACTGCCATGAACATGCTGAGTGCTTTCAGGCACAGAAGGGACAGTTGAGCCTGCAGATCATGTTGGAGATTTGGCTTCCAAGCCTTCTACAACTTTTTTGGCACTGTTACAGGCCTGCTGTAGCTGCCCAGTTCTCATGGTCGATGCAGAACTGACCACAGAGTTTTATGTTCATTTGCTCTCCAAATAAAAATATTTTTTTGACCTAAGGATAACTTTTGAAATCTTCAAAGCCACTTGCTGAAAGGGCACAATCTTTCTCTCAAAAATCAAACTAAATGTAGCACTATGTTACTTTAACTATGATGAAGTCAATGAGTTTCTATACAACTTGAGATGCAACTGGATTTGTATTTTCTGTGTAGCAATAGATAGTTCTTTCAAACACAAAACAAAACAACACATACAACATTCCTTCCTATGCAAAGTCTAAAAAAATCTGCCAGAATTTAATTGCACAAAAGGACTTCGAAGCCTAATTTTCTGACTTCATCTTGAGATTACCTGGAAATAAAAATAAAATAAAAATACATCAATAAAGCTTGACATATAAAAATTCTATTCATATTCAAAGATGAAGAAATCATATTTCTACTGTTTCTCGTCCTGTATAGTCCTGTTGACTTCAGAATGCTTAACACTGGTATGCAGGATTTTGCTCCACATACTGCGGGAGCGCTGTGCAATAGACACACAGTGCAGAAGTGGTTGCATGCTGTCTGCTCTATCTGTTACTGTTGCTACTTTTGACAGGAACATTTATTAGACCATGTTAGCAGCAGACAAGAGATTCTCTTTGATACCTGTAACTGTCTTGATGAGACTGACCATATGTTGTAGACATGTCAAATAAAGCAGCTATAAAATATCCACCATATGCAATCACTTGCTACTTTCTGAGAAATTATTACTATCATGGCTTGAGAATGATCAAAGAGAGAAAAAAAGGGGCCAACATTTTAAAAAACAGAATGAGATCATGTCTTACATGAAAATCACATGAATTGGGGTAGTCTGACTCTAAATTCCAGGAACAATCTCCCTTCTCTTCACCTCTCCACTACAGTCTAGCTTGACCTGTGATTACTGAAATCAGCAGGGGGGTTTTATAATTTATTTTACAAAGGGAAAGAATCAGATGTTAAGCATGTCTCTTTTATGGGCATTACTAACTAATGTTGAGGGAAGATTCTCAGCATTTCTCATACTTTTACATAGCAGTTTCATAGAGGACTAGAACCTTCCATCATAACTCAGTGAACACCAATTTACTCCACAAGGAGGACCAGAGAATGTAATATAGAACTGCTACAATTTTGCAACCAGGGATGCTCAACTCAGGGGAATGTACCATCCAGCTCAGGAAAAGGGCGGCCAAACCTGCTCTACAACCTCTGAGTATGATTATGTTTGCTAGCTGTTTCCTACACAACCTTATTCAAAAAAGTTTGGGGACTCTGTCCTCCTTCTGGAAAGTATCCATTAGGACAGAATGAGAACCCCATTCTTGATATCCACTAAAAATGAAGGAAATTCATCCACTGTGAATTACACTCACAATAACGTCTGTGTAAAGTAAAAGGAAATATGCAATGTGTTTTCCTTAGATGACAGTGGCACCTGTGTTTTTGCTTTTGAAATCTGGTACCTGTCTGAAGTCTGCCAATGATCTTTGTAAGGTGCTTTTGCCTTTTCATTTGTCTGTGACATTTACAAGCAAATTAGTGTTGCATCAGGCTGCTACGAGTTCAGCTTTATTAGCCCACAGAGCCTCAGGACTTTGTTGCATCTTTTCATTCCCTGTCAACAACAACCTGTGACTACAGGTGACTGCCTGCTTTCCAAGTTTAAAAACAACAGAAAAAGAGCAGGGGGAACATGGATGGAGGGCAAGAGAAGTGAAAATCAGTGCATTCATCACAACCACGAAACACTTGACAAGGTGAAGTCTTTAAAAGTGATGAAGTTCCCTAAATCTCCTCAGTTTTCTAGATACTTTACACTGGCAGTGCTGAAACACAGTGCGATGTGTTGTGAATGGAATCCTAAGGCCAACGGAACAGCTTAATTAGAAGATAAATTTCTCAGGAAAACATGGAAACTTGAGATAGTGTCACCACATCCTAGATCATTACAGATAACAAGAAAGCACAATTTAAAACACAAAATCATAAAAGAGAGAGGAGAAACAAATAGTTACTAAGCTGTTCTGAAGCTACTGGAAGAAAGTCTAGGTTGGTCCTTTCCCAGTGTCAGAAGCTCTTTGTACTAACAATAGGAAAATGATTTTTCAGTTGTTTTGATGTGTCCAGCCCTTTTGAAACCAATAAATTAGAAATCTAAATACTTACACTACCCCATACTTTTAAAAAACCTTGTATGGAAGAGCAAGAGAGAATAAAGATTCCTAATTCATTTCATGAGGCAGCCACAATAGTGACAGGGAGCTATGATGATTTTGTAGCCATGGGGGCCTGGGCTGCATCAGTGTGGTGGCATGACACGATTTTGCCTCTCATTGACTTTTACGTAAACCCACTGATTTTTAACAACTATTTTTGAACAGAAAATATGCATTTCATAAGTCTGCCAACACTAGTTTAGAAATTCCACACAGTTTTCTTTTGGGAATTTGTAACTTTGACATTCACGTGCCTGTTTGAAAGCAGAGAGATTAGTTATATTAAAAAAAAAAAAAAAAAAAAAAAAAAAAAAAAAAGTCACTTTCCTAATGCATACTTAACGATGTTCCAGAAAAATTCTAAAACCTCACAAGGATTTCAGATTAGCATCATAATAATGTGGTAGGATCCAGCCCCAACTCTTCTGTATTTTTTAAACCAATAGAATGCCATTCTTAACATTTAATTGTTCTTTAACTAAATAAATGCAATTATGATTTCCCCTGTAATCTTTCTGAACAAGCTGAGAAATACACCTCATACCTACCCATGCATTTGTGCAATTACTGATGGGTTTGTTGGTGGAAGATTAGAATTTGCCGGGTGAGTTGCTAACCAATGAACCTTGCCAGTGTATCCAGGTATATTTGGAGTGCTAAAGGAAACAGTTAAAGGGGAAATGGGGGTGGAGAAAGGGTAAATTAAATGACTATAGGCTTGAAATACAACTTATAGGTAAGTTCTAAAACGGCTAGTGTTTATCAAAGATGGATGAGATAAAAATCTCTTCATTGTATAATAAGTAGTCCTTAGAATATATGAACTAGCATAGCTTCTTTATGGCCAGGGAAACAACTTTATGATGATCTGGGCCAAAATCTCTGATTAGACATGGTAAAAGTAATTTCTTTAGAGAATTTTTCTTTCAATTTGTTTAGGTTTAATATCTGTATGATATTCATGATTACAAGTCAAATTGAATCACAAAGAAGAAATGGAGTCATGGGGTTTACGTAGAGCACAAAAAGCAAGAAAATATTCTTTTAAAATGTGATATTTAGTGATAAATGTGATAAAATATGTATTTGGTTTCCAGTTTCAATTATGGAATTTAGATAGGAGATTTTATGCCACCAGGTGTGATTTCTCATGGACTAAAACACAAATGATTTTTCAAATTATTCTAAAATTCTCTAAATTTCCCCTAGAATTTATTCAGATGGAATATTAACAACACTGTTTAGACACATCAACTTAAATTCTAGTTCAAGTGTACCAGTAGAGTGAGACAGTATGTGCCACATCTTGGAAAAATAAAGCCTTTTATGAATTCTGATGCTAAATTTTAATGTGAAAATGAAAAGCAGAGTTCTTTAAAGAGACGGAGTAAAAAATTCTACTTATCTGAGGTAGCACGACAGAAAATTCTGATAACTACTGCAAGATGAGGCAGAGATGGACAAAATTAAAGAAAAAATGAGCACTAATACGAATGCAAACAAATAATCAATGAATATTGCAAATAAAACAATATAAACCCCCAACATGGTATGTTTTTCTGCAGCTGCAAGTTATTCAGAGAGTATCATCAATATTGTTCTATACTGACAGCTCAAAATAGGACACTGTTGAATTATGCATACACCCAGACTGCCCATACACATAGAGGTAAAAGCTCACGACAGGCTATTTCATCCACAGAATTGACTATATATTTGGGATTATACACCTTATGTCCATAAATTTCTTTGGGTTTTCACACCATATAAATGATAACACTGCCTCCTTTAAAATAATTTCTGAGGTATTTTTTGGTTCCCCTGTACTCTGGGTAAAAATAAACAGTTCCTTTAATTATAAACTGCATAGCACTATTAGTTTCATACAGCTGATCAGCTACTTCTCCACAACTAAGCTCAGCACAGGATGCAAAAATGGACATATGTGAGAGATACAGTTTATCAAACTTTGTGTATCTTTGACTTGTTTACTAGGAAAATTGGCTCTGAAATTCCTTACCAGAATAGGAGAGGTAATGACAAAATGCTGCATCTACCTCCCAGAGTTATAAGAAAGGACTGTGGGTAAGCTATATTTGCTATGAGAGCATTGGGGTATATGTTGTAGTCTTTGTACCCATAGTTAGTGGAAGCAGCATCTAAGTCTTTGTCTTACTTCGGAGTAGCTTTGTACTTACATATTCATACACTGGGCTGTGCTCCAGTATACGACCCTCCAGAGAAGATGGCTTTCTACAATCAGTACAGAAGCTTTGTAGCACTTGGGAAGTTGTTGCCTGTAAGGAATCACCAAGCAGCTGGCTGAGCAAGTAACAGATCTGCTGTCTGCCTTGACAGCAGCCATGCAGGAGCAACAAGAGGCTTGAAACTCTACTACCGTAGTAGAACATATTTTCAGAATTGGCCAAAATTACTTGCTTTTTTGTGTCAAAGCAGACAATTGTTAGATTATGTGCAGATTAGGTGACTCTGTAGGAAATTTCTTCTGCATATCAGTATCCCACCAAGGGACACAAAGGACATTGGGTGGCTGTGAGTATAAGCACATGCAGCCATCCAAACCTGAAAATACACCTGATACCACTTTGAAGGAATCAGTCAGACTCTGAACACAGTTTTATTACCTTGATGACAGGATACGTACCACAATACATCTCTCACGTCAAGGAATTCCATTAACTTCCTTGAAATTGTGTGGATGTCACAGACAAGAGAAGCAAATCACAAGAAGCCCCATATTAACTTGCAATATTTTATAAGCCCATTTGAAGTTAACTCACACAATAACCATACAACAGTGGAAATATTAGAATACACTGTAAGGTGTCTGGTTGATAAAATCTTCTCACACGTAAAACTTGCAGAAGTAGAAGAAAAGACAAAAGCATCATAAATGGCCAAACATGACCCAAGTCAGTCTGAGAGATGACACAAGATGAAGATTTGTTGTAAACTGTTGATTAGAAACCATTGACAGAAGTTGGTGCATTCATAACACATGGGATGGATGTGGATCTGAAAGAGAAGACAGGTGGGCAGAAAGAAGACAAAAGCACCAGGAAAGTAAGTTTACACTAAAGTAAAGCAGCTGCTCTCCTGGGAACCTGCAAAGAAGATGCGTAAATGTGCTGCGGTTATGTAGGTGATAAAGCAGAAGAAACTGAGGTTAAAAAAAATATCCCCTTGGTTTTTTGTTTTTTGGATCATGCTATCTGGCTCTTGTGTGCTTTCTCTGATGAGCTGCTAAACCATATTTTTGCTGCTAAAGAAAACAACTAAGTGCCAAGCTACCACTGGCCAACACAAAACTCCTCTGTGGTTACGCTGTCGTCATCAAGCTTTCTTTCTGTAGCCATGACAACTTTCTTGTTCATACACTTCCTTGTTATCATCCTAGCAGCTCTTAGCCCCAACAGTAAGAAACACATTTGACAGTTGAATCTGTGTAAGCACTAAGATTTTTAAGTGGATTGTAGTGATTCTGAGTGCCTCTGCTTTGGTACTCCTCTGTTTTTATGTCCATAGAGTCATAGAATCATTAAGGTTGGAAAGGACCTCTAAGACCATCAAGTCCAACTGTTAACTCAGCACTGGCAAGTCCACTACTAAACCATGTGCCTCAGTGCCACATCTACACATTTTCAAATATCTCCAGGGACAGTAAATTGGGTAGCCTGTTCCAGTGCTTGACTTGTTCCAGTGCCTCTCCATGGAGAATTTTGTCCTAATATCTGATCTAAACCTTCCCTGGTCCAACTTGAGACCAGTTTCTCTTGTCCTATTGCTTTTTACCTGTGAGAAGAGACTGACCCAGACTGACTCCCATCTGGCTTTTGGGCAGCTGTAGAGAGTGATAAGATCCCCCCTGAGTCTCATTTTCTTCAGGCTCAACAACCCCAGCTCAAGTCCCTCAGCTGCTCCTCCTAAGACTTGTGATCCAGACCCTTCACCAGTTGCCCTTCTCTAGACATGATCCAGCACCCCAGTGCCCTTCTTTTAGTGAGGGTCTCAAAACTGAACACAAGATTTGAGGTGCAGTCTCACCATCTCGGGATGTCTTTGAAGATTTTTTTTTCCTGGTAATATTCAGGAAAAGAAATGTGGACTTAATTTAACTGGTCCTCCATATTGATATTTAGAGCTATTTGAGATGTCTTAAGGTACCTGAGACAATCCCCTATAGCACAGGACTTGCAGGCGATATAAATTGTTCTGAAGCAGCTGGAAGTGATGGGTCTAGAGTGTCCCCAGGGTATTGGATGCCTAGGTTTGCCATGTAAATTCCATGTCAGCTGTGTTTATGGGAGCAAAGCCAAGATTCCCCCAAATAATTTATAATTCTTGAAAACCTTGGATCTAGCACTTCAGCTTGAGCAACAGAAGTATCCAAGTTCTTTCTGCAAAACTTGTCTTGTGAAAGCAATCCAGTAGATTCTTACCTTGTACTTAGAAGCAAAGAGTTCCTAACATCTAACTCTTTCTTATAAATACTCCTGTATAAATGTCATAGAACTAAATCACCACATTAAGTTATTAACTAGCTCTTCTGGTTGCAGTAATGATAAAATAGGCCTCTCAGATTCTCATTTCCAGTACATAAGACTTGCAACTGGCTTCCACCTCAAATTCCCTTCCACCTCAAATGTCACATGTTTGTGGCCCTTCCCAATTCTATTTACTGCCATGATCCTATTTGCTAAACAGAACAACCTGTGATAAATATGCCTCAGACATGATCCTGTTTCAGGAAACTCAATTCACTCTCTTCTGTTGGGAAATAATATACCTGAGAATATTTGCGAAGTCAAAACAAAGTGCTGCATGCAGAGGATGAGACTGACAGGATTTTTGAACAGTGCATTCTGTGTTGCATTTCATTCCCTTCTCCCTCAGCCATCAAAGCAGGATAGAGAAAGGGCATTTACAAACGGATTTGGGGGTTCTAAAAAGATAACACAATCAAAATGGCAACTCCCCAGGAAAATTTTGAATCTTGTTGAACTGTAACATTTTGTTTCTACCATTTCAAACTCTCTTTTAGTATGGGATAATATTTTTCCAAAAAAAAAAAAAAAATAAAGCATTTTAAGCCAGCAATAAGGTCTCATTTGTAAAATGTCAAAGTAGGATGTCTCAGCACAACCCCAGCCCCTGCCTCAAGCTCACCAATGAGTCAAACTGAAAAACCATAAAAAGGCATATATGGCGGACAAGCTGTCAGTTTCTGAAGGAAAGATACATTGTGAGAAAGCTCTTAGGCAGTCCATGAAAATGATTGTGCAAGGTGCGAGGCAGCAGAGGGTCCTGTTCCCAGCTAATTACAGCAAGTGAGGTTTCTGTGATAACTTGAAATTATAAGGGACGCATGCACACAGTCAATTGAAAAATGACTACACTGAAGAAATATGACCAAAATTGCTACAGATACACTGATGTGATAGCATTTTGCTCAATGTGCTTGAGAAACCATGAATAAAGGGGAGTTTCAGAGAACAGCTTTGTGCAAGAGCTGCAGGACTTGAAACACTTAGGACTTTATCTTCCTGGAAACTGTATGATAAGTTGTCATTTCAATCAAGTGCTTTTGGTCAGATCCCGCCCTCTCCCTGATACAGTCCTCTCCCTGTGGCCTTGGACAGGTCACTTCACCCTTGTCAGTCTATATGTTTGAAAAACCAAAATTGTAAAGTATTTACCCATGTTCTGGCAATGCATTAGTTGATGTTTCAAAAGTGCTTCCAAGTAACCAACACTTAGTGAGAATGCACATGCATTGTGTAAGCACTGCCCTCTACTGTGGATTATGAGAGCTGAGGAATTACGAGTAGCAAGTTTTGAAAAGCTAATGACTGCCAGATTTTTCACTTAATTGTGGAAGCATAGGCTTTTAATGTGGAACAAGAAAACATACTCACTTTCCACCTTTTGCCAAATTTCAGGAGGCAGGTTTCAGTAAGTTCCACAGTGAAAGTCGGGAAGTTGTTGTGCTATAATACAAAAGACACACAAAAGAGGAAAGCACAAGTCAGACACAACACTTGCTTGATATGAACAATTGCACGCTGGAATGCACTAAGTGTGCTGCACGATTGCTCCACAAAGTACTGCCAACTCACTAAAGGTGTAAGTGTGCTCTAAGGATACAAAGAGGAGTGTTATTCGTGCCTAACATACCAAAGCCCTGCCCATGAATGCTACAGAGGAAATCCCCATCACCAGTGTGGGAGGCTTTTTTTTCCATTCACCCTTAAAACACCTGCAGAACTAAAATACCACATAGAGCATAACCTTGTTTCAGCAGCTGATTTGAGAAGAGGTCAACAAAGGAAAAAAGCTGGTGGCTAGGGGTGGAGGAGAATGATACAAAATTACATATATATAAAGATTTTTCAGAAAAAAAAGAACAGAAGATAATTATGTTGGAAACACATATGACACAGTAAAAGCACTTTTTCTATGGTAATCTCTTAAATTATTAAGTTCAAAATGCACTTCTGGATAAGAAAGAATTTTTTCAAAATTGATGTTAGTAACAAGAAACAATTAATTGGATCATCACTTATTTTCACTTTTTAACAACATGGAATGTCTCAAAAGTGCCCAGAGAATTTATCAGCCAGCCTTCCTGGCAGTCACTCTAGCTGCTCTGCAAAGTTTCCTTCCTGGTAACTTGCCCAAGTGAGATGAAAATACATTGTTTCTCCAGAATTTGGACCGTCCTGCTCTTCCTTGACACACATTTGGGTTGGAGCAGCAGTTACACGCAGGAGATCAGATTGTGGTGTTTGTGGGCAGGTTGTCACAGGAGCTTAGCGATCAACGTGCACCCTTTCAGAATTCTGGTTTTCATGTGTGGTTGTTGAGCTATTTTTGAAAGCCTGTCTGGCTGCACAAAACATACTTGTTAGCACTTGGTGGCTTACCTACCTAGTATATGGTTAGTTATGTGACATATAAAACCAAATGCAGTGTTCATCTTCCATGATTAAATAAATAAGCTAATAATTAATAACAAACCAGTAAGAAACAAATTAAAAATAACCAAGGAAAACAGACACAATCAAATCAGAGTTTAAAGTTTTGTAAAAGAAATCACAGAGGTCTCAGTTCTGCAAAATATATGAACAGATACTCAATCCTATCCCTGTTCAGGAAATCATACTAAGCAGATATCTTTAACTCAAAGATTCCAATGGAATTTACACTTCATGGGTTTGAAAATCAATAAAACAAATACAAGAGAGTTTAAAGTCAGCAGACAAGTAGAGTAAGTAAAAAAAAAAAAAACAGGAAAAAGAAAACATGCACAAAAAAAGAAAAGTACATTTCAAAATACAGCAAAAGACTTTGAGCCACTGGACAATTTTTGTTCAGCATACCTAACAAAAGCAACACACAGTGAAGATGCAAAAAAACATAAATGCATTCAATTTGAAATGTCATTTTTTAGTGGCATAAAAAGATGAAATTCAAGCCTGCAGCATCCATGCTCTGACAATGTAGCCCACGCAAAGAAAACTTTGTAAAATGAGATCATATTCTCAAAAGCGTAGAAGAGATTAAACTCTAAAATGAGATCACAAGTTTGATTATAGATTTTTTGAAATCTGTTGGTGAAAAAGGACTGCAACAGAGAGATTTTCAGAGTGCTTCTTCACAAAAACTTTCTAATTTTTTGACCTTCTCTTTAAAAAAAACAAAACAAAACAAAACAAAAAACCCAAACAGTTTCTATGTTGCCCTTGGCAAAGAAACAACAGAAGATTCCAGCTTTTAGGCATACCTTGCAACATAACCAAGAATGAAAGAGGGGAACATATTCATTTTAAAACAAATTCAAGAATGCATATATAAAACACGGATATTAAGAATGATGCTACGTTCCAGGGCTGGAACAGATCTCAAGAGATTATGCCACTGACACCTTTCCCCCAAGACAGGTTTTAATGTAAGCCTGGAAGAGAATAAGAACTGAATTATGATCCAGGATTTTTGGTCAAGTGCAAAGATGAAGTATCTGACCTGAAAAGCCACAGCTCCCTTAGAGAAATTTCCACTGATCATCCTGGACTGCCACCAGATCATAAACATAGTTATGATTAATAAGTCCAAATTCATAAGTTAAGCACTTCTAGATGAATCACAACACTTATGGCATGGCTTTTTATTCATGCTGAAGGCTCCCACAGCTATGCCATGTCTGAACCACTGAGAAAAACTGGATAAAAATGAGCAAAATTCCTAAGTCTTCACTTATGTCTCAGCCTAACTTGTAAGAACTATGGCCATCATTCTGTGCTAATTAATATTACTTAAAGCCAAGTTTCAGCAAAGCACACTTTCAAAAGCTTAAGGATGGGAGTTCAGTTAAAAAAATAGCACAGACTTGGGCTCAGGTTATATAGTCTCATTCCTAACTGTGCTACAGATTCTGAACTGGATTCTGTAAACTAAGACACTGCATCTGGATTTCCATCTGTAAAACTTCCAAACTGCATGGTGAGGACTTCAGAATATTATCTAGAGTGCTGGATACAGGCACAGCAGCTCTTCACAACACTGATCTTATATCAAGGGCTTTTAGACTGAGCTACAGCACAAGTCAAGACTTTTATCTGTTTTCTAATTCCTTAAGAAAAGAGAAATAAAACAGAAGATGGTTTCCTGTTCTGCCAAAAGGAAGAGAGGGTGGGTGCAAGGCTAACATACAAAACATGCCCAGGTTCACCACTCTTCCTGTTTGTCTCTGCAGTTACATGACAGATGACTCTTAGCTACTTACAGCTTTGCTAATAATTTGAATGGCAACCACTTTCTTGCATGGTCTGGGGAAGAATAGTGTCTCATACTGGAGTAATGTCTGAGCACTGATACTGTTGCCCAAGTGCTACAGGCAGGAAGTGCAGCTGCTAGTCCATGAGAGTGAAAGTGACTATCTACAAAGAGATTCTCACACTTTACACTTACAAACCATATCAAGGCTTCTAAATCCTAAGTAGATATCTAACTTTCCAAGGACTTTAGTGGGAGTTCAGCAGCCTAAATACCTTTACACCTCTTTCCAGAACTACTGGCAAACACACAAAGTGGGAGAAACAAATTATGGACAACAGTTTTATGCCTTCTGACTTTCTTCTGCTCAAAATCAGAGCAACCTTGATGCCTGAAAGTCATAGACAGAGAATGAGAATGAAAAACTTAATAGAACTTTCCAGATGAAATTAAGTTTTTCACAGCTTTGAAATGTCAGAATCTTTTAAGTCTCAGAGATCTTGGTCTCCTGGTTACTGGCAATCAACAAAACCCATTACTTCACTCACTAAAAACCAGAAAGATGAGATGCAGCACACCAGAGAGGTAACAGAGAACCAGTTGCTCAAACTTGTAAATTCACCACGATACCATATGCTGCGAATAGTTCCAGACAGGATGTCTGCCCGCAGCAGAGCATATACTTAAGCTTCTATTCTTCAAAGCTCCAAAGCAATACAACCTAGCAGAACTAAGGGCTAACAGCTCTGTAATTTCACTACAATTCAGACATCTCTGTTCAGCACTATGTTGTATTCTTTATATGCTATATTTTTAAAGCACATTCTTTCTGAGCAATCTTCTTATACTATTTTAGGTTTTAATTCAAGCAGGAAAATTAGATGCAGGTTGTGAGAAACCAGACAACTTGTGCAGAAGATGAGATAAAACAATTGGACTGGTGCATTATGTCATAAAATCTTGGCATTAATAGGTTTGGTTGCAGTAATCTGGGTCAAATTCAACCACCTTACAATGCTTAGCACCTTTCTTTGCCTGTGAACGCACTGTAATGTGTAAAGCTGTTTGAAAAACGATGTGCTGTTTCCCGCATGTGCATGCCAGCATTTGATGCATTCTAAAAGGGTACATATTCACCCTGAATGTCATGGAAGACACATAAATGAACAAACCTAAGGTGGAACTCAGGATTTCCAGCTACTTACAAGGCAGTTCCCAAGAACAAGCTATGTTTAGCACATACTCTGACATAAGCAAATAAGATCCAGCATTACATCTTTTCTTCAGAACATAGAGGGCAATATTTTCACAGCTTCTGTCCCTCTGCTTTCCCAGTGAAGTACCTCTTCTGTAGTTTCCTCACAAATGGGAACTGTGCAAGACCACTGCATGGATACACAGGAAAGGCTGATGCAAAGAGAAATTCTGACTAAGTAAACAGAACGGTCTCGTCTCTCCTTTATAATTGTTAGTTCTTACCACTAAGTTGTTATTTTTACCATTTCACTTTCTCAAAAGTTTGCAAATAAATGTATGATATCAACTTAAGCTACTAAAGACAGGTTTAGGAAAGACTTAAAGGGCAAACCTGCAAATTTCAAAGTTCATCATCTAGCTAAAGGTATAATGTTCAAATAGCATTTAGGGAGCTTTTGCACACTCAAAGGCCATCTAGTGACTAAAGTTAGAAATTACACTTTTAACATGGCAATATTCAAGTCATACTACCCAGCAAACAAGGGCACAGGCACTTCTACACAATAGACCTGTTAATTAATACTAAAGAACAGAAAGCATCTGAAGTATGAAAGTATAGTATAGTTTGAAAATAAACATCATTTTTCTGGAAGTAAGGACTGTATGCAGAATGGCATCGGCAGAAAGTCCTGGTGCATGCTACACTCAGAACCTTCTCTACCATGTCCTCCTCAACTGAGCCTTGAATGTAACACAAATCTATTTCCTGCTGCTGCTGGGCATTTACAGGAATGTCTGTATTAGGTAGTCTCAGCATCACTAGGACTCACAAGCCAGTTGTTGTGGGGTACAATCTAGCAGATGTGGGCAAACTAGTTTCACATGGAGCCTTTCTCAAATAAGAAAAATGGAAAGGTGCCTGCTGAGTTCTTAAACCTTGGCTGTGCAATTAGTCTAGCAAGATTAACAGTAGGAGAGATATTCTGATTTCCATCCCAGCCTAGGTCAGAGTCTGCTGGTTGTGAAGAGTATAGGTGTTACCACAAGCAGCTTTTACTTCCCAGGATGGGCATACCAAGGGTAGCTTTTGGTCTGACAGTCAATTATTGTCAATTCATTATGATCATTCTGTACAAGATGGGTGGCAGGGTTGCTTGGGCCACAGAGTAACTCCTGGATGATAGGAAAAAAAACAAACCCCAAACCAAACAAATAAAATTTCAGGTTGAAAACTGTGGTAAGTCGTCTTAGCAGCATAATTCCTCTGAAACTGTAACACTGATATATAATAAAGAATCAGGCCTTAATGCTCTATGACAAATTCACACTTAGTAAAAATAGGTTGTATTTAAGCTTATCATAGGACAAATAGATGGATAAAATCTGTTTTACCATCATCTCAGTAGACATCTCCCTGCTCATTTTGTATCAGCCTCCCTGACTATTCTTATATATCTGTGCTGGGTGGTCCTTTAGATTTATACAGACCTACCCTGACAACTGGAGGGAGTTACCACTGTAGGCCATTTACTACAGACTAAGTTATTAAAAAGGACTCTTAACGTTCAACCTTGAATCTGAAGGCTCACTGTGTTTCCTGTGTTAACAGACTTCATTCAGGTTATTAAAAAGAATAGTGTTCCCCCAAAATTTTTCCATTCCTTTCATCAAGATCAGATTTTTAACCATTTTTTTCTCCTTCTCTAGGTAACAAGAACTCAAGAAGCAGTATAAAAATCATGCTAATAAGCAAAAGATGCCATGCAGGGCTTGTGTAGCAAGACTTTGAAGTTTGCAAATGGTTAAGTGGGACTAAGTCTACATCGGCATTGTCAAGGTCTTCAAAATATATTGTACCAGCACAGCCACTGTTTGGATAGAAAGGAAATCAAAGATATGTACATTATTCATAAGACAGCTGGTGGAGACTGCATGCTCCAAAATTCTAGTTATTTATTAAAATGATCCACAAGAAAAAACCCACAGAGATGAACTGTCCTGGCATGTCCCAAGATGAAAACAATCATCTGCTGAATTTGCAACACATAACAAATGACAGCTCTAGTACATATGTGCAGACAGGGAGCTTGGGAAAATGGAAAGAAAATAGAAACATCATCTCTCTTCCTTTTGGCTCATGATCAGACTGGGATATTCTTAGAAAGAGATTCTCATTCCTAGTTTACAGGTAAAAGGCTGGAGGCACCCACAAGCCAAGGAAACTCCACATACACTCCTTTGGCACTAGAAAACACCTTCAGGCTGATAACATAGTCCATCTAAAAGTCTTGCTTCAGAAAATGAGAGGGACTGCTTGGGCTTAATAAAAAATGTAAAAAGTTGAAACAACCTAGGACATTGTACTTACATATACAAAGGGATGTGACAGGCTGAATGGCTTACACTTCTAAAGACAGAATAGATCAAACACTTTTTTTTCATCAGACAGAAGATTCTGATAGAATATTTATGAGGTCCTAAAAGACAGGTGGTAACAAGTCAAGGGTTTGCTCTTGGAATGATGCAGTGCTCATTTGAATTTAGTAAAAGACTGTGGCAAATTATTAGGTTGGCATGTATGCTAAATGAACCAGTTTGTCATGGAGAATCTTATCTTTTAATCTCCTCAGATACTGGGACTTCAGTAAATTTGGTGGGATAGTATAAGCATGTTTCCTTTAAAAATGAACTACTCCCCTTCATGTAATGCTTCTCCCATTCAGTTTTTGAGAACACAGAGAAACTTTACATCAGGTATGAATTTCTCTCTTCCTCCGGTATGAATTTTTTCTCTTCCTCTGTCCCTGCAAGTGACTCTCACTGTCCATGTCTATATTCATTTAAAAGAGCAACATTCAAGAAACCCTGATAGCATTTTCTATCTACCTATAGCATTTTTTTTCCACTTTTCAGAGGTGCCTGTGTCTCCCATTGTATGCACGACTGTGTCCAGTAGCACACCTGTCCATTGAGTCTGCTTGAGCAAATCTGCTGGCTCATGGCCTGGAAAGAAGGCAGGTTCTTATTTTTCCGTCAGGCTTTGACCAACTTTTCTTTCCCCATGTCTACTTGGCTCTTATTTGAGCCCTTTGGAACCTCCTGTAACCCTTTATCTGGCTCATCTAAAATGCTCTAAGCTGAGATAGAATAGAATAGACGAAATACACAGTGAAAAAAAGACAGCAATGCAAAGGTGATTGTTTTGGATTCTACAGAGAGAAAATAAAATCTTAAGTTTGTACAAGTGTATGATTACCATGGTGTTTCCATAAACATCATGTCTTAATTAAAACATCAGATGTATGAAATCATGACAATCATTCACTTCACAGATTTCTTCAATTCTGCTTTTTATATTTAACACTCTCACAGGAGAAGCACGTCAGAATGTACTTTTCAAACAGCTATTGACTGAGTATCTTAACTTCTCTACTTATAGAATGCTGCTGAAATAATTAACTGTGCAAAGATTTCATAAAGGAACTGTTCAGATAACTCCAATATTCACAAACCCAGAAACTTACAAATTGACAGATCTCTGTGGAGAGGTAAAAGATCTTGTTTGAAATCTGTCCCACTAACCTCCAACAACCTAAAATCATAATTATGTGCTTCTTGTAGGCAACATTACCTAATTAATCTGACTTAACAGTTTTTTCATACAGCAATGAGAACCAATTGCAGGACTGAATTTTAGATTAGCAAGAATAATAATTATTACAGTTAATAATCACAAGTAAACTAACTTAAGGTAAGATTTCTTAAGGTACAGCATCATTCCTATCAACCAATTCTTCATCAATATCCTTGTCCTGTGTTTTGATATTGTGCATTTATATCTTCTTCTGTACCAATTTACAGGGAAGGAGGAGAGAAAAAGTATGAAATATGAAATTATTTAAGGCAATTACTGGGCTGTGCTGATGCCCTTAAATGCTCACTTGGGGCTGTTTTTATTTGAAAATACTTTGGTGGGTTTATGTGTATGATCTAGACAAAATTTAGGCTCCATTTCATTAGCAAAATCTAAAACCATGGGGCAAGAAATTTTTCACTGACTTGGCTTATTTCAGGTTCAGGATTGTATCTGCTTTTTGTGAAACACTGGGAAACAGGATTAGTCAAGGTTTCCCCTGTTGATACTAAAGGCCAAATTTTGAAAGGCAATATATTATGCCAAAGTACTTCTTCATAAACACTAGATCAACAATAAAAAAAGTAGACAAAAAGTTTCCATATAATCGTCAATGAATGATCTGGGTAGCTAGATACAAGGGATAGGTGACAAGGAAATACGTAGAAAATAACAAAGGTGTATGTTTTTGTTTTAATGATAAATGAAAGCCTGGAATTACATGCTGCTAACTGGGGAACAAGTAGTTACAATGCAGTTTCAGAGGCTTATCTTCTTTAAAATGGTCTCACTCACTAATTGAAAGAGGTAGTTTATCTTCCAATAAGCTTAGAATGGTGATGCGATTTATTTTGTCTAAATTTGAAAAATCAATTAAGTGAGATGGGACATAAATAGAGATGGGACACCACTTATATCATGCCTTTGACAGACATGAGACAGATGTACAGCATGCCTTTTTGGAAACTCCAGTTTCTCCTCACTGCCTGCAGAGGAAGTGGAGATGAAAGGCACAGACTGGATGCAAGCTTCTAGATAACTAAAGCTCATGAGCTGAATCCTGTGCTAAATGCTGTTAAACAGCAGTACTTCTGAGTGATAGGAAATTTCTTTACAGTCTTATATGTTCTGCTACCTAAAGGTGCATAGTAGCAAAAAGATGAGAAAGTAAAGTAAAGCAAAATTATATATATGTTCTCCTAAGGACATTGTAGCTGACATAAGTGTTTTACACATATAACACAAGGAACAACACCTGCACCTTCAAGCTTGTTATTAAGTGAAACAGAGAAAGCCTATTTTTACAGAACTACTATGAGATATGGATGGACATATTTGAGCCACCTACCTCTTTATTGTAGTGGGCAGTAGTACATGCATGCCTATTAGGTAATTACAACATTTTAGACATAAAATTTAATGGAAATGCTCCCATATAAGTACACTTCCTCAAGAGAGCCTCTTAAAGTAACAATGGAAGAAGAATTGATCTTCACATGGATAAATAATTGGTTAGAAGATCAGAGATGGAGTGAAGGAATAAATGATCAATTTTCCATTTGTACAGATCACTGGTAAAGAGACCTTTGGATTATCCATCTGAGCTTAGGACTTTGTTGCGTAATATGTTCAAAAATTACCTGGAAGTAGAGGGTTGGACTTTAAATGATGCATTCAAAAAGCAAATGGATATATTCATGAAGACAAAACTGTGAATCTGTGACTATTAACTAGAAACACACCATCTCTTGGTCACAAATCCCTGACCAACAAATCATCACATGATAGGAAAATACGTGGAGGAAGGACGATCTCTTTATTAATTATCCACAGTCTTGGACGAAATACTGCACTAGTTGGGCTTTTAGAGAAATTCAAATGTGTCCACTCTAGTAGCACCACGAGTTAACTGTTTATTTCCTAAATAAAAGGGTTACTACCAAGTCTATAAGTAAACCCTACAGTGCTTCCCATTTTCTAGTTTATGAAGAAAACTGTGTCCACAGATGTGTCAGCTTCCAGCAGAGGCAAAAAGTCATCTCTGCTCCTTATCAGACTTGTCAGATAACCAGGTTCATTCTGCAATCCACGTGCCCACCTTAGTGTTAACCCCTACAAATAAAGTAACATTTGAACACTGGATATGGGGGCTTTGTCACCATGTTCCCAGGTACAAATATTATCTGCATGGTCAGATTCTGAGGTCCTCCTAAGCACTGCAAAGAAAACTTGTGACCACAGAGAAAAGGGTAGAAAGTTCTGGTTTTGTATGAGCGAGAGAAAGGGACTCTACAGGCAGACACTACCAAGACCCTGTCTTCTAGCACTGTGCACCTTCCCTATACCGACTCAGAACACATGAAGAACAGTTCTTCAGCTGCCTCTTTCTCTGGCAGGCTCTGATTCTCTGAAAACATCTGAGAAGGACCTTCATTGTCAGCTTCTCACATTTGCTTTGCTATCACAGGGCTTCCCTGAGTTTGCTTTGCTCAGCAGGTGCAAAAGACTGCTAGGGAAGTTCAAAGTTGTTGTCTGCCAAAGCCATAGCACTACTTCTTCTCACAACAGAGAAGTTTCTATCTGCTGCAGATGTTTTATATACTACAGCTCACCCATATCAAAGGCTGCTTCTGTCTCCTTTTTTTACATTCATCCCAGACACAGTAGAGAAAGTGACTGTAGAATTTGCTTGCAAAATGCCTGACTGATCGCTTTCAGCACAACTTTCCCAAACAACTTAGCTGTGGAATGTCTTGGGGTTTACATCTAGAAAGATTAGCAACTTACATCACTTCACATGCCTGTGGGTTGGTAGTTGGGCTCTGAATCATACAGCTAAAATCTGGGCTTTGTTTATGCAGTCTCAATAAAAATAGTCGTTACAAACTCATCTACTTTTTATGTCTGTATTTACACATTTGTAGTTAACACCTCAGAATCACAGGAAAACTTGTAAACTCATACTATGTTTGGAAGAACAGCCTCCCTCCCCATCCCCCCACCCCCCCCCACCCCTTTTTTTTCCTTAAGAAATTTATGCTGGACTATATCTGTTTCAAGGTTTGTCCCTGAGCTAAGTTTGACTTTTTCTGGCAGCTTGAGAGGAGTCAGCATTTCACTCTAATAGTAAACTCTACCCAACAAGAAATCCCCAGAAAGCCACCAGACAGTTTCTATCTGCTTTCTGGAACTACTTTCCATTTCAGACCACTTACTTGACTGTAACCTGGTTTACTGACTTGATGATACTCAGTTTCAGATTTGTCTGTTCATTTCAGGTGTGTCTCTACCCGCCAGAGTGTCTCTATCTGTCTCTATCTGCTTTTCTCTGCATTGGAAAAATTAATGGTCAGACAGAATTGTGTATGTCAAACACTCTTTCCCCTTCACTTTTGCAGAAATAAGAGCTGAACAGATCTGACTGATGTCTGAGGTCTAATTTCATATGTAAATAAGAACACAATAACAGACAAATAAGAATGACAATTACATGGGATGGGCAAGAAAAAAAAAAAAAAAGGAAAATTATGTAGTCTATTTTTTATCCTATGTGGTTTTTTGGGTTCTTTAGGGTCCTGTTATATGACTGCAGTATGCCTAAAGAGATTTAAAATGCAAAGTTTGAAGACAGAAACAAGGAACCAAAACCTCTGCCTAAATTTATGGCACTTAGAGGCTTTTTAGTGACAATAACACATATAAAGTATCTATAGTAATATATAATATATAATAATGCATATAAAGTATCTCTGTGCAGTAACTACACAATGAAACATAGAAACGCTCTACTGCACTTGTTACAGTCAGTTCAAATATTGAGGGCAGATATATTTTACATTTATATTATTTATATTTTATATGCTTGTTCTATTAGGACCCTAGGGAATAGAGTTCAAAACCTCATTTTTTTATTTGTTAAGCATCATCAATATTTTTAGGGTTTAAGAAATAAAAATAGCAATTTGCTTTACCTCTGAATGATGCCCTGACTTCCACCTTCTGTCCTGGCTGGTTTCCTCCTGGAAGCCTCCTGTGGCTGGGCTGGGCTCTCTCTCCTGGGATGTGGACCACTGGTGTCACTGTAGTCTACCAGGTATTCAGTAGCTCTTCCAACACTGGGCTGCTGTTCAGCATCTGCTATTGGACTCACAAAGCCTAAGCAAGAAGCTGCTAAAGGCTCAACATCCTGGGGTGGGAGTAAAGGGTAATTCACCCCTACTGGAGGCATGAGTAGACAGAATTTAAGGAAAGAATTACTGTTTTTCTCTTCAAAGTTGGCAAAGCCACGATTGCTCTCAAGACCCCTCACAACAGACATGCACATCTTCTTTAACAGGCTTTGATGTTGTTGGTCATAATCTTGTAAACTAGTCCAACTGTTAAGGCAGACTTTTCAAAGGCACTTGTCTGCCTTTCAGGTCCATTAGAAAACAGTCATTCTCTTCTATCACCCTTATGTGGCAAAAAACTCAAAAGATGCAACTTGCTTCTGTTTCTTCAAGTTTCTGAAGTCCCAGTCAACAAATCACAGTAAAACTAAAGGTTATTCTCCAGAAAGATCAGTACACAGAGGAGTATAGCAGTGGTTTAAATACCAAATTCTTTCCTGAAAACAGATTTATCAAGTGTGGTGCAAAAAGAACAGAGTCATTGAGTGCGCAGAATTTTTCTGTTGCTTGGTAATGATGGAAAACACCTCATAATGAAATGACTCCTGGTGTGAAACATGGTCAATGCACATCACCATAATCTAGTCCTTAAAGGGGACACACATAACACCTTGAAATGGCACTACAAATTACTTATCTACTAGAGACAAAATGAAGAAGTTTTCAGTCTCACTGGGAATTGTATGGTGTTTTCACTGGAGCATTTTAAAATAAGCTATTCTGTTGCTATCTAGATCAGAAAAAATGAATTAAATTAAAACAGAGATTTAACACAAAAAGTTCAACAAACACAACCCCAGAGAAATGAAAATCCAGAAAACTTATAATTATTACTTGGAATAAGTTAATCACATTAACATCAGAGTTTTCCATGCAGCTCAGTTATCTCTAGAGCTCTGACACTTGTTCTATCAGATTGGAAAATCTATTAATGTGTCAGCTCAAAATAAGCATCACTCATTTCCTGATCCTAAGGTTGATGGTATGCATTTAGCACTCTAAACAAAAGCACTCTGATTTATAGAGGTCCTCTCTGCATGAATTCAGTGTCATCTGCTAAGGTCTGCCTCTTCAGAAAAATCAAACTGTTTTTTTGGACAACTTAATTCAGACTGCGGGGGCCTTTACTTTGTGGCCTTGTCAGGAGAAACTGGGGCACAGAATCCATTTCTGTTAGTCTCACACAGATGTAACCTCCCTGAAATCCTAACTTGCTGTGATTAACCTGAAATTAGAAATGGGCCTAAATTTTATTTCAGTACAGGTATATACCTTCCTTCTTTATTAAGATGACTTTCATATATCGGTCATAAGAACTAAAATGCACAAAAAGTGACAACTGAGAATATTTTATACGCAGTACGGGCAGTTTAGGGCTAAGCCAACACTCTGAAAAAAACAGAACTCTGTCTTACATATCCTGTGTCTGCTTTCTATCGCAGTTGTACATTCACCTGAGGAAAAAGAAACTTCCAAAATTTTACTTCTGCCAGTAACAAGCCTTTAAAATGCCATACTGGTGTCTGTATTTACTAACACTCAGTAATCTCCATACCAAACATACTCAGTTTTACACTAGAAATTACACTCAGTGTTGCAGATTGACTTTTTCCTCCACACCTTCTTGCCTCCTGCTGGAAAGCTGTAGAAAGAAATGAGAAGAGAGGTGAAGATGGGGGAAACAGGTAAATCATAGGATGGAAGACATTGCAAGGATGACTCATGTTTTGTTGCATTCATTCTGTAGAGGGAAATGCAATTTAAACTTTATATCGGTGTTTGTTGACAGGGATTCTGTCCAGATCATCCTGGAAGTAAATTTGCCAACAAAGGCTGAATTATTTCTACTGTCAACATTCTGAAGTGATCTTTGCTTTTAAAGAAGCACATGGATGAATTGGTCACGTGTCCAAGCTAGTCCTCTTTGCTAGATGCCTGCCTTTTACTTTGCTTTAGGCTTCCTGCAGAACAGTCTTTTTTTGGCTTGACAATAAACAGCTGTCTTCCTTCTCTGGCACAGTAACAACATACCAAATTTTCCAATAAAGAGATAATTTCCTGTCAGACTTCATGTGTGTCTTCCTCCTCCCCCTTCAAAAATTCCCGTCTCTACCCTACTACAAATTAAATACTTGTATGCCACAGGAACATGCAAATGTCCTGGGATTTCAGACACTTCTCGTAGCAGTGCGATGAAGATGGAGCAGCAGACCTCTGGATGCTCAGGACAGTGACTGGATCAGCAAAGTCCTTTGGCTCTGCGGTGGGAACTTCCCTGGTTGCTTTTACTTTTTAGGCACAACTGCAGGGAGCACGAGGCCAGCTCTCTGTGCTCTGGCCGGGTACGATCCGCGCTGCCGCAAGCCTGGTTGTTTCAAAAGAGCTGCCCAGGGATTGGGAATGGTTTGGGATTAATCACAGAGGCGGGACGATTTCGGATGGTGCTGCGGCGGCAGCAGCAGATGTTTCCCGGGGGTTTGAGGATGTGAAAGCCTCTGCCCACCCCAGCCCGCCTTCCCTTGCCCGCTTTCCCCAGCGCTGCAGCGCTTGGCACTGCGGCTGGGAAAGCCCCGCCGCCTCCCCGGGCAGCTCCCCCGCCGGGCAGGACCAAGTGCCCTGGAGCGCCTGCCGGGACACGGGGCGCCTCCCCCTGCCTGGGCTGCTCCTCCTCCTGTACCTGGTCCCCCCTGTCCTGCCCATCCCCGGGTACCGACCCGGGGGACCCGGCCACGGGCCGCCCCTTCCCGGCCGAGTCCGTCCGTGGATCGGGCACTGCCGAGCCCGCCGCGTCCCTCGGTGCGGCATCCTCGCGTGTTTTGAGCGCTTCCAGGGATAGTGACTCCACCACTTCCCCTCCTTGCAGCCTGGGAGCTTTGTGTTGCTGTTCGGGACATGCTGTTCCATAATACAGGAGCTGTGCCCTTGAACATCCAGTTTTCCCCTGAGGGTTCTGTTTTACACCCGCCAGTGGTTTTCCCATCTACGCTTCCCAGATGCACCGGTGGGATTAAACTTCCTTTACACGGGTGGATTTGGAGATTGATGCAGGAAAGCTAAAAGATTACCTAATTTTTATTTTATTTTTTTTTTAAATTGCCCAAAAATGAGCAGCCAGTGCTGTGGAGAGGGACTTTTCCCCTCCCTGTGTACCAAAGGAGCTGCACACGGGGGTGGGGGTGACACCACAGGTGAGTTGTGTGGGCTGGCAGTAGCTGGTGATGTTGGTACCCAGCTAAAGCAGCTGCATCACTTGGTCGAAAGCTCTGAAGCACAGACATAGTTATGTGTTAGGATACCAAGCCTGCACATTTCTCGTGTTCTAGTGCTGACTTTGTATCCGCTGTGCGCATTCTTGCAGCTGTCAGCAGCCACTGATGGGGAAATTCACTCGTACAGCTTCCTGAGACTGGGAATGGCCTGAAATTACAGACTATGCTTCCTAGTGAGGTTTTGAAATTTGAACATGGTTAGTTGCTTAGGCTTTCTGACAGTATTAAATTAATTTATTTAATTTTTACATTAGTATGCATATGTGCCAGATCTTATTCTGAGGTCTGGTTGTGACTGAGTTTCACCAATTCCTTTAGAAAGTCAAGGTCTTTTCCAGGAGTGAGATCAGAGATGAAGTTCAAAGTTCTTCTGCTCCCTGACAAAATGGGAAAACCATATGCAGTATTTCAGTATGTATTCACTGAAATGTTAGAATATTTGTCCTGTCTCGGGTTTTAATAGGCATAATAGACACTGTCAGCTCTAGAAGAGACACTTCAATTTTATTGCACTGGGGTGTTATTAATATAGTCTGAGGTCAGACTAATGTAAAGAACATGAACACAAAAGAAGTTTGTTGTGTTTTTTTGTTTGGTTGGGTTTTGGTTTTGTTTTTTACTTACTAATGCTGACAGTTCTGGTAAATGTGTATTTCCTTAAGTGAATAATGAGACTTTTTGAGGACAATGTGGAGCATGTTTCTTGAAAATGTCTTAATTACGTTTGATTTTTCTGAGCCATCTGACTGAAAATATACAACCTTTTTAACTTAAGCATGCAACATGATAAGCAAAAAGTCTCCTTTTTAACTTATGTAATGCATTAATAGTGTGATTGTCAGAAAGAAAAGATGAAGGTTCAGGTGAAAAACATAATATAGTTCACATCTTGCAGGCTTTTTGTCAAAAGGGTTAAACTTAATTGAGACAGATTAGAAACTGAAGTTTAGTTTCTCTCCTATGAGTTTGATATAACTAGTAAAAGAAATAATAATATTTCTGCACACATCATCATTAGGCAGCTTAGAAATGCGAGCTGTAATTAAAATACTGGGAGATAGAAAATCGCTTGACTATTAGCATGATTGAGCAGAAGTAACTGAAGTAGAATTGCTATTTATATAATATCTTGGTGCAGAAATCTCTTTATAAAAATGATCTCAAAACATAATTACTTTGAAAAAACTTCTAGCAGTTACCATAACTTAAATGTTTTCCTATCACTTTATAGAATTTTCATTTCTAAATGAATTGGAGTTATGCCAGTTTAACATTGTAATAATACAGAATTTTATCAATTGATTGTTTTATTATTTAAAACTAATTTTAAACTGTTTCCTGCCAGTGCAATTTTCAGATTAAATTTAATTCTCTGACAAATTATTGTGAAGATGATTGATTTTGCAACTGTAATGCTCATTTTAAGGCTAAAAAATTCAGAATAAAATATTTTATGAAATCGTAGAATATACTTGACGTGAACCTTTGAGGGGGTGAATGACGTTTCATTTCAACTTAGTGGGCATAGGAATGAATGTTAATTCAGTCACTACTAATCTACCCAGATTCCTTCTTTGGGCAAGAAGTGGGAGACTTGTAACTTCCTCCACAGGGAGGAGAAGGAAGGGATGTTTTTCCGTGCAGGTACAACCCACCTGCTATTTCTCATCTTGAACTGAGACTCTTCTCCCTGTGTGCAGAACCCCTTAGAAATGCACAAGCTCAATTCCTCTGTGTTTAAGTAGAACCTGCACAGCTGCCCAAGTAGATTTTAATTGCATCAGTCAGGATGTTAGCATTTTACACTTAAATTTAACTTACTCTTTGGCCTGTTTCAGAGGCACAGATTGGTAGGTAAGCTGTTTAATTGATCTCAGTCTGATTTTAAAGTTGCCCAATGAGTACTCAAGTAACAGATACTTTATATGGCAAAGGTACCCTTTGGAGTATATTCTAGCATTTAGGAACGCTCTTCAGGCAGTGGAGAGGCTTGAACAACCCTGGACTTGGGAATGAATTACCCTGAACTTCCATGTGTTTGATAGCAATGTAAAGTATTTGTCTTCATCTGTGTTCTTCTGCAAAGGAACTATTGCTCACACCTTGTATAACACCTGTAAGAAGTACAGTATGATGAGAAATCAGACCCTCTACAATTCTAGTGCATTTGCCTACTTAGAAAAACTTAATTTTAGGAATTAATGCAGAAACTCATTTATTTTTCCCCAAAATGGCTGAAACAAATGACTCCCCCCACTACTTGTTAACTACAGGTTCAAATTGAGGGGGTGGAATAATATATTTAAAGATTTTTAAATGCATTTAAGAGTTCCCTTTTTCTTTAATTTTTTTTGTTGCTCTTGTGGGACTTCATGATCTCTTGATACTTTTTTTTTATCTTGTGGAAAGGGTCTTTTTAACCTGGTCACAAAGACACTTAAAACAGAGATTGAGAATGGGAAAATCATTTGTACTAGACACTGCTGCAGGAAGTACCATTTAAATTCCAAAGGAATTCCAGTAGGACATTATAAAAAAAAAAAATGTTTTGAAAAAATTTTGAAAGGCAGTTGAATGGAAGGGAAAGGGTGTATGAGAATAGGGACTCATGCAGACAGAATCATTTACTGAGTGAAATGGCTGTTATGCAAATGAAATGTGTATAGACACTTTTTCTAGTTCTCTTTGAAGAAACAGTTCAAGAGCTCCATCTTCGGGCTCAAGTTATTATTGTAAAAAAATACTACTTTCCTTTTGCATTGATTAGGTGGTGCCTAAATATCCTATAAAATTATGAATATCTTATGTTATGTTCATAGCTTGTCAGTTCTCAGTGCTTAATATTTCTAGATCCACTTATTCAGTTGTCTTTCAATAAACTTTGAATATTTTCTTTATAATATTGTTGGGTTTAGTTCTTCTCTCATTAATTTATTTGGTTTTGGTTGATTGTTTTTTCTTTCCAATTATGATACATAAATCAACTTGACAGTTCATAAAATATTTGTGGACCATGACAGATAATAGTGGCAGAAGGAATTTTAAAACAGGCCAGTTTTCAAGTAGGCTTTATTATTTGGTGGAAATTATCTTTATAATTTGGTAGAAATGGCTTTATTAAAATCAGAGCATGTGCTGGTTTTTATCAATGAGGAATCTGATCACGTTCTTTTGGGAGCAGAAAAATTAGTTTTGTTTCCTACAGTTCAGCAGAATTCTAAAAGACTTAAATATTCCAGTGAGAAATTTTTAATCCATTTTGTTTTTCAGTAAAACGCCTCCAATCATTCCAGGAGACCCTTGGGGAAAATAAAGTTATTTGAAAAAGTTTGCTCCTCAAACAAAATGGTGGAAGTGGAAACTAGTGAAAAAATATTGCAAAGTAAATGAAGCTGTTAATCCCAGAAATCCACCATATAAGAGATGCTCTTACAAATATCTTCTGTCTTCATCTGTTTTTTCCCTTCTCAAACAAGGTTTTATTTCTTCCTATTTTCGAAGTATTTTCAGTGGCATACTCTGCTGACATTCTGAAATTACAAGTACAGGCAGTTCTTTTAACTTACCTTGATTGCCTTGTCCTTACAGCAGGAGAGAAGTACAATGTTGTAGAGAAGTACAACTGCTATTGTTATAATAAAAGGGGTGAATCGATGATTACCCATTATTACTTAAATCAAATTAAATCAAAACAAAGTTGTGACTTGACTTCATCTCTTTCATTGTCCCAAACAAATTCCTCAATCTATAACCAGCTTAGGGGACTGTTTATTGTTGCTTTAAGATTTTGTATATAGTCTAAGTTTGCAAAAAGCACTGATCTGGTGTCATGCAATATTTAACCCGTCTTCATAAAATAATTGCTACTGATGATATCTTCAGTATTTTATTGCTTCTGGTGTATGTGAGACTTACTCAGCCATAGTTACTTAATTTCCCAGACTTCTCCAAAAGAATTAGAAATCAGTGCCTTAACTCCGTGTAAACCAAGTCTTTTCTAAGCAGGAGGGGGAGACAAAGGACACAAAATGCAGAGACTCTGTCGTTCTCTTTCTGCTGGCTTCAGTTCTGCATCTCTGAAATGTCTGAAAGAGAAGCTCAGATCTGACTTGCACTGGAATGCCACCTGAAAGATACCCCAGTTTGCTTCCAGAAGCCATATATGTCTTGCAAGTTTTGCAATCTTTATGAACATGTTTTTAGTTTCTATTTAAAACAGAAGGAATGAAAATTGCAATAGAAATAAAATACCTTTAATTTAATGAGGAAATTAAGAAAATCATGATCATGACAAAACTCAAGTTCACTGCTTTATTAATGCATGTATATTGACTGACATACAGACTGAGGGTATTGTAACAATGCAACTAAATTTTATCCAAATTTTGGACAGCGCCTATTCCCATTTCTGCCATTATGGACAATCTTAATTTAAAATGTGACAGATCTTTTGTACATTAATATATTTAAAGCTAAATTTAAACTTCAGTGCTGCTTAGAATAAGGATACTTTTCTGACATCAAGTGTTTGCCAGTGGTTTTTATTACTTTAATGAGTCATGGTTGTATAAGATATTAAGCAGATATTAACTAAATACCCATTGAAGAAAAAGACTATTAAGGAGTGTACATTAACCTAAAGTATGCTGTTTGCTTTCTCAAATAAATTAAATAGATGTATTAATGTCATTGTTTTATCTTTTAACAGTTCAACCCACACAGAGTTTTTTAAAGTGCAATGGCAAGATGAAATAGCTTAAAAATAGTGGGATCTGTACTGATTTATGTATACTCAATAGCTCATTGCACAAAATAGTTTTATGGGTTTTTTTCTTACTCATAATTTTTATGAAGCCAAGATAATTTTTTTCTGTGATTCTTGCAACGATAACAACATTCTGTGTACTCTTCCACCTGTCTGTAGGACTATTTACTCCAAAATATTGCTTTCTTCCACTGTAGGCATTCTAACTTCATCTAACTTGTTATTTTCACAGAACCTGAAGCCTGAAGTTTATGTTATATTCCACAACAAAAATTAAGAGTTAAGAATTAGCTGATTTCTCAGCTATATTTGTCTAACTCCAGAATACAATACTATCACTTTCTCTTCTCATTAAACAAAATAATTATTGGAAAGTTTGAAAGTTAAATTAAAGACCAGGCTATTTATGGTGGTGCAATTTGAACAATAGAAGGGAAAATTAAAATGTTTTATCCCAACTGTTTCTAAACAACTTAGTATTAAGAAAAAATGTTTTTACTATGTCTGGGACAGAATATTGTGACTATGTAAGGTGTGGCTCCAGCATTCCTTTGAGGTGCTGGACAACATTTCTATTTTGAGATGTGTTTTGTTTTTTTTTTCCCTGCCAAAAACAGATTAAATGCAACTCTGCACTTTTTAAAGCCAAAAGTTTTAAAATACCTGACATAAATGTTCTTTTGGGGATCACTATCTAATCTAAGGTAAATACTTTTATAATGGAGAGAATATGAAAAATAAGGACAGCAGTAAAGAATTTTAATTAAAGAGCAAGACTACTTTGAAAGGAAGAAGGAAAGATTATACATGGCAGTTATTTTTTCAGCCTTTATTTTCTGCCAGATTCCCATCTGTATCCTCTGATACATGCTTACAAAGCTGTCATGGAAATTTACAGTGGTGTGACAGAATTTACCACCTTGGCAGATTATGATGATAATGACACCTTAATTTTGTCGTTTTTTATTATATATGTGTGATTTTTTTTTTTCTTTCGTGTTGCTCAAGAGACACCAAAATGACCTTGAGGAAATAAAAAACAAAATGTGGAGAGATTGTTGCAATATATACAATGTTGCCCCAATAGACCACTACTATAGCCAGCTCTTAGTTCATTTTGAGAAAATATATTAAAGATTTGCTGTGGAAAATGACTGATCATATAGAAAAATGCATTAACATATAGATTTCTTATTAATTTTCATGCTTCAAGGTTAAAAACTGAACACTACCCGTAAATTACATTTATTTTCATGATACAGTATTGTACAATTGAAAATGTATACTTTGTTGTTTTCTGCCTTATATGGTACTGTAGAAAACCTGAGGATTAGCTGGGATGGCCATACTGACTGATCTTAAGGGTATCAAAATTATTAAGTCCTTATTCTACTTAAGCAACTTAGTACGTGATGTGAACATAAGTGGGTTTTCTTTTTTTAATGGAAGCAATCATACTTGGAGTGAGGAGAAAACTGTGGCATTACGGCCAGCTGCCATAATGGAAAACTGAAAACTTTTTCCTGTGCATTAATCCTTTCCTACAACAAAAGAAAGCAGCCCTTGCTGGGAATAAGTGAAACAAGGGAAATGTTGCATATCTCAGTGTTTTCCGTATCATTTGTCACTAGATCACCAGCAGTCACCAGCCCCATTCTGCCTGGGGATGATAGTTTTATTGCCCTTCCTCAGCTCTTTGACTCTTCACACCCCTTGCCAGTTTCAGCTCCTGGTAATCCATTCATGGAGAACTGAAACATTCTTTTTCAGAAAGATGCTTCTAATTATGTCATTGTCCTAATGTGGTAGTATGGCGTGAAAGCCTGAAATCAGTGTTTCTCTATGGAGTTGGGTTGCTTGTACATATGTTATTTTTCTCACATAATAAGGGTTGCTTAGAGATTGGGACTGGCTCATCAGTAATATCTTTCTAAGTCTCAGCAAGGAACCTGAGTTCTGTTTTTTGTTTCCTTCTGTTTATGACTCAATTACCCTTTAGTGTAATTTCACCTTAAAAAAACCCCAAAACATTATGATGAATTTATAAACCTGTTTAATTCCTTATTCTAGTTTACAATTTATATTGTGAACCATTCATCCTTTTACAAGGCAAATCCTATTTGCTTATCCTCTTAGTCTGTAATAGTGTCTATCAGAACTCTGTCCTTGATCTTATATTTTCCTGTTATACAATCTGAAATACCATTTATAACATAGTGATTCTTCATTCTTAATCCTCTACATGCCAACCTTCATGGTAGAGCATCTCTCATTTATGTGATATCTATCTAGCACTGCCCTGTGTTTTTTGCTCGGAATCTGATAACAGAATTTGCCCTCAGAATTTTTAGATTCTTTGCCTCAAAGTGGTTTTGTTTGCATTTAAGCCTGTGGGCGATGTAGTTTTATTTTAAGCTGCTAATCTCCCTTTGGATGCATATATTCTGGTTATCTGAATGTCCTGCATTGTAACTGATATATTTTGATGCCCAGTCTGTGAGGAATGACAGACACAGTATCAGGTATATTGTCATGTGTCTAAGTACTGAGCTTAATCTCATCCGACAGAAGAAAATCTCCTGATTCACAATTAACAAAAATTGCCTGTTTCACTTCTCTGGCTTCTGTTTACTCAAACTGCAGTTTCATCTGTGTAGAACAGAAAACCATGGAGACTTCTGCCAGTTGACAGGGTTAAATCCCTTCGGGCAGATTGCTTGAGTAGTATCTGAAGTTGCTATGCCAACCTTGATTCCCTAGCAAAAAAGCTATGGTGGTAGGGGTTCTTGGGTCTGTGGCAACTTCAGGTGTGCAAGAATCGGCAGCAGGCAGGAAAAAACCTTCCAGTAAGTAAAGAAAACTTGCGATTTCCTCATGAAACTTTGTATAGTGATGAGATAGGTTTTAGAGAAAATATTTTTAAAAAGTGGTAATCAAAGGACTTCAGCTTCAGCCACCACAGTTTTGGGTGAACACCACAAAGACAATTCTTATGTTACACCTGTTGAAACATTTTCGGTTTTGGTTTGTTTTTTTGTGTTGGTTTTTTTTTTTTTTTTTTTGACTCAAAGTATAAACGGACAAAATGCAATTTAAAGTTTACAGCTCCTTAAATGTTTGCTGCATAAAAGAATTTGATCACTTGGCCTCCTTTTAGAATGGGTGCAATCCTCTCTAAGTGGTAAAAAATATCTGTGTTTTGGTGACAATATCTCTCATAGCAAATCTCCGTAACAGTGGGTAATTAGGATTCGTAAACCTTGCTTGATACATTTTTTCATACTTTTTCAGCGTGGTTGCAGGAAAGAAAAGAACCCTTTCAGTGGAAATGTAGAATTGTGAATCAGGCATTAGGAAGGACTAATAAAATACTGCTTCTTCAGAAGCTTTAAAAGAAATGCAATTATTTGAGCATAAATCTGTAGGAAGAGAGTCTGTCTTTCATTATACTATCTATCACAGTTGGAAGAAACAGATCCTCTTTCAGGCATGCTAGCTCTTGACACATACATGCCCTAAGAAAGTGTTTTGTATCCCAAAAGTCTGTCTAGTTATATGCATCAAACACCACGACTACAGTAAAAGCCCAAAAAGTGCAATAACCACTTTGTTTTCTGTAGCATTAAAAACCAGTTGTTTTTTGAGCAAGCAACTTTGTTCACAGATTGTTCTAGTCCACTTATATGCAGTTGAAAGAGTAATGAATAATTAAATACTGCACAAAATGTAATTTAAAATCATTACAACTTTAAAATTAGCAAGTAATTTTTCTTCAGTTGGCATAGTGATTCTTTTGTACTGAGATCTGGAAATTGTACTTTGAAGTTTTTAAGCAGCTGTTGGGCTGGTTGAGAATAAGAGGTTTTCAAAATATACTTTCAATGGAGGAAAAAACTCTTCAAAATAATTGCTTCTTATGTTCAGGATCCTAAAGTTTTACTGCATAAACCAGCATTTTTGATGGTCTTCTGAATAGCTAAATAGAACAGAAAAGAGATAGCATTTCAATTTTTATTTCCAAATGCAAACATTGGAATAGGCCTTTTCTAGCTGGGTGAAAATGAATGCAGGAATTTGGATTTACAGGAAAGTAGCCGTACCCACCACCATCTAATATATGCATAAAAGGAATATATGTGTGGGAAGATTGTGACTGTCCTTTCACAGGACTGACAAAAGTGTGCACTATAATTTTGTAAAACAAGGCAACTGAGAAATTAAATATCTACACTCAACCTCTGAACTACAAGTTAAATCCTACATATTCTCAAACCTTCTGTAGGTATATCTTCTGTGGATAAGAAAGAAAAGATAATCAGAAGAAATATGAAACTGCTTTTAGTAGGTGTGTGCCTGTATACTCAGGTTATCCTTATAACTGATACATGGCTTATATACATATTTCCTGATAAGACTGTCAGAATCCTACAAAACAGAGTGTGTTTCATTCCTAAGAAGCTTCTCAGTGAACTCAAGTTTATTATATAGTTATACATATATGTATATGTATATATATATATGTTTTATATATACTTATATAACTATTATATAACGTTAGCTTTTGTTTCTGTACATGTATAATTAATCACTGAATTTACCTATTTGGACATCTTTAGATATTACATATTTAAAGTTGAACATGCTTGGTAGTTTCATCTGAATTTATGGCTTGGATTGATAGCTGCATCCAAATGTCTGAAAAATCTGTTTCTGAAAAGCTCATTGACCTGATTTTGCTGTCATTAATTTTGTTCTTAATATGTAATTTCAAAATACGGAAGTTGCTCTTCTGTAAAACTGGTCTGAATAACAAATGTGGGGAGAGGATGGGGAGTAACTTCATTTTTTACACTGAAGGACCTGGAAGAAGAATCAGTCTGTTGATTTTAAGTTTAGTAAACAAAGAAACTAAAATATAGGAACACTTACCTTTAAATGCAATTATACAAGGGTATGGAAAATTAAGGAATTTAGAATCCATAACACACAAAGTTCTCACAAGAATAGCTCTCTTTTGCATCCTTCTGATTTCTGAGGGTCCTGGAAAATGGTTTAGCTTCCTCTCTTAGCACGAATTTATAAAGAACTTCTGTTTTGAAACATGCCAGTTTCCAGTGACTCCAGGGAACCTCTGAACTTGCTCTTGGGTCCATCATGCATGTGGAAAGCCTCCTGTGTAATTAAGGCATATTCACAGAATCACAGAATATTCTGAGTTGAAAGGGACACATGAGAATCATGAAAGTCCATCTCCTGGCCCTGCATGATACACCATGTGCCTGAGAGCATTGTCCAAATGCTTCCTGAACTCTGTCAGGCTTGGTGCTGTGGCCACTGCCCTGGGGAGCCTGTTCCAGTGCCCAACCACCCTCTGGGTGAAAAACCTTTTCCTACTATCCAACCTAAACCTCCCCAGACACAACTTCAGACCATTCCCTCAGGTCCTGTCACTGGTCACCACAGAGAAGAGATCAGTGCCTGTGCCTCTTTTTCCCCTCATAAGGAAGTTGTAACTGCAGTGAAGTCTTCCCTCGGTCTCCTCTTCTCCAGACTGAACAGACCAAGTGCCCTCAGCCACTACTCACATGGCTTCCCTTCCAGGACCTTCACTATCTTCGTTGCCCTCCTTAGGATGCTCTCTAAGGGCTTAGTATCTTTCTTATACTGTGTTGCTCAAACTTGCACACAATATCCAAGGTGAGGCCACCCAGTGCAGAGCAGAGCAGCTGGCGATGCTTTCTTTGCCTGATGCCCCCCCAGGACAGGGTTGGCCCTCCTGGCTGGCAGGGAACTGCTGGCTCGTATTCAAGTTGCCATCAACCATATTAAATCATATAATGTAATGTAACAAACCTGTTCATTTGCCTTACTGAACATGCTGCAGAGGAATAACATGGAAAAAATACTAGATTTCAAAAAAGGGTGGATAGCTTAATCACTTAAAAAAATTTGCTTTAATGCTAACAGTCTGTATGTGAACCCAAACCCATCTGAGTAGGCAGTATTCATTTACATCACTCCATGGAGCAAGGCATTTGATATGTGGTTTCTTTTATAAAACTGGGGGAAAAAAAACCCCACCTAAACCAACAACATAACAGGCTCTTGATTTCATGATCCAAAAGGAGATTCTTTGCACACAGACATACCATTAAAATAATTATTGTTTATCATGTAAAAATTCTGATATTTTCTGGCATATGAAGCATTCATTGTTCAAGGCAGGATGGAATTCTATAATAAAGTTAGGACGCAGTCCAGCAGAACAGCACTTTTCTATTGCTGCTGATATACTTTCAAAAAATACTTGTGATCAGATCTCTTCAGTGGATTTCCAAGCTTTGTCTTTTGCAGAATAGCAAAGCTGCCTGTGATATATCTTAAAGGTGTTCCAGCCACCCAGTCAACTAACAGTGTTGTTGCTCTTGGCCCACAAAGGGCAGTTGCATAGGTCAAAGATCAGAACTATAGTTCTTAAATCTGTGCTGTTTTTCTGACAATATTAATCTATATATTAGCTATTTCAGCATACAGGAGAAAAGGACATCTAGTTCATGGACTAAAAACGTATTAATCATCCAAAAAATGAAAGACAGTATGGCATTAATGTGAGAGCTTAGGTCGATATGGAATCCCAAACCATTCTCATCAAAGAATTTGTACTTTCAGACTTTCTAATAGTGCTCTTTTTTTACCAGCACTTGAATTCATTTTTTAAACACAATTATATATATGACAAAATTAATTAAAAACTTTGTTTCTTGTAAAACAAAGTTGTCTTATACTCTCCTGCTAAGCAAGTAAAAAGATGCACTTCAATCATGTTATTATCCTCAATATCTTTCTTAAAATCACATACCAGGAAAATCAGTATGCATCTACATTAACATGGTCTGAATGTGACTTTGAAGTGAATTGCCTGATTGTACCCACTTAGCACATTTTGTGTGGATCACGGTCTCTTTTTGAGTGCACAAACTGGATTCATTTAGGATGAAGCTAATTGCAGAGGTTTGCTTCAAGAAATATATGCTCAGTCTGTAAAACCAGATTAGGACTGAAGTAAAAATACTAAGATGTGTGCAGTATAGATCTTTCATTTATTCTTTTTCAGTCTAAAAATATGCTGCTTTTGTGCCACAATCATTGTCTAAGGCTGCATTGTCTACATGAAAGTTCTAAATTATTTAGAATGTTAAAACTTTCATTGTTTTGGGCATTTGTTTTGTCTGAAAATGAAAACAAAAACCCTTTCTCAAAGTGAGTATTTTACCTTGAAATCCGTTATAATTGACTCTAAAGATTTTGACAACAAGATAGGCTGCATATTATTATTTGAGAAACCCCTACATATATTGTTACTGCCTGAAGACTTTTCAAGTCAGGAAAGGTCACATCATGTAACCCACATGGAGATTACATGGGATCACCGTTTGGCTCATGTTCAGTGCCCAGCTCTGACCACAAGCAGTGCTTTTCTTTCTCTTTAAAAACCTAGATTAAGAACCATGCTCATGTTGATAAACACCGCTGGCAGATGATTCATGAAGCAATTCTGAAGACTGAAAGACTGTCAGTTTGTTTGACTAAAAGTATAAAGAAACATTATTTGTCCACTTTGACCTTTTTTTTTTCTGGGAGGTTTTTTGAGTGGAGTCTGCATTTTTTCCTACTATTCATAACATAGTAGCAGTACAACCTGATAGAACCCTCATAATAAGGTATCTTATTTATGGTAAGTTATCAGTCCAGGCAAATGTGGTATTGTTGCCTTGAAAAAGTTTTATTTTTTTAAAATATATTTTGCTATTTTTAAATAGATAAGCTTATTTAGAATTCAATTTGCAGGGATAAGGACATTCTGTTTCTCTGGGAAATTGTTTTTAATATTAGTTACTAGCAGGCAGTTCATTTAATGTCATTTAAAAAGCCTCTAATGAAACTCAGGGGCTGACTGAGAAACTTATGATACAGTTCTTATAAAAGGAAGACAAAATATTATTAAATGTAACAAATTGAATAAGCAGCAATCCTTAATAACATTAAAATAGTATAATTTTAAACAGGATTATTTTTTATGAGATTAATCTTAGCACAGCCATATGGATTTATTTGACACATTAATGCCTTAATTATTATATGATTGTGTTTTTACAGAAGATATCATTTAACGATGTAATATTTGTAGCTTATTCTTTCCTGTTCTGATTACATTTTCTACTTTCAGCAGGTAAAAAGTCTTTGATAAAGTGAAAGATTTTAAAGGCAATATCACTTATTCATTACTAGCTCTTCTTTCTTTAAAGGGTATTTTGTTCTTGGGGAGATGTAGACAAGAGATTCTATTGCCTTCAGCAGGAACTATGTCTGTTGCTGAACTTAAAATGCATACCAGTGTTCATTTAGAAACACTAAAGTAAATGGTAAAGTACAATAACTTAAGTTAACCTCTCATATAAATTAATTTTACTTTGGCATGGCAGCCTTCATTCAGAACAGCCATGACTTTTATCAGCTAGCTTCCTTGACAGAACTAGAAAAGTTTCTTTGAAAGAGTTTTGATGGAAAAGGTTACAATTTTCAGCAATGCAGACTTAGATATTTCAATAAGGATTAAATCTGGATGTTAGCATAAAAAAATTTAAGTTTCATACTTCCTTGCTGCCCCTTTCGCATTTCTCTGACTGTACTCACACCACAACCCCTGTTCTTCATTCTTTTACTCCTGTTTTCTATCTAACATTGTGGTCTGTTGATCTTCAGCTTAGATTAAATAGTCATTATTATGAATTAACTACAAATATGCACTTTATGGCACATTAGCTTATTTGTAAAAGATGCCCAGCTCTGCATTTAATTTCACAGTAAAGGTGAAATAGCTGATCCATCCATAAAAGTAAATTCTGTACCTACATGGAAGCTCTTTCAGTTGCTTCTGCTCACAGAGATGGAATTCCTATTCATCTTATTAGTTCCTCTTCTATTGATCTCTGGGCAAGAGGATTCAGTTTGTAAACCTTTTAAAATACTTCTGTGATAGTTGACTAAAATATGTAACATACTACTGTAATTGGGTATTATGTGCGAGATGAAATAATATGTCACATACTAAAGGGTATTTTGTATGCTTCTTAATCTTAGAGATCATATTCCTGATCCCTTTAGTGTAATGTTCTGCTGGCTTAAAAATTCAAAAAAGACCCCAAAAACAATAACAAAGAGTAAGACTTACCTATGTATATAAATAAGCATGTTGAATTGTAAAAATCCCTTTAGTGTTTCCAACTGGCCCAGTGTATGCTATTTTTATCATTAAAACTCTGTGTGTGTGCAAAATATGATTTGTTTATAGATTAAGGATTGAAATTGGCAATTTTCTTTTCAAATACACAAATACTTTTCTTCTTTTGACTTCATATATGTTCCTCATCATCTTCCCATTTTCTCTTGCAGCTTATTCTGATTCTAAAAAATTGCTATGGGTTCACAGTCTGGTATCAAACAGCCCCCTGCAGCAGTTCTCATTAGACTTCTGAGGAAGCATTTCTTCCAATACTAAGGAAAATTGCTTCTGAACTTTGTGAATGTTCATCATGTAAAAATGCAGAGAGGAGGTCTACAGAATTTTAGATTTTCAGGTAAAAATCTGCCTTGCTTTAAAAGAACATTTAGAATTTTTATAGTTAATAGTATTTACTGCTTATATGCAGAAGGTATTGTGAGGGTTTAATAATAGAGTTTCTTGATTTCAAAAGTGCTTAAAAGTATTGAATGTGAAATTCATGTCAATAGCAAAAGGTTAGTCTCCTCAAAAGTGCATATTTGGCATTATTTCAAAGAATTTTAGAGCATTTCATAGCTGTGGATGGATCTATCATAAACCATTATAATATCCCTTTTTGCACAGTAATATAGGAAGGAAAGTGATACTTATCTCCCCTGATACGCTTCATCAAGCCACCTACAACAGGTGTATAAATCACTCCATAGGTCTGCCTGGGTCTTTATAAAGAGCGTCCAAATGACAGACTAAGACGGGATGTCTGATTTTCAGAAAGTTACATGAGATGAGTCTCAATATTTTTCCTTCATTAAGTGGCAACAATTAGAAAGGAAGACTTAATTTTCCTTTTTTTTTAAAACAAAAGGAACCGGCATGAGACCTGGGTGAAATTGAGTTACCAGAAATATTGGCTTGATTTAAAGCAAACAATTAGGTAGCTTGGAAAGAGGTTACCAAATTATGAGATATTTAAGGATTCTTAGTGTGATTAAATATTTTAATAACTGTAAAACTTTATATCTGATATTTAGGTGTTTATACATAGATGATGTTTATACTTAAATGAAAACCCTGTAGTGTCTTAGGATCTTATCCTCCTTTGATAAAGCTGTTATTAAAAATACATTTTCCCTTTATCATGAATTTGTTTTCATAAAATATTTCCATTACCAGCTTTTCACTAAAGGCACTAATTGTGGAAGTCAGAAATCTCAGCATCCTGTTAATCCAAAGGAGATTGGTTTTCCTTGAGACCCATTCTCAAAACAGTAATTCTGAACACTGAAACCACATGAAAAGAAAGTCTCAACTAATTTATGGTGTGAGTTCTGAAGGAACACCTGTAAAACAGTCCCAATATATGTTCAGTTCACTTGAAGTGCTTTGTTATTAAAAGAAATATCTAAATCCAAAAGAAGTGCTATTTATAATTGTTGAGATGAATGTACATAAGAACATCAGCACTATTTTCTTGAACTTACTGTTTCTAATTTCAGTTCTAAAAAGGCCACTGTTTCCATATGTTGTATTAGTTTAATCACTATGTACCAAGACATGCAATTTGAAAAGATCCCTTTTTGAACAAAGTATACCAATTATGCATATTTTTTCATAAAAACAATTAAACAATTAGTCAGTTGTGTTTGTCTGAAAACTGTATTTTCAGAAAAAAAAACAGCTGTAGTGGATAGCACTGATGTATCTGAAAAGTCTCCTTATTGATATGTTTGTGCAGGGTGCTGGAGCAGTGAAAATCTTTAACAGAACTAGATATTGCCCAGATTGATTGTACTTGAGGGAAAACTTGAACCCATAACAGCAAAATTCAGAAACTGGAACTGTTAGGCTTCCTAGATGGCTGTTTTAAACACTGATTCTTATAAAATCACAACAGGAAGTCGAGAGGGAATAGTTTACTTCTTTTGAAAAGATTCTGATATTTATAAATCTGGGAAGAGCCCAGAACTTGCAAATGACAGTTCCCATAAAACATTTAAGTATACTGAAAACTAGACATATGCGTTTGATACCTATAAGAGGTAAAAAATTTCTTAATACTTCATCAGAACTGACTAGAATCTTAAACTAATAAATAGAAAAATAGATTTTTATTTCATTCACTTTGGTCTTCTATAATTCTATAATCAGATTGTTTTGTTACAGTTGCTTCCTTAGAGAAAAAAACAACAGTTTTTGTCAGCAAAGAGCTTGTGATGCATCTCATATACTAAAAATGGTACAGAAGATGGAAGAATGAAGAGGTAACTAACATAATAAGCTACTCTCAAAATCAAGAAAAATAACATTAAAAATGAAACTTACTTTGTTTAGTAAATTAATAGATAGAAAAGTTTTAGTGGATATAAAATTCTATCAGTTAAATTTGCTCATATTCTATTGCCATTATGGGTAAGGCAGGTCACACTATCAGTCAATATTGAGTATGAAAACTAGCAAGACAATTGGGAAACTTTGAACATGTGCTATCTTACAAATATCAAACATGCTGTTTTGCAATTGGAGTGACTTTCCATCACTTCAAAGTGATTTTATTATTGATCTCGCAGAATTTTAGCTGCTTGAGGGCATTTGGCTTTTATGCTCAAGAACCAGAAGGCTCAGTCTTGCATACCAGGTTAACTGTTAATTCAAAGGTTCTTCAAAGGTTCTTAAAGGTGAAAGGACAAAGGGGAAGGGAAGTACAGGGGGAATACCAAAATACAGTGGGTATAAAATTGTACTTTGGAATTCCAGCAGAGGGTGTGGGAGTCTAAAGTAACATTGTACTCATTAAGCAGCTTCTATCCTGTCCACTGAAAAAACCTAAATTTGTGGGAAAAACTCACAATCAAAACTCATATTTTCCATATAGACAAGGGGACCAAAATAAGACAGGATGAATACATTTGTTTTTTTGCCAGATTGTGTGTTTAATGAACCTTATAAACATTTTAATGGTTTTTTTTTTTTTTTTTCCCTTTTAGCTTTCTCTATATATAATTAATCCAATCCCTTTATACAAATAAAGCACTGTCTGGATATGAAGCACCAATACCTTTCACTGTTAGACTTTGTCAGATGGGTCTATTTTTGTTATGTACTTTATATATTTTAGTCAGCTTAAAGACATATTGTTAATTTAACTCCTACGACTTAAACCCTTTCATATTCCAGTGGAAGCCACTGTATAAAAAATGGTTGAAAATTCATGAGAAAATAAAGCATTTTTAAAAACAAACATTGTCTTTGGCTAAGGAGATGGAGTAGGTATGATGGAATAGAGATCCCTTGCATCCTAACATTTCTGTGATTCCGTGCTGCAGGTTCTGCACTGATTGAAAGGAATGGTTTTCCTATCTAGGATTGTATTTTTGCAAATATTTCTGAGCAAGGGCTTTAGTTCTTCCAAGATTACATTTGATAAATAATCATCATCATCCCTCGTATATTAAACTTAACTTCAGGAGTCTTTCGACATTTTCTTCTTATTGAACAGAAATATCTAATAAAGATGGAAGGATGTCTAAAATGTAAGTGGACCTGAATAACTATAATAGATGGGAAAACTACAAGTCTATTGATAGTGGGCTACAGATGCCTAATTTAGGCAAAATTGCCATGGATTAGATTTAAAGTTGTATTTGAATAATTCTGAATCCTTTCAAAGACAGAGTTGATTGCTGCTATCCCAGGGAATATCCATGGAGTAAATGCTATAATACATCCATACTGTGGTGATAAGTGCCGAATTCATTTATCATACAGAGTATTAAATACTGTTACAATGGTTTTTGCTCTGATTGAACTCAGTATTTTTCTATTTAACTTTATAAAATTATGCCAGATTTTATAAAGTTACACCAGATTGTTTTGTGACACATCTGTCAAGGTAACAAGTACTAGATCAGGTTAATACCTGAGTAGAACTTTCATAAGACATTGTTGATTTAGATTTTAAGCCAGACCCTAAATTTCTATGTCTGATTCAAATTAAACCCACTCAGTCTGAGTTGAAACATCTAGATAGCAGTGGGTGGGTGGTGTTTGTTTTTTTTTTTGTTTTTTTTTTTTTGTTTTTTTGTAATTAGCATAAAAAACCTGTAATCTGACAAGGTATGTTTCAAGTGCAACAAACATGACAATTATTTTTTGTTCTTAAATTTATAAAGGAGGCATGATAACACAATGCTTTGATGTAATTACAAACTCAAATGCTATATTCCAAATCTGAGTAAAGTAAGAATAATAGATAATTACTCTGTACAGCTTTGCAAAATAAAGCTAAACTTGTCAATATTTGTGATCCATTTTGAAGAATAAGAAAACGGGGGGAATGAATTCTGGTAATTTTATTTCTTCCAATCCTCATATTAAAACAAGATGCTAAGGAGTGGATTGGTGTTTTAAAGAGAGGCTTTACTGGATTTCATGTCATCTAAGAAAAAGTTGTTCATATGATTCTCAAATACTGAGCCTGAAGTCTCAATCAGAACAATGGAAGACAAGACACAGAGAGAATAAATCTTTAGTGAAGCTTTTGACAGAGATGATTCCCTATAGACCTAAAATGGGCAAAGAAAACAGTAAATTACATATTGAATGGCAGTTTACAGAATGGAATATACTATGGAGAGAAATAATAATATGATGGAAGAAAATAGAGACAACTCTAAAACTGCAGGACATGAAAAATATTTTCACATGCGATTGTTTTTTTCTATTTTGCTGTGTTCATCTGAAGATACTTAAATATTTTTGTCCACATTTTTCAGCAAAAATGACAAATATCTGAAAGGTATATACATCAACTTTATTACATTTATTCTGATACAGAATATTATTGCAAAAGATAGGATGATTTGCTTTGTATGGACTGCAGTTTTATTTTGGGCTTTTCCTCAGAATATTTTACTCTATACTAAACTAATTTGTATTTCTTTTTCTTCAAAACACAACTTTCATATTAGTTCTGGTGGCTGTTTAACATAAATAGTAAAAAGTAATATTTAGCTTTCTTACTCCATTACCTCCTGCACTAGTCAGAAACAATACCTAACCCTACAGTAGTGTCAACCCCAAAAGCTGATCCCTGTTCAGGTGGGATCACAAGAGACATATCTTTGGCATATACAGGGCAAGCTTTCACATCTGAGGAACCCAAGAATCTGAAACTGTCAGTCCTGAAACTTGACTGATTACTACTTCCCATAGTTGAGAATGTCATTCTGTCATGATGCTCAAAAAACCCCTTTTCTGTAGTTGACTTCTTTGTAAAAACATTAATTTCCTTTCCCAGAATCCAAAACACATGCTTATCTCCCCTCTGCTTATCATTCTACCTCAAGGAAAGACTTGAGCTTCAGTTATTTCTGACTAATGTATCTTCCATAATCTATAAAAACCTCAGAAGACTACAGTGACTCCCAAGGAAATTACTGTACATCCTCACCACTGGAAAGCAAACCTGTACTTCTATGTGCTGTTTTAGTTTTAATATTCTCATACAGGGGTCACTAGAATTTAACATGGTATTTCAGATGAGCTCTTACCAGCACCTGTTACATAACCAGTGCTTTTCTTTTGTTCCTAAGAACCTCCTTCTCAAATTATGTAACAGTACATGCTTCCCCTTTCCATTGTGACTGTTCAGGCTCACAGCCCTCTTTAATAAACAAATATTCAGGCCTTTCTCACTCTTGTGTTTCTTCCTGACTGTTTACATGTTGCCTTTATTCACAGCTTCTCACACTTTTATTGTCAGCATAGTTCATTGTGACTTTTTCCTGATAATCCTGTTAGTGGAAATATTTAGTAAAGTCTGTCTAAAAGTAAGCTCATGAGCAATCCCATTAGCCATTTCTCTCCAACTCTTAATTCCCTTTTAACTATCATTGAGTACTCTTTTTTAAAATTCAGTTTAATCATAGTCTTTTGTAGTTTATTACATTTGTATGTGTTACCATATCAGGTGCTTTCAAATTAATTACATGTTTATCTCAATTTAAAAAACCCCACCAGACTGTATTACTTTACACTTACCTGCGTGTTTTCAGCATTCATTCATTCATTCATGAAGTCTACACATAGTATAGAAGTCTGATCAGCTGTTCTCTGGTTTCTTGGGTTATTTTTTCCTTTTCTGAAAAATTTATAATACATTTCTTACCAGACATAGGCTATCACCACAGATACATTGCAAACCTCACACTATCATCTGTGTAACCCTTTCATGGGCGAATTCTATTTTGGAGCATGCAAACAGACTCAGACTTTCTAAAGTTCATTAAACTTTGAATAATGCATCTATTTCTCATCTCTGGGTCTTGATAAGGATATGACAATGCAAGAGGTTATGGAGTAGGCCCAAGCGCATGGAGAAATAAAAAATCCTATGCATATTTTCTGCTGGTTTCATGAATGAGTTTACTCTATTTTTACTTTTTATACACCAGAATAGATGGATATTACACCTGTTCCCTTTCCTCTATTATTTTTAGAATACTTTTAGAATATTTTTAGTTTCATGCAGTGTTCTAGTAGTTCTGTTCCTCCATGCTGTTGTCAGTGCTCTGTGAGCAATGCATCAGTTATTTCACATTTCCATCACACAATCTGTGCACTAAACATAACCCTTTTACTTATTGTATTGTCATTCTAAATCTCTGTATCAGAATTTGCATTCATTTTCTTCCCCATGCATCAGACTCATGTTCTTCTGTATCAAACTATATCCTGATTTGTTTTTCCACCTCTGCTTTTTTATTAAAATGGGAGTAAATAGTGAGCTCTTGTCTCAACTTTTTACTCGTATTTTCTAGTCTAGATCTCTTTCTGAATTAGTCAGTTAAGCATGCTATCCTGATTAGCCATTCTGTGCTGTATCTGTATTTTGAAGAATCTTTTTGGCAGGAAACATGTGTGGTAAAACATATCAAAATTCTGTTAATCAGGTACTAGATAAGCCTCAGGCACAACCCTTTACAGAATGGTTCTGTAGAGACAATGTCTTAAATATATGGAGTTACTGATGATTAGTAATTCCATTTAGTCTTCTGCCTCTGTAAAGAAGTCTTGAACAAACAGAATTGATGAATGTAAAGATCTTAGAAATTATTTCATATGATTTCTTTTTAACTTTAATGTTTTTTTCTTCTTTTAAACCCATTTTATGTTAAATAAATAACGTTATTCCAAAATAAGTTAATTGAATATTTTAGTAATGTGTTTGATCCACCATTAAATTTTACTTACCATAGGCAATGAAGTCACTGTCACATCATCACTACTTTTAAATATAAATGCTTTGTAAATATATGTATATATATTTAATCATATGCAGTTGTGAGATTAATACAGTACAAAATGTCATGTTTCTTAGTGCTTCTCTGGAGAGAGAATTTGATATTATACCCTGTAGTAACTTTCTGAAGTATTTTTACTCTGCAGAGCTTGATTAATATTTTTAGTAGACTAGATACTGAATAGTCAGTTCTAATTTGGTTTTCTTCAGTTCTTTCTCATAGTGTGTGTATTTATATTACAGAAGCATAAAATCTTGAAAGTTCAAAAGGAAATACATTGTTCAAAAGAATTTTGAAATAGTCCTAAAAATCAGAAGAAAGCGCAAAATACTGGTTAGGTTATAGGATATATTAACAAATTAAGACGTGTCCATTTCAGTTTGTGACGTGTGATATGGCAAGTATGTAAAATATGCTGTAACGATTAGAATATTTTGTGAAGATGTTTATACACTCAAAGTGAAGACAGAGAAACAGCAGTTTCCCATTAGTGAAAAGATTGAAACAATTAGAGTTTAACAGTTAAAGAAACTTTTCAGTAGCTGGCTATATATGCTACAGGTCTCTACTTCAGAGTCCTTTTTCTTTTTCAAACTTTCTGCTAGATAGCAAGCAGATGATGCTTTTAAAAATATACTTTTTTATCCCATTGTAAGAGAAGTCTACTGTGCTCCAATTAAATAAACTGTAAATTCTAAATTATTTACTAGAGGTGTGCCATAGTCTTCAATAAAAAGAGTAGAAATATTCCGCTGGTTCACAAGATGATGGGTTTTCCAAACAGAAATTTTGGAAAATGCCTTTAGTTACACATAAAACTTTCTCTTTCCCATAAAGCCATCTTGGTCTGCCTGTACTAATGTACAGAAAAAGGCAAGGTTTTGACATCACCTGCAGAGCATTCCTTCCCTCTAATGTTTCATAACCTCTAAAACCTCCTTCAGTCAGCAGCAGTGGCAAAAAATGGTGAGCTAGTAACAGCCACTGGGTATCCAGTAAGTCATGCCAGCCTCAGCAAATGAAGATAAACCAAACCGAGTACTGAAAATCTTGATGAAGGTTTGTGCAGCAGTGACTAAGTACTCATTATTAAAACAGGCAAACCCAGTAACAAGACAAATGCCGAGTCTGCAAAAGGAAGGAAGGTCTTAATTACCTCTGCATACTGAACACTAGTGCTGTTAATTAAAGATCTATCCTAAAGCGAGGCTACCATTGTCAACTTGAAGTATGATTCAGATTACTCATAACCAAGTAGCTCAAATCCTGCTTTTTTTCTGCCAAGAGCATAATGCTGTTAGTCTTTTGTGAAGAAGTCATTCTGCAAGTGACTGTTCAGACTTCATCAAATGATGTAACAGGATCTAAAAGGAGAAAAAATTCAGAACACTTGTTCTGCATCATACATTGATTTCTGGTTTGATGTATTATTTTTGCACTACTTCTTAATAATTATCAAAGCTTAGATTTCAGCTTCATTTTGTCTTGTATTACTTATATAAGGAGTGATAGAAGTGTACTTAAAACATCATTTCATATAGGCCATATTAAAATGTAATTGATAGACATGTCCCCTGTATGTAAACGGAATGAAAAGCAATGAAAAGTATGGTGTAAGAAATATATGATGTATAAAATGCATACTTTTCATTGGCTCAGAATGCTGAAAAAAATCTTTTTCAAATAGATATTCATTCTACACATTTCAAATATAAATACTTTTTATTATCACTTATATTTCACATTTTTCCTTTTTTTTTTTTTTTTTTGTCCATAGTTGTATGCAGTAATGGAATTCATTGTCTTTGGTGTGACAGCAGCTTGATATTATGGAGCAACAAAGTGCTAACATCTGAGGGATTTGCAGTAGCTCTCATGTATGTTAATGTATTAATATTATTAAAATGTGTACAGTATCACAACAGCACTAAATTAGTTAGCATTCCTTTGTATATGTGGAATACATACGTTTTTAAGAAGTAATGATTTCACATCATATTGCTAAAATGTTATAGATCATACCACTTAGGACTACTTGATTTTTAAGGTCTTTAGAATATCTGCTACGTTATACCAATAGATAAGTATTTGAATCACAAGACTATTTGGATACAGAAGCAGAGGTATTTGGTGTACTTAGTCCTTTGCTGAAAGATCTCAGCCTCTCTCCCCATGGACTGATGTAAGGAGTCTGTACTGTGCTTTTCAGCTACCTGTCCATTTGTTGGTTTATAGCAATTATAGTGAACAGCTCATGATGTACATAAAGCATGAAAAGTCATGAATGTTGCCACGCAGCCTCGGATGCAAAAACATTCTAAAAACTGTCTTTCAAGATTATTTACAATATCACTACTGACTAGTTGGTAACTTCTTCGCAAAGAACCCAAAATTCCACTTGGGTCAGTCATCTGTCCATCACCATGGTGAATATAAGACTTTTCCTCTTACCTGACGAAAACAAGCAATCACATAAAATACTCCAGTAATTTTTATCATACACATCATCTTTACTTTTGTCAGACTGCTGAGAATTACTGAGTGGTTGTCTCAAGGCATTCCTTTGCATTCACTAACAGCCTTATTAAAGTTGGTATTCAATAATGGATCCCCATTTAAAATCCTATTTGTTTTGTATTTGCAAATTGCTTAGTTTTAAATAAATAATTCAGAGTTCATACTTTTCCCACTTAGTTCTTTATTTCTATCTAGTTCATGCATAACAATGAGCTAGATGTGAAGGCCATTTTTTCCTCTGTCATATCTGAAAAATAATTTTGCAGGCATGTGTATTATCAAGCACAAATATGGACCACAGATGTAAACATGTATGTCTTCAGAAACTCTACTTTGAAAACAGGAACCAAAAATAAATACTGTGCTACATCTAAAAAATAATTTCTCAATATATTGTATTATCTTAAGATACTATACTATGAGTTTCCCACCAATATCCTGTTAACGTGACAGAGCCTGAAGCTCCAAGTATATTATATTTTGATACGCAACTGAAAACAGTACATTTCAAAGTAAATAGTAAAGACTGCATTATTTACCTTTTCAGTTTGAATTAACTGAAGTAATTTGTATATAAAATATATGAAACTAAGACACTTGGAAAAAAAATGGAAAGCAAGCATTATTAGCATTCTACAGCACAATGCTCTTCATTGCTCAAACAGTATAAACAGTGTAACTAGCAGAATATATAAAATAGCTCCTTCTATGAGATACCATTTGAAAATAACTTTTTTTTTAATGAAATATCGTTTGAAAATAAACAGCTGGTAAAGGACATGTTACAAAATGTTAAGCAGTTACTAAATTGAAATCTCTTTTACTGTAATCCCGAGAATGACTAAAGGCCACCTATTTCATATTCCCTTGTGGTAACTAGACTTGAACAGACTACTGGGGTGTTACACTCAGCTGAGGCATCGCATTTGTGTGTTATCTCTATGGTTTCCCATTCACAACAGCACTAAATTAGTTAGCATTCCTTTGAATTACCAATGGCTACAGAGAGAGCATAGTATGTGATACTGCTTTTGTGAAAATATAGACTTTGATTTTGTTAAAAAACCCACTATAACAAGTAATATCAGCATATGGAACTTACTGTGGTATGGAGAGCAAATTAATTTGCGAATTACCATCTGAAATGGATGCAGCTTTTAAAAGGAAATATCCATTTAGGTTTTTGACATTCTTATAATTTGCCTTCCTTTATATCATAAATGGAAAGCTTTAGTTGGCAGACGGTTTCATCAATTAAAGACATTTATAGAATTCTATCTATACATCAAGGGAGAATAATAAAGCTGATGTATTTTTCAGTAGGATATTATAAACACCAGAATATGGACTTTCTTCTTCATGCATCCATTTATGGATTTAGCAGAGTACAGAAATAGTGGGTTTTGGTCCTCCTGATTGGTGAAGTTCACTTTCATTCACAAAATTCACACACCCTCTAAGGCTGGAAAAAGTAAAGTAAGTGATTATAAAGGTTTGCCTTTAATTCTGCCTACTATGAACAAAAGCACTTTACACCAGAATTTGTGAATGTTCTCCCGCATTCACTGACTGCATTTAAGCACAGAAACTTTGCTATAGGTGCAATCTGTGGAAGAAATCCTGATTCTGAATTACTCTTGGGTTATGCTGGCTTAGCCAGGAAAAGAATTCTCATTTGTCAATGCACACATGCTGTATATATACAAATAAACAACTCTTTTTGTTAAAATACTTTAGGTTTACTTGCTCATATGGTTGGAGCTAGAAGTTTTGTGTACAAAACCACAGATAAAAGTCTTGTTTATCTATATCCCAGAATAAAGACATCTTAAACTTGCTTTCATTTTGTCATTTACATTTGGTAGCTGTTTGCTGTTTGCTGTTTTTCTGCATTGTGTGTGAAGTGATACTTGCATTGCTAAATTCACCACTTTTCATGAATTCACCTCTCCTCCACAAGGTAAAATTTAAGCCCACAGGAACACTCAGCACTCTCCACTTTTGAAGAAGGTCCTGCAGTTTGCTCAAAGTCTGTAGCAGTGCTCTATATGCTGCTGGAAACAGCATGCTACTTTTTTAGGTGATATTTTCCCCTTTTGGCCAAAGAAATGTGAAGCCAGCTAATTTTTCTGAGTTCTATCAAACTGACAAGACTACTGACATATAAGTGGTAAACACAACATTTACAATCAATAGATTATACCTAGTCATCAAGACTAACTTGATATTCTATTGGTATAGTCTATAAAGTCTATGTTCTATATCACTCAATATACTATTTGTATAGTCTGTCTGTCCTTTTCAATAATATCTTTAATTATGCTACATATTTCTTAGAAGCAATTATCTCTGTAAATGCAGGAAACTGTTAAGTGTTACAAAAGGAGCGCTACCAAAAGCTCATAGCCCCAAATGAACCTAACAAGAACAACGTAACAAGTATTTCAGAATTGATTGTTTTAAAACATCAGCTTTTGTGATGCTAATTGTGTCAGTGTTTTCCTATTACTGATTAACATTCTATATCAGTATTTCCACTTCTCTGTAACTGTTGACATACTATTTTTCTTTTTTTGAACATTCCTATTGTAACTCTCAGCTCATGTCTCTCATATTTCCTCTTTTTCCCTATTTCCTTTTTATATCTCACATATTTAAGTGAATATCAGCACTTCCATTTTTGTGGCTTAAATGAGTAGTATAAAGAATCCTATTGCACGCTAACTGTGCAATTTTATAATTACCTGAAACCATCTAGAATATAATTTCTTCAGGCACCTGCTTGCACACCAAGAATTGATTTGTCTTGATTTCAACTGGGATATAAGCAGAAACAAGTGAAGCAGAAATCTCATATTCATGCCAATGCAGCTACATGAGAACATCTGAGAAGAATATTCATTATCCAAGCAACAGACCTTCAAATACAAAATTATTCATGAGCTATCAGTGTATCTGGAAATACAGCTTTAACAGGCACAACCCACCTGCAAGGCTGAAGAACTCCTCATGTGCAGGACGCATAATCCTGTTTGCACTGAAGCAAAAACCAGCCAAGTACCTAGGCTTCAGCAGGGAAGACAATATTCTCTAGAGTTTGCTTCACTGGAAATGATGCAGATGGTTTTTCTCTTATCTTTTAAGGTTACATATGAACAGGTATATTACAAAACCGAAATGTAACATTTATATCAGTACACGTGGCCAACACAGCAGGTTTTTTTTTGCTTTGAGATTAAATTAGTTTAAAGGTGAATTATTGCCAACTGTATTCCATAATGGCTAACTTTAAATCCTTTAATTTCCGCATCTTCCTTATCAACTCCTATAAAGAGAAAGTTTTGAGGCAGTGTATACAAAGTGATGTTATACAGCAGGCTGGAAATCTCAGCTCCCCAGCTCTGCTGCTAAAGGCCCAAGTGGTGCTTGGTGCAGTCACCGGCTGGAGTTTGGCTCTCAGCGTCTTCTAGCATGTTTACCTCTGTGCTGGTGGTGATCACTCTGTGCTGGGACTCTTCATAGTAGGCAGTAGGGTGCTGTGGCTTAGAACTGTGACCAAAGCTGTGCTGAAACACACCAGCACTTTGGCCACTGCTGAACAGTGTGTGCTGAACAGTGTCAAGGTCTTCTCTGCTTCTCACTCATCCCCTGCTAGTAGAATGGGAGCACATAAGAGCTTGGGAGGGGACACAACCTGGCAGGTGAGCCGGCCCAACTAACCAAAGAGATATTCCATGCCATATAGTCCCTGCTCAGTAGTAAAATGGAAGTAAACGAGGTTGAGTTAAAGTTGGCTACCTTTGGCTTGGGAACTGGCTGCCCACTGGTCTGCCGATGGGAGATCGTGAGTGATGACCATTGTTCTGCTTCTTTTGTTTTCTTTTTTCTTCCACTCCTCTTTTTATTACGACCAATGAGTTTTCTTACTTTTACTCTTCCTTTCTTTTCCCCTGTCCCCCTGGGTGGCTGTATGGTGCTTAGCTCCCTGCCAGTTATCCCACAGCATGCTGTGTGCCAGCAGGGGTTGGTTCCACAACTGGGCAAGGCTGGTGGTCTGCCAAGGAAGAGTCACTCAAGTCAACTCTCCATTTCAGGGATAACCAAAGAGCTCTCATGTGGTAGTACTACAGGCCAGAGATGGATGAGGCCAGTGATCTAAGCACAAAGAAGGTCAAAACCTCATTATAACTTCTAACTCACTACATTTAAAAAAAAACCAAAAAACAACAAAATACCAAAAAACTTTAAAAAAACCCCAAAACAAACAAACAAACAAAAACCTAAAAAAGACTTGAAATTTGTTTCTCAAAATGAAAGATAATTATATCTCAAAATATAATCTCTTGAAGAAGCTATTACAGTGCTGGGTGTCAAAATGAACGTGTTCCAGAAATTTCATACAAAATGGAAACAACCAACTAGAATAAAAATGACATTAATATGTTGGTACCAGGACTGAAAGACAGAAAAATATTTTGGAAAAAAAACATGCAATAAAAAATGTTTATAAAAGCTACACCAGAAAAACACAATACCCCTTAACTTTGCACTCACTACTTCAACAAAGTAGTTTCCAGAAGAACAGAAATTCAAGGCCTAGGAAATGATACAAGGTTTAACAAGAACCCTCAGTGAAGGAGAAGCAAAGCATGACTAGTCTAAGGTGAGATTTCCAAAAACTTCAACATTATGGTCATACATTGAAAGACAAGAATTCTGAGTTGCGCACAATTTCACCAAAAAAGCACGTCCCTCTTAGAGAGACACCAAGCAGTCTATTTGGAAAGGCAATCCCACACCGAGTTAGTTGCAAGTCCACCTTCTCCACTCAAGTTGTACAGCTGCTTCCTATGTAGGTACTTCCACTCATCTTGAGGAGTCATGCAAGGACGACCAGTGGCACTCTTGGCACTTTCTCAGAGCTGTGCAGGTACTTGATTTCCATAAGCAGAAGCCTACCCAGCCATGAAGCATGGGCCTGACTGATTTAGAAGCTGGCTTTCTGTCATATGACTACTGATTCTTATGAAATGGATGCATATAGTTAAAAGTTTATTACAATTTTTAGACAAAACATAGCTTCTTTATCCCAAATTATGCTCAGTGATAGAAACATGCTCAAAATACGGACATGACGTGATAACTGTGATGCACTGAAGTTACTGGCCAAAGTCCCATGGTGTTCAGGAATACCAGAAAATCATACTGTGTATGGATGGAAACCTGGTAACCAGGTTACACCATGCGAGTAAGTAGCAAAGGATAGATGAGAATTTAAGTAAGTATTCTGGTTTTAGATATTGATTCAAGTCTTCCCTCCATCAAACATTTAAAAGTAAACTAATATTTAAATGTTTTCTTGAGCTGTTGCCTTAAGGGTTATTCCAAGCAGACATAATGTTGGAGTTGGTGATAAACTAAACTAAAACCAAAATTAATTTAAAAGGCTGTTGGTGGCTGAAACAGGCAGATGTTATTTACCTCACATGTAGTCAGGGTCAGATTTTGTGCTAGAAATTCTCTGATGGATTCAAAGACCTAGTTTGAAACCTTCCTCCTCAATACAGTGTCACAGATCCTGTGCACACTGCCAGAAATAACCAAAAAGTTGAACCAGTATGAGCAAGGTGGCAGGAAGAGGGTTTAGGGAATGGTGCAGCTACTAACCAGCGCTCCTACCTACAAATTAACAATGTGGAGTTACATCAGTGAAGGCATGTTTGGCTGCTCTACCCCTTCCAAGCTGCCCTTCCCCACACCCATTATCCATCAGATTAACAATGCCATGGGGTTACTTACCGTCATGTCCACCAGCTAAGGTGATGCTATATTGATTGTATCACACAGATACTGCTGATAAATTCTATCTCTGAAATTAATACTAAGAAATAAATTTATCTAATTAAATTTTTATAACAGTTGCTATGAGAGACCAGTTTTGTTTTAGCCACTGTTCCAAGTTATCTTGGCTGTGGAGCAGGAGACAGGGGCATCAGTAGAACTAAGAGATGAAGCTGACCTACCTCTACATTACAGCACATTTATATTAAAAAACACACTTTCTCAGAAAGCATATTCTACTCCATTTCTCTTCAAAAGTGAGAATGTCAAAGTTTTGTCATATGCTGGCTGTTTCCTGCTGCACCAAACTCAAAGTATGCAACAGCAAAAAAACCCCAAACCCAAAACATAACCAAAAAAACCTGCAAGAAAACCTTCATATGATGAAACTAGAACAGAAATGTAATGGTTTAGCCATGGTGAATGTATACAACACGAGAGGCAATGATACAGTACTTCAATCTGTATTGTCTATATAAAACATTTATTTTTAAGTTCTATAATGATATAGAAATACATAGAATATTTTATAGAGTGTATTTTAGTGTATTCACTGCGAAAATAACACATTTAAGACAGGTATTCTTATGTCCAAACGTTTTAAATATATGCACTTCTTTGCCTTGCAGTATTATGTTACTTTGAAAAACAAAATATCAGTGTTTTATTCTTTGCTCCTTGCCAGAATCTTCTCATTCAGATTTTCCTGGGTCATCGAGGGTGCTCACTGCTGTGAGATACTTTATAAAAACCACAGAAAGTATGTAGATTTGTAGAATTCCTATATTTGCTTGCATTCATGTCTAGTGCACATTGCTTGCCTTTCAATTCTCCAAGTGCCTTCTTCGTAAGTACAGTGACATATAGTGCATTCATCAGTTTTCACCTCCCGGCCTGCTGGAATGACAAGGGTTTCTGCAAAGCAGTTCGGGCCTAAAAGAAGGAAAGAGTTCATTATGTGATACCAGTAGCACACTGTAATCCAGCCTAGTGCAGTTTTAGTTCTGAGCACAGAAAATTTAAAGCAAAGTGATTAACTCTGGGCACATTAAATAAACATGAACATCATACACAAGGCATAAAAGCAGCAAAGAATGTGAGGATCCAGCCCTCAAAGTGGCTGGATGTTTTTGGTATGGACTGTCCTGCCCTCCACATGGAAAGGGGCAATAAAGCCTTTCTGTGGAACACGGAACTGTGACAGAGGCCTGGGCATACACTGACAGAGCAGATCAATATAGGGTTAAGCTAGAGAAAATGCCAGCTATTGATAATTCAACAGTGCTGCTGTAAGCTTCTATACAGCCGACTATAAATGTTATTAGTTTTTCCCCATTGGAAACAAGCAGTATAGTTTGTGTAGTAATCAAAGTATAAGATTAGTTTATTTTCCATTTTGTGAGAATATAGTCATTTTCCACAGAGTAGAATAGCTCCATCCCATTCTAAATGAAGACACTTTTCATGTATAGAAGAAATACTCTATTTTATGTAAGCCAGCAAGCCTACAAACACCTCTTTTCATAGTACACTGAAATAACTTCATTTCAAAGGATGAGAGAAAAGAAAAACCCACCAGCATAACGTTCACAAGACAAATCTGGTTCTTTCAAAAGGCGACATCCTCACATCTCTCTCCTGCAGAAGGCTGTGAGGGCTACATTATCTACATTTCTGTTAAAAAAGCAGCTTATTTCTGCCTTGAAAACCTACATGCTTTTGTACAGCAGCACTAAACCCTCCAACTATCTATCTAAACACTGTCATGTCCTCAGTGCAACTCGGCCCTTCCATTCAATGAGCACACACAGCAGCTGCTCAGGCACAGCCTGGCCACTCAACAGCACTTTGATACTGCTGTCCATCAGGGCAGGACATGTAGCAAGGACCAGCACACACTGCTCTGATTCTGCTGAAATTCTTAAAGCCTATGGCTGTGCAAAACACTTACTGATGGCCAATCTGTTTGCCATACAAGTAAATAAATCTCAGATGGGCTCTATTTTCCATTGCTGGAGCTCTGCTCCCAAGACCTACACCAAAGAGCATGACTTCTTCTACATAAATGTACACTGCACATTTCAAAGCACAATCAAATACTTTTAATAGTTATCTTTTTGGAACAGGTTATGTCTCTGTGTACTAACACAACACCCTGAAAATCAGGTGCCAAACTGGCCACAAGGAAGGCCTTTCCTCACTGAACAGACATCCTCTAGAGGAAACCTGAAAGACTTCCAGAATTTTGTATCTCGAAGTTGCACCCATGAATGTTCTAAATATTTAAGCACATATTTTGTTTTCACAGAAACACAGAATTGTAAAATCATTAGGGTTGAAAAAGACCTCTAAGGTCATTGAATTCACAGCATCACCATGTTCTCCACTAAACCACGTTACCAAGTGCCACATTCACATGCCTTTTGAACACTTCCAGGGGTAGTGATTCCACCATTTCCCCGGGCAGCCTATTGCAGTTTTAGAATTTAGACAATTATCTCTAACATGTGGCTTCTTCCATAGCTTTGGGTGACTTCTTGCCCATTCAAGGCTCTGGATGGAGAATGGATAGCAAAAATACACTGCATCTTATGTAAAATTGCCTGCTTTACTATCCTAATGTTACTGTGATACTTCAGTGTATTCAGTCCTCTCAGTCCATCCATGCAAAGTGTTACAGGGCTGGACGGAGGAAGGAGGACATTCGGGTGGAAGCCATGCTCCTGGGTCACGCTGCACACTGGGAGGTGCCTCAGCTTTCAGCCAAGATAAAGTAGTACTAACTATGCTGTCCTCAGTGGAACTTTGTTTAAAATATTTGAATGCTAATCTATATAATACTGTTTCAGTGAAATATAGTATTCTTCCTTGCATGTAATAAAGTTTTATCCCAAGATGAGTTCACCTACACATTAGGTAAAGATACCTGAATGGTTCGCATGCTGGCCTGTAACAGCCCCATGATTTACAAAGTTACATGATATAGGGAGTTAAAACATTAAAAGCAGAATCTACTTTCCATGGAGAATTTGTATGAAACCTACAAGATCACTTGAAATTTAAACACTGTGTAAAAGGCATCAGAGGAACAAAAGTGCTGTCAATCCCCTGTGCAGGATTTCTTTCCTTCTGGAAAAGTAAATGTTACAGGTTATACTTGGTTATAAAAACCAGATGGAATGAAGTAAAAATGGTGCAACTGGACATAATATAATTCACTAGGATTTAGAATGCAAATGCCTCCAGTCACAATTAGCAACACCTTAATGCCATGTGTGACGAGTCCTTCTTACATCAGAGAATATTAAATGTAAAAATACAAGTTAGACCTCAACTGTTAAACTACTTAATATGGGGGAAAGTCATTGCTTGGGTAAATATACAGAAGAGCAATAACCATCTGCTTGAGAAAGGGACCTGACAAAAATAAATGACAGCAATAAATGTTTTTTCAGTATCATGGAACTTTTCTATAAACAATTGCCTATTTTCTGGTTCTGCATGTGCATCCATCATTACTGTAACTTTAAACCTTATACAGTACTTAAACTGGCAGTAGTCCACTGGCATCCTTGTCCTCACCTTTTTCTTTGCAGTATCATGTGCACACAATGTTGTGGTTAATGTTACAGAAAAGGTCATCAATGAAAAGGCTGAACTGACTGTATTACTGCAACATCATGTACATAAATGTCAGTACAAGATAGTGTCCAAACATGGGGAAATAAATCCACAACTCTCCTTTTATAGTTTCTCCAAACCCTCTGACTTCTAGGGAAAAATCCTCTGAGCTTCATCCCAAACTCTCAATTTGGAAGCTGTATGAGCGAGTCCTGGCTCTTGGTGTCCTGTGGCTCCCTTCCCACCCAGCAGGAAATGCTCATCCCTTTCCTTGTCCTCTGAGGAGCAGTCACAGAGCCCACACCTACATGGCTGGACTGGCCCAAGATGACCAGCCTGCAGTGACAGGATAGACATGGGACAGCAGTGCTGGGCCTTTGATGTTGGGCTGCCCCAGCTCCACCTGAGCCTCCAGCAGCCCTTCCCTGGCCCCTGCCAGTCAGAGGGACAGTGCTGATGAAGCTGCTGATGATTCTCTGCCTGCCTGAAAGGACAGTGGGGAAGCTGAGGAATTCAAGATTTTGAGCAGATAGTGGGAGGGCCATGAGGCACAGCGAGCACACAAAAGCTGGTGTTGAAAACTCAGGAGTGTAATTTCCTGAGGGAGGCAGAAGCACATGTTTCACAGAATGAAGAATATTCTGAGTTGGAAGAGGCCCACAAGGATAATCTAATCCAATTCTTCAGTGAACAGCCTGTATGGGGATCAAACCCATGACCTTGGTGTTATTATTAGCACCATGCTCTAGTCAGCTGAGTTTCCTCCACATTCAGAGTGGAAAAGCTACCCTGAAGGCATGACAGTTCCTGAAACTATTGCTTTACTTAATGCTGGACAGTTTATATTGATTTAGCAAAATTTTCAGATTCCCATCAAAAAAAGGTGAGTGATTTTTGAATTTCAAAGTTTGCAAAATTACCTGACTTAGCACATGAAAAAGGTTTCCAAGTAAATCACGGCTGTCCCAACCCCAAAGCAGTGGTGGGCTTTCTCATCAGATGCTGCTGCTACAGGAACAGTGAATTTCTTCTCCTTGGTCTACAAAGGAGGTTGCCTGCTTTCTGAGCTCCTGGCAACAACACTCTGCCCAGCTTCAGCACCTGGTACTTGTTCAGTGCAGCACTGGCTTGTTTGCTGTATAGTATAAACCCCTTGTGCCCCATCCCAACTGTATCCACTTATATAGCTCTAAGGCAGTCAATGGTGCTGCACATCTTCACAGCAGATAAAGATCTTGCTATATCACTCTTAAATCTGGCAGAAAATTCAATATGACATATTGTACCAATTCTGAGTGCAGCTTGAATTCACCCACGACATTATTTGTTTTCCTGACGTATACAACTGGTGCTGTCAGACTCCACTTGAGCCACACCATGCTGGTATCAGCACCAACTTGTTTCCCAGGACTAAGACACAGTTGCTGCCATTGCAGCGACGTCTCAAAGCAGCAAGTTCAGTACAAATCCTCAGTTTTCTTCAGTACAAATCCACTGAGCCCCAGAGTGGCATGCAGCTCTCGGCTTCCACACATCTGAAACAGTGAAACCTAGATTCCAAAAGAAAAATTTATACTGCAGACTAAGGAACTATGAAGGCAGATTTGGTGGCTAGTTCATTGAGAGATTACATTGGGATCCTCATTTCTGAAATGCTTAAAAACTAAAAAAGTTTCAAAATGTTATTGGATAAATTCTGCTATTGTTTTTTTTTTGTTGATTGGTTGGTATTTCTTTTTGTTTGTTTGTTTGTTTTGTTTTGTTTGTTTTTTTAAATGCTTACAGTGGTCCTGTGAAAAGTTTCCAGTGATGTATGTTATGCTTCAGTGTTGACAAAGGCAACTATCTAATTAAAATGCAAATTTTGTTCTCGGAAGAAAGCAGCTGCTGACAATTCTCAGGAGAGAATGTCCAAGCCACTCACCTATAGAAGTAACAGCACCTGTAACCTTGACAACCTTGGAAGTGGCTCTCTGCAACTCCTCTTCCTACTCCTTTCCTTCCGCAAAACTACAGCTGTATGCCACCAAACTATTCCTGTTTCCTCTTCTGCCTGTCCTTGCTTTTGTATGGGCACATGTTCCAATCAGTTAAAAAATATGAAATACATCAATTTGGTAAATCATGATTTAATCAACTGTTTTCATCACGTGTTAAACAAAATTACAAAGAAATGGACAAATAAATCTGTTCAACTGCAAGTTGATGTGTTTGCCCGGAGAATTAGTCATGGCAGATTTTTGCCAATCAGAACTATAATGACAACCTCTGTAATACAACACTTTGATATAAGACTGCTTTGGGCTCTGGTTTGTACTAAACTTCCTCACAGCTGCCCTTTTAGTAGCTCCTTGAAGTGGCCAAACAGGCCGTTTCTAAGGTATTTGACAGCAGTCCCATCTTCCCCTGACAGTTTTGTGGCGTGCATCACTGTGGTATTGAAGCACTTTGTAAATTACATAACCTCGACATTTAGCTTATCCTTCTTAATTTACATGTTTTTCAATTTTCATGGAGGCATTTCCAATGATTACAACATGAAAAGACAGATCCTACACTTTGCCCTGAAGTCTTGAGAGCCATGACATTATATCAGAAGCAGCTGTGCTGGATGAGAACACAGGTGCACCCATACCTGCAGTAGCCAGGAAGTACATGGGGACAGTGCGAGCACACGCTCCCAGCTTCCAGCACTTTCTGAATCAGAGACTTTGTAAATGGCTCCTGCTTGCTGAGTTAATGGAGTTAATGGATGGAGTTAATTGTTTCTTTATGATTAACTTCTCCAACATGCTGCTGAACTCAAATAAACAGCATTTGGTGGCAAGTAAGTCCACAGCTCTTGTGCACAGGATAGAAGTTTTCTGTTGTTGTCCACCCACTACCTAAACCTGGTATTCCCAGGTGGGAATCCTCATAGTGGAAGAGGCAGTAACAACCATCCCCATCTTTGTCATGCTGTTCATGAGCTTAGTGACCCGTTATCATGCTTCCCTTACCTCCCACCACCTCGCTTGCAGCCTGAGATGGCCAGTTCTGCACACTCACTGTCCCTATTGACTTATCCAGACCTCTGCCAGTTCTGCTCCCTCCTTTTGGGGCTGTGAGGACCACACCTGCGTTGCCACACACAAGCTGTAGAAACACCATGGACTTGGGCAGTAGCACAGTGATATTCCCTGTTTTGTTTCCCACTTCCCTCCTGCTTTCTGACATTTGCCTTTCTATTGTGAGCCCTGATAAAAAACTTAAACATTTTCATGACGCTTATGAACTTTATACCAGATAGAAATCTTACAGAAAAAAATGTATCAGAGCACTTAAGTCCAATCTGCTGCGACCCTTCTGCGCTACAGAAAAGTTTTGCTTTTCAGAAATGCTACTTGACAGTCTTCCACGTACAGCAAGAATGTTTCTGTTGCTCAGTAATTTCAGGAACATACTGGAGAAAGCAAAGCCTTCCCTCCCATCTCTCAGATCTTTCTTTATGACATTTCGAGACTTCCTCCAAGATCTATTGCAGATGCAAGAGAGACTAATGAAACACTGAGTTGGAACATGCAGACCAGACACCTGCCTACATGTCAAGCTGTCTGGTGCTGCAGCTGACCTGGGATGCCACAGTAAAAAAACAAGGACTCTTTAGAAGTTACACTGGGGAGCTAGGACAGCCAAGTACTGAACCATTGATAGATGCTGGTTGTGTGTCTCTCTGAGCACACTGGGACACAAAGTGCCTTCTCACCTGCTTATATATTTGAGATAGGTTTCAAAACGTGCTAATGCAGCGCAGTGAGACATTAAAATAAGGCTGCTGTGCCACACAGAACTGAAGTAGCAATATTTTTAAGATGCAGGCATTATCTTCCTCATCCCTCTCAAATATAATCACTTTCTTCAGAGATGGTATCGATACCTACTTTGTGTGCTTCCAATCTCTGATTTCTTCTAAAGGGTCTGTATCTCCTTGGCTTGATTTTGTTTCCCTCTCATGTGGAGATATATATATCTATCTCACACGTCTATCTCCTGCAAAACGTCAGTTCAGAAGATAATGCACAAAAAGCAGCTGGCAAAAGTAGTCTGTGACCAGGATTACAGCAAACTCTCATTCTCTCACAAAAATAGGTTCGTCACCCCTGCTGCTGTCATGATTCTGACTTCTCCCAATCCAGTGCAACCTTTTACTGGCCTCTGTAGCTTTGGATGCTACTGAGTCAAGTCCGAAAGAGAGTTTTCAATTACAGAAGAAGGATTTAGGTAGTCCCAATTTTAAAAGTAATTTGAGACCCTGAAAAACCATGTACTATTTTCATAGTTTATCAGTGCTTTAAGATACTGGCAGCCAGAGAACCATGGCAGATATCCTAACAGACTTCCAGTAAATGTGTGTGTATATATATATGACAAGGAGAAGAAAAATCCATTTTGTGATTCTTCCTACCTGTTATGTGTCGTAACAAAAAGGTTGTGTATGCAATGTGCAACCTTTCACGAAAACATCATTTTTTTTAAGCTAGACAGAGCTTTGGTGCTTTTAAGAATAATAAAACCTCTCCCTCAATTAGGGTCATATTTTTTAGATGAACAGGAAACTGACAGATTTGAAGAAAGGATTAAAAATAACATTTTTGCCTCCTAATTTAGAAGGATGTGTATAGCAGTATCTGCTGTGAGTGGACAGACAGAAGAAAGCTCAGAGAATCTCCCCTGTAACTAAATGGGATGACCATGTCATCAGTGGCCCTGCTGTAACAAAGCTCTGGTACTTGCTGTAGTCTCTGTGTGCGCATGTGTGTGCATGTGCTTTAATACAGAAGATAAAATCAGCTATAATATATTTAAGAGCTGGGATTTAATATTCTGCTTATGAGACTCAAAAGCCCAGTTTACCATCATGTTCTGTTGTTTTACTTTTCCATTTATCCTGTGTGACAGGACCATTGGTGAACATTTTATTCTGGCACCAGTCCTAGAAATTGGACTAGTGTCCAGAAAGTCCCACAGTACATGAGACAAAGTCACCACAGCCACTGGACTGATCCTTTTCACTACTGCTTTGTCTTAACTTCGATTTTCCATTGATTTGCACCCTGTGGGGATGTTAGCATTCTGAGAATGACAATGCCAAATGCTACCAAAACCAGGCCTGCACAGTTTTGCACAGATAGAAATGGCTTACAGGAAGGGCACAGTCCATAATCCTGCCACTGCTGCTGCCTCCTTAGTTTTTCAGGTGCATTCAGAGAGCAGAATTTCAGATATCTGCTTTTTGTGTACTAAACAAAAAAAAAAGCAGAGGAACATCGAACACTACACAATCCAATACTGCAAACAGAAAGCCTTGGAGCATAAAAGTGCCCAATTAAAACATGAGGCTTGAGTGCCATAAAAATAAACTACATCAAACAACTTCCTTTATCAGAGAAAATACAGAAGGACTCGATTAGGCTACTTAAAATGATTTTCAAAGGTCCTACGACTTGTAAAGGGACATTGTATTCCACCCAGAAATGGCACCAATTAGACATGAGCTGAACATTGTGTGTATCTTACAGAAAATAATATAAACACTTAGAAACCAGCAAGCTGTGCATCGATTTTGCGCTCAGCTTTCTTGCAGATCAGTCACCATGCAGATGATTAGGAAATTAGAGACACCGGGCTTGAATTCATCAGGAAAAATCATGTCAGATGGCTCAGATAACACAGAATCACAGAACTGATTAGGTTGGACAAGACCTTTAAGATATAGTCCATATGTTAACCCAGCATTGCCAAGTCCACCACTGAACCATGTCCCTCAGTGCCACACCCACACGCCTACTGAACACTTCCAGGTATAGTGACTCCACCCCTTCCCTGGGCAGCCTGTTCAAGTGCCTGACCACCCTTTCAATAAAGAAATTTTTCCTAATATCCTAATATTAAATCTCCCCAGACACAACTTGAGTCCATTTCCTCTTATCCTCTCGCTTGTTACTTGGCAGAAGAGGCTGAGCCGCACTTGGCTACAGCCTCCTTTCATGTAGTTGTAGAGAGCAATAAGGTCTCTCATGAGCCACCTCTTCTCCAGGCTAAACAGCCTCAGCTCCCTCAGTTGCTCCTCATAGGTCTTACTCTCCAGACCCTTCACAAGCTTTGTTGCCCTTCTCTGGACTCATTCCAGCACCTCAGTGTCTTTATTATAGTTCCCAGAACTGAACACAGGATTTGAGGTGCAGCCTCACTAGTGACAAGCACAGGGGGACAATCCCTGCCCTGGTCCTGCTGGCCACACTATTCCTGATACAGGCCAGGATGCCATTGGCCTTGGTCACCCGGGCACACTGCTGGCTCATGTTCAGCTGGATATCAGCGCCCACAGGTCCATTTCTGATGGGCAGCTTTCCAGGCACTCTTCCCCAAGCCTGGAGCGCTGCATGGGGTTGTTGTGACCCAAGTGCAGGACTCAACACTTGCCTTGTTGAACCTCATTCAATTGGCCTTGGTCCATAAATGCAGCCTGTCCAGATCCCACTGCGGACCCTTCCTACGCTCCAACGCTCCCACCCAACTCGGTGTCATCTGCAAACTTGCTGAGGGTGCATTCAATATCCTTGTCCAGGTCATCGATAAAGATACTGAACAGGACAGGACCCAATACTGAGCCCTGGGGAACACCACTGGAGACCAGCCACCAACTGTATTCACCACCACCCTGTGTCCAGCCATCCTATTTATTTATTATCAAGTGAATAGGGCACTGGTCCAAGCCATGAACACCAAATTTCTGCAGGATAATGTTGTGGGAGAAACAGAAATACTCAGCGGCTGGCATTCTTCACCCTGCTCACCACTGGCCCTGCCTTCTGGACCAGGTTTTCAAGTGATGTTATGCTTGGAGAAAGCTGCCTATCTGTGCTCCCCCCAGCTCTCTTTCTGCTCCCTCCTACACCGTCCAGGCTACAAAGTGAACCAGCCTTGGCTAAGGCCAGCCTGGAAGAGAGCATGGTGGTTTGGTCTGGGACACGACTTGTGGTGCAGCATTCTGCAGAGATGCTTGCAGTGGAGCACAGCCCAGGGACTCTATGAGAGTCAGAGTACACAAGAAAAGCATTGGCTACTTATTGGAAATTACTTCTGAAACCCAGAGAGGGTAGTTGCATCTAAGAAAACAAACCAAATGATCACTAAATTTTCCCGCTCTTACAGAAACTGCAGAGGCATTGCCAGGCACTGTGGTGATTGGCAACAGTGATGGGATATTGTGTAGGCTGCAATGGGGTGAAATGCCTGGCTGCCCCAACACTTGTAGCATGGGAGCTTAAAAGCCCCACTGTTAGGATTAAGAGGGGCTAATCCTTCCGTTCCTTAAGCTGTTTATTCATCCCAGTGACCCTGCTGGGCTTGGCAGGGTTACTGGGGGTCTGGTGAAAGACCTGCTCAGTACTAAGTCATCTTTGCACTGGGAAACATCAGCTCCCTCTTTAGACTAAGCCAGCAGGGTGAAATGTCTTTGTTGAAAGATTTTCAACAAGTTATCATAAAAACTGTTCCGCAAATTTAAGTAGACTCTGCTCTTCCCAAAAGCACATGCTACAGGCCTGTAATTTAATGCCTCAGAGATTTGCTGCAAACACTATAACTAAGAGCACATTTTAATTAGCCAAAAACTGCAGCACTGGTGGGCTGTAGGGTCTATCACACAGGTTAGTTAGGTCACTGAGAAGTGTACAGTAACTCAGGCAACAATGCACATACAGTCAGGATTTTGTATGTCCTGAAACAGACTAAATGCAGGGTAAATGCACAAAGGAAGAGATTTAGAGAATTATTTTTGGAAAATCCCTAAAGACTTCAACTAAATCAGTATATTTTTCCAGTCACTGTAGAACATTAGGTAGTGAGAATACAGTATCTGAGTATGGCCAGTGGCTACCTACTACTACAAGGAATCATTCAAACCAACAAAACATTACCAGCCAAGCATCAGCCATTCCCCCCTCCCCCCATTTTAGAATAAATACACTGAATACACTTAAACTAGGGATTATCTTACTGAAAACGATTTATGTCAAAATCCTGAGCATCATTCAAGTCCAGACAGACCGTCACAGCAAACAGTGACAACTCTCCCAATTAAAGAGTACCTTTGCAAATGCAGGTGTTCTGTTGTTATTCTGGGTTTTGTTTTACTGAACTTTTGGGTGTTGTTTGTTTTTTGTTTGTTTGTTTGTTTCGATTATGACCTTAGGGGCTTGCCTACACAGACAGATTTCCAGCCCTTATCCACTACAGTTTGTTTGCTGTGGTTGCAGTTGTACAGATGGACCGACGTATCTATAGGTAATTGCTGCTGAAGTGATACACACCAACCTAGAAAAAGGCATCACAGAAGGAGCCATAGTTTGGGGTCTCAGATACCTCTGTAACCCTCTCATGCAGACAAGCTGTGAGCAACATTGACAGCTGTGGAAAGAGGGAACAGAGGTTAAGACTGTTAAAGGGAATAAAGTGTGGCAGTAACAGAAATAAATGGTCTGTCACAGCTGAACTGTTCAGCTTCGTACTTGAAGACTTTGGTCCTGTGGCAGTTTCTGGACCATATCTGAGATTTTGTGCTTGTTTTATCCATTTCCTTTGAGTTACAAAAGGTAAGTACCTGACTGAGACCAATCCCAGCACAAATGTTATTCAAAACATTTAAAAAATCCCTGTTCCACAAAGCACTTTCTTTAACATATACTGAAGACTGACCACCTTCTTTCCCCCTTCTACCTTTCTTATTTAGAATGTTTCAAATAATCTTCCTCCTAAAACGAGAAAAATTGTACCCTTTTTTAAGTAGAAGTGACAGGGATCTGTGCCAAAGTATGGATTATAATTTTGGGGATGTCACGGATCGTTTTAAAATACAACAAATTCTAATAACATCCTTTGCTGTGCATTATTAGCTTCATTGACTGAGACAAAAAGCTGTGCTTGTGAAAAACCAGGTGTAATGCATGGGAATCAGAATGAAAAAACAAAGAACCTGTTTACTCACAAGTCCTAATGAGTTAGCACTATCTTTAGGTGTGAAAATTTACAAAATACACAGTTGTAATTCTTAATCGTTTTAACGTGATACTACTACATCCTGAATATACCTGAAAAGAATTGTTAAGTTTTTGTAAGAAAAAATTCCTTATCAGCCTTAAGATGCACCTAAGTTACTCCATAACTGAGAAAAATCACAGTATTTTTTATGAGCAAAAAGAGAGGTTATGCTTTGCCTTCCATGCTGCTCAATCAATAATTCTACCTTTTCATCCCCTTTAATGATTTTTCCCCTGGTGGTTATGAAACACAGCCCTGAGACAGCTTGCTTTAGAAAGACTGTATTTTGTGCCTGTGGAGGAAGCCAAAGAGAAAACACCAGAAAAATGTCACTGTGAGAGCACACTCTTCCAGCCCCTGGTGCCCTGAGCAGGGTACCCTGAACAGACCTGTTCTCATAGCTGGCCAGGATGCAGCCTGGGAAAAGTTTGGCACTGGTCCCTGCTCCAGCACACTTTTCCTGGACAGATACAGTCCTGGGGATAGGCACCCAACCTTCACACCTAAAAACGAGGGATCTGGACCAAGCCAGCTATCTGCAGACTCCATGTATGGAGGGAAAGGAATGGGCACCTCTGGGGCCAGCCCTTGTACATCTACAGACAGATGCTGCCACAGCAGCTCACTAGTCTGCTTGGCAGGTTCTCCCCACACAGGCACCCTCCTTGCATTTCAGCCCCATTTCTGACACAGACTCCCAGTATCACCTTCTTACCTTATCAAGGTCTTGCACAGAATAAAGACTGAGGTGCTAAAACAACACAGCCATTGGGACAGAATAAACACTCAGGATAGGAAGGGGTGCCTCAAATAATGATTATTACTCTGTCAACATGTCAGAGCTGAAAATTTGAGACACCAATCCTGAGGAGACTCCACATACTCCACTTAGGACCATGTCTAAAGCCAGCTGTTTAGAAATGAACCAGGTACTATGTAATATAAATATATTAAGTTGCAATATGAAAATTCATCACTATCAGAAGTTAATTCCCTCTTGTTTTCAGCTGCATTACCCTCACATAACTCATGAACCAAAAACTGGCCAACACAGATGCTTTGGAGTAGGAAGAGTGGGAAACCAGAAGATGGAAGGGTGATTCATTGCACAGGTAAAATAGTAGAAAGCCACTGATGTTGGAAGAAACCAAATTAGTGGGATTTCAAGCAGGAAGGAAAAAGGCAGGAAAGCAGGCAAAGTAACTGGCAAAATTATTTTAAGGAATCACCGTTTGTGGAGATGGAAAGGCAGGTGATTTGAAGTGAGGAACATGAATCATGAAAGATATGGGAACCAGCTTTGCTAAATGCAAAGACTACCTCTGTGAGTTACATAAATCCTTTCATCCAAGAGAACTGCAGCAGCACAGAAATTTCATGTCACTCACAGAGGCAGACCTAAAAGGATACACACTACTCAAAAGAAATTTTCCACATAATATCGCTCAACTTCTTCACTTCTGGTGTCTGAATCAACATTTATTTTCCCATGTGCTGCAAAGCAAAGACCATCATTTGATAGCACAGTGCTCTTCTTCCCTGATGTTGTCAGTGCACACTCATCCTTTTGACTACACAGGTGTAAAATTGGGCAGAGCATGGCAAAAAGCACAACACCCTTAGAGCAGCCAAATTTGCAGATACATAGGTGTATGTCAGCTGGGCCAGAGTCTAGTGAAAGAAACATAAAGTAAGGATGATAAGCTGAATGTTCCCTTCAACATTCTCACTGCAACTTTGCCAGAGGTATCAATGGATCTAATCTGCCTACTGAGTCACCAACCCTAACGAAACAGCAAGCGCTGTTTTGGCTAGGAAGATTCAACAGTTCATCCCATTTAGAGAGCAGGATTCAAAAAACACCAGGGTTCACATAGAGACCTCTGTTTTCAGTTAACACAAACTCTAAGAAGACAAAATTTGTATAATGAAGGCTGCAAAGATGTCTGCTTTTATAAGAAGGAAGAGACAAGATATTGCCAGTCGGGGGCCAGGCTATTTAAATGTCTTACTCCTAAGCCAAAGCACTAAGCACGTGAGGAGACAGGCACTACCAACTTTACTGAAGTTCCTGTTCACAAGAGCAGCCATCATGCTCTTGCAAAGATGCTCTGGGAAAAGTAAGGAATCAGATCAGGCCTTTCATTACATTAACAGTCCAGAAAACTCTGTCCTGAAAACCAATCTAACTGGTTTCCAGAAATGGCCCCCAAGATGGTCAAGGTGGCATTGGGAAGCTGGGCTGCTTCCTGAACTTTCTTTTCAGTTTGTGTCTTTTTTTTTTTCCTTGTTCTTTTTTTTTTTTTTCTCTTTTTTCCCCAACACATAGGACCTCTTATGGAGCAGTTACTGGGGTGTGAAAACTAGCTTTTGTATTTACAGTAATAGAATTATTGTAAACCTATTCTTAAATATTTCCACACATTATATGCTTCTTCTTGTAAAATTATATCCAAAGGCAATTATTATGGAAATAAAAATTCCAGGGGAAAACAGCTGGTACTTTTATGTTTATCTGAAAGCTATGTTTGTTTTTTCCCAGGCAAAACCAGAGCCTTATGAAATTGTAAATGATTCCCAAGACACTTTGAACTGATTTTCTTACAACTCAGACTAGTGCACTAGAAAAAGAGTACTAAAGTGAAAAATCTAAAAATTAAATATTACTTTTCTAATGAAGTTATTACTCCAAAATATCCTACAACCAACAATTAAACACTGGATGTATGATTACAGCGATAGCTACTCAATCTGTCTTTTGGGTATTCCTCTACTCTATGGTGATAAAAATGATCACTGCTCACCTGCCACATACACTGCATAAGCATAAAGACCTGGGAAGTTGGTGTTGAATACAAATTATTAGTTTCATGAACCTCCCTAGAAGACAAAACTAAATTAAATTGAGAATCTCTTAATTACAGAGTAAATCAAAGTGTTGTAAAACATGTGGGATTCAGTGATGTGGAAAGGGTATGATTCCTGCAGAAGAACTGATGTCCCAGTGAAGGGGGAATATCAGCCCAAGAGGAAGAAACCATCAGCTCCTCTAATTTGTTCCCTTTTGCAAGGTGGGGTTCATTCCTGTCTTCCTCTGGGGCTTAATTTGCAAATATTCCCTTTGCACTTGATACCAGAACCATTAGTAGCACAATATTACTTGTAAAGTCAACAACCACTAATGGATTAGTAATTTCGTTTCTCATTCTTTATTCCAGGTCTGTGTGTAATTTATGCATATGCAATTGAAATCTGTGTACTAACATGAATAAAAAATCAATTTTGTAAAGAACAAAAGCTTTGGATGAGTTTTCAAAAGAGGAGAGAGAACTGATCAGGACAGAAGGAGTTTTAAGGAATCTCATTTTCACTAAAGAATGCAGGAAGACTGGAGGACAGGAGATGCAGAACACAAACAGCAAACAGCTTAAGAGTCATATGGTATCTTCACTGATTTCCTTTCATTCCTGTTTGTATCTTTTCTTGCTTATTGCATTGTAAACTCCTCGGGGCTGAGGCTGTTTCTTGCAAATTTTTTTGCACAGGACCTTGCAAGTTAGAGCCCCAGTGCTGATTTGGAAATTTATGACAATGATTGTGATCAATATTTTTCTTTCTAGAGGGCCATTTAGGGCTTTGTCTAACAGTCCAAATAGTAAGTGTTAGTTACTTGACATTGCTACTAAACTATGAAGCAATGAATCTCACTGAAGAGTGAGAAAAAGTTAAAACACGAATTAATTGTTTTACAGTTGTGTTAGAAATGAAGGAAACAAGCTTTTAGGGCTGTAAGATCAGTAACACAAACAAACCCACACATAGTAATACTAAAGTTAACAAGGTGCTTCTGCAGTGACAGAGCTGTCTAGGTATCTGTATCCTCCCAACACTAAAAAGCCGATTATTGTAGTGTTGTGGGAGCTGACAAATATTTCACCTTCTTCACAGACTCTGAGACTCTATAAACCATACCAAAGTGTTACCTCCTCTCTATTCTTTCCAAAAGGAATAGTGGTAGCCTCTTCAATCTCTTCCCATCAGCCAGCCCCATGCCCTCCACTGGGTCAGCTGCTCCTCTCTGTACCTTCTCTACGCCTGCTACAGCCTTCCTCAAGAGCAGAGCCCAGGGCTGCACAGCACTCACCTGTGATCAGCAAGGAAAAAATGGCACCCTCTATCTTAGATTCTCACTATCCTTCTTGATTATGGACAGTATTTCTGATTACAAGTAATACTTCATTGGCTTTGCTGTCTGCCACCACAGATGGAGTTGGGGATTTCAGAGACCTCTCTGTGATCACCGCTTCTGACTCTAGCACAGTGACACTGTACACACTGTTTACCCTGTGGGCATCACCATACGCTGAACTCCATTTTGTGAGCTACTTTTGGACATGTTTATTACTGGCAGAGAATCGTGACTATCTGAAAGAGCTTCATATCATCCAAAATCATGGAAATCAACTGCATGCTCCCAGTTACTAGTTCACTGATGAAGATGCTGACTCTTCCAAGAATGCTTTGGCTCCCATGCTCCCTGCCTTTTGTTTTATTGGAATTCCTTTCCATGAATGTATCCAATCCTTTTTCAAATCCATGCAAACTTGACAGCTAGGGGAAACTATGGCAATGCCTTCCAGAGTCACACTCTGCTGTGTATGAAAAATCACCTATATTCCTTTGCTTGCTTTGAGCCTTCATCTAATAATTTCATTAGATTAGACTAATTCTTTAAATGTAAGAGACAGCAGAGGGGTTATTCAGAGGATGAACAGCTGCAATTCTCATTAATAAGGATCTTCCCCTTTATGGTGCCTTCCAGTCAAGAATTTCAAACCACATCTTGGAAACTACATGCTGTAGGATTAGCGAGGGGTTCACTTTGTTAAGCACAAGAATAGAAAATATTTTTAATACATTTTCCCCCTTATAATTTGAAAAAGGGGAAATCACCCACATCCTTGAGATGAAATTACAGTACAGAGACACTAGCCAATTTTGAAACTTTGAATATACTCTTTCTACCTAGAGTGTATGCAGAAATAATGTTCCCACACAAACAAAGAAAAATCCCCTCACAAAATAAACAAACCAACAAACAAAACTCCAACCAAAACCCACAGTAGTTTTTAAGGGAAGTCTCCACCACAACACCATGAATAAGACAATGTAAATGCTTTAAAACAGACTAAAGCTCTTTGGAATGGAAACTTTTACATAGATTTTGTGTAATTCCAGACAAATTAGATCAATGAATAAAATAAATCAAGGAGTCTCCTCCCTGAATCACAGTTGCCAGCTGGTTTCTACTATATTAGGAACACTGTTATAGGTAAAAACATCCAGTAGCAGGGCAAAATGATCCAGTTGCAAAGATAAGATTCTATGAGGGAATCACAGGCAAACAGAAGGAACATCTCTTCAAAATGCAAGCAATAAAAAAACACAGTTAAAGACATCTTCATCTTTGGCTAGTGCTGCAAACACCAAAACTGCCAAAGGATACTGGAACTAAGTCAAAATACCCTAATCATGGTTAAATTTAGGTATCAGATTTTAAGCCTTGGCATGTTGTGTCATTTTTTCTCTGGGCACAAAATCTTAGCAGATAAAACACCTTTACACCTGTAAAAACTCATATTTCATCTAATTATGGCATATTTATTCATGCTAAATAAAATTGTATTTAAAAGTAATGACTGAATGCAGATGCTGAGAAGTCAGAATGGGAAGAACTCATAAAATAGGAAAAAATGACAGATATAATGGAAGGCAGGAAGAAAAACTTTGCTTTTTATCTCTTTGACACTTTCTGTCCTTAGACTTCACTTCTTTTCAAAGTGAAACTGCTAAGAGCTATACTCAGTCACTTATTTTTTCCCAGTAACTAATTTCTCACAAGTTCTTTCTGCAGTTGACATTGCTTTTAAAAGACCATTTCTAACAGGTTTCTGATTGAAAGACAGATTCCACTTCCAGGATGTTAAAAAGCAAGAAAAAATGTCTAGATGCTAGCCTGACTAGATGTATCTGACCACAACTGACTCCCATCATGGTCAGACCTCTTATGGCTTGGCTTCTTATTTGTTTGCTTTCTGTTAAAAGAAAGATTTTTAAGAAAAGCTTCACCCTTCACCACATTTATTTTTCCCCCTTAAGAAGCTCCTCTGGCCTGTGTTCAGTTCTCAAATATGAGCTCTGTGAAAAGACTGCAGAAAGATTGTGCAGGGCATTGAGCCATAGAGACTCAGGAGAGCACCTTGACCACAGAGACCTTGCAACAGAGGAGAAATGGGGATGGTAAAAAAACGTGAAAAAAATAAAGCGGGGAAATGCAAGAAAAAAGCAAACAAGGTTTCCATTCAGGACTGTGCAAGTCAGCATGTCTCGGAAACCAGGCCCAAGGTAATAAAAGAGATTTTAAAAGAGCTCAAGCAACTCAAATACAACTTGAGAGCACACTTTCTTCTTGCAGCTCTCAGAGCATGAGCACCTCACATCTAAATGAGTTTTCTCAAATCTCCCCCACTGCCAAGTTGGTATGTGTCACAGTTCCCAGCTTCACCCTTAGCACATGACTTTTCTTACTACCTAAGTTGCTCACCTTCCACATACACACAAGAAGCAGCATCTGTAAGCAGCTTTCCTATCCTGTAATACCTGGGTTCTATAAAATAAAATTACTGTAAGCAAAGAGTTCCAAGTTCTCATTCGATTTATTTTTCTGTCTTCTCCTCTGGTCTTTCTAGATCTTCCTGATCCAGTCAGATTTACCCTGCTTTCTTTCTTGCCCTTAACCTCTCCTGATTTCTGAGACAGCTTCAGGACCCCATACGTTGTGCAGTAACACCACTTCATGCTGCCTGTTCAAGCACAGTCAGGAGATCTGACCAGAAAGGTGCACTGTACACATTCTCACAGACAGGCACCACAAGCATACTGAGGTGCACATTCATTTCAGAAATAATCTCAGTCTGCTGAGGGACTCGCTTTCTCATTGTGTATGCTGCTGTTTTCATTAGAGTAGTGCGTGTTGCATGAATTCACCTGTACATGTGAACTCCTGGAGAACATGGATAAAAAACCCTAGTCCCACCATCTTGGCTGTCCCTAATATTCTCAGGTATGTTCAAAGCAGACTCAAAAGTACTGCAACCGTTTTGGTGCTTTTGAACAACTCTTAAGTTTGCATCTCAGAGAGGGGGATTTTTTTTACATTTCCCCCCAGCAAAAATCAAAGTGTCATATTAAGATTTTAGCAGAAACCTAGTACACACTGCCAGTATATACAGTCAATATATAGCATATATTATCTCTTGTTTTTTCATGACAGATTTGGGTTCTTGAAAATTTCCATGTTTCTAATTTGGTCTATACATTGGCTTAATTTGATAGGAGTGGGGTAATACAGAACTTCTTCATATAGTTTCTTTTCTATCAGTATCATTTTCTTTTAAAGACTTACCCAGTGTGTAGCATATTAAATACCTTAAAAAAGTTTTAACTTTTTCTTTTTTTCTATCCAATACGCTGTGCCACTTCACAGTTGTGGGGGTCCCTCGCTGTATGGTTATTACAGTTTTTGAAAGTGAGATGCTAATTTAGACACTAAATGCTGATGACACCCACATTGCTATGGGTTTTTTCTCTGCATTTCGATAGACTTTTCTAAACCATCCAGAACCTAAAGATTCCCCATAGGTTTTAAGGAAGAAAGCTGCACACGCAACTCCAAAACAAAACTTTGATGTCATGTTGCTGAAAACAGCTGTCTTGATGCACCTGTGCACACACACATACAAACTATTAACTCCAAAGTAGTTCTGTGAACTATGGAGTACTCAATTCTCCTTTCTCTGAAAGAATGACACTAAGGAAACACAGTGAATAATTATAAGCATTTGGGCATTGCTAATCTATGTTTTTAGTATATTTTAAATATATTTATTTTGATGTTCCCTAATTCATGATTTTAGAGCAACTGTACTTGTCAATAGGCCAAGCAGACTGTAAAGCACCTTTCAGGACATTAATAGCAGCCTGTGAACTTTTAAGATAGGGACAAACACACCTCTGTCATCTTCTAATAGATATACTTCAAGTTTCCTTTAACATAGATTTAATGCACGTAAGAAAGTAAAATGTAGAATCAGTCAGAATGCCAAGACCTTGTGGCTCAAGCAGCCTGTCCTCCTGCTGACCCTGGTGCACCAGGGGCAGTGCTGATGATTCCCAAGACTAAACAATATGTCAATTTCTATATACATTTGAACATTGTATTTGCAATGAACAAAGTCAATAAAATTCTACCAAGTCTTTGCATTACTAAGAATATACCGGAGTCACATTCAAATGTGCCACTCAGAAGAAAGATTATTCCCCTCTCTCTCTCCCTCCCTCCCTCCCCACCTTCTGTTTAATAGATTAGTCTTAGACAGTACATATAACTTCTGTTGTTGATTCTGTGTTCAGGTGGCATGCACAGACACACACGCTCAAATTACTAGGAAATTTAATACTATCTATCTGTGCAATAAGAAATGAAGCACCTATGCACGCACATAGACAGAGGACCAGCATGGACAGCAACCGAAAAGCAAGAACAGCTGCTTAAATGAAAATTATACAGAATAGTAATACTTCATGCTCTATCAGAGACCTTAATCATGATACAATGTATTGCGGTATAATAAAATTTTTCCTGCTCTAATTCACATTCAAGCAAGAAAAAACAGATAAGGGAACAGATTTTCATTCTCATAATTTTAAACATAAGAATGTTCTAAAATCTTTTTTTTTCAAGGTCACAAGAAAACTCTGTGGCAAAGCAGAGGTTTGTATGAGCATGTTTTGCCATGTTCCCAGCATATGAAAAATGAACCAGATTCATGGCTGTTATACACCAGATTATCTTCATGGACTTTGATGTAGAAGCTTGAATGACTTGCATTAATAGGGCCTTGCTGAGAATGCAGACCAGTGCTATTTTGCGGCATAGTAATTAACTATATGATTATAAATGAGGACATGAGTTTAAGTTTTCTCTTTTGAAGCCAAGCTTAAATTTTCAGCATATAGCCAGTACCTTTGCAAATGGAAAAGAAGCAAAGCTAACTGTGTCCAGCCTGAGGGAGATAAACCTACCAGGTGCAGTGATGCCTAAATGATACAAGGAATGCATCAGACACATAGCACAGCGGGAAATGTCCAGTGCAGAGATACGTCTTTTGTGTTATAATTTGGAGAGAAGAATTGAATCAGGCTTTGAAATGGCTCAGTGTGAGAGACATGGTGGCCAGGTCTGATGGTTAAAAACACTTCTGGAACATCTTCTGAAATGGACTCAAACATGAGTCTGCACCCAGACCCAGATGCAAGTTCTTCAGGGACACATGTGCCCCAAAAATGTACTCCAGTCCTTCCCAGTGACCAGTGCCCATGAAAGGGAAGAGCCAGACTGAGATTCACAGTAGGGCCATCATTACAGAAAGCTGAACTAAAAAATGGAAATATGCATGGGCCGCAGGTAGCTCTTCCAGGGCAAAGGGATAGTTAATGATACAGAGGCTACATATAGATCAGCTTCTGCACTTCTCTCATCTTTCTGCACAGCCCAGGAGAACAGCACAAGACAAACACTGAGCCTTCAAAATCTTCATAGACTTAGTAAAGCTTTCTGACAATTTGGGCCATCCACAGAAATGAGCATGGCTTGCAAGCTGATTAACCTCAGCTCTGCTCTTAGCAGCTGCAGACAGGATTTGCAAAGAATTCGTCCAGCATCTACTGCTGATGATTCTCATCATGTATTCATCTGAGATTTTTGTCTCACTAGCACTACATGTTTGAAGATAGTAAACCTCTGAGGCACTGGTTTTATTATTACAATAATTTTCTGCACAAAACCATATACTGTTTGGTTTTTTAAGACACTTCTCAAAAAATCACTCCCCTCTCCCCATCAAAGCTTTACACTGCCTGCAGAAGTTACATTAATTCTATAAAGATGGATGAGAGTTTAGGGGAAAAGCAGTCATCACTCAGAACTTCTTCACTGGACATGCTGGGTTAGCATTTGTTTCTCAGTTCCTGCTCTCTTGATAGGTGATGCAAATAGGCACAGATGCCAAATCATTCTAGCAATTGACTCTATACAAATAAAAGGTCTTTTGAAAATATGATAATTGAAGGATTAAAAGAGAAAGATTCTTTGAAGGATTAGAACATGAATAGTAGGAAATCTGAAGCAACGTCACATTCCTTAAGCTGTATGAGTCCAGGTATGGGCCAGGGACTTTTAAAACTAGAGGGAAGTTTTACCCAGCTACAGGTGTAAACATAGCTGGAGAGCACACTTAAAAAGTGCCTCAAGGGCTGCTCTTGGATGTATGAGTTTTGTCCGACTTGATCACAACATGGAACTTGTCCAAGCACTTTCAGGAAAACACAGCAAGGGACCAGCCTGTTCCTCAGGCCCAGATGGCACTCTTCAGCCTCCTCAATGTGCCAGCTTGTGACTGATCGAATTGCTGCTCTGTGCTGGATCGTGCTCTCACAACAGCATAGATAGAGTAGGCAGAGTGAAGTTCCTTGAAAAACAATTGTACCGGAAGCCAGTGTCCCTTAGCCTTATGCTCTTCTACTGATACCTAGGCACTTGGTAAAAACAGAAAGATTTTGTGCCTTAAAAAAACAACCAATCAACCAACCAGAAAAAGCTACTTGGAATGCATCACATTTATTTCACAGCTATATTCTCAAAATTTTTTTCCAAACATGGGACAAGTCACATTACAGAAGATGCAAGTTCAGCTGGTGTTGCCAGAGGACATATCTTCATGGAATATTCTTCAGTAAGTTGCACAGATCTGCACATAAAGTGCAATTCCAGCTCCTGACAAAACTCTGAATTAAGATGAGACACTAGTATGTAAGATGCTGGTATAGTCTTTGGAATTGACACAGATATACCAGTTTTTTGGCTGTCAAAGCACCTGTGGAAGGCTCCTGAGGGACACGTACTGAACAATTCCAAAGCAGAGATGCACCTTGGGCTGATATTTAATACCTGAAAAGATCACTGAGATATTGAATACTTTTCGATACAATTATTTCATCTTACTATTTTACTTTATTTCAATTAGTAAGCTGTTTTCATCTCAACCCACAGATTTTACCTTTTTTCTGATTCTCCTCCCTATCCCATTGGGGTAGGGAGGGAAGTGAGTGAGCAGCTGCATTGAACTTACTTACTTACTACCAGCTGGGCTTAAACCACAACAGAAACAAACATCTGCAGATTACAATAATAGAAGTCAAAAACTATCATATCATTAACATTTACTGAAGGCTCATGAATCTTCAACGGGTCAGTGAAAGTCAGTTCAACCTATCTAACAACATAGGGAAGCTGTAGGACAAATTTCTCCATGTCTTTGATGAATTCTTCTTCCAGCTAGCCAAAGACAACCACAAAAAAATCCTTCTCCAATCCCCTCTGCAACACTCCTTTTCCTGTGTGTGAAAAGTTTCTATTCAGGAACAGTGCCTTCACTGTCATCTCGAAGGAACCCGCAATTCATACCTCCACATCCCTAAAAGCAAAATGACTTACCAATTAACACTGCTGCAAACTCTCCCTTGCCAAAAGGAAACCTGTTTTGCTATTTACTGACCCAGCATATATAGGAGAAGAAAGTAGCAGCTGGAAACAGCTCCTGCAAGGCAAAAACCTCCTGGCAGAGCCAAGAAGTTATGAATGGAGCCCAGAGCTTTCAAAATGAGCTTCCGTCCTTTCTTACCAAATCAATCACAGAACTATTTAGTTCCCCTCTGACATTTCAACATTATGATACATACATACTTACATTAAACTTTTTTTTTTTTAAATTAAGTAAGACTGTCACTACCATACATATATATATATGCTATATATATATATATACATATATATATATATATACATATGTGTGTGTGTGTGTGCCATCAGTAAGAATCCATTCATCACTCCTAGGCTACCACTGAAAGGTGATCATCAAGGCCAAACCAGAATCTACAAAGAGGCACAATCGAAAAAACAACCCAAAAATTTATCAGGCTGTAACAAGTTGAAATTTCTGATTACAGCTCAATGGCTAAAACAGACTGGTGGAGGACACCTATCCTATTAGAAGCATGGACTGAAATATATTTACCACGTATTATGGCAGCCTTGATGTGGCATTTTCTGCTCAGGAAAGCTAGTAGAGAGACCAATTAAAACAATTACAGAATACGTACCGGGGACATTTACTAATGGGATTAAGCTGTGATCGTACCATTAACTTGTTCTAAGTAGATGATTTCACACACAGCTTACACCCTCTCCTGGTCAATGAGGTACTGTAATTACACCAAACCCCACTACATATGCAGGAGTAGAGTTTTCAAATCTAAGAATAAATGTATGCACACATATACATGCGTATACAGAAACACACATATAACTGCATGTGTCTATGTATGCATGTATGTGTGTATTATATAGTGCATTATTGTAGAATGTACTGTACAGAGAACTACTATATTTTATGCCATAGGTGTACATTGCAGAAAGTGTAAAGGGAAAGATAGTATTCTACTTAATATTTTAAATCAGGGAAAAAATTATACATATATGGTTAAAATCTTAAAATACAGTGGCAAACAGAAGACTGCTGATGACAGTAATTTCTGCTTTTACATTTGGATTTCCTGTGCCATGCTGCTTTAGAAATAACTGAATTTTTTTTCCTAACTCTAAAGCAGCATACAAGTTGCAGGGACATGCACGTACTCTAGCTGCCCTCTAACCAGCTCCAGAAGAGCAACACCACACTCTGTGGGAAGGGTCCTCTGGCCACTGGCTCAGCATGGCTCACTTTAAAGCAGTTTTGAAGAGAGTTCAGCTCTGTCAACATTCACCTGTCCACAGTGCAAACTGAATACTTGACCCTGAAAGTAAACAGCCTTGGTACATCAGGCATGAAAACTCAGTGCAAAGGAAAGCACAAAAAGACTGACAAAGTGTTCTGCAAGACGAAATTTAAAGCTATAGGCTTAATCCTGAATCATTCTTTGTTTATTTAAAAAAAACCCACAACACTATGCTATCCAGAAAACAACAAAACAGAGCTCAGCCTCGCTTACCAAATAAAATAAATGAGTACACAAGCACAGACTTCTTTTCCACATAGGTAGCACAGCCCTCTCTCACCCACCCTGTGACAGGTATCTCTGCTTTGACAGTGCTATACTGGAATAAAAAACAACTGCACACATGGGAACGAAACTGGAGGACAACTCAGATTAATTCGTTCTTAGTTCTTTAGCCACTTCTCTTGAACCTTTGCCCAAAAGAGGAACTGCAGCTGTTTTAAGGAGCAGCAGATCTATTTGGTTCAAGAGAGTATCTCTTAAACGTCTGACTGAGGCTCAGGACTAGGACTGTCATGCTAGGAAGCCCGAAGCAGCAGTGAAGTCTGATTCCTGCAAAGAATAGAGGTACTTGCTCCTCAAAACTCAAAAACAAGGATAAACTACTTCAGAGTATTATTACAATCTGGCATGTAATTATGGACAATTATTGCAGAGATGATATCTGCAGTATTACCTGTCCAGAATCACTATCATCCCCACAAGATAATTAGCAGAGTCCATGTTCATCTTACACTAATTTTAATTCCTTCTTTCACTTTTAAGGAAGTAATTAGAAACACTAATAATCAAATTAAAGAATAAAGAATAGTGCAACTGTGACAGCATACTGTATAGAAAAACAGAAGTGTGTGGTTCCTCACCTCTGAAATACTCAAAACTATTCACTTTTGTTGAAAACACCTTAACTATGACCTTCATGCAGGATTTGAACATAATAATACCATTCAAAGAAAACTACAATTAAAGGGAACTCACAGGCTTCCAAATTTTATGCTTTGTATTGTAACAGAAATAGGGTATCATTAAAGGGTGTCTGGCCAATGGAATTTCATATGGCGTGTCTATTTCTTACAGTAGCTTTTACTAAGTTGTAGAACTGAAATCATTAATTTAAACCCCTAAAATACAGACATGATGTGTTTACTATCAAGTCCTGAAAATAATTGGATCATTATCATTAAAAGCTCCTTAACTGACTGCAACTTGAAAGTGCTTGCAATGGTGGAGATACGATGTATGAAATGAGCATGTTTTTAATCTCATTTTTAATGCTATGTGATCTAAACAACCAAGACATCAAAGACTGCACACTTTCTAATGGGAGGGGTTCAGTATAATGACATCCAGTTTTCCACTGCACTTTCCTCTTTGTCCCACGCCTTTCAATTTTCCCATCTATTTTAAATTACATTAAACCTACAGCAAAGAACAGATATGCAATCCTAAATGCCCAGGTGCACGACTCCCTCAGTGGCCACTGCTAGTTCAGAGCAGCCAGCAGCACCTCTCTCGAAGGTCACTTTATTTCCTTTTCAAATAAGCATCAGCTTCACAGCACAGGCAAACAAGTCAACACATTCTCCAATTATCAGTAATCCAAAGACGACTTGAAGAGAAAACAACTGACAGCTCTGATGCACCAACTCTCGGCTGCCAGTTTTGTCCTGATTTCCACCACTTAACAGAGCTGTCACTGACCATCTGACAGCACACCTGACTATCCCACTGCTGCAAAATAATATATATCCTTTAAACAGCAAGGTGGTTTATAGATGATTCACTTCTGTCGTGCACTGCATGACAGCAGCTTCCCAGTGCCACAGAGGCTCCTCGGTGAGCGCTACTGGCTGGCTCAGCTTCCTGAAGCACTGCAGCACTCATTCCTTCAGCTCCAGTCATATGTGCAAATACCCTCTGCACTCACACTAGGTAATCTCTTGATTTCTCCACTGCCAGTTGTTTCACGCTAGATGAGCTGCTGAGACTAAGGCATACCCTGTTTTGCTTGCTGGGACACCTGGAAACCAGAAGACAGGGTAGCAACAATTCACATGTGAAGAGCTGAAGGAAAAGGGGTTCCTGCCCCTTTGTGGCTGAGCAGGAGCTTGAAAAGTACGAAAAACTGCTGGCCAAAGAAAGGAAAACCAGAATGAGGCCTGAACATCTTGGAGAAGACTGGACGGCACCACAGGTAAACTGAAGCCTTGCTTGAAGGAAGGGTGGAGGGACCTCTCCCCAGTTAAACCTTTCCAAACCATCCACATCTCAGCTTGGGAGACACAGAGACGCTGTGGACAATTTCCTAAGGTCGAACACACGCAAATCAGCTGATGACCCATAGTCAAGAGCTCAGTAGAGTTAAACTCACAGGCTGCAGAAAAAGAGATCTTCTGAATAGTTCCACATCTTGACATCTTGAACACCTTCAGCACTGAGAAGTACTGAGTTACAGCACCTTCACACACCATTATGGTGTGTACACAAACTCACCCTCTTCCTTCTCCCATTCTCCTTATGCTTGCACAATTATTTATTTAAGATGTGAGTTGTTCAGAGCAGGGACCATCTGTTTTCTCACCTCAGAGTTGGTTTTCCATTAACAAAAACAAATAAAATAATCCAACTCTGTCTTTACGGTTAAGCAGATGTAATACAGTTACATGGGTCACTTTGTTTGTTTTTTCTGTGGTGAAATTCAAGTGTTGATGTTTATTACAGGTAGCAACAGAAGACCTTGTTCTAGATCAAGATCCTGCTGAAGTGCTGTTGTCTTGTCTTGTTTTCTTCTTTGGTTTTTGTGTTTAGTTCATTTGTTTGTTTCCTTTTTCTCCAGATACTGTTAGAAAACAGTGTATCCCAATTTCAACCTGTTAGGACTGCATGACCACAAGCCATGCAACACAGCCACATCAGACTGGGTAACTCAAAGAGCTCTGCCATTGTACCTACATGTCTATACCCAGGACAAGGAACTCCTTCCTTTCAGTTGTGCTAAATAAAGTCTGTAAAACTGTTACAATGACAATCTGAATTCTCCCGTTCTGCACAACTGCATGTAGCAGAAACCCATAGGAAACATTTATAAGAGTACACACAAATCAACATCTGCATTGTCTATTTTGGAAACACTCTAAATAGGTAATGATCTGAATGTAACCTGGCTATGGTCCAAACCAGTGAGTCTGAAGGTTGGCAATTAAAATTATACTAACCCAAGAAAACAGCCTGGGAGACATTTCACCTTCATTCAGAGGTAAATTCTTACTTAAGAATACGTCTTGCAGTTTCTGCTTTTCAAATGAACTGGGCAACATGGCAATATTGATGGCACTAATAAATGCCTGTACACATATTCTTAATAAATAGATTAAATGTAAGTTCACCATTTACTTAAATATTTACACCTTCTTTGTGGTTTAAGGGAAGCAATTAAAGAAACTGAAGTCAGAGTTAAACAAGCAAGCTTATTAAACTGGAACAAACATGTTTACAAATAATAATTATTTTTAAAGGTATTCTGAAGGTTCCTTGCTTCCTTCAATGGCCAACCTTCAAGACTAATGACTGTATTTTTTTCAATACTTTCAAACTTCACTTTGGCACAGGATTATCAACGTAACATACTGAATTGTTCCATTCAATAATAATAATAATCAGATTTTTTTACCTCCATACTTCACAGACATCCTTCAGTGCTAGCCAAATCCCCTATGTTTTGTGGCTATAAAAGATGATATGTCAGAGTGAGAAAGCCACCCTGAGTACAGGATAGGCAATTGATAGTTTAGGAATTGATAGTTTGGCGACTGTGGCATTAAGAATTGTATTAATGAAAACAACAATACACTCCTTATGAGAAATGTACATTTAGGCTATATACTTGTTAAAGCAGGGATTTAATTTTTATTCTCCACCCATATATTACTTACTAATTATTGTAGCTCCTGGTTCACAGATTGAGAATCAACAGTGTTGTTGATAACATAAGTCAATTGCAAAAATAGTGAAAGCTGCCCCAAGGCCAGAAGTTTTCCTAAGCAAGAGACCTTTTTGATGATGTGGTTTAAGGAAAGAGGCATCGAGATGCTAAAGTACGTTGCTTGATCTGGTCAAGAAACCTGTGCCAGAAATCCTTTTTGAGTCACACAAGCAAACATAAAACCACTCAAAGGCAGGTGAGTGGGAGTCATTTTATCCAACCAATGAATTCATTATCACTGCCAAAAAAGTCATGAGCTACAGGCGTCACCAGACATCAGAAATGTTTGTTTCAGAACTTCCTCTTTGAAACAGACGGCATGTCCTTAATATGAAAGAGGAAGAAAAACCAAATCATTCCCCAAACCTCAATTTTTTTTTTTCCTGCTGAAACCAGCTTTGATGGCAAAAGACAGAATTGGGCATCATGGTCTTCCCTGAAACAACTTAGAATAGGGATGTCATGGACTCATACAGGATGAGATGCCTTTGGGTCCCCATTCCCTGAGTTTCTCATGCTCAGGGATGCTTGCTCTAGACACTGAAAATCTGGGAGTCCCTAAAGTATATAACACAGAATTTGCATATGATGTTGACCTTAGAACAAAGAAGGACCTTCCCCTCTTTTCTTCACTCTCTTAAAAAACACATAACAATTTCCTTGTGATTTTTGTGCTTGCAAAAGACAAAACGGTATCTTTACAACCTGCAGCAGTGAAACCTTTTGCCAACAACGAAAAGCATCGTGTCTGTTCACTCAGAAAAAAGAACTCAGAAGTAAAATCATTCAATCCCTCCTTAAGTTCCTCTGTTTTTCACAATTAGTTCCAAGGTCATGAAATATCTATTATGAGTAAAGGCAATAACCAATTAAAAGACCTAAACCAACAACAAAAAACCCCTCTGAATTTTCAGCGCCTCTACTGACTACAGATCTCTCCACCACATTCCCCTTTTTTTTTTTAATAAGAATTTAGCTGAGCCAAGGTCTCCCTTAGCTTCATACATAAAAAAAAAAAAATCTCCTGCCAAAGCAACAGAACCGTGCTTTGATGAAAGCCACACTGTCAGACACATATAAAATCTCAATAAGCTCATCAGTAAAATGGCTGCTTAGCTCCTATCGTAGGAGGAAAGTTTTAAGACACTGATGGATGACTTTGTTGAAGCCGATTAAAACAATGAAATAAATCTGGTGCTTGCAGGAGTGCAGGACAGACTCAGGACGACAGAGACACATGCACCACACAGTTTGCTCTCGTCTGCCTTGCAGGGTTATAGCCAGCCAAGCAGAAGCAGGCAGGGTCTGTGCAGAATATATGGCCCTCATGGCTCTGCTTTCCATGTCTCACATTCCCTAATTTTTCACTTGGCAAACACTGGGACTTAACTCTGCAGCTGGGTATATTCTTCTCCCCCAAACACAGATAATAACATGCATTAGACTGCAATAAGAGTGCATCTTGCCTACTTCACGATGGGTATACAATCTTTTTATTAAGTGTGTGTGTCTAACTCTCCCTCTCCCATCTTCCCTGACTCCTTCTCCACTGTTTCTTCCTCTTCATTCCCCCCTCATTCCCATACCATCCATCCCCTTTCCTTAAATCACTTAAGTAGTACTTGAACTAAGAGACTGGCAAAATTAAAGACCAGCTTAGATGATCAAGAAATATCCACACCAGACCAGTGTTTCACATCAAATTTATCATGAAACAGTATTGATTTGTTCCATATTGCCAAGGTATCACAGACTTTTCCTGATGTATTTTCTCAACAACTGAACAGTAAGTTTTTTGTTGAAACATTTCCCATTTCAATGATTATATCAGAAAAAGTGCCTGCATTTTCATTGCAGCACCAGAAGAGATGGGTTTAGTCTCTCTCTACAAGTCTGCCTGTTCGTTTATGAGGACATAACAAGGGCTAATATAATCTTATTCATTTATGGAATTGTCTCAGAGGTGGGGAAAAGAAAAAAAAGACAAGCTTTTCTTTTGAGATTTCCCTCTCTTATTTTCAAAACCTCTACACATCAGCACATTCCTGGGATACAATAATATTTTGTTTCCTTTCATCATTCTAGTCCATGTAATCTTTATCACAGTTTGGCACAGCTTTGCTCTGTACCTCCACAAATAGGTATAGCTCACACCAGTGGGAAAATGGCCAGTGACAGAAATCAAGCTGCAAACCAGATAGCTACAAACCTATCCCAATCCCACCAGTGGTCTCAAAGCTCATAGAGAAAATACACAGACTGCACACCTGTTTCTGGTTAAACAAAGAAAATTGGATTTTTATCAGTTTCACTGTCACCTTTTACATAGCACTGTTTTGTCAAGAGCCACTAATGAAAGAGCTTAGCAGCAGCTAAGAACATACAGTTTTGACTGAATTCTTGGATTTATCTAAAACATTTTCCAATCAGAATTATATTACACTCTTTTCAGAGCTGAAATAAGATTACAAAGCATGGAGATGGATGTCTTAAAATATCTATCTATATTATTGTGTATGACTGAGTGGTGTTATTAATAAAGATGTCTCTAAAGATTTCAGTTTTGCACATAGTCTTGGTTAAGGTTTAAATATACTGATGGTCAGTAACCCACACTAATTGTGGCTGGCATTTTGAATAGATGCCCTAGGAAAGAATTGAGGATTTTATTAGTTCGTATGCTAAGACAATATCCTAGACTTAGCATGTAATTTCCTTTTTTGCCCATGTCTTGTGTGTTTATGACCAATGTGCTTGGTACTTGTTCCACCAACATTCTTCTCCAACACTAGTTCTATGTGTTACAGAGGCACCGTGTGGCTGAACTACACTGAAGATGGCTGGGCTGACTACATACTGTGCTCGTGAAGGTCAATATATAGACTCAAAATAAACAATGACAGCTGTAAGGCGTTGCAACTCGAAGACCTGGAGGTCTTTCTGAAAAGTTCACCTAATGTTTCGGTGGTACAAGAAGAATGAAACAAACTTCTGAAAAACTAAAAAGAAGTTCTGAACCAACACACAGCTTTTAACAGTCCCCTGAGACCATTAAAAGAATGTGTTAAAAAAATCCCAAAAAACGGGATGAAAATGAGAGTCCCAATAGCAGAGCAGTAGAGGAAGTTGTCCCCATAAAACTGGAGATGCAAACTCTTTCTCAGAGTCACATCTAAGGCTACCCTGGGCAATACAGCTGCCAGCAGATACCTTTCTGTTCAGCTGAGGAGTCAGAGCTGAATAAATAACGTGCTAACCACATCACTTCTTTGTGCACACCAAGTGCAGGAAACTTGTGTGCCTCAAGCACACTTACCAGATGGAATAATTAGGCTCAGACAGACCACTGACCTTCCAAATAAAAATACCCCAGAAATAGAGGCTGACTGAATAAATCTGTGTCATGTAATCAAACTCCTAAACAATGCATGGAAACCCACCCATAAGTACTGATCCAGCAGCTTGGTATTCCTGCTGCATCTCATGTGGGCAGAAATTACTGGGTTTGGGGTATTTCTTAAGTTTCAAGGGCATTGAAATTTCACTGCTGGGAACTACTAGTTGTTTTTCTATGAATATGATGAAAGCACATATATATGCATTTATGCTAAGCTATTCTCTCTTTAATTATCACTGAGGCTGGTTTGTCACACTAAAACAATTTTGGAGGAGTCAAGGCTTTGAAACAGCACGAAATGCAAATGCCATTTTACCTTCCATAAATGGAAGTCATGACACCCATTTAAATAACACCATTTTAGCTGGAATTAGAAAGGTAAATATAATAAAAAAATCCAATATTTGAAAATAAATTCATTATTTTAGAGTTTCAACAGCCCTATGAGACATTATGCTCTCCCTGAAATCGGGGAGGTTTCCCTCCTCTCCGCATCAAGTCTATTTTTCCTTCCTTGATGTATACCACAGTGTTCAAACCCATACAGATGAATAATCACATTCACACTAGGCTACTCTGTTATTTTCTAGGCATTGTCATGTCATACAATTCTCTTCCATGTACTAAACCAGAAAGGATTAGACACAGTGCCAATTATCACTCAGCACAATCTGCTATGAACAAAGCACACACTGCAACCCCAAAGACAAGCAATCTTGCAAGTTCACAGGCAGCAGACAACTGCAACTCCTCAAGAGTCCCATCGCGCCCATGGAGATTGGGGCTGCCTCACTGAGCTGCAGCAACCAGCAGCATCTTTTCTTGTACACCTGTGGCCTGGCATTCTCATGCAGCCTAAAATTTCCTTTATGCAGATTTCTATGAGCACTGTCTACTGACATGCTACATGCCCCAACACAGACAGGCAGCTCCACTTGCCCATGCACTGGACACTCATGCACAAAAGAATCCATCTTTCTATCTGAGACTTAGATCTAGATATGCTACTTCCACAAGGAAAAATCAGGCAACAAGGACTAGTCCTTATTTTAATAAAACATATATTCCAAAAATCAAAACAACTCAGCACAAGATTTGCCTTTTACAAACTGTGCTTCTTTGGCTGGACTATTCAAAGTGGATTGAAGGGACCTATGTCAAAGTTACAGGCAGGGCTTTGGTGAGCAAGTTTTATGTCTTTGATTCCATACAGGATGCACTTATACACATGGACACCACTTCCTATATATCCAGCTGCTGATGTGCAAAAAATAATGAATCACAACCAAATTGTAACAGTATCTGTATATCTAAATTCTGATCCCAACTTTTGACTAAAAACTACAGTAACAGCTACTCAATAAGAACTCTGCTGAAGAACTAGCCCACAAGTTTGAAAAGGAACATAGATTTTTAATTATAAAGTGGGCAAGTAAGCAGGGAGGGGAAAACAGAAGATAACAGATCAAATCCAGATAAATCTTGCAATTTATCTGGAGGTAAATCAGCAGTCACATCAAAACAAGAGGTAACAAGGATGTACGAAGTGACCCAACCCAACTATCTATTTAAGCTCTGCATTTTACTCATTTTATGCAAGTCCCACCTGTGTCACAGCCTGAATTTACAGACAACTCACTACATGGTAAGAAGAGATTTGACCTTAAAATTGCTTTAACGCTGACCTCTAGTGACAACTGATGTGAATTTACATTTTTATGGGCCTGCCCATTTCAGAATGCATCTTCAGGCTTCTTTATGATTCCAGAGCTTGCTCTGGCATCTTCAGACCACAGCTACCCCCACTGCAAGGAGCATGCAGTCATGGACGGACCTCCAACTCACATGGATGAGTTACAGTCACAGGTGAATTACAAGTGATGCACCAAAATCTGTAGATATTTTATGATTAAATCTAAGCCTTTGTTTTCACTTACTAAAAAGAGGAAAAGACAACAACAAAAAAAATACATACACTAGATTTCAAGCCTCATAACTGTAACAAATGCATTACAGTATAAGCTAGGCACAACTAATGACAACTGCTCACATCTTCAACCAAAATGTCATCTTTCATCTCAGGGACTGTAATACCAAGGCAACTTCTCTAATGCTCTGTAGCAAAAGCAGCCCTGCAGCTTGAATAGTACTCGTGCAGCTTTCTTCTGCAAAATAAGGGTGAAATGGTCCGTGGGCCCTTGGGGGCAGGTATTTCACCCACGACAATATAGTCCAGAAGGAAGGATAAGAATGTTACAGTAAGTTGCCAACCACCTCATCTCAGGAAAGTGGGAAGGAAATTACAGCTGCCACTCCAGTGGCAGCCCGGCTTACTGTCTTTGCACGCAGAATCATAGAATAGTTTGGGTTGGAAGGGACCTTTAAAGCTCATCTAGACCAACTCCCCTGCTATGGACAGGGGCATCTTCAACCAGCTTAGTTTGCTCACAGCCTCATCCAACCTGACCGTGAATGCTTCCAGTGATGAAGCATCAACAACTTCTCTAGGCAACTCGTTCCAGCGTTTAATCACCTTCACCACAAAAATTTCCTTCCTTATATCTAGTCTAAATCTCTTTTAGTTTAAAAACATTACTCCTTTTCCTATCACAACAAGCCCTTCTAAAAGGTTTGTCCCCAGTGTCTGGGAGGCAAAGTAAGAGGGTGATGGCCATGGCCCACCGCAGGGAAATGTTCTGAGACAGTTTCAAAAGTAGGAAGTGCTTTCAGCAAGAATAGTATTTGATGACCCCTGTACCACATGTATATATATATATATATATATAAATATAGCGTGTGTGTGTGTGCATATACACACACACATACGTTTAAAGAACATGCTTAGTCAGGAGGCTAGAAATCTGACAGCTGGACCTCAAAGGGTGAGAACTCCCTTTGATGCTGATGCCAGTTTGAAGTAAATATAAGTGGGTTTTATGTCATCTGAATCCATAAAGCTCCTTTTTGCAAGGGAACATTGCCCAGATGTTGTAACCTGTGTATATAATTTACACTTGGATGACAGGTGTCAGGGGAAATTTTCACCTTCTGTCAACTTTTAGCCCTAAATGTGTCTCTAGTAGCAGTCCTCAAAACCAGAGTCCAGAAAACTTCTGCCTTCCCCAAAACGTGCTTTAAGGTCTGTAGAAGTTTCCAGACTGCTTCCCTACTTAGCTGATACCACAGAGAATTTTATGGAAGCATCTTCTGGTGTGCAGCCATGGCCAGGTGACAGCACAGACAGCAGCGCAGTCAGGGAGAGAGCAGCAGGGCCCTGAGGGAGCATGCACAACAGACCTCAGAGCCAAAGCCTCATCAGTCATACCTAGGCACAAATACAAACCCCATGTATTTCAAGATAATTGATTTGACTCTCCAGTCATTTTGACTGGAAAGAATCACCTGTCACAACAAACTTAACTAAGAAGACTGAAGATTAAACACTCAGCTGATGTGAAATTAAAAAGTCCTCTCATACTGACAAGTACATCACCTGCTCATAATGAAAACTGCACAATGGTTAAAACCTGTCTGCTGAACAAGCTGCCCGCAAGAAAATTCAAGAAAGCGTTTATTTTTCAGCACCACAGGCATATAAATGGTACACTCCATGAACACCTGCTTGCCAGCAAGACAGACACCCTTTGGCAGCAAACCTACACCCAGCTTCTCCCAGCACTTGGACCTGACAATTCTTTCATGTCTTAGCAGCTTATCTAATCACAGCAAAACATGACAAAAACACGAAAAGGAAAACATCCCTTATTTAAACACACTGAAACCAAAACCCAACTTGCAGATTTAATGTTTAGGCTAGAAACTAGGTAAATGAGGCTTCCTTGTGTATTCCAGCTGTATGTATGAGTGCTTAGAGATGTGCATGTATAATAAGATTTAATTATCTAAGGGGATTGCAGAGGGAAGAGAGAGAGGATGGGGGGGCAAGGGGCACAGAGGCTAAATAATGGATGCTGAATTGCCTCTAAGTTGTCATAATCATCACCTAGCTTGGACATCAGCATGAAATAGCCTTAAAAACAATCATTCACTCATGTTAGTAACTGCCATCTAATGTTAGTAACTCCATCTAATCCATTCATTAACAATCTATCAGGTTAGCAAGCTGCCATGGCAGGAAAATAATTAGTTTTCCATTGTTAGGTGGCACATTCTCTATTGCATTGACAGAACAAATAACTCCATAAACTACTATAATTTATTTGCTTCTGAGCCTTTTTCTTCCTTCAATTCAATCCTTCCCTTCAGTAGATTGTATTAAGCACACATGAATTACAAATACACAGTCCTTTGACCAATCTCAGAAGTCTTAGATGGATAGCTATTACACAAACAGTTTATAGGTGACCTGCCTTTAGGTCATTTAAATAAAGGTTGATAGAATAGCTGAAAGTAGACCATGCCAAAAGACATCCTCATTCGGTCTCATCTCAATCATCTGCATTTACTGAGTAATGTGCTACTGTGGCCCAGCACACAACACAGTAATTGTGCAGTGGTTGTGTGGGAAAAGGACTGATGCTGTTTTAAGATCTCTTCATTAGATGTCTCCTTGCCTTAACAAGAAAGTACACATACTTCCATGATGAGTTTGGCTGAGCTAAAGTCAAGATAGCCTAATCCTTTTTCTGCTTTAAAAAGAGGCAGTTCAAAAAGGAAATTCTAAGATGTGGGCAGCAGAAAACAATAATGTTACATTTCTGCTCAGGTGAAAATGAACAGGTTTCTGTGAGGCTCTACAGCATGTCACCCCAGACAGTTTTGCTGCAGCTAGGTTAAGGTATTTTATTCCTTCTATCAAGATATGATCTTTATTTTAATCCTAGAAATCTGCATATTAGCACTATCTTCTGCAGAGTGTTCATGGGTTAGCTACGTGGTGCATTACAGACCTTATATATGATGCCTTTTGATTTTCTTGCTCCTCCCTTGACTCCGTATTGTGAGCACTGGGAAGATTTTCACTGGTACTATCCCTCTCCCCCAGTACCACACTTCATCATATGGTTTTTAATTCATGTGCTATCACAACTAGAGACCTCATCTGTTCTCAAAGGGATATATTGAGCTTTCTTGCTGCTCTTCTCTGTACTTCTGCAACCTCTTCTTGCTGAGTGCTCAGCAAATATGGAAGATTATGCAAACCAGGTGGGAGGAACCAGTCTTTATATAATAGTGTACTTCTAAAAAATGCAAGCTTTTCTTAATGAAGCCTGACAGATGTTTACATACAACATTTCACGCTGATATTTAACTAAAACCACTTGGCAGAAATCTTAACAAAAGATCATCAAAATACCCAAGCAGTTTCTTTCACTATCTGAAATATGGTTTTGCTAAATTTCATTTACAATTGTGCTGCCTTGTTGCTTGATTTCATAAAATATTATTGATGGTCACTACTCCCACTTCTGTCTTTAACAGGACTCATTAACTGTGAATCTCCTCCAAAGCTGCCCAACTTAACCAGTGATTTCCCTTTTGAATTCAAAATGCTCAAGAAGGTTTGACATCACACTATCAGAAAGGAAGAGAAATTATTTTGGAGCATAACAAGTAACAGCTTTACTTTTTTTCTGGAAAAAGCAATTAACACCATACTTCAGTGAAACTACTTTTGAGAAAGGAGATAACACTGCAAGTATTTCAAACACAGGAGATCCAAAAGCAATTGCTGGATATGGATCTTCTTTATTTATTCACCAAAAAGTATTTGAGTCCTGTTACAATGCATTGCTTGTTCTTTTCTTCTAGCCACTGTTCTACCTGATCAGTTCCATTGGAAGAGAAAAATAATTAAATCATATGTTGGGTGAGCATGCAGTGAAGATACAGTTATCTTTTCCATGGATAACAGTGTGTGACTTGCTGCTTGCAAGTAGTTCAAATAAAGTGGTCAGTAATCAGCGTGCAACAGCAAAGTGTTGCAATGCAAGAAGAAATGATGCAGGACAGAAAACACTCATCATCTACAAGACTGTGAGGTAAATTGAATTTATGCATGCAGTTTTTTAATGGGACCCTATCCAAGGGCTACAGGCACAGAAATAAGCAAACAGAGCTGAAGACTCAGCAAAAGAACAGGGCATTTAGAAGAAAGTGATGTTTACCAGTAGGAAGTCATTCCTCTAATGAAAATTTAACGAGCACCAGTGTAGGCAGCAAAAAAAAAAAATAAAAAAAATTACAGAGCTTTCCCAAATGAAAATAGCAATCAAAGTTTTTGATTGCCTATCAGCTTTCAAATGTTAATTATTATGGTAACTGTGCTGGTGAAGGTAAGGAATTATTTAAAATGTGTTATTTTCTTTCTTCACTTTGTTTGGTTTTTTTTAATCACTGATGCTGTACAGCTGAAGATGCTCAAGGAAGCAAACTTCCATGGATAATTACCCCCATGGAAGCAATCCAAAGGTTCACAAAGTAAAAAGCTCCTTCCACCTTAAAGATCAAGCTTTTAAATTAGGAAAGTCCTTAAGTCTCCAGCTGATAAAGATGTTTGACCTGCTGGGCAAAGGTAATCGCCAGGAACTTAATTCAGGACTTTCACAGCACACAAGGTAGGGGAGATCCCCAGTGCAGCAGTTTGAAACAGTAAGATGCTACTTAGAGCAACAAGAAAAACAGGCACTGCAATTTCACAAATATTAATAAAAAATATAAGAAGCTTTTAGCCTCTCCCCTAAGAACTTATCACTCCTTTTCCTTCAGAACCCTTTTCCAAACACTGGCAGAGGAATCCAAGCCAGCCCCTTGTCAAGCTAATGTGGGGAAAGGAAACACATTTTTCTGTTCTTCATCAGATCTTGACTTCATTTACAAACACAATTCAGATAGGACTAGAAGAAAACTTCTGAGAATGCTGTCATGCTCACGTGAGACCTACTTGAAAGAAGAGCTACATTGAGTTAAGACAAACCCATTATTAGCAATCCTGCATTGCTTGAAAAGGCCACTGCGATTGCAAAGCACAACCATAGAAAAGCAAAGTGTTAAGGAAATGAAGTTTAACGAAATCAGCTAATTCCTTGCTTCCATCAATCAGTAAGTCACTAGCATCAATTCACATCTTCCTTAATGTCTAAACCTCAACTTCCTGAGGAAAAATAAGCAGAGAAAATTACACTGCACTTAGAAGTAAGAGGAGATTTTGATTATGTCATTTATCATCAGAGGGACGCTGTTGTTATATCAGAGAGATATGCTAACATACCACAACACTCTAATATAAGCCCCCATCTCTCCTCAAAGCCAAGCAAACTCTTGGATGCCTCATTTAACATAATGAAATCGCAATGAAAAAAATGCAAAAGAATATAAAGCTAAACACCCAAGGTAAATATCTTTCTTCATTGCTCCTTTTGATCACACTGCAAAATACTAATCGGCCATGTAGTCCTATTACTGCATCACTGTAGCACCTAGCTAGTAAATAGTTTCTATTTACAAACAGGATTATCTGCAAAGAACACAACTAAGAGCTCACGTGGACATTGACAGTGGCTCAGCTAACACTGGATAATGAATTAACCTACTCAATCTGGAGCAAGACAGGTTTTCAGAACCTAAGAGCTCACCGTTTAATCAAATAGTATAGTATTCTACTGATAGAGAATATTATTCCAAGGATGAAGCATACAACAAGATGCACACAAGTATTTCAGACATGCCCCCTAAATGTTTGCCACAATTTCAGCTAGTGACAGATACAAAATTAAAACAGACATCCAATAGGAGAATGGGGTTGCAAAATTAACACTGGGAATATTTTCTATAATGAATAACATAAAAAGAAATACTGAATGTAGAAAAAAAGGAACTCCCTTAATGTTCATTTTCTGAACTTTCCTCAAACAGCAAAGAGCGAATGCTGGGAGCACTGTTGGAGCAGGAGGGGGCCACAATGTGAGACCTGCCATCTATTTTAACATCTCACTTATCTCCACATATATGTGTAAATAAACCTGCAATAGGAAGAACTTAAAAATACAAAATAAACGAGCAAACAGAAACCCAAAACAACTGATTACTTCATTTTGCAGAGGATGGGCTAGCTGTTTCACCAGAAAACAAGCAAATCCACAAATGCATCTCTGTGTAAGAGAAAAGGTGTGAGGAAAGACAAATCAAGCAATAGCACATTGTTTACTCCAATATTCTGGTGGTTATTAGCACAAAGGCACTTTCCTATCTGAAACAGAACTACACAGGATGGTAGATAAGTCAAACTCCTCTGACCAGTATAAAGTACATCAGATCTCTGGTTTTTTTGATTTTTTTTTTTTTAAATACATGGAATTTTCAAGAAAGGTTATTTTTCTCCTCCCATCTTTCTGCTCCTGAGACTGATGCAAAACATCTTTTAAGAGTCCAGGTAGCTGTGACACACATAAGTTCTGACCACCATGGGGAACTGGTGGCTTGTTTCCCACGCTCACTTGGGATTGTCACTATTAAACAACTGTTTGAAGCACATCATCATTCAACTTTTATTTCAACCCACAGTAAAGTGACACCCTCTGAAAGCAGTTGCCATGAAAGTGACCGATTCAGCAGAATTTAGCTGTGATAGAAGAGTTAAGTCTGCAGTATCAGGCAAGAGAGAAAAAACTGACTGCTGAAGAAATGCTTTTCAGGCTCACTGTAGCAGCCTATAATGAGAAAATATTGCAAAGAGAGTTCTGAAAACCTTATAGGATACACTGCTTTTATAATTTAATAGGCTCTTCTACATCCTCCTACTTAAGTACAAAGTACCACTTTAAATACCAAGGTTAGTATAACTTCTGATTATTCTCATGTGTCTGAGCAAAATGATGGACCATTATACACTCAGGGACACTTACTGCTGCCTTTTGACAGCAGAACTCCCCAGCTGAGAGCATTCTGGCTTCTTGGTGAAAAATAAAAATTCACACAATATTTATATGTAATAAATATGTATACACTATATAAATTGATTTATTCTTGTAACTGATCTAGGCTCAGGATAACTGCATACTTTTGCAGTACTTTCAGACAGATACTTCTCATCCTCTGACAGGTTTCTGTATTTAAGGAAATAATTATACACCCTGGAAGTCAATGTAACTCGTACACAAATTAATATCCTTAGAAGAAATAACAACACCTACCACTACTTAACCAGCTGAACATGAAAATATAAAGTCAATAGTGAGTTATATATCCATGTGCATGCATACACATGTATGTGGAGTTGGTAATGTGAGGTTTTGACACAAGGTTTTGACCAGCCCACTTTGCTGTGGTGGTCCAAGCACATGTGAACAGGTTCAGAACTAAGTGGAAAAAATTGCACAAGAATAAAATTCTGTAATTTCTGCCCAGGGGGTACACATAGCTTATGTAGCCATCAGCCACCCCACAGCAGAGAGAGAAAAAGAGAGGTGAGCAAAGAGATGAAATGAGTTTAAAGGAATTCCTTGAATTAAGAAAACACAGACCAAACTTCCTCTCAAGTTCATCAACATCACAAATCAAGAACAAAAACTACTGCAACTACTTTACCAACTTCACCTACCAGATTTGGAAGTCACTTTAAATGCTCATGCAGTCAAAAAAAAGCAAGTCTGTTACTTGGTTTCAACAAATGGCTGTCAAAATATCCACTACAGTTTTTCAACCTACCTGCATGTTCACGGGCAATTTTAATCACAGTTGTTTGTGAAAATTTAATGGTGTTTTCCACCCTAAAACATTGATTTTCCCCTAAAACATTAGTATTTCCTGGTTAATAGTCCCATATTATAAACCATTAAGTGAAATACAGTCTATTAAAGTGGGAAGTCTATGTAGAAGTTTTTGCTAAATGACTCATGGACACAGAAACATGGAACAAATGCAGGCATTCAAACACCTGAACTAAACAGGGAAGTTCAGAGAACAGAAAAGGGAATAAATCACACTGGTGCCTGCAGTGTGGACGGAACCAGTAGCAGTGTGAAATGATTTCTTGCTCATCAGGTTATTACTTTTTAATGTACATAATTTTTTTTTAATAAATGAAATACTGTTTCAATCTTATCAACCAGAATTTACAATCATTTTATGATGCCTACACTCTACATCTAGAAGAGACCACCATGACTGCCTGATTTGATCCCCTCCTTATAATGTAGGCTGAAGAACCACTCTCAGGCTTTAAAACTGCTGGGTCTTCTTCATTATATATAAATTAGCTGCCGAAGCACAACTGAGAAAGGTATTTAAAATGAAAATAGAAAGAGGAAGAGAGGATAATCAAAGGCACTGATTACTAAAATTCCACAACAGTTACCTTCCTGAAGTTTGTGATAGTCCTGCCTTGAACCTGCCTGAACTTGACCTCTACCTAGACAGCATGATGATACCCTCTTTATTGCTGAGATTAAGACATATATTGTCAAGGGGCGTATCATATTTTATTTAAACACACTGCAGAAGGACGTTAAATGTTACAGATTGGATTCTCCATGGCGCTAAAGCAAGGCTGCAGGGAAGAGCAAACAGCCTGTTCATGTGAGAGCTGTATCCCTTTATCTGCCCAGAATAAACAACCTCATCCTTGTTATGGCAAGAGAGGTCTCTCAGCCCAATGCAGCCTCTCTCCACACGAATTTTAGAGGACAGAGTTTACAGGGGCAACAGTACTGCCTTGACAAGCAGCATCTTTTAACAGCTCTGAGTCCCGCAGTGAGACAAAGTCCCATTGTACAAACTGTAGCAGAAGAGGACAGCAGCTCTGCCAGCCATTATCAGGGCTCTGCCCCCTTGAGAGCTCCTTCTCACAGATGGAGGTCCCCACTTGTCATTCAGAAGGACTCTTAAGTCACTTCACGCCTAAACACTGTAACTGTACATAAAAGTTATAAAGTTTCAGTGAGTCAACCTCACAGCACAGGTACACCAAACCACAACCACTCACTGTCCCTGGCCACATCATGTTAGGCCTGTACCTTACTAGCAGCAATCATTTCAACCAAATGACACATACATACCATAACTACGAACCCAAATATTAAATGAGGTACTGACTCCTCCTATCTAAAGCACCTGAGATAACCGAAACCAGAGTAAAGTCTCCTTATTGCACAGACAGTGAGAAGAGACAAGACATCTCCTGCAGATGTTACAGCCCTGAGAACACACTTGAGCCCTTGGCCATCAGTGTTTTATTTTCAGCTGGGAAGCTATGAGCCTCTGCTGAAAGGAGAAGCCCAGCTCTCCCTGATGTAGACAGAGAAGTAACACTGACACACAGACAGATAAATGCTAGGAAGGCAACAGGATCCGCTTCATCTTATCTGGGGCAATCTTTCAGCCATATAATGAAATAAAAGTCTCTTGGGGACCTTAGATCAAAATGTTTTTTGGTCTAGACACGACGTCTCCCCCTCTGGGCTCCACGTGGGTTGCAGGTTTAATCTCATCTTCCTGTGACACCAGCAGGAGCGGAGCCACCCTTGACTCCGTTGGCTGCTCCGCAGCTGCGGGCTTCAGGCAAAGCAGCATTCAGCTCTGTATGCCTTTTAGGGCTCTAAGGCTGGAAACAGAAGTGGAACACACAACCAAGGTAATTTAACCCAGAGCAAGGCAATTCACTACCAGTGTTACCCCCCACCCCCTTCCATTGCCCCAAATGCATCAGTGACAAGTGCCCAGTGCTTCCCAATGAAGGGGCAATTGTATGCCTATTATCTTTACCCTTAACTCTGTACAGACTGTGGAACTGTCTGTACCTGATCCTATGCTTATTGGTATCAGTGTGAACAGAGATGGTTTCCACAATAGAAACAGAAGCACGATGGAGATCTGAATTGGGCACCTGTAACTTAATGCAACTTTCTGAAGTTAGATTTAACTTTCTGGATGTTTTATTCTTGTTGCTGGTGCTGATGGTGCTGATTCAAGAGCATGAAGCTTGACATGTAAACCCACATGAGAAGGAAGCCTCTCCTCCATTGCCCTCACTCCTCACTCTGCTTGCTTGCAGGGCATTTATACAAAATAAATTCAAACCAGCTCCCTTAGCTGCAGTTACTTGAGACATAAAAAACAGGAAAATTCCCCTCACCCCAAGATTTTCTCAGTGAGGTGCCACCTTTTATCCCTTCTATATACTACTTTTCAGAGCAGATATTTCTTTAAAGGACTCCCTGTCCACAAAAGAGAAAATGACATCTTCAGCTATGAAAGTACCTAGGTTCCCTTTTGAGTCAGGATGTGATACAGATTATTAAATCCTACACATACAACTATTCTTTACTCCACAAGTTATTCATTTGCTACTTCTTACATTCAAGAAAAGTCATGTAAGCCTGATGTGCAGTTACGTATCTGTCCCTTCTCATAAGGGTTGTCAGTAATTTTTTGAGAACAAGTTGGAGAAGTCAACTACACACCCTTCTTCCCACAAGAGATAAGGCACAGTATCTCACACCTGTCAAGACACTGAATTCACTCATTTCTAGTAATTGCAGGCTTTCACTAGATCTCCATAACTCTTAATCAGGCATTTTTATGTGGTCTTACCAGTGACAGAGGTAATTGCTCAGCTCTCACTGTTGGTTCATTGCCAGCAATCTGCAGACCAGGCAAGTTTGGAACATGTATGGTAAAGTGGCAGGCAAGGAAGGGAAATCAGAGTTTGACTGTGTGTATTTTTAAGACAGAAATGCTAGAAAATGTAGAGAACCCAAACTTCACCTCCCACTCCTTCTTGCTCTACATCAAGGCCACGATGCAGATCATGACAGCAGTTACCTGACTTGCATGCTTTCTGTAGCTCCATCTGTCCCGCCTTTCAGGCTATATGGCTGAGCTCCCCATCCATCACCCAAAGCTCTTTTGGGTCACTAATGTGATGTCATTGATGTCATCACTACAATGATCAACCCTGAAGCACAACACAATTATTTCTCCATCTCACATTCACAGCGCATTTGTTCCAGTAGGCTTGCAAATGAGAGGATGAGGCTTGCTAGGTTTTTCTGCTCAGTAGGTTTTTGCTCCAATCTAATTAAAAACATTCAGAAATTCACTGAAGTTCCTTGAGAACTACACATGTCCCATGCTTTAAAATAAGCTCTAAAAGCAAAGAGCCCATTTTTTTTTTTTTTTAAAGGCACTCCCCAGATGGAGAGGTTTCCTCGGAAGTTTTTTTGTGATACTATACCGAAGCTGCTGAACCAGGAAAGTTGAGCTGCTTCTGAACTATCTTGGTTTTGTTGTTATTGCTAATGGCTTTTTCCTTCATCTAAAAGCTAACAAGGAAAGCCACTGTTGGTTCTCTGACGTGCAGAGAAGTGACAGTACAGCTTTGGTCACCTTGGTCTGAAAGTGGGTCAGAGATGCCAGCTCATGGTAATACCCAAGGAACATGCAAGTAATACTGGGGATTCAGAGGCTAAGGATAAGACCACCCTTTTCTTGCTGGCAGAACTCAAGTAATACAGCTTTTAACACTGCAGAAAGGCAGCTTCCTCACAGCAAAATGTATGTTTTATGCACAATTTTTTAAAAGGGTCTCATTTCTGGGACTAGTGTCAGGGAATCCATGCAAACATCCAAGCCCCACTCTGCTTCACCACCTTAATCCTTATCAGGAAAATGCCACTGTCATGCATTATGTTGATGCTTGTGGGAGAATGTGCACTGATAGAAGTCCATCCAGTTCCAAACAGCGTTAAGACCACTGTGAAATTTCAGTGGGAAGGACCACAGACGCCTAACACATTACACTTGTAACTCCATCCCTGATACTGAACACAGACCTTTTGCCTGCTAAGAGTCACTTCGAACTGCAGTAGAGCATGGCACACACAAAAAACTTGTGATCACGTCACAAAGGTTCTTACCATCAAACAAGTGCTAAAGGATCCTCCGGATCAGCTAGCTATCACATCACCAGCTTCCAAATTCAGACTTTCTCAGGAACTGTCCCTAAATGCCTCGAAAAATGTCCCTCCTCATCTCCAAAAACAGAGTGCCCTTAAGCTGTACAGCCAAGAACAAATTCCTTCAGGGTTGTAACAACCAATTAAGGGATGCGAAGCAATTACTTTTATATCCATACAAATGAAACTCCTCCAATGCAATTAACTATCCCTTATCATCTACTGTTGAATTTGTGGAAACCATATGCCATACATTCTTTCCTCCTCCAACTTTTCCACAATTTTAATCAGTTTGTTTTAGCTAATGTAATGAAACCTACCTATTCAAGAGAAATAATAGATGGCTGCACATTATCTGAATATTTTTAAATGCCTTTTTTAATTTTAAATATAATTTCATTTGAGATTTTGCAGCTTTCATTTCTATTAATAAATTATCATTTCTTCTTTATAAGTGATGAGCTAGTATGTCATGTAATTTTTTTCCTCTAAATAGACCAAGACTTTGATCTAATGCAAGCTCTTGCTGGGAGTAGAGAGACTCTCTGTCTAATTTAGTTATGAAAAATATTCAATTAAACTTGGGAGTTTAATTCATTTAGTTATGAAAATTAAATGAGCTCAATAAGGTACATTTGATTTGCCTTGAGAAAAAAAAAACACACACACAAAAAAAAGAGAAGAACGTCTCTGAAAGGGGAACAAATAAGAATGGAGAACAAAGGTAACTTTTTCTGCTCATGCTGAAAGGTGGATAACATGAAGAACCTTGAGTTCCATTTTGTATGCCTATATAAAATGTAGCCACAATGAGTTCGTGCAAAATTTATATCCAGAAGCCACACGAATAGCTACTATTAACATACTAATTGACTCCTGGGTAACAAATATCCCTGTAGGTCATAATTGAGTCCATCCCAGTCAAGGGAAGCTCTGACTCTTTACATCATGAAGACACCATCCACACACAACTCCTCTCCATCCCCATTCAAGGAAAAAGAAAAACATTTGAATTATTTTTCAAAACCAGAGCAGAACAACACGGATCTCTCCAACAGAAGCCTCCTAGTTTTGCAGCCGTCACTTACCATTTTTGCAGATAGGACAGCACTGATCGGGCTCATACACTGGATCCACGCACTCGGTCTGGGGACAGGCTGAGACAGTGCACAGCACTTCACCATTGGCTTCACAGCGACACTTTTCACACGGAGAAACCTGAAACAAAAATCCAGTCACCTTTGAAGACCTTCACTTAATGCAATCCTAAGTGTGCAGTGTCTGCCTTCTCATCTGTACTGTTTCCTTCATGTCTTTTTCCTCCCCACTTTAAAACAGACAGGTTTTTTGGTCTGAATAATGCAGGGAGTGAGACTGGGCTCCTGAAAATTACAGAACCATAGCAGAAAAAAACCCCAGATTCTGCTCTGAGCCTATGCACCAAATGGGAAAGTCAAAGGGATCTTGAAAACAAGAACACTGCAGACTTGTAACACAAATAAACCAAAAATTTACTGACTGCATTTCTAATGAACTTCCAGAAAATTAAGTTCACAATCTAGTTTATTTCTATTAGAGGTTCAAAAAAATAATTTAGAAAAAAATGTTGTAATTAAAGATGAAAAGTATTGCTGAATGAAATATAAAACTTCCTTCTAAAGGAAATTAAATCCTTGTAATTTCTCCAGGTTTTAAAGCATTTTGGTAGGAGGAAATTGTATTTTATTGAAAATTATATTTTTCAAAGAGAAGTCAGGAAGAAAATATCTTTTTTGAATTCAGGTATTTCCCATAGGTTAATTGTACTTGGACCATTCTTCTAATACTTGCAACTTTCTGAAAATAAATTGCAATTCAAAGATGGGGTGAAGCAAAATACAGGTAATCCTTTTTACCTAGTGAAACGTTACTGGGTTTAAAGAACTCTTACAGAATAGGAATACCACAAAATAATTATTTGAACGACCTATTTCAAAGAAATTAATTTCTAACAAAGGCTCTATTAGTAAAAAAAGGGACTTGCAAATGTCTGCATTTGCCACACGTACAATTCCAGCTGCCTTCTTCAGCATTCCTGACCAGGCACAGCACATTGGATTGTGACATCCTCATACCACACAAGGAGCTGGAAGCAGAGGGAAGCAAATTTATTGCTGAAGAGCAATAAATGGTATACAGTAAACCTCATTGCTGTAGTCCAAAAAACCACATAGGCAACCATGCACAGAACACAGGATGAAAATGCAGCTGAATGTTATTATTAGTGATCCTCTAAAACTATAATCTGTGCAGATTATTGGTTTACTTAAGGAGGAGCTTGTTCTTTTCATAGACCCTTTTTCATTCCAGATTCCAGCTGATGCAAACAACCACCCGTTGCATTTCTACAATAAAAGCAGAAAAAACCTCAAATTTTGGGGAAAAAAGAAGAAAGAAAACAATTATTCTCTGTGAAGAATCACCCAGATGTCTAACTTGCAGATCATCTGCTTCTTCTCCCTAATTTTTAAGCAGCCCATCACATTTTTTTCTCTGCTTGCCTGCCTCTCACATCCTTCTCACTTCCAAAGTTCAAACATGCTGATGCTTGCACAGCATCATCTCCAACTAAATGCTCGTTCATGCTTTGCTACTTCCCTTCCCACCTGCCAGGGCTGTTATTTGCTTATATACTCACACATCTTTCAAGCACTCCTCTCTGCTTAGAAAGCTTAAATAGGGTCTCTTGCTGTGTTGCTTTCTGCTTTTATTACTATTATTCATTTCAGACTTCCTTTGCTAGCTACTCTGTGTTTTCTTTGGTTTACACTCTACAAGGATGACACCACAACATACATTTACATAATCCTACAAGGAGGCTGACAGCCTAGTACTGCAGATTTTTATTACAGACTTTGGGACAAGAACTTTGTCCTGTAATTTTTTTATGGATTGCCACATTCACTTGCAGAGTTAAAGTGTCAGCGGATGAAGAGGTTTCTGATCCAGTGCTCAGAGTTGAAAGGCTCAGGTACCCCAGGTTATCACTTGAACCACACGCGAAGTTTTGAGTGCCAGCAAACCTGAGCTCCTAAGTACTGTCAAGTTACTAATAAGAATCCTGCCTTCTGGAGTTATATCCAGAAACAATCCTCACTAATGTATGAAAACCTGCTTTTTAGGGAGGACTGATTTTAATTTTTTTTTTAATTATTTTTACGGAATCCTACTTGATCAAAGCTACCAGAACTCAATTCCAAGGATCTGGGCCTACAAGACAAACCTGTACTTACAAACAATTTTAACTCCTTTTGCCGTGACTTGGAAAAGTAGCAAATTTGCCAACCATCAAAATTCAATAAGACCAGTAACTACAACAACAGATATTTATTCTCCCAGGACACTGCTTAGTAGCTGTGCCATTCAATAGTAGAAGTGGTGTAAAAACTAGAGTATCTCATGATAATCAGAAACAAGGCAGCATGCAGACATTATTCCTAAAATTCATCTGTAAAATTTAAACATTTTCTAATGAAATACGTTTACTAGAACTCCAAATCTGACAGAAGCCTAAAGTTCTTAGAAAAAAAGCCACTTAATTAAGCACTTAAAATACTACTAACAAAATCGATCTGATCTTTATCTAACAATGATTGTTCATAATATACATTTCTCTCCTATACAGCATATATCCCTGAAGAATACATCTTTCAAGAACAGTATATTGTTAATGCGATACTGCAGTAATGAACACACTTCCAATACTTATAGTATGCCCTTGGTAGGTACCATCATCTGTACAGCCCACCAATATGAGTAATGGTAGTAGAGATTAGGAGTGTCTCCACGTGCTTACTTCTACAATGCTCTTTTCAGACATGTAAATAAACCTCAGTGGCTGCTAAAATGGTATTAATGTCAACTCGTATCTGTTCACCTTTGGATTTAAAACCAGTGCCTTGCTTTTCATACATCATCAGGATGTGGCAGGAACTGTAGAAAAACCCCACTTCTTTCCGCACCTTAATGGCATCTTAATACTTAGAGACACAATCATCACTAGAGAGAAAGACAAGACAGTGTGCATATGGAACAGCAACTAAACAAATCAGAATGAAAAGACACATTTGGTCCTTCATTTCCTCTCTTCTACTCCTACAGCATAAGCACATTCCCTGCAGCGCAGTTCCTAGTGGCAGTCAATGCAAGGAGCATCCCACTTGTTCATCTGGAAAACAACCAGCCCGGCAGCTGTCATGCTCAGCACATCTGACATAACCAGGCCAGACTGGAGATACTACCACCTATCAACCTCTCTCTGAAAACTAATGATGCCACGTCTCTGTGGGCTGCAGATTATTAACTCCAAAGCAGCAGTAGTTCTGTCTATCCAAAAATGACAGAAAGACAACAAGAGGCATAGAAGTCTTATGGATTCGCCGGGCAGCTGTAAGACCTGTAGAAAATAGAGTACAGATGGCAAAAAAGGCAACTTCTTTAGAATTCTTTAAAGGGAATTACGAACAGAGGTATAAATGGAGTTGCAGACATTGCAAAAGAGCACAGTGTTGTGTAAACTGGTAAATTTCCCACTAGTGAGCATGAAGAAAACTGTAGCTCAGTAAGGGTAGCAGGTTTATCCAGCACCTTACTGTAAATAGCCATAATCATGAAGTGATAAATAATTTTGCACTCAGTGAAGTTCTATTCCAAAGTAATTTGAGCTTTCCCCTTTCCTTTTCCACATGTCAAACTTCAGTTAAGAAAACAAGACACCAAAACCAAACTAACAAAAAAGCAGAAATAAAAAAATATATATAATCTCTACTTGGTTCCTTGAGCCTTGAAAATATCTAAATTTAAAAAAATAAAAATCAATCATAATCCCAAGCTTACTTTCTTTTGTGCTAGAACTTTTATTAATACTTTCTTGCTACTAACACAACTCAGGAGAACATGAATGGGGTTACACTGATAATAATAAACATACTGGTCATGCTTTTACTTCTCTGTGCCTTCTGAATTCCACAGATCTTTCAAAATCCATTTCGGTTTGTTGACTTCCAGATTTCCAGGTAACTTACCCACTAAAAAGCACTATGTGTGGTAGCAAGGAAATTCTAAAAGACACATGAAGCAACAACTTTCAGATATGGAGGTCATTCCCAAACATTTCCCTTCCAAAGATAATTCATGGCCTTTGTAAGGCTATGACTTTATACATCAGCCTGCATTTTCAAATCTTAATACTGAAAAATGTCTAGTTGACAACGTGCTCAGAAACCTTCAGCTTCAAGTGCAGAACTTTATCCTTACTACATTTCACCAACTGAAGCTTTTGCTACCAGTTGCACTCATACGGATGCTGTGATTCCTCTGCCATTCAGCCTCACAATGCCCATAGGGCTCCAGAGCGGTGCTGATGGAAACAGCTTTGTGCGACTTCCCCCACACCCGAACTGTGTTTTGTTTCGACATCCATGTCCTTTTTGAAAACAGAAAAACACATCCAGACATGCACACAGGCAAAGCCTGCAGGACAGACTGTGAATCAAAGAAGAAATGCATCAAATCTCCCATTCTCTGGCACACTTAGCTTCTGGCTCTAGTCAGGGCAATTTTTTGTCATGCCAAGCCATATAGGAATTTTATATTAAGTGAACTCCCCAACTTGTATGCATGCCAAGCCATATAAGAATTTTGTATTAAGTGAACTCTCCAACTTGTATGCATAGATGTTACACATCTATACAGAAATGTTTTGCAAATAATGACACTTAAATGTTAGCAGGTCACCTTTTTCTTCCTTTAGTGATGTCTGGTATTCTCTGACTCAAATACTACGTACAGAGAAAAATCAGAACACTATCCATTTTTACATCTTCCCCTGACCTTAACCAAGAGACAGCATATTAGTAACCTCTCTAAGACCATCAACTTTAAACTCACAAAATGACCACTGAAACTGTGTGCAATTGCTTGCCTTTTGCAATTGCTTCCACTGAGCAGCAGCAGCAACCTGACTATGTCTGTACCTTATGTCACCAGGCAACTCCACTGATTGCCGTGGCCTGGGCATACAGCTGCACTTACAGTTTGTGCTCATAATATTGGAACCAACATTGAAACTCATCTAAAAACCAAGATTCTAACACAAGAAAATAATCAGGCTGCAGTTCCACTGCCTAACTGTGTCAATAACTTTCCTTGCTCGTCCTGAGCAGACATCCCTTCTCACTTGTGTTGCCAAAGCTAGCTAAAACAAAGCAGTAAGGGAACCGATGTTTCATTAGAGGAAGGTACAAAGACAGGGGCTGAAAGGGGAATGGAGTTAAAAAAAAAATCTGAAAGCCAAAGTATTTTTGTAACAGTTTTGTAAATGTCACTGTTCAGCACTCCCTTTTTACCAACACTGCCAGCCATGTTCAAATGCATCAGGGAGCTCTAAGGTTCTACACTCACTACACATTTAACACAGTATTTTAGGTTTGCTTTACAGCCAGTTATACAACACCACCACATAAAAGGGTTAGGAAATGGATCTCTATAGGAGAGTGCGAATGAAGGGTGGGGAGAAGCTCTGACCTACAGATAATGTGTGAAGAAGCTTCATGTTTTGGTCACCCCTTGAGAATTAAGTTTGTTGGAAAAGGAAAGATCTCACAATCCATCTCTGAAAAGGTCATACCAACTAGCTGCTGTCAAAGTACCTGCTCCCTCTTAAGCAGAAAATTGCCACTCTGAAGCTCAATGCAATCCTTGAGGGTAACATGGAAAAAGGGAGGATGACACAGTCCTGCCATGTTTTGAAATTCACCAGTCCTCTACACATTACTGCCTAAACAGATCAATGGCAAATGCTGGGATTTATTCTGAAAAAAGCGGTTCTACTCCTCTACTTATTTATTTTTTCATAAGTTGAAGAACATGGGGAAGATATTATGAACCAAAGTTCTATGAACATGCAAATACCACAGAGAAAAGAGGTGACAACTTAGTTACAGCCTTCACAAATACATTTTCTTTTTCTCCATCCCCAGAAGGGGCTCAGCTTCCAGAACCTTGAACTGGATTTTGCAGTCACCTCAACATCTTCAGTGTAAAAATCTCTGATGTGTTCATAAAATAGGTTTTGGACCAGCCCTGTATCTAACATTATGAATTTGCATTCATAAGCAAATTCACAAGTCATTCTTAGAGCCTGCTCACAGATCTCAACCACAGTAAAATAATAAATGAAAAAAGGCAAGGTAAGCAATCGGAAAGTTGGCCCCAAACTCCAAAACTTTTGAGTGCGCTGTAACAAGTTGCATTTTCAATGCTAATGACCTTGCATAATAACGCTAAAAAGGCACTAGTCTAAGAGGATTTCCCCAAACATAAAGCTTTTCAAGTTGTTTAAATATCACTGTAATTCAGATTGCAAACCATGCCCTTATTAAAAAGAAGGCGCACAGTCATTGTCAGAAAGCAAACATTATGCAATCTTGGCAGCACCATTTAAATAGTTAAAAAGGAAAAGAAAAATGACTGTTACAAAAAAAGGAATCATCACACACTGATTACCAGAAATAGAAGTCAGCCCATAAAACTCTGCTCAATCCCTGCAAGGTAGAAGTTTAACAGTAAACAGTTAAATAAGAAAACAAATGTATTGCTGAAAATTGTCAAAAAATCCATAACACCGCCAAGTAGCATGCTTCCAAGTAGTATTTTTACTGTAAATAGCAAAGGAATTAATAAAGATCAGCCCTCTCACTTAAAAATGTTAAAGTGTCATAGAGCAAGAAAGGTCATGTTTAAGGGGAATATTTTACAGCACTGCAGAAGTAATATTAACACAAAAATGAAAAGGGGAGGGAGCAGGACCCAGAAAACCCCCTGAGAAAGCACTTTAAAGATCATAATACCACTTCAAACAAGAGAAGAACCCACAAAATTACTTTTGGCTTAAGTCCTTACCATAAACTCCTCTAGGGTCTGGTAGTTTTTGCCTCGGAACTCGCAGTAGTTCTTCCTCTCCTTGCACTGCGGGCAGCACTGCGTGGTGTCCACATGGATGCAGCGAGGGTGGAGCCTGGGGCACTCGGGCTGGATACAGAGCGGGCCCTCCTCGGTGCACAGGCAGGGGCAGGCAGAAGGGCCCGGCGTGAACTTCTCCCCGATGGCGTAGACGAAGCCGCTCTCGTCCACGCAGCCTTTCCCACGGTAGTCCGGGTAGGCGTACTCCTCCGGAGGCTCGGGAGTGACACTCGCAGCAGATGCCGGGAGAGAGGAGTCTTCAGCCACCTGCGGTTCCTCGGGAGCAGCATCCCTTTGCTCTTGCAGCTGAATGCTCCCAGATTTACTGCCCGTCCCCTGGCTGTTCCAAGCCTGCTTTTGCTTAGTCCATGACTCCTTGTTCGAGTAGTTCCTGTTTCCTTTGCTCTTCCAGTCCCTGCTACCCTCCTCCCTCCCGCTCCTGCCGATCTCATTCATTTTCCCTGGGCCTGTCTGGCTGTCCCTTGTGTGATCCCTCTTTTCCTGGCTGGCCTTTATGTCCTGTTTGTCTTGAGCCTTGGCTAGTTTTTGTACGGGTATGGTGGAGCTACAGAGGGCAACCATGAGGCAGCAGGTTACGAGGAGAGAACTAGAGAGAGCTCCAATTGCCATTGCAGTAGAGCTGGGCATCACCTACTGCATCCCACAGGGGACACTGCACTCACATCGGAGGGAAGCGCTTCACAGATCCACGGTCCCTAGGAAAAGAAGGATTAGGAATACTTCAGCTTCTGCACTTCTTCCCCCCACCCCCGCCTCGCCTCGCCTCCCCCGATGCAACATCTCAAACAATATGCAACCTGCCTCGGTAGTTTATGCAAAAGGCAAACAACAGCCTGGTGCTGCATCCCTCCTCCTCCCCCGCTCCGCCAAGTCTTATAAATAGCAGGGCTCTTGGGCACGGACTGCGCGTCTTCGGCTCCGAGGGAGCACCAGGCAGAAGTCCGGAGAGCCAGCATTTGCAAAGGCAGGTGCAAGCAAAAGCCAGAGCACTGGAGGGGTTGTTTTCCCTTTCAAATGGCAACACGTGAAGAGGACGGACACCCAGTGAATTAAAGGGAGCGCCCCAAAACTCAGCAGGGTCCGGAGCAGAAATTACCCCACTGACTGCTATTCCATCACTGCACGCACGATGGTTTTCACCAATCTCTTATTCAGTCTGAAGTATGCCGGTTTGGGTTTTGTTTAAACACCTACCAGTGAGCGCACTGCTGTCACAGACAACTAAAACCAAGCACACTGAAGCGAGTAGAGACAAACTACCTCCCTTCCGAACACCCCAAACCAGCCCACACCACCTCTCCCTCCCCGCGCCTGAAGGCGAGGTAGAGCCGCTCCGAGTTTCCGCAGCAGAGGCTCATTTCAGCCCACACCCTCCAGGAGTTCGGCAGCGCTCCCGACTCCTCTCCCTGAAACACCGCACGCCGAATGGCAAGAAAAATAAAACAATCCCCACACCAAAATACATACACTGCTGCGGCCACGGCCAGCAGCGCCGCTCCAGCCTCCCTGCCCGCCCGCACTCCGCGGTGCGGCTCCGGCTCCCCAAAGCCGTGCACAGCCCCGCTCCGCGCCCGGCGCTCGGCGGCGGCTCCGGGGGGCACCGCGCTCCGCCCGGGCCAGCCGCGGCTCCGCGCCGCCCGCGAAACTTTCCCGAGGGCCGGGCAGCGCCGCCCGACGCCCTCCCGGTGGGGCTGGCCCGGCTCCCTGCCAGCGCCTTCCCCAGCCCCCTGCCCCGCCCGGCCCGCCTGCCTACCTGGGCTGCCGCCGAGCCTCGCCCCGCGCCCGGCTCCCATGGCGGGGCCGCGCCCGGCGGCGCTCCTTGCTGCCCG
>JAWWEE010000074.1:80529698-80540194 GCA_035221455.1 Xenops minutus | reverse complement strand
ACGGAATGCAGGGGAAGGACTCAGAGTTGTGATTCCCCTGTGACCGTGGGGACGACTGTGGTGAAGCAAGCTGTCCCCTTTGCAGCCCACAGGAAAGCCCCTGAGACAGAGACTGCTGCTTAAGTTTTGGACTTACATCTGTGAATGGCTGACCCAGAAACAACTGACTGGAAACCTTTCATCTCCCTGTCCCCTGCACCATTGGGGGAAGGATGGGGCATGGACAGACCGAGGAGTGGTGGCGGAAAGGTGCTTCTAACCTGTTTTTATTTCTTATTTTTAGTTTTTAGTTTGTTAGTAATACATTTAAGCATTATTCTAAGTTCTGCTTTGCCCGTGGTATTAGTCAAAGCTCCTCTTTTGGTTGTTATCTCTAGCTGTAAATTCACAGCTGTTTTTTTTCTCTTCCCTCTGGAAGGCGAAAGGTGGGGGGAAAAAGGCCTTGAAACAGTTTTGCTGGACACCAGGCATTTATCCGGGGTCAAACCACCACGCTAGGGTGGAGTTAATTTTCTTCATAGTAGCTGCTATGGGACCATACTTCATTTTTGTGCTGAAAATAGTGTTGGTAAGTCTGGGAAGTTTTCATTATAGCTGAGCAAATCTTCACAGAGCCAAGACCTTTTCTAGTCCTCACTCCACCAGTGGGAAGGCTTGGGGTCCACAAGAAGTTGGGAGGGGTCACAGTTGGGTCAGCTGATCCCCACTGACCCAAAGGATATTCCATACTGTATGGCATCATGCTAAGTGTGTAAAGCTGTGGGAAGAATAAAGAAGGGAGAGGACACATTTGGAGTGGTGACATTTGTCTTCCCAAGTCCCCATTATGTGATGGAGCCCTGCTTTTCTGGGGATGGCTAAACACCTGCCTGCCATGGGAAGTGGTGAATCAGTTCATTGTTTTGCTTTGCTTGTGTGTGCTGCTTTTGCTGTACCTGTTAAACTGTCTTTATCTCAACCCATGCATTTTATCACTCTCAATTCTTTCCCTCATCCACAAGGGAGGAGCAAACAAGTGACTGTGTGGGGCTGAGTTGACAGCTGGATATAATCTATGACAAACAGAAATAAAATACTTAATTTAATGTAAAATATTCTAATTCAAAGTACCCACAATGACACTTTGTTTCAAAATGTTGGAAAGAAGACTGGGTTTGTTAAAATACCTCTAAAAATCTCTTTGACAAGATCAGTTTCTCTGTCCTGCAAGCTCTGTGGAGATTCTAATGGACATATTTCACCACTGTAACTGTTCTCTTCTAGCACCATGAAATAGAGAGGGAAGTACAGGTTGCCTTTTTGTGTATGAGATGTCTACAATTTCTACCACTTTTAATCACTTTTCTATTCTTACATGCCTGTTGCATCTCTAATGGAGGCTTTGCCAGAAAAGTGTTATTACCGTCTTAATCATAATCCTTAAATAATACTACAAATTGGATAGTGAAAGCTTTGAAGAGTGAGGGGGATTCAATTCAGGACCTGTGCATATGGGCTCATTTTGAGGAAAAAAATTTCTATTCAAAACGCAGTATTTTGTGCTTGTAATTACAGGACATGAGAGACATTCATAAATTAATTTTGATGCCCCTATTTTCTCTACAATTTCCATAGCCTGGGGAAAATGGATGCTAATCACAGCTCACAAGGTTTTTTGATATTTGTGCCTTTTTGCTGAAAAAAAAGTAACAAAACATTTTTGCATGCATATACACATGGACGTGCACAAAATAACATGTAACATCTAAATACACAATCTTTTGTGTAAACAAGCCTCAAGACTATACTCTGTTCTTCCCTTTTGCAAAGCCAAAGGATGCACCACCAATGCTTTTAGTTTTCACATTGTCATTGTAATGGAAAGCAAACAGAGTATTTCTCAGGCTTGTGTTTAGCTCTCTTCACATAGAATCTGAAATTCCATTGAAAGTACAGATCAGTGTTCCTTTTTCTTTTATTATTTATAATTACATTCATGTTTTATATATTCATAATATTTAGGTTTCTCTAGATACATTTTTGTTTACAGTAAAATTCTTCAATAAAGGCAATATCAACTATCAGAAGGTTTATTAAAAAAATAAATTGGTTCCTCTGTTGTTCCACATTTTAAGTTAATAGATCTCATCCTTCCACTGCTCTTTAATATTACTGGAGAAAAACAACCCCCTAAAACCAAAACCCCAGCTTTACTTTCTCTTCAGTTCTCACAGGATTTCTTGACTTTTACCATATTAAACATTGACCTAAACGTAATGAATAAATGGAATTGAAGAAAAAAAAATTCTTATGTACCTTAGAGGAAGATAGGGAAAAATAAAAGCTATTATTGACAAAACTGATTCAGCACTGTATGTCACACCAATATTTACTTCCATTCTCTAACTTTCTTTAAAACTTCCATAACAGGAATTGTACTGTTTAGCATTTGCTTTCTTTTAAAGTATTTTAAAACGAACATAAGTTGTTTTCTGAACTACATATGTATATGAAATAAAAGTATTTTAAACCACATTTTTCTTATTAAAATACTTTGTTAATATTATTAGTATGGAGTAAAAATATTTATTATATGGTTGATAATTATAAACATTTTTCTTCTGCAAAGGCACATCCTTAAAAAATAATGAAATTAGAAATAGTGAAATTAGTTGGCTAAGTCAAGAATTGGAAAGTTAAGGAATTCACAGTCTATGTGTAAAAGTCTGCCTTCTTTCCCTATTTTATAGAATGAGAGTATAGCTCCCAGGCACCTAATCCTGTAATATAAAATAAAAAAAAAATCCCAACAAAATCAGAACCAAACCAAACAGCAAAAGAAAACCAAAAATCCAAAACCAACTGTCTGCAGACTTGGAGAACCATCATGCCTCTTAAGGGATATTCTCCAAAACTTACTGAGCATAAACCGCTAGATACAAAGCCCTCGGTGATATGCTTTCCGGAACGCATCTTCAAACTTTTCCTATTCTTTGCCTTCTTTTTCTCTAATTATTACTATCCAGTTTGTAAAATTAGAAGGTTTTGCAATGTCACTTCATACATAATACATACACATCTGATCCTGCAGCCCTCCTAACTTTTTAAACCTGCTGGCTAAGTTCACCCAAACTTGATGAAGGAATTCTGAAAGTTTCACAAAAAGAGGTGGATTTATAGAGAAGAGCAGCCTTATACTGCTTGTCCTCAAAGATGTGCTTTGATCTCTTGTCTTGCTACCCACCAGTGACTCTGCATGACATGGTACCCATATAAGTGCTTAGGCTACACTAGGCACCTAGAGTGGAGTTAACAGATTTAGAGATGCCAATCTGTAAGAAAATTCTGCTAATTATGGTGTTCAAATGCTTTTGCTTTCCCTACACTCCTGTAGAAGTGTACCCTTCCCTACACTACTGTAGAAGTTCCTATGTCCCTTAGCAGGTGCCTGGGATACGATACCAAGTAAGTGATGGATTATTTTGTTTGCCTTCTTAAATTAAAGGCCCAGTGAGGCCTTTAAAATAATTCGTATACATTTCATAGTGTCATCATTTTAAAAACTGTGCAAATTATGATTTGGAACATATTGAAAGTTTCATGAATTCCAGCTTCCAGAGTGCTCTGTTTTAAGATCTAATTACCAGAGATGATTACATTCAAGACCTTCTGCAATCACAGAGGCTGGTGATACAGTTTTCTCTTAATGAAAAAAGCCATGTGGCTCAGAAATCATGATTTAGGCTTCAGGCTGTCAGAGCAGAGCAAGAAAAAGTCAGAGTAGACAATCTTCGGGCTAGAATTTTTGTTGGGAAATGGCCAAAGAGAAGGATTATTTTGCTGTGTTTGCACACAAGACTGAGACACTCCAGATGCAACTGGGTGCCCATATATAGGGACTGTGGAAGTTGGCGGGTGTTTCTAGAGTGGCACATCCTTCAGTGACCAGGAAAGAAGGGAAAGGAGAGCAGAAACAAGTGGCCTGAAGTCATGTAGCAGGTCAGTAACTGGACTGAGAAGTTTATGTAAACTTCCAGATTCTCTTTCATCTTCTCTTTTTGATTCACCTTTTACTAGTCCATGTTGACTCTATTCTCTGGTAGAATATTGACTGCACTGCTGCCTAGCTGGCATACTACGTCCTTTATCCGTGTACAAAAATGTAGGTGCTCATTAGGGCAAAACACTTGGAGCCTTGTTTTCTTTTTACCACCAGGTCTTGATGTACCAATGTCCTTAGGCTGACAGTAGCAAGCACCATGATGCAAGGTTTAACATGAAAGAAATAGAGGTATTCTGTAATTGGGATAAGGAATGCCAGCTGGTCATGCTTGTTGAGCTTACTATTTGTTGGAAGAAGATAACGGAACAGCGCAATATCCCTTGCTACTCACAGTACTGCTTGAGAGTTACTACAGACAGGGCCTCCTAAGTAATTCACATTTCAGATTAGGTCCTTGCAAAATCAATGAAAAAAGTGACAGTCTAGATACTCACAAAAACTTCCCTATGACAGTGAATCAGGGACCAAACACTATGCAGAGCTACAAGATTCTTCCCTCTCCTGCCTGAGGACATTTAGTCCTTCCAAATCACCAGGCTACTGGCAATTAATGTCTCACTTAATGCTGTTTTGCTTTATATGTATGAAATATTTTCTTGAAGAAGAAATCAAGACTCTCTCATCACCACTGTCAATGTAAACAAATTCAGCAGGAAAAGGTAAGCAAACCTCATCTAACACTGGTCTACAGCTTCATTCAGAGCTTAGAAAAAGTTTGGATTTGAAATGGGATCTTAGACGTCTTTTTCAGGCTTAATGGTTCAATGATTCTATGGGTTTTCTTCTAGTAGTTCTATGAAATCTAGCCCCAGTCAGAAAATATTCTGTAAACATGACCCAAATAAATTTTCATGTGAACAGGGCCTTGCTCTAAGGTGTCGGTCCCTATTTCTGCAAAGCCTGTTTTCCTATTTGATTTTAGAACAAAAGCCATAGACTAATGACTGACAAAAACTCTGGCTAAAAAGAAAAAAGGAGTTTCATCTTGCTCTAGGGGTAAAATGGTTGTTGGAGATGTATAGGGATATTAAACTGAATCAGCCATAAATTGGTTTGCCTAAATCAACAATCCCTGTCTTGGTAATCCTCATGGTGTTAAACTCTTGCCTTCAAAGGCTTTCAAAATGCCTCCTTTCTTCCACTATTACTAAAATTAAAGCAGATTTAACACAATTACTGATTCCTAAAGCAGATCCAGGTGGCTGAGCCAATGTGGTGATTTCATAGAAAGCTAAAAGCTATACCTCAGCTTCTGCCTAAGAACAGCAGCAGCAGTAGACAAGAAGAGAATGAAGATCAATGCATCTGGTACCTCCAAGGCTCAGTAAGGTCTTGGCTAGCTAAGGCTTTCCACAGTCCTAGCTAGTCAAGCAATTGACTCCAATACCAAGGATCCTGTTTGTCAAAGGTCCTCAGATGATCACAGATGTCCTGAGTTGGAAGGGACCTTAAAGATCATTTACTTCCAACCCCCCGCTGTGGGGACGGACACCTGTCATGGAGAAAAGAAAAGAATCAAATATCATTACTTGCTTTTTTCTTCTTTTATTTCATTTTAGGCTAAAAATATTTTTGCCATTCCTATATTTGAAAAAAATCTCAAAGCTCCATGAAAAAAATACTTAAAAAAAAATTTTTGCTTAGTAGTAACTTAACTGATATATCAATTTTTCAAGTACTCAAGGGGTGTAACTCAGGACGTGACAGGAAAAAGTCAAGTTGTAAATAGAGGAAAGCAATATTTCACAAATATATCCATATCCCTCTTCAGAAATCATAAATAATGTGGGAATTAATATTACACTGAAAATTTATCCCTTTAGCACACCCTATAAACTTCCCTGTTTTTAAAGTTGGTTTCTAACCACAGTTCAGGCCCCATCATTATTTCTCCAAAATAGCTGTCTGCTGAGAAAGTAATCTAGGTTTTGACACTGAAATGAGCTGTGTTTCAGTAGGTGTTTGATTTCTGAAACTTAGGCAATTACAATTCTTTTTTGCTCATGTCATCTTTTGCCTTCCTTTTCTTACAAGGCTTTACTTAAATTTCTTTTTCGCAACAGATTCAAGAACAGGTGTTTATGTGCACATTTACAATTTTCATGTATGATTGGACTGAATTATTGATCTTTTATGCAAACAAGTAGTTTTTGTTTTACACCAATAACTTCTACATAAAGATCATTCAAAGAATTAGGAACCTAAGTAATTCCCTAGTACTAAAGCTTTCATATCATTCATATTGCACCTTATATTCTGTTTGAGTTTAATTTTCCTTCTGCATCTGTTGGAAATCAATCACTTCCAGTTGTGAGGGTTGTTTTGTTCAGGCGTTTGGTGTTTTTGTCTTTTTTGTTTGTTTGTTTGTTTTGTTTTTGTTTTTGGGTTTTTTTGCCTGCTTGGTTTGTTTTTTAAATTAAGGAGAGTAACAATTTATATGAGTTGTAGCCACAATAGTAGATGCCCTTGCCACTACTCCATCAAACACTGGCTCGAGCCTTTGGAGAGATCCTTACACAGCAGCTTGCAACCACCCTAAGCAGTCATATTTCTCTCTGTAAATTAAATTTCTTTAAAGCATCTCCTTTTATCCTGAGGCTGAAATTCTGTTCCAGTAAATTCTGATCTACAGAGACATCTACTTCCCATTGAAGTTGATGAGAGCTGCAGGTGACTGGTGCCTCTCTAGCTCAGACCCCTAGGCTGGATTTCTCCCAGAGTACGAATATGTTATTAATAAGAGCTAGCTATCTTTGGCTAAAAGCCTGGTGAAAAACACTTTTGTGTTTTTCACTGAAGTGAGATGGTTGATTATGGCACAAACTTCCAGCTCTCCTCAAAAGTTTTTGCCTGACTTTATTTTAAAACAATTTTTTTTTCAAGTGAAGCCTTAAGTAAAAAGTAAACATAAGAATAGGATCTCAGAGCTTGTCTACCTTTCCAATTAAACAGAACTGAATGAGATAAAGGGAAAAAAACCCCAATGTTCTTCAATCTCCAATGCTTTTTTTTCTCAGTTGGGATTAATTTTTCTTTAGAAAAACAGAGGTTATAACTGGTTTTGGAAAAAGAAAATATCAAGCACACCTGAGGTTTTAAACAAATAGTTCCTGCTGTTAAACAAATCCACAGTGAATTGTAGGTGGAAGAAATATCCCTGAAGCTGAGGCAAAAAATCCAGTAGTAGCTCAGTGGATCTGTATCTAGGCTCTTGCTTTGGTACTAATGGGATTTCTTTGATAAATTGACTTAGGCTTTTGATACAAGCAAGATTTAGTGAGAATATGTTCATAGCTTCCTTTGCTGCCTTAGTTCATGTTTGGTTTCCAGGTTTGGTGTTTACGTTGCTTCTTAGAGTCTGCCTTGCACAGATCACAACTGTAATGTAATTTCTGTGGGTTTTTGTGCTGCAGTGCTCAGATTATCCAAGAAAAAGCTACTGTGTTTTGATGTGTACCTGACAGAGATTAATTTAAGGGGAAGCTGGATTCAAATTAAAGAATACCTTTTCGGCCTCATTCTTAGCAACTCAAGATCACTGAACACACGACAGGATAAACCAAGATGTGTGGATATATATGCTATTCTTTTTACTTTCCATCTGGCAGCTGGGCAATCAAGGGCTCTTGAATTATTAGAAATGTTTTCTTATTTGATTGTTGAACTATCAAATGGGTCCCCCAATTGTTCTTCATCTTAAACAGAGGCTTCGGTAGGTGATTCAGGAAGAAATCTGTTCAGATAATCCATTAAGTTCTTGTCTAGGGGAGACAAATTGAGTGTTGTGCTGGTGTGAGGAACCCTCAGTCCCCAGGGTTAATTGATACAATTGCTGAAAAGGGTTATCAAAGCCAAACAGTCAATTATACCAAGCCTGCAGGAGCCTGATGACATGTTTCAGGTCAAATCTCTCAGCACAGATACATGCCATATTTTGTCAGCTGCATCGGTGCTTCATCAGAGAGTGAAAGAAGTAGTAATACTGACAAAGTGAAGCACTTTGCTCAGCTTCCTGGAGCATCACAATTTAGATTTTTTTATACTCAGAAAAGATCTAGTGTAAAGAAATAATTATTTTACCTCTAGTCATCTAAGAAGAATTTGGAAAATAGACCTGAAAATGTCATCCCAGAACAAAACCAAACCCCCTCAACCCCACAAAAACTGAAACAAAAAATCCTCTTCCTTCCTCTGATCTTTTCTCTCTTCACACAATAAAGCCTCAATAGATAGGGAAATACAAGATGTCTCAACTCAGCCTGTAGAATTGCTCTGGCAATTCAGCAAGTGGCCTGCCTGGGAAAAAGGCAAGGAAGCGAGCAGGCAGGTTTCACTGGGAGAGTTGGGCTGGAACTTTAGCATGATCACAGTGTGTTTGCAAAACCCCTTGATTTTTGACACGTATGTAAATTCAGACACAAATGTGGTTAGAAAGTTTACTTCGCTAGCCCAATCTTCTGATTTACTCTCTCTGTTTACAGTTTTGTTTGAGATCATCCCACCATGAAAGGTAGAACATGAAAGGATGCGTTCAGGAGGGAGAATATATCTGAGAAAGGTTTCTGGATCACTGACATATAAAAAGTAAAGTGATTTTCAATTCTTTTTAAGAGGTAGACAGTTGGATTGTGATCAAGTTAAATAATTCATTTTAAATGTATTTGATGGTGAAGGGCTGAATGAGATTCCAGAATATCTGATTTTCATTCTCAAAAGTCATACTTCAGGAACACTCTCAGTGCTGCATTTTCAAACCGTCCAGACCCATATCTATAATTTAGAGATCTCAACATCTCTCTCCAAATCAAGGATTATTTACTTGAGTGTGGCAAAAGAAATATATGAATCAAAGATCACCCAATGGGACTGACTCCTGAGCAACTTGTAAGGTAGTAAAGACTAAACATGAAGACTTCCTGCTCCTATGCCATTGTCCCAGCCCCCAGGAAACAGTTACTCTATTGCCACCCAAATACCTTCCAATGAAAATCCCAGTGAAGCAGCTACACTTCCATGGCTGCATTCAGCCTGACTCAATCAATCAGAACTGTTTGACAGAAATATCTCATTAAAAAGCCTCCATCCATCAGAGTACAAAACTCTATTGTAAGATTTTTATTTCTGGCAGAGAAGAATTTCTTCAGTTTCTTGCTTCACTTCTAGCTCAAGATAGACCTTTTCTCCTTCACTGTTCTTCTTTCACTTACTTACAATATTGGTTTTATTCAGCTGCTTCACTGGATTTACTTGTGTGTAAAAAGTAAAGTAAGAATAAAATTAATCTTCCCATCTTCCCCCTTTTATGTCATACACCCTTCTGCTGCTCAGTATCCAAAATGTAGGTGCAAGCCAAGAGTGCATGAATGTTCTTAGCACTGACCATAACAGGACGATCCTTGATTCCTCTCACAGGAGAGTAAAATATTTTAGTTTTGCAAAGAAAATAAAAACCTAGTCATCTTTTTGAAACCAACTACATCAGAAGCTCTGGGAGGAAATGAGACCATAACAGAAGCTAAATGAATTTTTTGTATCTGTTCACTGTGAAAGAATCTTTCTTTACAGGACTGCATCAGAGGTTGCATATCAAACAAATCTTTGTTTCAGAACAAAGTTGACATAAAGTACAAGAAATATTTCTCAGGATTTAGCCAAGAGTTCCAGCCTAATACTGAACTTTAACAGCAATGTGCAGTTTCTCACATCAGCCTTCATATCAGAAGATTGTAATGTGAACTCTATGGGTTTCGTGGGGTCCCAGATAGAGCATTTAGCAGAAAAGTCTGACATAACGTGAAAATCTGTAGAAGAAAATCTGAGTAATATACTGGCTAAAACAATGCTGAAGAACAAAAATAGTAGGTATATAACAAAATAATATACTATGGGAGAGTCAAGCAGAATATTTATGCCTCACGAATCTGTCGGCATTGTTTGAGGAAACTTAGAAGGGTGTAGATAAATTTGATCCAGCTGATAATATTAATCTGGAGGGGGGAAGTCTTTTAAAAGTCTTCCCCAAAAGACTTTAACTAACATGGGTGAAAGAGAAGGCATTTTCATGAACTAAGAATGGATAAATTATAAAGGAAAAAAATAAGGCAGGAATAAAGCATTAGTTTTTACAGTGGAAAGAAATAGGTATTTGTGCTGAGGTCTGTTCTCCCTACTGCATTCAGAAATTTTCTAGAAATGGGATTGGATAGGAAGAAAGTAGTCTGAAGGGTAAAACCAGAAGCTGATTGAAAGCCATTGAAAGCCATTGCAGAGGATGTCTTATAAAGGAAAAGATGACCAATAAATAGCAGATGAAATTCTGAATCAGTAAAGCAAAGTAAGTCATAAGGGGAAAAGAAAGAAAAGAGAGAAAGAGAGAAAGAAAGAGAGAAAGAGAGAAAGAGAGAAAGAGAAAGAAAGAAAGAAAGAAAGAAAGAAAGAAAGAAAGAAAGAAAGA
>JAWWEE010000074.1:80423188-80529598 GCA_035221455.1 Xenops minutus | reverse complement strand
AGAAAGAAAGAAAGAAAGAAAGAAAGAAAGAAAGAAAGAAAGAAAGAAAGAAAGAAAGAAAGAAAGAAAGGAAGGAAGGAAGGAAGGAAGGAAGGAAGGAAGGAAGGAAGGAAGAAAGAAAGAAAGTTCCAACTAGTCCCAAAAATGAGCTGTAAAGTAGATGCTACCACTTAAGAAAAAGAATTTGAGGTTATAATTGAGAGATTTAAGACTATATCAACTTGCTGCAATCAAACAGAAACTAGCATGTTGGACCTTCTTTTGAAAAATATAGAGAACTGCCATACCTGCAGTTTTGATTTCCATCATCTCATAATGAATACAGTTGGCTGAGGAAAGGAACAGAAAAATGTAACAAGCACAACCCAAGAACTTAACCAACAAGGAGAGACTGTATATACTAGGACTCCTCAGCCTGTAAAAGAGATCACTCTATGAGAATATGGTAGTCAGGAGAGACATGAGGTTGAATAGAGAATGATGATTCAATCTTTTTCAGAATATCAGAATTAGAAGGAAGCAAATTAATACATATTTTGACCATGCCATCCGTATTGAATTGTAAAATTGATTGTCAAAATATCTTATGAATGGAAATAGGTTCAGGAAACAAACTTACTTAGACAGATATGCAACTATAAAATGTTCTAGATCTACTCTCCCGTTGTCATTCATTACCGTCCTCCTTCAGAGGGATGATACCCAACTTGGAGTTTTAGTCTAGCACATGACAGCTGGTTTTGTGCACTATCAAGGAACTGCGTATCCTCCATCTCCTTCAGGAGACCAGTGAAGTGCCATTCCAGTAATTATTCTGCATGTTCTAAACTTCCTTCCTGACAGTGCCCAGTTCCTCTGAAGTTAATCTTATGTTGAGAGTGGTGGGAATCTTCCAGTTTCAAAGCAATTTCTGGCAAAATGCAGTACTTCACCTCCAATTTTCTGCAATATACTGTCTTGTCATATTTTTCATGTTTTATTATTTTAGGATAGTCTCAGAAATGCTCACAGTGTTGGGCCACATAATAATGTTTATTATTTCAATCATTCTAATAATTTTTGAAAACCAGTCTAGTGCTAATGACCAACTTAGGCCTAGCTAAATTTGGACACAGATTGTGATAGATTGCCAAAAAGAAGAATGATATGCATTTTAGGACTAGTTTTCCTAAATATAGAAAAGGAAAAAAGAAAAAACCACAAAGTGGAATGGAGCAAAATAATACCGTTAAAACCTTAAAGAATTGGGACATTTTGACCATACAGAATCATTACATGCTAAAATTCTATACCTAAATGCAATCAATATATATTAAATGTGTTACATAAGGTATAACTGACCACCCAACTAGGACAGTGGTAAAGGCTGCATAGTGCTGAAAACTACTATCTATATTGTAAGTATAGAAAATTCAATAATAGTAGAACTCACTTATCCCCAGTGAGAAGCATTTGGATATTTCACAAGAAGAAGTGATGGAGAGACTTAATTTTTAGTCATTACAATGGTATATTATGTTAAACCATTTGTCGGAACAATAAGAATTTACAAAATCAAAGTTTAATCCCAAGCAACATAGAAGATGCTAAATGTATATCTGACAGTGATCCACCCTGTTACTGTAGTTAAATGCCAAAACATCCCCTATGTAACATTTAGGTTCTAAAAAGGGAATTAAAACAAACAAACAAACAAACAAACAAACAAACAAACAAAACCCAAACCAAACAACTCCCCAAAACAAAAACAAAAACATCCCCCCCAAAAAAAAACAACCAACCAAACAAAAAACAAACATGAAAAAGAAAATAAATAAGAAACATAAAATGCTTCTTGATATCAAGGTAACTATTTAGAGACACATTTTTGATGGCCCAGACTAAATCAAGACTATCAATCAAGAAGAAATTACTAGAACATGAAAAAGACAACATATTTTAATAGCAAAGTAGAGACGGTTAACAGAATTAGTAGGTTCTCCAGTGTTTGAAAATGTGTTCAAATGAAAGAAATATGAAACCAGTGCTTTAAATATAGAATTTCAATAAAACCTAAAATAAATTGTATGCAATACAGAATGTATTATAGGGATATGTTAACACAAAAAGTTTATGTAATATACATACACAGAGATGTTATGAAATATAAAAATAGAAAACCATCAAGTTAAATGTAAACTGAGAACAGGACAGACCAAAAAAGGGATTTTTATGGAACACTTGATAAAGCAAATTAAATCTGTTGAGAACCTTTTTCAAAACATTACAAAAAGAAAGCCAGTAAAATGACAAATAGAAAATGAGATACAATAGGAGTAGTCAGGGGGCACAAGACTATGGGGGAAAAAATATCAAAGTAATCTTATTTTATTGCCATGACCTTAGGTAGATTTCTCTGTCAGAATTCTTCTTTACGGGATACTAATTTATGAAACTGTGGCCAAACCTGAAATATCATCAAAAGAGCCTTTACAGCAAATATATAAAATTCTTAATAAACCCTCAGAACAGAAGTCTAAGATTTCTAATGGAATTCCAGGAATTCAGAAAGAATTTAAATGTGAAATTGATAGCAGTTAAGTACTGTTTGCAGTACACCAATTATATTGGCCTTCCTGACAGAGAAATAGAAGATATTCTTAGAATGTCAGGTACATGTTTTTTTAGAAGACATCCAAAAGTACTTATGGATCAGCAATTTCTATATTCTGACATGCAAATTATGTGAGGCCAAATTATAAATGTATATGTGAAGATGATAAATGTGTTATAACAAGGAATAAATCATGCCTCACCAATTTCTTAAGATTAAAAAAAAAAAATGTCCATGGAAATATTGAAAAGAATGACCCAGCTAGTGAAGTGGACCAAATGACAGTTTTTCATTTAACTTCAGACAAAGTTCTTCAACAGAAATTGCTAAAAAATAAACTAATGTGGTACAGAAGAAAGATCTGCTTGTGTATAGAAATCTAGCTAAAAGGAATGAAACAACACAGACAGACAGGAGTGGCAACATTCCCTAGGGCCAGCTTTTTTTTTTTTTTTTTTTTTTTTTTTTTTTACCATAATATGAGAGATCTGGAGAAGAGGTGAAAAATGGAGTGACAAAATTTTGTTTAATGTGACAGGCAGCATTAAAACAAAGGGCAAACAAATGATGGACTCAACATGAGGTATATTATCACTTAGGAAAGACTCCTGAGGCACTGTTGGTAAGTATTCAAAATCTACTGTATAAAAGTGTCAAAAAGAAAGAAAAGAAATTTTAGGAACTATTAGAAGGAAACAGAAAACAAATACAGACCATCATTATGACATGGCATAAATCCATATCCGGAATGTTATTATGATACCAAAAGTACCATAAGAGCAAAATTGTATTTAGTGTCACTGAATGATTTATATTTCAGAACAAATAAATATCAAAAGCCACAACAATTTAACAGAGAAATGGCTTTTGGGCACAGGAAGCAAGGGAAGCAGAAATCTGTTGGATAACCTAGAGAAATTAGAGGGCTGGGCAATCACCAACCATATGAAGTCTAACAAGGGCAAGTGTACCTGGCACGGAACAACACTGAATGTAGGTGCAGACTGGGGAATGAGAAGCTGTAGAGCAGTGCTGTGGAAAGGGACCTGGGGGTCTGTTTGATGGCAAGCTGAATGAGTCAGCAGTGCCCTGGCAGCCAGGAGGGCCAACCCTGTCCTGGGGGGCATCAGGCAAAGCATCACCAGCCAGGAGAGGGAGGGGATTGTCCCGCTCTGCTCTGCACTGGGGTGGCTTCACCCTGACTATTGTGTGCAGGTTTGGGTGCCACAATATAAGGAAGATATTAAGCCATTAGAGAGTGTCCAATGAAAGGGCAATAAAGATGGCAAAGAGCCTGGATGGGAAGCTGCACAAGGAGCAATGGAGGTTACATGGCTTGTTCAGTCTGGAGAAGAGAGACTGAGGGGAGACCTCATTGCAGTGACAACTTCTTTGTGAGGAGAAATGGAGGGCAGGCACTGATCTCTTCTCTCTCATGGCTAGTGGCAGGACCTGAAGAAATGGCCTGAAGTTGTCAGGGGAGGTTTAGGCTGGATATCAGGAAAAAGTTTGTCAGCCGGGGGTGGTCGAGCACTGGAAGAGGCTCCCCAGGGAAGTGGTCACAGCACAGCCTGTCTGAGTTCAAGAAGCATTTGGACAACTCTTTCAGGCACATGGTGTGATTCTTGGGGCTGTCCTGTGCAGGACCAGGATTTGGACTTCGATGATCATTGTGGGTCCCTTCCAACTCTGCACATTCCATGATTATGTGATTCTTTGAACTGTGAAACTATATGAGAAAGGAGTTAGGGAAAGATTTTTCGGCATTTGTTGTGTTATAGAAAGTAGGGGTACCCAATGAAAAGTAAACACGTTTAAATCAAATCAAACCCCCTAATTTTTAATATTATACATATTTAAATGGTCTGGTTTTTTTTTTTTTTTTTGTTCGAGCATTGTCTTTAGAGAACAGTTAAAAATTATGAAAGTAATGTCAAAGACTACTAAATAGGATGATTCAGATGCAACCTCTGGTTCAGTGTCTCTAAACTGCATACTGCCAAGAGCAAAAATCAACTTGATACTTTGAAAACTTTATTCCATTTTTGGTCTGTTTTTACCTTTTTTTCCTGCAATCTCTTATGTGCTACTGTAAGAGACAGAAAAACAAAACTAGAAATGGATCTCTGGCAGTTTTCTTATGTAAACCTGTCTTGTGGGTTTTGGGATTACATGTAGCCTCTCATTTGCTATACATGTCTTTTTTAAAAATTTCATTTATTAACACATTTTCTTCAATTTCACAGATTCAATGCAACTGGGTGCCAGTTTAATTTAAAATAAAAAACCCAACAACTAGCCTCTACTTGATATTGCTTCCTTCTCACGATGTTGAACTTTTGGATTTTGCTCAGGTTTTTATTACAGAATGATAGCTCTAGACCATCGTTTTCTAAAAGGACACTGGCAACTTATATTAAATAGTTTTAATTCCCTCTAACTATTCCCCATTGTCCAACATATATTCTGAGATCCTAGGAAACACCATTTCTTTCCTCATTGATTTTTTCTTTACTATAAAACAAAGCATTGATTTTCTTCCTTCTGTCTTGTGTTTCTAATGGTACACAAATTAACATGGTTCATTTGTATGCCACCTTACCAGGACTCCTTGTCAGACCAGCATCACCAATAATAGAATGTAGGACCCTCCACTTAATCAGCAACCTGATAAATGCTGCACCAGTTGACAAGAGCAATGGTTGAATTTGGTCTTCCTCTATGCCCTTGGGCAAAACACTTAATCTAGACTACCTTTGAATTCTATGTGTACAGCACAGGGAAACTGTTTATCTATCCCATACATGTTTGAGGGTGATTCACATCCATTAGTGAATGTTACATGTGCTCAAATACCTCTCTCAGAGGCACAACACACAATCCCATTATTTGGATTCAGAAGAATGAACACATCACATTTTCAGTGGCGCAACCTCTCTTGTCACTACAGTAATCAATACATTCTTGAAGCTGTACTATTCATCCTCTCTAGCACTTTACAGGTGCTATTCAGCATCACTAAATAAAATTTGATTTTACAGAATAAGCATGATTCTTAAACTCTTGAAAAGAATTTGTTACTACTTATTTTGCTTCTTACAAATTTCTTGCAGCTTCCTTGCTCTGTAACAGCTGCTAAATAGACCAACATTGCCATTATGCCTTGCAGAATTGTTAGGTATATTCATGTAGTACCTGTTTGCCTAGCAGTTTTGTGACTCCTAGATTTAAAGTAAGGCTTAATCAGCATTTATTCAATTGCTCCACATCTTTACCTCTTGAGGCATTTTGGCGTTTTTGAAGGGGTTTATATTTATCTTTTTTGGCTTTTTTTTCCTTCCTTAATGTAAAGTGATCCTGATGTATCCAGATGCAGAGCAGGCCAAAATAACACAAATGTGAGGGGTTTTGAAGCAGTTATAAAGACTACCCATGGGTTAGGTATTTGGCAATAAAGTAATGACCTTTTATATCTCAGGACAGTGTTCCTCAAACTAAAAACTCAGAACTGAGACGAGAAAAAAGCGTTCCCAATAAACAAAGTGCTGTTTCTGACAATACGTGCCCTGCCAAAAGAAAACATCTGCAGAGCTGGGTTTGCCTCCAGCCAGTGCTTAGGTCCTGAATGAAGACCTAGATCTATAGAATTCATTTATTCAGCACAACTCAAAACCACAGGGCAAGTGCACTAAGAAATACAATCTGTTGACCATGGCACTGGATCTCTCCCCTTTAAAAAAACTAGTTTCCTTGCTGAAGGAAGACAGGTGTAGAACTACATGGTCTAGTTATAACAGCACTTGGAAATACATCAGCAACCAGGACCTCTGTCAAACACTGCTGGACTGAAACAGTTCTTGAGCAAAATGCCAGGATCAGATTTTACAGACCAGATTCCCATAAGCAATTTACTTGAAATTGCATGTTCTTAAATGTTTTTAGAGCAGTATTTTCCTTATGCTTTCATTGTTCTATACTGCTATGGTTGATGTTCATAAGCATAGGAGTGAGAAAAGGATCCCATTCCTATGGATGAAATATGAAGAGGATAAAATGCTATGTGTGATAGAAGAAAGCTTGCTAATATATTTCCTTCATTGAATTCTGTATCAGTTCAGAAAGGAAAATATTTAATTGGATGTAAGTAAACCACATTCAAAAGAAATCGATGTTAGAAGTAGACTGATCCATTCATGCACAGCTGCAATACCGCACATTGTAGATTCAGGTAGTAGTTTGTTTGTACTCTTCAAGGACAACTTTGCCAGTAAAATTGAGTATCAGAAGAAATGATCATCATACAATAGAAAAATACAGAGCAAGTGAATCATTTATACTTGTCAGAATTTGCTGATTCTGTGGAATGTCTCCTGAGCCTGAAATGTGTTCTTAAAGAAATGAAAAGAAGTCTTCAATGCTGCACTCTGATTGACAGACAGTACATTATCTCTTTTCTTTGCAAGCAATAAAAAAAATGCTTAGAGCTCACTAGCCACAAGTACTTACTAAACAGCTAATGAAAAAAGGCAGGCCCAAAAGTGAAAGGATCTCACTTACAGGCAAGTATTGCAGAGAGATGTATGATCTTCAGGGGTACCTGCCAAGCACAAAGGGGTGGGCAGCACGGAGTGAAACTCTTCTCAGAATGAGAACCATTCAATTGAAAAACTGTTTATTAGTTGAATTGAGTACAGCTGATACTGAACTGGGACACTTTTACAGATCTCTTAATTTTTCATGAGTTGATTCAAACCCATGAAAAAATCTATTATTAAACTTGTGAAACAGGTTGGAGATTTTCCTTGTGGGAATTAAAATTAAATAAACCACCATTCAAATAAACCATTGCTGACGTTAACTGGCATCTTTAATTATAATGCTAGAAAAGATAGAAAGGACTCAACTGGCATCAAAAAGCTGAACAACCTTCACATTTTGTGTACCTCAGCTTCATCCAGCCAGAAGTACAGGGGGAGCCGTGTAGTGGAATGTTGATCTGTTATGCAGATTAAAAGGATTTTTCCATATTAGTCTGAAATAGACTAAATTCTGATTGATAATTAATTAAAGACAAGCCATATATGACAACTTTGTTAATGGGCCTTGAAGTACCTTTTACAAGTGACTCAGGCTGCTGTGCATAAGCCTTAGGTTTTCAAATATTTGTTGCTACATAGAAAGCAGCTGTGTTGATGGAAATGTCTCAGATATAAACAGTGAAACTGTTTGAAGACATACAGCCTTGTGCCTGCAATGTGCAAAGAAACAGATCTTTACCTGTTTGCAGCAGCAAATAAACCACATCTCAGAATAGTAGTGTATAACCTAGATAGATAGATAGTTGTGGGTGTAATATTAAAATGGCAGAGGAAAAAATGCAGATGAGTAAAGAAAGTAATATTCCACATGTCAGCAAGCTTACCTAAAGAAGTCTCAGTCCTAGGAGTGGAGACAGTTCAGGCTAAATGATCTCCTCTGATCTCTCCCAGGCAAGAAGAGTTTTTCCCATTCGTACTATGGGTAAACAACACACAATCACAACTTCAGTATGGTTAAAATTGAAAGCAGTCAATTCACTTAAAATGAATGAAGTCCACTGGGAACAAACTTTCCAGCTAAAGTGAGAGAATGATGTAACAGAGAGAAAGGATCAGATTAACATGGTAGAGCTTTGTAATAAAAGCAAGGAAGCCAGCTGCAGGGAAGCCAGCCTGTGAAAAAGGAAAGGATCAACACTTTTTCATCTGAAGGAAAAAGAAAAAAAAAAAAGAAGTTATGTAACACACTGCAGCAGCTTTGATTTTTTTCTCTTCCTGGCCAGAAAATCCCTATGGGGAGGAAAATTCATAGTGAGCTTCATTCTGCTGTCCACAGGTAGGCAGAACAACAGGGCTCTGAAACTGAGAACAGGTCATTAAAATAAAGCTTGAATACTTGTGCATTTCACTCTGCCTTGCAGACCATGTAACTCAGTAGTGGGAATGTCTGAACTCCAGTCATCTCCCTGGGATTGTCCCATGTAAAACAGATTCACCCTAAAGCTCTCTGTAATCTTTGATACCTGTCTCTCAAGTCCTACAATTATCATTTCTGTGTTTAAGCTTGCGTGAAGTACTCAAAGGGCAATTTCATGACTGCTGTCTGCTGTGCATGGTCAGAAAAGTCCCCCTGTTGCTATTATCCGGGACTTCTGAACATTTTCATACCTTTTTCACTTTGATTTTGCGTAAAGGGGTCAGAGTAAAGCTTCAGATTAGCATGGGAGCTCTAACAGAATGGTGTCTCCTTGAATTAGGTAGAGTGCATGTATTTGCATTAATGTTCAGTATAAAAGGCACACATCTTGCTATGTGAATGTGTTTGCAAAATCAAATAACTTCCATCTGACTGACAAAGTCTATCTCAAAGAAAGTGCTCTGAATAATCCATTACATAAAAGGAAACAAAAGTGCAGCATACAAAAAATGATGTATTTAAAGCTTGTTCATTTAAGAGACATTGGAACAAGAGCAGACATCTAATACTCTAGCTTTATATCAAGTCAAAGGCATTTGTGCTTTAATGGCAGTAAACAATTTCAGGATGCTTTTGAAATGTCATTGATCTTGGTTTGTAGTCCTCAGAGCTGCAGCTGTCTTTTACTGCCTAGCTGGTGCTAGGAACTTGACTTCATTCATTTACATTTTCATGTAAGGAGCCCACCCTGCAAATTCACTGGGTAGAAATTGAGTTCCGTGCATGGAACAACAAGTTATAGCCATTCATTTGACCAGCAAGGCTCGAAGCAGACTAATAAAGTACTAATTATTTGCATAATAGTGGGATTTATCAGTTATCGAGCTTTAGTTTAATGACAATGCAGTACTTCCCACTTATGATATCTTCAGAAGTCCCTGGGGAAATGCTTATTTTTCTGATGTTTGTGATGAGTCCTCATTCAGGGAGTTCAGAAGAAAAGCAGAAATTAAATAATTACTGAAGTTAACTTATGCAGACAATAATTTTTCTCCCTCTTATTATTTGCAGACATCTGCTCACTTAATACAGCATGAAGCAGCAGGGCTAGTGATATTTAATAGATGGCCTGATTGGTACCTATTGCAACAAACAGCAAAGCTTCCCTTCACTTTTGCAGTGCACAGGCACATGAAATAATAATCTTTTATTTACCTAACTTGCTAACATTTCCAGCTATCAAGTAGAAAATTCCTGGAGTTTCAATTGTTTAGCTATACTTTTTGCATTCTCAAGTCTGAAAATATCACAGCTTCAACCACTGGTGGGTAAGGGGTGGAAGAGACAGTATTTCCTCATGTTAGAGAAAAAAATTAAAAAGTTTTGCCCTTTTTTTGAGCAGAATCACAGACAAATTGTGGCTTGAAGTCCAAGCCTCATGAAGGTGAACATTTTTATTTCTGCTAAAGATCAACTTTTGCCTTGAGAATTAGAATTTTGTCAGAATTGCATGCTAATGTTGCACAACAGATCAATACAGTCCCTTCTGCAGCACATGTGGAGAGCATATGGCTGGCTATGACTTCCAAAAAGATAATGATGGTGTTTAGTACCAAAATCCAAGTGCTGTCTTCCTGAATGAAATATCCAACTCCTTCAGCTTTCTTTGAAGGTACTCTTTCTGTGCTAGACACATACGTGTGACTTGCCTGTGCTCTGTGGTGCTCCTCTGCTCATTACAGCTGACACAGCCCAAGATTAAGAGCTGGATTTTTCAAAGCCATATGCTCATTTCCTGAAAACTCTGTGAAATGGGAGGACTTGGGAACTGTGTGTGTGAATCAAAGCAATGTTCTCCTCCACATGCCCCCCAAAAAACCCCAAACAGCCCAGCAATTCAGGCCATATGCAGCATGTGAGTTGGCACCAGAGTTTGCTTGGCAAAATTTCTATGGATGCTGCTTAAAATAAAACTGAAAAAATAAGCACAGTCTCAGCAGGCAAAGTCTTACACACAGGCTGGTTGCACAATCTGCTGTAGAGGAATATATACCCTGAAGAAATTATTATATATATATTCACTTTCAGCATTTTTCTATTTCCTATCTGAAATAGAAGTTAACCCTGTATAATCTTGTTCTTCAAAAAAGAAGTGAGTCTAGCTTTGCTTTCACCTCAAAACTCACCAAATTTGCCACACAAACCCTGCAGAAAGATGGCAAAGGAGGCCTTGCTTCATGGAAAACATTGCTCTCCTGATGTCTAGCCAAAGGTTTGTTAAACTGAAGCACTGTAACTTATTTTGCTCGTCAGCAGGGCTCTGAAGTCATTGAGGGAGAAGCCAATATTTACCTCTTTTTGCTCTGCTGGGCAGAGGGCAGAGAGCAAGCTGTGCTTCTTTCATCAGCCTGTTCCAAGGTTTTGGTGCAGAGCTCATCTCCTTCTTCCCACACTTGCAGGACAGCCTGGCTGCAATGTTTGGCAGAGCTATAAATCTCTCCTCTGCTGCTATCACAGCCAGGTTATCAGATTTGCTCTTCCAGGATTCTCAATTTGTCTTTATATTTTTAGTCTATCTGTGGTAGGCTACAAAACCAACAGACCGGGCAGTGTCTCCACAGTGGCCCCGGAGGAGCTGAAGGGTGCCAACAATTTCCTTGTGTGTCTTGGGGCTAGAGGAGCAGAGAAAAGAACTGCTTAGCTCCTGGCTCCCAGCACAGCAAAGAGCATGCTCAGTGATATCAGATGTACTTTTCTGCACATGTGAAAATCCCTGTGTTCAGAAAACAAAACCGCTGTGAGAAGCCCAATTTTGCCTCTTTTTTACAAGATAAAAAGTTTTTGTAAACAAATTTACCTTTTCCTTCTCATAAATGGGAACCTGATCTAATCTGTGTGGTTTTTTAGTCTAGAGAGAAGTCCTGCCCTCTAGAAAATGGGGCTCATTTGCCCAGGGTAAATTAGATATGGGATAATTTGCATTCTCCAAGTGCTGAAATGCTTTGGCCTCCATTTCATCTGAACTAAAATATTCTCTCATGTTTGGAAGACCAAATGCTATATTTTGCTCTTGTTTGTGCTTTTGAATTGAATATGCTCATTCTATTTGAACTGAAAACACTGTGTTATTCCTGAATTTCCATATTAAAATTCTGTGCATATAATAGTTTTCTACATGTATAAATATGATGACTGCATGCATTAGAGACATAATATATACAATTTTTAAGATTACTTATTGAGATCCTTTTATTTCTTTAGTAATATAGAACATTCTTTCTCTAATGAGTGCTTTTGTGCAAAGAAAAGCTTTAAATAATACAAATTAATATGTCCCAATTCCAAACACAAGTCTTGAAAATCATTTTATTCAAAATTATCTATTCTGTAGCTGTATTTATGTATGTAGATTGGCATCTGTGTAATCTGTTTCAGAAAACATTGTCTGTGATTGTACCTGCATCCCATCAGTTACTACCAGAACAGTGAGATAGATGACATTTTAGGTGGCAAAGCTAAGCACAGTGCAGTTACATTTGCCCCTGGTAATGTTTATGGAAGCAAATATCTTTCAGGACTTCCCAGCCATGATTTCACCAAAATCCAAAAGTTTGTTTAAATTTCCTGGAGACAACAGACCTCCTCTGGTTCTTCAGCTTGTGTTCTCAGACTTTGCTAGAAATTATGAATAAAGGATTCCTGTCTTGGCAGATACAAGCTCAGAGTACACATGTATTTCCCCACTGTGTTCAGCAGTGTTCAGTGCATGAATCATAGAACTGCTAAGGTTGAAAAAAACCTCTAAGACCATCAAGTCCAACTGTTAACCCAACACCGCTGTGTTTATCACTAAACTATGTCCCCAGGTGCCACATCCGCAAGACTTTTGAACACTTCCAGGGATGGTGGTTCCATCACTTCCCAGGACAGTCTGTTCCAGTGCCTGACCACTCTTTCAGTGGACAAATGATTCCTAACATTTAATCTAAACTTCCCCTGGTGGAACTTAAGGTCATGTCCTATTTCTTGAACACAGCTTCCTTTAGCTGTCCCTGCCTTACATCTCCCCTTCCCTTCCACAGATTCTCACAGCTACTCTTGTCGTCCTCAGGCAATAAAGAAATTGCAGTTCTTCATCCAAGGGAGGGAGTTTCTCCTCATGGGGCTTCCTACCCAGGAAACACAGCTAGCTGGTGTTTCTAGGAATGTCTTCACATCAATCATCCCATATTGCAGCATGCTTCACTGCAAAGGTGTGTACCATTGGGTTTAGTGTTTACAAAGGCCTAAGTTGAGATTTAAAAATGGTGATCATTTAGCTAGTACTGCCTGGTGACTTCAGGGAAGCAGTTTTGCAAGCATTCAGAAGATAAAAAGGACTTTTATGGATGTTTGGTCCATAGGTCTCTGGGGTAATCTGGTAAGGAACACAAAGCTATCAGTTACATTTTTCTTATTTCTTCATTTAGTGATTGCAACGTTATGAATAAATGGTTGATTCTGCATGGCAATTCTGTGTAATAGAAAAAAGATGGTGGCATTAATTGAGACCACTGACCTGCTAGTTCACCTGTAGGAAACTGGTGAGAGTTCATCATATGTCATTACCTATGGCAATAATTAGTAATAATTAAATAGTTTCTAATGATTATTGACAGAAGGAATACAAAGAGGAGACAAATTCAAACACAATAATTTTCAAAGTCTGTAGTATTATCAAAACCTTTAAGTGAATTGCAAAAAATAAATCTAATTTGTAACTCCAAATATGTCACACTTTATTTATTTGGAGGCTGAGGAGCTTTACCTATGCACACTCAAAGCCAAACTCAACACTACAGATCAAAACAAAGGTGGTGAATTGCTGCAGGATGAACTGGCGTAAGGCTAGCAGGGCTGGGTAGTTCTGATCTTTATGCACAAACCTCAGCTACTGAGCAATGCAGCTTGGATGGTCTGAGCTGCATGAGCTCCTGTTCTATCATCCCAGGGTTGTATGTCCTTCTTCACCTTGTCCTGTCCCCTCTTTTGTCATTCCTCCTGAAATGGAAGTGAGCTGCACTGCACTGCAGTAATGCGGAGCAACCCCTTCACTTGGGCCTAGCCTGCAAGGAATGAGGGAAGGAAAGGGATAGATCCTGATAATGCTGAGAATCAGGGAAGCAAGCCAAGGTTTAAACCAACAGTTGTCATGGCTGACCTGCCAGCCCAGGGCATCCATCTGTGACTGACCAGCTGCCATGTATTCTGAGAACATGAACACAAAAACATGCTTCCCTACCTTCTTTATACTGGCTCTTTATCTTTTGTGTCTGTTTCGTCAAGTATGAGGAAATGACTTCTGTTCTCAGGGCACTCAACTTGAAAAGACAAAACCCCAACTTTCTTTACAGCTTTATTTTACAGCCTAGGATAGTCTGGCAGCCCCTTTGGACCACAGGGGCTTGTCTAGGCTTCAGTAGTTGGGCTTGTGTTACTCCTCAGCTGCAGTTTCAGAATTCAGTGTGGCTTGATTTTTATTTTGCCTTTCTTACGTGTTGTACTTTAGATATTTCCAAAGGGAGATGCGTGTTTTCTAGCAACTTCTGGTGGAAAAAGTAAATTGAAAAATTTATACTCAAAGGCTGAGCCTTGTTGATTAATATTACAGAAAAACAGGATTTCACAATTTTAGCTTTCTACATCTTGTTTTCTTTCTTTGAAATTAATTCCTAATTACTTTCTAGAGTGTAAAGGAGCAACCTCTTACGGAAAATACAGCCTCAACTTCCAAAAACATGGGAACTATTTATTTGAAAAATAAACCACACCACTTACCATAGGCAACTTTAGCAGTAATTAACTTCTTCTGCCCCCTTTGCAGTTTGCCCTTCAGTGCATTTGCCTTAAATGTCTTCTCACCATTTCCTTTCTCTTTTACCTTGTCTGATGATGTCTGTTGACATGTCTCCATCAACAGGTAATTGCTGCACAGCTCCTCAGGGAAGGAGAGTTGCTCTACAAAGCTTACTGCATTAGCATAAAGGAAATGTAAAACTACAGTATGACCTGTGTACAGGTAGGAAAGGTATGAACTCAAGAACATAAAGAGAAGTCCATAGAGGATTACTGGTAAAAGACAGGGCAGAGAGCTTTGATTTTTTACCTCTGAGCAATTAAGCAGTGCATCCACTGACCATGAGTTCTCCAGGACCATGGTAGTCTGTTCTCCAGATTTCAGGTGCCTTCTGGAAAAACGATGTCCAGCCCCTTAGGAGAAAGGCTAGACCAGCACTCATGATTCTTCTTTCTTTAACAGACAAGTAGGGAAGACTATCCCTGAATGTTGGGACAAAAAGGTGCTGGTATTGCATGTTATTGCACAGAGACATCAGCTTCACATAATTTCTCCCTTAGTGATGCAAGACCAAGCCTGGAGTGCAGGAGGTATTGTGAGAAATGAGATCCCTGTTTTGCACTTCTTGTATATGTCCAACTGTCACAGGAGGACCTCTGGGTAGAAATCTCTTTTATTCTTTCTATTCAAGTTCAGAATTTCCCTTCCCAGTATCCGAGAATACAGTGATTTCCTTCTCTTTGGAGAGTCAGTTTATTTGGAGTTTTAGGTGAACAGTTTGGGTAATTAAAACGGTTGTATGGCTGCTCTTTCCTTGTTGGCTAACATCATGTAGCAACAAGCCCCACAGAGAGGGATAAGCTCAAACTCAATAGCACATCATTTTATTTCATGGCTTTCTTTTATTTATTTTTTTTTTTAATTCCCCAATAAGCAGAGATAGCATATAAAATGTATGAAGGACTGATATCAGTGTAAGCTATGAGGATTAATATATCTACACTACTGAAAGTATTCATGAAAACTTTTAAATTTTTTGCTAACGGGTGTATATTTAGTGCTGGTGTGCTCCTCTGCAGAAAATGTGCTATGCAATCAAAAGAAAATAAAAGGGATTTATCTATTGCCTTGCTCTTCTCCAAATGGTGCCAGACCCTCTCCTGCTGCTGATCTCAGGGTGCCATGCCCACAAAGCAGTGCTGTGGCACACAGTGGCACACAGGTGGGGTGGCAGCTGCACAAAGGCAGATGCTGGCAGAAATGGCATCATCTCCCCCACCCCTAGAGGTGCTGCCCTATCTCATCCTCATTTGTCTTTCACTAAGCTCCTTCTCAATCAAAAGGCATTAGGTGTTTAAGAAGTTAAAGGACTGCAGTACTATTAATATGGAGAAGTCCATGGCACATTCAAAAGAATTCCTCTTGCCTATGGAAATGTTTTATGGCTAGCAAAGAGCAGAGATGGGATTCGCTAGAAATGTAGCCTTCTCGCAGTACCACTGGGACAGCCTTTATGCTTTGAAGTCATGGTTAAATGCATTCAGACACTCAGGATCCCTTTCTGAAACCTTTAATTCATTCTAATATCATTGCAGACCTTGCTTTTCACCATAGTGTCATACCGCCTGTGGCAAACTGATAAAATAGCCATAAAATGGCAACCTTTAAGTATATCCTATATTATGTTTGTGAGATAGGAGACCAAAACCATCTAATCTGGTTTTAAGGTCAAGGGCTCATTTGAATTAGAGTTGTCCAATTAGGGCATCTCCCATAATGACATCTACAACAGCTCTTCTGACAGCACCACATCTAGGGTTAGGCTACCTTGGTTTTTGTCCAGACACATTTGACTGATCCTGACTATTTTTTGTCACAGAAGAATTAATTAATTATTCAATAATAATTTTTACAACCAGGACAGAAGTTACAGTGTATTAATCACATTATTAATGAAGTTATTGACACAGGTTTTAGGTGAATTTAGTATTAATTACTTATGTTACATCTTTTTTCCTGTTCATTGCAAATAAGCTATTTCTAGAGGAGCATGGTGACTCAGAAAGATCCTGCTTCTGGTTTATCTTAATTTTCATATTTTCATAATCCTGTGTATACTTTCTGATAAGTCTTACCCAAGACAGTTTGCACTCTGTACCACAGATAGATTTCCTTCCTAGTCAGGCTGTTTTCTGAATGCTATGCATTTGAAAATATAAATAAAAAGAATTATTTTAATAAAGCCTTAATAGAAAGCTGAGAGAATGTAAAACAAATAAGAGCTGGCATAAATGAGTTGTTAGCATAGCAAGCTGAAAAGTTACTCAGCCAGGATGTAGGGGGTGTGATTTCAAATACCTTCTTATTTCATTTTTCCAATGACTTTTCATTGGGGTTGATTAATAAGACATCTGAGAGGGTGAAAGCTCACATTCAACTCCCTGTTTTTAAAATACAAATTGTTTTTTTCTTTTTGTTCCACACTTTGAATTAAACAAAAACATTGCCTATAAGTTGGAAGAGTTTTTCTTAATTCAATGAAAACACTGAAACAAGTAGCCTACTGCTCTATCTTTCCTAAAATTTGTGTATTAGCATTTGCATACTTTATTGTATGTGTTTTTAACATTTTTGACAATATTTTGTCCCAATATCAGTGCTGGTTCCACCTATGTAGAAGGGCCATAACCAATTTATTTTCTCTGGTAACTTTAAAGTTCTGTGAAAAACTGAGGTTAAGAGACACTATTATATTCAGAGTAATTGCATTATAAGCGCTTGTTGAAAATCTGAGAATTCAGCATATTATCAAGGTAGAATACATAAGGAAAAAGCACAGCCATAATCATCTAGATAATAAAATAAATGTGTTCTGACAAGAGGAATGCCCCATGGCACTATATTTGTTAGAAATACCAGCTAAAGGATGACCCAACTAAAGCCATTTTCATACCTTCTGAATACAAGTAATCCAATTGTTGTAAAGTGGTAATAGAAATATGCCTGGAAATATACTTAGCATTTTTTACAGGATTTAATCAAGATATAAGCATTTAACAGAGGAGGTTTCTTCATAAATACTGCACAATACTCACATACACATATTGATATTTTCTCAAATATCATGCTCTACATATATTATCTTCAAATCCTTCAACAGCTAATGCTATTGCAAAGAATACTGTTTTTCTTTGTGGGAATGCACTAATAAGATTTTCTTCTTCTTGCCTGAGAGTTATGATCATAGCATTGGTAATTTCAGGAAACTGTGAATACATTTTGTGCAGTAAAATTAGATGTGTGTTTATGTAAGTGTTTGGCATGTACAAATAACCAAGACATAATATTTTATCACGGGCTTCACTGGAAATTACTAACTATCAGAGGAAACCATCAAACTGAACATATATGCATTTCTGTAATTTTCTTTTTATAGAAATTCAGGCCTGTACTGTTCTGCCAACAATTTCTAAAAGTATATAACTTGTAGAAGTAGCTCATAACTGTAGAACACAAGAACCCTAAGGAAAATATGGATATGTATTAAAGTGAGATGAACATGTTCCAGCACATATACTATTTAATAGGCACCTGTATAGCAAATGATTTAATGAATCTGTTCAGAAAAGTATTTATAGAATGTGAGAGTGAGCTGGGACATAAGATCTCTGGCTCAGGTGCAAGGCTTCATTTAAATTTTATTTAATGAAGAGTCATTCTTTTATATCTTCATAAATAACCTCTATTTAACATATTCCTTCCCTCTTTTGTTAATTATTACAGTTTTGAGGCTGTTTTCTGTGCCTGAAGGTTTTGCTCTAGAGTTTGTGGCTCCCATATTCCTTTGTGCTGGGATTATGCTGTTTCACTGCACAGCCATGATGAGCAGAACTATTAATAGCTTGCTCCCTTGTGCTGCACTTACTGGGCAACTTGTGAACAGCCAGAAGAAGTGCAGCAGCTCAGCACTATATGTCCTTCTGCTGCAGCCTTTAACCATTTCTCTGTTACTCAAGATACTTGATTACACAGTGCATTTACTGTGCTCTTCCACATACCTGGTGGGGCCTCAGAAGAGGCACACTACTCTGAAGAACAACTGTGGGAGTTCAAAGTCCCTGTCCCACATTTAATTGCTATGCCTACCTGTAGCAAAATGCTGTTTTTACAAAAGAATTATTTACTTTCTCTTGCCTGCAACTGGGGCTGTTTCCAAGCACAGTCAGAACTGACAGTAAGTTCTCAAGAGCAACTAAACATCCAGGACCTTGTCTTCCCTGCCAGTCATGCACCCTACAAAGCCAAAGCCACCACTGCTTTGCTCAGGTAAGGGACAGAAGCAGAGATAGGAAATAAGATGGCAGCCTCCCTCCAGTGCTTCCCAGCAGCAATCACAACCTGTCTCATACCCTCCTGTTGACAGGAGACGTAGAAGGCTCATCTGCTCTGGAGTTCTCCTTAACTTGACTGTCCAGAACAGTCCTGGCCTGCTGCCATAGGATCCTCCAGCCTTGATCATCCTGCCCAGCCCATCCTCTTTCTCCTCATGTTGAACCTGTCCTGTAACCAGAATCCTGTGTTGCTTACCTGCCTAAAACCACAGGAGCCTGCATCTGCTACTGACCCAAGTCTCTGTGGGTCTTCCCTTTTTGTTGTGCCAGCTCTGGCTTTGAAGGCCAATGTACACGCACAGGGACACTTGCTGAAATCCACTTTTTTTTTTCAGCTGGCTTGTTCAAAGAATTAGAATGTAATTAATCTCCTGTTAATGACCTACAGGCAGCACCAGAAATCAGTTAACTAGCCATTCCTTTCAAGATCATTTGGCTTCAAAGCTGAAATTCAACTCTAGGTCACTTGATGGGAGAACAGGTGATTTTTGAAGATGGGTTCTGAGGCGTGGGTGCCCTTTTGCTCACTCTCAGCAGGAGAGATACTTTCCTGCTGGAGTCTTCTTGGATCACATGCAGTTGGATAACAGGGAAATGTATTCACCAACCTGCCTCATAAAGAGGGGAAATTATATGGGAAAAGGAGCTAAAGGATGTATAATCCTGGAGGTGGGAAAGCAGGAGCAGAATGTACAAACTGCCCTGCCTTGGTGAGTCATAACTGGCCTAAACTGGAGAGTGGGTAAACCTCAGATTTTCTCATTATTGTGAGCTGATGTAGTGGAAAGATACTATTATCTGAAGAATAAAGACCCCTTCAAAATAGAAGAAAAAAATAAATCTGTGATGGCATAGAGCCTGAAGAAACAGGGATGTAGAGAAAAGAATTTTCCTTCAACCCTCTTAAGTTCTTCCCATTCTTATGTGTCCTCTCTGATTCCCTCTTGCACATATCCTCCCCATCCATTTTACTGTTTATTTATTTATTTATTTATTTATTTGGTTTGCGTGCAGAGAGGTAGGAAGCTTTCTGAAATTCAAGAAACACTTAGCTGAGGAATTCCAGGGAGCAATACACCAGAGCCTTCCTTTTCTAGGAAAGTCTTCCTTGTTTTGCAGAAGCCAAGTATACAGAGCAACCTCATTGACCTTCCCCCCCACCCCCACCCTGCCCCACACTCCAGACAAGCCAGGCAGGTTCCACTCTGCATAGCTGCATCTTTTTGTGCCTCATCTGATAAGGGATGCAGAGAGATCACCTGACCAGTCACTTCTGACAAGAAAGGAGAAAACAGGAGCACTTGCAGTAGTCGTCATGGTTGGGGTAAGAACATGACAGTCTTCCTTCTGTTTCAAGCCAAAATGTCTTTTCCCGCACACACTGAGAGCTGAAATACAAGTTTTTGGTCTTTCCTCAAGTGAGCCTCAGTATGCAGCCTGCTGGTGCTTTAGAGGAAAAATAGTGCCAGAAAAGAGTTTACAAATCATCCTTTGCAATTGTTAATGCCAGGTCTCAACACAGGGAGTAAATGATTCCTTGGTTTTGATTTAGAAATGGAAGAAATGAGGCACCAGTGAATTTAAACAAACCAGACACCTTTTATAACTTATTTTGAATTAATATCTTTCTCTCCTTCCCCTCCTCCTTCATGTTAGGTTCTTACTGTAGTTAATTTACAATGTTCAGCATATAATAAATGTGATGAGCTTCATAAAAAGAGCTGATGTTGCTCACTGAAAGAAGACTATTCTTCACTTTGGGGAGATAAAGGGATTTTGTGTGCGGGACTGTGCGGGAAGATTCAGAGGTGGTTTCAAGACTGTCAATATATGTTTTTCCCGTTCTTATTCAAAGCTTTTCTATTCACTGAGGAAATATTCAATTAGGAAACTCCTATGGAGCAGAGGGGGAACCCAGCAGGTGAGGAGTCAAAATCTCTGCAATCAGCACTGATAAAGGGCTGTTATTTTGACAAATGGGATAAAAATAAAAAGCATAAAAGGCTGCAGCAGGAGGCCTGAAATGGACGCTGAGCACTCTCCTTACTCAGCGAGGATGTGTTTGCCACGGTAAGTCATGCATGAATGTTGGAGGTGGTATTCTCTGATTTGTTACTGCTTTTTCTTATAAGCAGTTACTGTAGTTGAAGATGTGTTAATGCTCTGTGCATGAAATGCTTTTGAGACTTTGAGCGAAGGATTTTGATCCATTTCACAGGCCTTCTGTGTTGGAAGAGTGACAAATGGCTCTGTTGTTCACGTTTCAATGTCTGCTCAGGTCTAAAAGAGCGTGCAAACCAGATACAGAAGGTGTAGGCTCAGTTCAGCACACATCGATGGATGCTTCATGGGCCTCATCTTTGTTTGTCTGATGCATCAGGGGTCTACAGGGCATCATATCTGGCATTTGACTCTCTACTCTCTACCAGATTTCAGACCATGCAGGATAGCAAACAAGTTGCCCAAAGGTCTTTTCTGTGGCTCATTGAAGCATGGTGACTGGGGAAGCACACCTCTGAAATGCTAAAGGACCCCACTCAACAAGACCATTACTTTGCAGTATTGGCCCTGCAACATGTAAACCTAGCACCATCTGCCTCAGAAGAGGTGTACATGCTCCAGGAGCTTTTATAAGGCAACCCAAACTAACACTGTATATGCACAGAGAGAATGGAGAAAGGCCAGGAGGCATTTGCAGCTATTAGTAAGCTGAAATAAATTGGATTAATTTCTCCACCAGAAGTTCTCAAAAGTTGTCTGGATAATTAAATAAAATGCAGATTCATCTTTATCCATCTCTTCTGAGAAGGCCATATACATCTAATTGTTAGGACATCAGAGTATCCCATAGCTGCATTTCTTGCTTCATTTGTCCTGTGCTGCAGTGTCTGAAAAATCTGTTCAGCTCTCATTATTGAGGGTTTTTATCTGTAAAGCAGGATTAAAATACTTGCTGCCATCCCTTGAAGCACATGATGGATGTATGTACCTCAGGATGGAGACAATGATGAATTGTCTTTGTGAGCCAATTTAGAACTGAAACAGCTTCATGTGGACTTACTATGCCCAATAACATCAGAGTAATATCGTGTACAAATCAAAGACTGTCCTAATCTGCAGGATCAAATTGTTTGGAAAACGCTAGATTTTTCTAGTCAATATGAATGCCTTTTAAAACTTTCCACATTCTTTAATCCTAAAGAAGTTAGTCGCATATTGATACTAGTCTACTTAGCAGACTGTGATACAATATTTATTACAAAGTGATCAAAACCAATCATACAGATCTAATCTACTGAGGAGACAAAAGACCTGAAAAAACAGTAAGAGATTAGCAGCTCTGCTATATATGGAGTATGATGATGACGAAAGCCAACTAATTATTGCAGTTATGCCTCAATAATTTATAAAGTTGCAATTTCCCCAAAAGATCTATAGATCTCTTTTGTCTCCTCAACAGATGAACAAATGTATCAGAAACAAGTGTCTAGATTCTCCACAAAGGGGTTCAAATACATGGTTAATGCAGATCTCTAGTCCTTTGAGAGAGTAACTGAAAATTTCCATGGCTGTTTGAATGAGCATCCTGAATTTTGGGGTATGTCTCTGGGCTCTAAAAGGCTGGCTATGGAAAACAGAATCTTTTGTGTCCCAAAACAATTTTCCCCAATACACTTACAAGCCATAGACAAAAGCAATAATAATACCATGTCATACAAATGTGGCCTGAAATTTTGTGAACTGTTTAGTGTTTAAATATGCAGATATTAAAGTTTGACCTTTCAGAAGGTCCTTTTTCCTGTAAATGTCTATCTTTATTCTGTTCTGCATATAAAATTATAAAATTATTACTAGTTTTTTTTCTCTGTTTGTTCACTTTTTAAATAAAAGAAATCACAAACTAACTTGAAGGGTAATACAAAGATAAACAAGTCTACAAAGTCCCTACATTTAAAATGGTCGCATAATTTCATTTCATACTAATCATCATCTTTGCTATCTTGGAAAGCAGGCAAAGGAATTCATTGAGCAGTTGCCTGTCTCATCTTTTAGGAGAATATTCAAACAAGTCAAATCATATACCAGTAAAATGTGTATGAAGACATTCAGGTGAATACAGTTTGGGACATTAAAGTGTTATAAAACCCCAAGAGAGAAAGGCATTAGATTTCAACAGTGTTTATCACAAAGTTGCTTCCAGGCTCCATGTGGTGCCAGATTAGGCTTTTTTTGTCTCATGCCCCTCGTGTGCAGTGGGCCAATAACTGTATGTGCACATGATACTCCAAAGAGATATCAAGGATGCAAAGAATGAGCTCTTACATAATTTTCTGTGTGCAGTTAAGGCCTATTTGCAACAGTGTGTGGTTCATCATGATACTTCACCCCTCCTCCCCTTCACTGCACTTCAGCCTGATAAGGAAAGGCCTCTCTGACCAATTTACACTCCTCTTCGCCCTAGAGGCATCACAGGCTTAGGGTGGAAAAGACCTTCAGGATTGTTGAGTCCAACTGTTAATCCAGCACTGCCAAGTCCACCACTAAATCATATGACCAAGTGCTACATATACACGTCTGACTCCACCACTTCCCTGGGCAGCCTGTTCCAACTCTTTCAGTGAAGAAATTTGTCCTAATATCTGATTTAAACCTCATCATTACAGCCTTTTCAGCACTGGAAAGGAATTTATTAGCTTTGAATGAAGACACTTTCTTCAAAATCAAAGTCAAGAAGTTTTCACTGAATTTATTGACAAAACTCCACCACTTTGGACCCAAATAATTGTGGAACACTATTTAAAGACCAGTTTCAGACTGCCCTTTTCCAGCTACAAATTTCCTTGGGAGATGGTGTTGTGGTTTAGGAATAGTACTTCCCAATTTAGTGTTCCCACTGAAACTCCAAACCATGCTGTTGCTTCCTTGTTTCTTCCTTCCCCTTCTCTTCCCTCTATGGTGGGATGGAGAGGAGAATTGGAGGCACAAATAGAGAAGATCACAGGTTGAGATAAGAACAATTTACTGGAAACAGCAATGAGCTAAGAAAAAATGAACAATAACAGCAACAATATTAATGACAGAGTGTACAAGAAAAGAGATATTATTGTTCACCATGGAAACCTCAGTAGACAATACCCACCTGCAGCCACCCTACCCCTACTGGAAGGGAATCATTCTCCTCAGAAGGGAGGCTCTTTCCCACACCCCCAGAAATGATGTGAGGTGGTATAGAATAACCTATGGCTCCTAGCCATGCTCCCTCCTGAGCACTGCAAAAATTAACCCTGTCTTGCCCAGAACCAAGGCAGATGGACATCTTTGTCTACTCTCATGGAAGCCTCCTCTTCCTTTCCCACAGTAGCAAGTCAGAAATAAACTTCTTTCAGTTTTCACATCTAAGGAGTTAAAAGAAAGAATGCCTTTTTATCTTCTAGGCTAAGAATACTATATTTACTTCAGAGAAAAAAAGAATTTTAATTGTAAGTCTATTTTCATGCAATGTCTAAGAGTATGTACATTATTGATTGCTCAAAGAATTAAAGTGACAAAAAATTGTCATGATGGCTATCAGGAAGAGTATAAACTAATAAAATATGTGTTATGGGTGCAAGAATTTATGTTAACAAAATATAAACTTCAGGCCAGACAGCTTGAAAATTCAAATTTCCTAGCAAATGTATCAGTACATCCTATTAGTAGAAAAACTCACTAAGAAAAGGACTTCAGGTTATGGAATGCGCCCTCAGGTGAAATGAACATCCATGGATTTCCCTTTTCTCAGCTCTGCTACAGCTCTCCTTTGATAATTTATTCCCACCCAGTCTCCAGCACATTGTGCCCAGTCATCCATACAAACATAAAGCAAACAAAAATAAATTAATCACGCCGTTTCTCCCGTCTCCGAGGAAGAAGAAAGAGGAGTAGCTGTTATCTCTATTTCAAAACACTTGGGTGACAGCCACATAAGTATTTTAAGGTAAATAAGTGAAGTGCAGCTTCATTAAAGGAATGAAACTCTTGCAATGCATGGGTACAGTCCAGAACTTTGACTGCACACTAGGCATAGTTTTATTCAAAGTTTGCTATAAGGAACTTTTGCTGCAGCTAGCACAGGCATGCTTACACACTGCTTCTCGTCTGTCATTTAGCTGTCCCCTTTCTACCAGGTACCATTAATAGCACTGATGTCCCACCCCAAAAAAGGGTAAGTTGCTTCTCCCTAAGGATGCCATACCATCACGTACCTTGAAAACCAGCCTGGAGAAACAGAAAATGCAATCGGCACAGGCACAAAGTAAACTAACATGTTTTTGGCATTATCCCACTGAAAAACAAACAAACAAACAAACAAAAAATCCAAAACCCCCCAAACCAACACCAGGGACAAAGACAGTTACAAAAGACCCCAAACAATATTTGTCCCAAATATTCAACTGAGCAAATTTTTCAATGCAGTACCAATGAGAGGACCATTATGGTCAGGGTTGTGCCTTCACCTGGTTCTCAGGCATACAAAAGCTGGCTGTTTTATGACTGCAGCCTGCCTAGCCCCTGCAGAGGGAGCAGGAACACCTCATTATGAGACATGGGAGATCTGCAAGAGGCAATCTTGGATGAGATACACCTAATTAGACAAGACTCTTCTTTTCCTCCATCATCAGAAAGTGAGAATGGACTCAAAGATTTCTACCACAGGCAATGTGTTCTGAATGAAAAGTGCCTAATGTGTATTTTACTGTAGTATTTTCTTTAGGAAATGCATGTGAAAGCCGTTGCTGGCAGCCAGTCCTGCCTGTGCAGCAATTGCATAATCAAGGCCAGAAGCCCTAGGGGCCTGACAATCAGTGACTTTCAAAAAATCCCACTGTTTCACTGCAATTTAGAGAGGATTTTTGTAACTTTTGCTTTGATTACTTTCCTAAGGAAAATGACCTATCATTTTTCCATTGTTCATGATCTTACTGTTTGTTTTTTTTCCACTGAACTTGGTTTAGAAAGTAGACATTCATTTTAAATAATTCAATTACTCCTACTGCTGTGCACTTTGCCTTAAACTCCCCATTTCTGTGCCCAGAGCTATGCTCAGGGCAAGAGAAAACTTCTAATTATTTAGACAGTTTTGCTCTTTAATTATAGAAGATCTTTGGCTAGAATGACATTTTCAAGAAATGCAGGGAGGCTTGTTAAAGAAAAATAACAAAAAACCTCACAAATTCCAAAAGCCTGAAGTCTTTATATTCCTTGTTTTGATATAATGCTACCTATTATGATAGTGTTGAAGCAGGTTTAAAGCCTGGGGGATGGGAGAGAGAATAGATTAAATGGTGTATTGGAGAGTGTGACAAGTGCAGCTCCTGTCAATACTGATTTTTCTATTCTCTGAGCTCAATATTAGGATATCCTAAGAACTGTACTCAGTTTTTTTAATGTCCTTGAAGCTTTGGCTAAATCCTTAAAAAACCAGAACCACAGAGATCTGTGGAAATGGAATGGTGACTAACATATTCTGTATGTCAGCCCTGCTTTCTTGTTTCTCATGCAAGGGTGCACGAGAAGGGAAGATTCCCTGCTGAATTACTCTCTCCATCTGTCTAACTAACATTTGGGCATCCTTCCCTTCTTCTTCCTCCTCACTCTCTTCAGTTTAACTCCCAGTGACCTGCCACTGTCCATTCTGCTCCACCTTTGCAGTGCCTTGCCTACTGTGACTTCCTTCGTGTTGGGTCCATTCCAGGTCCTTTGCTCTTCCTCACAGTGAGTTTTGCAGGCTGACAGCACTGTGCCCTAAAAAAATGGTTCATTCCTTTTTGAACACAGATGCAGAAAGTGCTCTCAGCCTAAGCTTAACACTTTCAGCATCACATAATTGTTCTACTTCTTAAACTGAAGATAGCACTGGAAAGGGAATCATATCCTATGAAACAATGAATTCTCTCATCAACTTCAGAATGAGTCAGCTGTACTGGAAACACTCCCTCCAGATTACAGCTTCAAGCAGTAACTCCCCACAGGTTAACTGTGTGCTGCTGAGAACGTGGCAGAAGCTTCTGGCACTTGGGAAGCTTTTCAGGCATAAGTAGTATCATGCAGACACACACAGGTGTGATGTGGAAGCTTCCAAGCCACAGCAGCTTTGGCACTAACCCTGATACCACTTTTCATGACATTGCAGACACTAGTTGTCAAAAAAGGACCAAGATGCATGGAGCACATATGTCTGAAAAGATAATACAATGATGATTCCTGACATGAAAGAATCATCAAGCTCAATCACTACAGAAATATGAGCATGTTCTGCCACAAAACATGTTCACATAAGGAACCAAATATAGCCCTCACTAGATTAAGTAGACTAAAATTGAATATTGCTAGATTCTACCAGTTGTGAAGTGTTTAACATTCTCCAAGTACTTACACATGCTGAATTGAAGGCTTCATTGCAACACAGTCACATTTCTGAAGACAGTGTTAAAGTGGCTGCACAGCTTTGGAGTTACTACCTCCATAGCTCAATAAAGCCTTACTGTGTACCATTTTGTGTAGGTTTGTGAGAACAGGGTCTGTTAATGAGTCCAGCAGTTTATTGCATTCAGTATGGGTGCTGTGAGGACTGTGCTGCTGCACCCACTGCTGAGATGGTCCCAAGAGACAAGTGCCTGCCTTTAGGGTCTGGACAGAATGATGTTAATTACATCTGTTGCCTAAGAGGTGCACTCACCTCCCACTGTCCTTTGGGATTTTGCTTACAATCTCTTTTGGACTGATATTCCTCAAATTACAATCCCCATCTCTTAATCAAAGATTGTTATCAGTTCAGGGAGTGTCTCTGTAACTTCTCTTTCCCCACAGATATATCCTTTTCTCATCTAGAAACTTTTCCTCCCAGATCTTGCACACTTACCCTTGTAATCACTTGTTGACTTTGTTGTCTATACCCAAAGACTGTACTGATTCCCAAATACATCACTTTTTTGACATTGAGTATGGCTGAAATTTTTCCCAATTACATGTCATGAATCATTTACTGCTGTTTTTGCCACAGTGTATGCCACCAGCTGATTATATTAAACATAGGCAATCACCAAGTAAGTAGAGTAGAGGAAGCAGTTCTCCAGAGGCTGCCTTCAGAGCCTTCTGCTGACTGTTAAATTCTAAGAATAAATAATAATTAACTGAAACTATTTAATGCAAGAAAACTGCTGCAGATGGTACCATTTCATATCTGCATAAGCATCCTGTAATGGATCAGACATTCTTCTGGCATAGAGATCAATACATAGTCCAGAGATCAAATCATCTATGTTTTTCTTCTAGTTTAAAGCTTCAATTTTACAGGAAAAGTTTTAAAAAGTTTTTTCTGCATTATTAGTAAGTTAACTGAGAAACAATTAAATTTAGCTGGAACCAAGCAAAGCTGATCTTGTACATAAAACTATAAATGTAGTCAAACAGGTTGTCTTCTCACTCCAAACTTAGCTCAGGAATTTAGTTCTTATCCTTAATACTAGATCATGTCTTTCCACAGATTTTTCAATTGAGATTTTGTTGTTTGCAAATCCAAGACAAACTTCTAAGCAGAGACTAAGAACAGAGAGAGGGAATGGGATAAAGTGAGGCAATTGACCCAAGATTCACAATTAGACATCTGATAGCTATTTCTCTCCTCTATCGTTCCCCTCACCCTCCAGTGCAGAAAAAAGAGTAAGACATGGGTGCAAGGGAAGAAGAGAAGGAAGAGGATAGTTTCTTCACTTCTACAGTCAGATCAGTACTTGCTGGTACAGCTCCTTGGGGATTAGAACTCGATCAACTTCTCTGTTGCTTATTTTAGAGTCGGCTTTTGCCAAACTGCTGTTCTGTTTTCCCATGTTGCTATTCTCCATAAAATCCTTGCACTTTCCTTTTTGGGAAACCTGATTTTGGAAAATCCTGACTCAGCCAAAATTCTTTAGAAAATTAAAAATTAAGGACTTTAGAGTATTTTGACTAAGCCAAATAGGTCGTTGTGGAGGACCCTTTAAATAGAAGTCCTGCTTCCAGCATAGCAGACCATCCCCCTCATCCCCTCCCTCCCCACTTTTGTATCATTCACAGAATTGCAAAATTGCACTGGGTATTAACAAAGGCATTAAACAGTGTTGGCCTCAGTATTTATCCCTGAGGGATGTTTCTCGTAACAGAGCACCAGTTGAATTTTGTAACACTGATGAACAACCTTTGAGCCTGATGGTTCAGCCAATTTTTCATCTACCTTATTGTCCAATTCTTTAGACAAAAATTCATCACTTGGCTATAGGGACACTATGAAAGATCATGGCCTTCCTGACGTCAAGGTATACAATATCTTGGCAATGTTTCTATGTTGCTCCTGGGCAGTCTGCCCCTGTTTTCACCTTCTGTGTGCTTCCATTTTGCATGAGTTCAGCAAGGTGTTCCCTGTTTCAAATCCAATAGTTTCTTGTGGAGGAAAGTTGAGTTAACACTATACCAAAGAGATTTGGTCTCATAAAAAATGACAAAGGCACTCATACATTTCTTATGGAGTTAAAGGTATTGCAGTTCCATTTATAGAACTGAAAGGAAGCCAATGCCTCTTGAACTACTGGAAAAGTAGTCTGTGAGACTTGAATTTCAACACTTGGCATGGATGTCTTGTTGCAGGAAGACTGTATACTGATTTTGTATATCATACTAGTTTATGTATCATATCTAGGTCTGGGTGTTAAGCTACTTTTAGGCAGTATAGCCTCCTTTTAAAATATTCTTTCAGCTTTCTCTGCTTTGCTTCAGGCTCTTTGAATCAGCCCCACTGGATTGATGCATGAGATCTAGACCTCCACCTAGCTTATGGAGACCCAGAGCAAGAAGAGGCAATGATAGTGCACCAGAAGCCACAGAGTGTGGGAGCACAAGGCAACAGGTGGAAGAGTGAGTCTCCTGCTTAAGTCTCAAGACACAGCATGGTTTGCTCTAGAGTTCAAGACTACTGCTGTAACACAGAACTTGGACTTTTATATCATACATAGTCCTAGCAAAGAGAAAGCTCAAGAAATGGAGCCAATCCTATAGCAGTAGGCTGTGGGTATTTGGAGAGTGTTGATATCCAAATGGAAGGGATGGTGGAATGTTTAAAAAGCATTCTGAAAGCAGACCGTGAGAGATGAAGGCCAAGAACTAGTTGTTTCTTTAAAAATTCATGTGAGATCTGGAATTATTTCCGTGGAAGAGTTCAGAGACCACAGAACACTAAAACAAGAGCACTTGGTTGGCAGCTTAAGATGTAACCAAAATATAGGAGGGTATTTTCTATTAGAATCTGATGAACTTGGACTGTGAAGCATCTGCAGGAAAGAAAGGCACAATGGAAGGTCGAAAAGAATTCATTTCTTAAGAGCTTTTATTGTTCCTTATTGGCAGTCATGAAGCATATGAACTTGCAATTGCATGTCAAGGTGAGTTAGAAGAATGTGAACACAGTTTTCCTACTGCCTTTTACAAGCAGAGAGTGTATGGAGGTAGAGTTTCGTTACAGAAACGTCACTCATTTTTACAGAAATGAGAAAGGCTTACAAGCTCATGAAGGACCTGTGAGCTTACAGAGGTTAATGACATTAAATCAGTGTTGACATTCAGATCCTCTTTTAATTTCTTTTTGGCTTTCCTAGTGCTCTCTGGTTCTGTATAGGCCATGGAAGACCAGTCTGTCTTTGAGGGATTCAAAAGTATAAACAAGGTCAAGTGCAGATAATTGCAATGTATTTATTTTGTTATTTCCTGAAATACAGATAGGATTGACTTCTATTTCTCCTCAAACATTTCACCAGTGCTAATATAAAACACAAAATCATTCAATCATAACCAGAGGGACTTAAGAAAGATCATGACTTGCAATAAGGAGTTAATCAACTGTAATAATAACTATAGGGTCAGAATTACGTGCTTCAATTTTAGACTCCACATTTACCATTATCAAGAAGTAAAATTGCATTTTAAAAAACATTCATCTGTTAATTTAATTTATTAAGGAGCGAGTGGCCCTTACATGTTCTCCTGACATACTGTTAAATTTCAACCATTAATATGATGACTTTACATATGTAACCAGGTAGCCCTGGGATATAGGATTGCCAGTGCTTTGTAATGAGTTTTCAAGGACTCAGGACAGAAGCTTGTCATGTCTGTCTTCTTGGAAGGTATCTTGACCTATCTGTAGTTTTATTTTTATTTGCTTTAGCTCTGACAACAATTTTTCTCATTGACCAAGTGTTTGTGGTTAATTTGTTTTACTTTTGTTTTTCTTTTTCTGATACAGCCATAGTTTTATATAGATTGCAGTCACAAGCAGTTACTCTATGCAGAATGAGGTATTTACTCTGCAGTGAAATTCCCTTGCTCATTTTACATCCTTTCCAGGTGATTGTTTCATAATGCATAGAACCTTGGGATTCTTTGTTAACAGCAACATCTGCTATCGAGGCATTTTAAAAGCCATGTTTTTCTGAGTATGAAATCTCTATCACAAGCATGTTGAGAGGGAAGGTATTTTTTTATTGTTGAAATAAGCAAATTTTGATTATAATCATATATTCTGGCTATAATGTGAAGCAAAGGACCCAATTCAGAATCCCGAATGTTTGTACAGAGTCTCTATTAAATTCCCCAGAGAACATTTACATCAGAGCATGGTTTTCTGTTAAATTAATATTGATCATGTTCACAGTCTGGAATTAAGTGGATAATTCTTTCCTATGCTTGTACCACTCCCATCTATACAAAACAATTTGGTAATGGTATTCAAAGAATGAAAGCAAATGATACATGTAATCAGTATGGGGTCAAATCGATGTTCAGCTATGGGCACTTCATTCTCTTTCCCAAACTGTAGCGTTACAAATGAGAGGCATGTGTGGAAGTGCATTCTGCTCCATGCTCTTGTTTCAATAGCATCATCAGTGAAACACCAATAGCCATCTTATAACCTCTACACTTCTGAAGGTTCAGTTCATATGGTCGATACAAGAACTCTCTGTTTCTTCCAATTCATTCATGCTCTAAAACATCTTGTAGGACTACATTTCAAATCACTTCTACAAGACCCAAGGTGTCTGCATGCTGATGCAGACAGACACAAACTGTAAGTATGGAGAGCTTACACCTGGGCTAGAATCACAAAATTATGGATGTCAAAAGGAGCCTCAAAGGTATAACATCTAAGATCATTCACCGATTTTGCATGGTACCACCTATTTGAGGACTCTGAGGATTGAGGATCAGTGGTCACTGATTTTAGCCTTGCAGCACCACAGAATATCTTACTTTGCTGTAGTTTAGAAGAACCTGCCAATATTCAGAAGCCATGTGACATCTGTTAATTTTAAAGTTACTGTATGTGTTTTTGTGAGCAGAAACATTGATTAAAACTGGTTGATAAAAGATTTCCTTTTTTTTTCTTGTTTTGCCCCCACCTTACATGTTTCAAGTATCGATGATTCTGTATGCATTTACTGTGCTACTTGCCCTTCTTTTCAGTGTGGCTGGAATGAAAAGGAGAAAGAGTGTGCAGTGCAACACAGACAGTATAGCATACTAACTTCTGAACTAAAGCCATAGATATAAAATTAACCATTTCTACAAGAAGGGTGGAAAAATCATTTCCACTTAAGACATTGCTACTGTAGTTTTGCAGAAACAATAATGAAAGTAATGGTTGGACTCAATGACCTTAGAGGTATTTTCCAACCTAAATGATTCTATGATTCCGTGAAAGGATATCCCATGGCTACTAAGGGCAACACACAGGATGCTGGACCAGAACTGCTTTTTAATGTTAGAGCCATCACCAGGCACTGCAATGCCAATAAGAGTGAGATGGGAGAAAATGTCACAGAAAAAAACTACACGTTTCACTGTTTACTGCCATACAAAAAATTTAGCTTAAAAAAGTTCATACTGACAACACCTTCACTGTAAGCACAGACTGCAAGTTCTTCCTGCAAGACTTAAAAAAACCCCAACTCTTGGTGCAATACTGGGTGCATAAACCCACAGATTTACTTCTGCATGTCAGGATATGTTGTGTCTGTCATAAGGTAACAGGTCTTGCTACACATAAAATACTGACCACAATATGTAGCACATGCTGTCTATAATAAAGCCTTCTTATGTTGTTTGGGTTTTGGAAAGAATCTACTAAATCTTGTGTGTGCATTTCCAGCCATCATAGGTTCCCATGCATCACAGACCATAAATCACCCAAACAGCACTATAACTAGAAAAATTTAATTCACTGGGGATTTTCCTGTTTGGTGAACAGATGTTTTTCTTTGTTCTTATATATATATATATGCAAAGTAGAAGATAAAGTAAGAACTTTTTGATGTATAGAACAGCACAATTTTATACTACTTCTGCAGGGTTCTTGAAATTATGCTTTTCTAAAGTCATAGGATGAAAACAATTCAAAAATTTTAGTAAAATGGGATTAAGATTTAGAAAAGGAACAGACATTCAAACTTCAAAAATGTTTTTCAAAGGAACACGTCTGTAATTTGTAAAGGGTTTAGAGCTAGAATTCTGTTATGCTGATTTTAAGAAGAAAAAACTCACTGGGCAGAGAAAGTGTTATCTCAAAACAGAGTCTGAAACACATTAGGACATATAATTGTCATTTTCAGTAGCATTAGCATTAGTAGATTTTCAGTAGCACTAGCATTAGTAGATTTTCAGTAACATTAGCTGTGCTTCTTCAGACCCTCCCTTTATTTGGACTGTTTTTTAAATTTTATGTTTAGTTTACCATGAAACAACTGACATGGTCAGAAATCACTTAAATTAATGAAATTACATAGAGCACTATCTGCTAGGTCACAAGCAAAACCAGTCTACAGGCTTGGGAAATACAGTGTCCTACATTAAGATTTCCATTTCATTTCTCCAGAAGAAAAACTACTTCTTGACTAAGTGTTGCTTGTTTTCATGTTTAAGTGAATCAGTACACAAAAACTTAGTCAGATCTCTGAGGCAGTGGAATCAATGCATAACACAGCACAGACCATGGAAACAGAGGATTAAATGCTGTCTTTCAGAGGTTCAGGTTTAAATCTGGCAGAGGCTAGTGCCTAAAGAACCTGTCACAGCCACTGTGTCCTGCAGCTCCCTCTCCATGTTCCCATGTGCCAAGGCTGGCACTCATGCAGCCACACTGCAATCTTCCTCAGGAACTTCATCATCTTCAAAAAGCTTCCCTCTGCTTAGCTTTCAGTTTACATAATTTTAATCAGTTCATGATGAAGCCACATGAACATTAGCTCCAGCATAAAGGCAAGAGTAGAAAAGACCTTTTCAGTAGCTGCACAAACATATGCCAGATTAAGTTTACTGTGGAATTTAAGTCTATCCTTCTGACACTTCCCAATTATTTGTAATGGCTTAATAAATATATAATCCTCAATCAAAAAAGACTGTAACTGAGCCTGTCATAGGGTAGTACGTGTAACTCTGTCAAATAAAATTCCGAATTATATATGTTTTGAAAATCAAGATTCAGATTACTTTCGTAAAGAAACGTACTTTGGATTTCAGAAAAACAACGCCCACCTTGGATATAGGGTCTGTTTCCAGAAGATTTACAAAGTATCCAATCTGTTGTTCTTGTCTACTGTCTAGTAGGAGACATAGTTGGAGTAGCATCAAATTCATCAAAGCAGCTTCAAAAATTTATTTCAGATTTCTTAATGTAATTTAAAATCATGTTGCACACATACTTACATACTTTGGACCAGATTTCTGTGCTGTACCCCTTCAGTTCATTTAAATATAAGCAGATTAACTTTAAAATTGGTTAGTTGTAGTTTTGCAGAAAAGAGGTGAGTGTTGATTACTCACCTGAGAGTCCACTCAGGTTTTACAAAAGGATTTCATAAGCGATCCAAAGTCCCACAATTCCAGCACTGAACCACTAACTTCACCTGTGCTATCCTGCCCTTGCTTGCTAAAGTGCTAAAGGGAAGTGTGTGACCAGGATTTTGCTTTTAGCAGCACTTAGAAAAAGCATATTCGTAACAAAGTATGTTAAGGAGATGTTGCCATTGTTGGTTTTCCTGCAGACATTCATAGTTACTGTTTTGAGTAATCTAATTCAATTGAGCTCAATCAGTGCATTCACATTTTTAAGGGCTGTCTCTTTGTAGAATTCAGTTTTATATAATAAAAAAACCCCAAACCTTAAATTAGATTACCTAAATAAGGTGAGCAAACAGGTTTAAAACTTTGTCTTCATAGAGTATACTAAAAAATTCCTGAAACTTTCAAGTGACTTTAGACTTCCATCCTGAAACAGTTTTGCTTGCAGGGGGGTCTAATAGAATTGAAGGTATTATTTCACAACATTGCCCTTAAAAACAATAAAAGAGTTCCTCTTCAAGTCTGGTTCTTGGAGTTACATGAAAAGACAATGTAAATAGTTGCTGGCAGGAATGTATATGAGCTGCAGTGGCATGTGTGTTAGCAAAGGCACAAGCCATCCTTTCCTTTTGAGCATCATCCATCCTAAAAATTTTCAGATAATGTAGATCTTTATTAAAAATATTCAAGGGTTTTGTTTTGCTTTTCTAAACTGGTAAACTCATAAGCAACAAAACATTTACATTTCAAAGAGGGAGCTCTACTAGGTGAAGGTTCTGTTTGAATAGTTACAATCACGTAATGAGTCTGTTCTGAGGTTTTCTCAGTTTTTAGGAAAAAACCATCATGTGCTTGAATAGCTTGTAGCTATGGCAAGTTGCAAGGCCTATCAGCTTCTAAGAACTCTCTTGGGGTTGAAAATGCTGCATCCTTTATGTTACTTAATGCAACATTTTTTTTTTATGCTATTTTTTCATGTTTAAGGACAGTGATGCTTTTTTTATTTAGATGGGCTGTTTCACAGCTTAGGAAAGCATTCTTTACTATTTGCATGTCGCACTGTGTGTCCATCTCATTATTTCAAGGGCACACAAATGACCAAAGAAGCGCCAAACATTGTAAATGCTACACTCTGTAAAACAGCACAATGACTGCAACCACATTGAAAATCCTTTTTGATCTGAAGAATGTCAGCGAGAATGTGCTCTGTTATGACAGTACAGGATGCATTCTGATCTCACTAGAGAGAAACATATTTTAAAATGGACTATTAGAAAGCTTGTAAAAAAGCAAAAGTACCTATTTAGTGAAGCAAATGAAAACACTCCTATTGATTTAATTAAAATTGAAGTGGGCCCTCTTTACTCATTATCAGTTTGCACTAGACACTGTTGTTTGCCTCGAATTCTATTGCAAACCACAAGTACTTTCATTGGGATCTCTATAGGACTATTGATGTTGTGCAATAATCTACTCCACATGAATAAAGGCATCAGAACTACCTTGATCATTTGATCAAAGGCTGTGTATACTTAGGGACATTCACAGAAGTTCTGAAACAAAGACTTTTTCATATCATTTTGAACCCAGTGACTGAAATTTAGGACTTCTACTTCTTAGAACTTTGCAAACACTAATTACCAAAAATGCCTTTTCACCCTCCCTCAAATAAAACCTGACAAGAGCTCATTATTTCATAGGGTGGAACAGAAAACAGAGTAGAAGAGGGCCATAACTTTTTACTTATATAAAGGGATTAGAAGTATGCTGTTCTTAATTTGCTTAAAAAGCAAACAGAACTGTTGGGAACTTGGTATTTGTATTGTAATCTGTAAAAGTTACATAAAATAAGCACCTAGAGGCTGGCTTCATTAGCCTGAAATATACAGTCATGTTACTGTAGCAGATCTGACTATGGTAACCCATCATCCTCATGGTCCTTCTCTTTCTGTCATCAGAGGTGTTCATCCAACAATGCTGAAAGCCGCAGTTGTTTATCTTAGTGATGGTTCTGAGGGACAACACCTTAAAGGGATAACTTCTCTTATTTAACCTGATCATTGCATTAGGGGAGAGTAGTTGATTCCATGTTTTGCTAGCAAGTTCTGAGAGTTGTGGACCTAAATCTTTCTTGTGTCTAGATATGACACATCATCCCTACCTCCCAGGTACCAACTGATAACTCAGTGGTTTTTGCATGCCATCCTTAAAAACTGTGATACAGTGGGACAAAAAGCCTGTTTGATGCCTGATAAAAGTCTGCTTCTCATCTACCTCTAGAATTCTACAGCTTTTATTTTCTCCAGCTACAGATAAGAATATTCAGGGTTTTTTTTAAATCAGACTCAAACAGGACACTGAAAATCTGAGGCAGATATAAAAATTTGAGGCTTCTTTGGAAAAAAAAAAACCGTAACCAAACCACATGGAACCATTCTGGATCAGAGAATAGGTTAGGACACAATATGTTGTATTATCTTTGATTTTTTATAAGATAATAAACAATACCCACAAAATACAAGTTGAGGGATATGTGTGTGCATGTGTATGTTTGTGTGTCTATGTATACATATTTTATATCTATGTACCTCATGCTATGTCATTAAAGATACCTCAAGTGTTTGACTTTCTTATTTCCTTCTAGTTTTCTTGATTATTATGTCTAAATCCATGTATCCACTATTCAATTTTATGTCTGAAACCAATCCCTCTGATTTTTTGTCAATAAGCAGTATTTTTAATACAGATTCTTTGACTGGTTCCACTATCCATGGCAGGTTTCTAAAGCAGTTGTTCCTGGAAATCAACCAGAGCTATAATTAATAGATTAATAGATGAGAAATGCCCCAGGATACCTTCTTTTTCTGCACTGCAAACAAGGCATTTGGTGTTTGGGTTTGTTGTTTCTTTTTTTTTTTTTTTTTTTTTTTAATGATGATGTATCTGGGGATCAGAACAGAATGTGGAATAGAATAATAGGAGAGGATGCAGATATTAATTTGGATTAGAAAAAAATGAATTAAAAAAACCCAAACAACAAAAAGCAAAAGAAAGGATCAGTAAAGTTTAGGTTTTGAATATTCTGAAAAAAAATTAAAAGGGGACCCTTTCATTTTATTATTTGCTGAATCATTCTATGTCATTTACCCAGAAAACGTGTTGGTAGGTGGTCATGGGATATTTCTTACATTATGCAAAATTTACAATGATAGACTTTAGATTTACTATTTAAAGACAGAATACAAGAGAAGTACTAAAATATTGAAAAACATTTTTTCTGGAAAAATCAAATTATGTTTGTGCTTTCCCAAGAATCACTACAAGAGAGGAGAGTCAGCATTTTCACAGTCCAGTGAGAAATCTCTGGTACTAAAATTCAGCTGCTATTTTAGAGGAAGATACCAAAATCCTGCAGTTCTCAGTTAAAGAGAAATCTGCTTTAAAGTTACAATGTTTCTGTCTTTGAAAGTATTTCTCAAAAATATCTTCAAAATTAAAGGAATAGTGTTCTAAATCTGATCCTGAAAGACATATTAATCAATTGAATTGTCCACTTAACTGGCTTTGCTTATTATCCTACTAAGCTGATCTGTTATCTTTTGAGAATGAGTTGAACAAGCAGTGATATTTTCATATGCTTAATACACATGTCAGATAATTCATACATTCTTATAGGTACTGGAACTTGATAATAAATTCTTAGCAAACCTATAGCTTCTGATAAGCTCTTTGTCTGTTATCATATATAAAATGGCAGGAAGAAACAAAGATTCAGTAAGTAGGAATTCTTACATAAATTTCATCCTACCTGCACATGCATATCACTCCTACTCACATAGGACTGCAGGATGAAGGTAAATACAGGTGTATGTGTCTGTATAATGGTAGCTATATCTGTATCTATACTTATCTCTCTTACTATATATACACAAACACCTCTGGAGATGTTGAGAAGTCTCTGTGGAGATATTTATAATACGACTGGACATGGATCTGGAAAACCTGCTTTAGCTGAACTTGCTTGAGTAGGGACTTGATTGGTGATTTCCAAAAGTCCCTTCAACCTAAACTATCCTGTGATTCTCTGTGATAAATATTAATGGACGAATCAACTTGCCAAGCTACTCAATCTTGATGTCATAATGTCACTTCATAAAACAGTTCTCTGTATGCCACACACCTTATAGTTCTCATTTCTTGTTTCTAAATGCTCTTTATTTGTTTATCCTTTTCAGGATCGACTCTGAGGAGAGTGTTCCATTGATTTCCAATGTGATACTTGTGTGCTTTATATCCTGTTCATTATCCATCGTACCAAGTTTGCTTCCTTTAATTGTTGATGTGAAGTGCAAAGTTCTCTTCAGCCTGAGCTGTTTGCAATGATAATTACTATTTATTCATGTTGTGAATCTTTACATGTAGCTACCTTAAAGCAATTAACCTGGAGATATGCCTTAAACAGCAGTTTTGCCAATTTGTAGGTTTTAAACTAGAAGGAAGAAGAGGTGAATGATTTTTCATCATGTTGGTAGCACATCTCTAGAACACGTCAGGATCCTTTAAGCTAAATGTTTTCTTTTGTTTCTGCCTTGATCAAAAAGCAGGAAAAATCTTAGAAACATATGGTTCAAGTGTGACTTCTTTTATACCATATTTTATCCTGATTTTCTTGTCCTCAGAGGGAGAAATTCATGGATCTCAGTTAGTTTCAGAAAGTCTAGACCTGTCAGATTTGACTGTGTATTTATCAAGGAAGGACAGGAAAGATGCTGGTTAACAAAACTTTGATGCCAAGCAAAACCATCATTAGATAAATGAAAAATGCTTCTTGATACTTCAAAGATGACATTCTTAACACCAATGAAAGTGCCAACAGAAATTTCACATACTAATTGAGGGCAACACAACATTACAACAGGAACATTTCTTTGCAATCAAATTATACAGGAGGTTAGTACAATCTTTAGCTTTGAGCTCTTCCACTCTTTTTCCGTTGGTACGAGAGTTGCTTTGTGAATCTGACAGAGGCTTCAGCTTTCTTTGCTAAAGTCATTACTCAGGGCCTCTATTGAAGACTTATTACCTCTGAAACTATACCAGGCTGGAGGAATATATTCAAATTGATACAAAAAGAGTTCAAGCCCTCATGTTTATACATTGGCTGTAATGGTGAAAAAATGGAATGTTATGATATCATTTATTCTGCAGAAACTTTGATGCCTGTTGGAGTGACTCTGCTCTGATACCATCTGCAACACAGGCATTAACAACAGCCATAGGAACCCCTCTGACGTGATAGAATTGCACTCCAAATCTTACAGTGCTGCAAAAAAGGACACACACTTTCCTAAACCAACTCTAACATCAGTAATGTGGTTTGAACATCTCCTGCAAAACAATAAAACTTAATCACTTTTGTATAGATCCACTGAAGGGTTGAACTAAAAATACAGAATTGATCATCTTAGTACCTAATCTTCAGCAAGTAAGGATACTAGAAGTTTACATAAGTTTAAAGTAATTGAGCATTATAGAAAATTCCATAGAGGGTTATTAAACAGACAGTTAAAGGGTCTAGCAGAAGAAATCCCTAAGCATAAATTTCTGAAGGCTGCAGAGTATTTTCAAGAAATATAACTGCTTACTTGTCCCGTTCTTATACTTAACCTCACATATCTTCTATTGACCATGGTCTTAGCTGCCCAGTTCAATAGATCTTTGATGTGAGCAATTCCTATATTAGGAAAAAGTTATTGACAGTTTTCAAGAAATTTATTTATATGCCTGTGTTTTCTTCTTCAAAGGAAAATATAAGAAAATTTCAAAGAGTAGAGATTTCAGGGTATGTCTATTCCAAGTAATGTCAGTGAGAACAAGACCTGAGTTGGTAAACCTGAGTTAGCACAGATCCCCCTCTGGACTAATTAGTCTTCTTCTATTGTGAATTAAAGCCATAACATTGATACTACTCATTGGGAATACCTAAGTGTTGTTATATCAGTAGAGCAATTTTTTTAGTAGAATTCTCAGATTGACCACCTGATCCAGTTCATAGTACTGTTAAAAGAATACTTAGAGACTTAAGGCCTGAGTGTGTACCTAGTAGGTTAGTTGAAATGATGGTTACTAAGGGTGGAAAAGTGTCTAGGATATAATGAAGTAGAATAAAACCAACTTGGTTTCTGCAAAGGAAAATCTCATTTATTACCTTTTTTTAATTATTTTTTATTCTGAACATACCTATAAAGTGAGAGATGAAAAAACCTGGTTCACGTAATTTAGTAAAACTACTTAAGAGCCTTTGATGTGATCCTGAATAAGATTCTATAAAAGAAACAGACCAAAAGGACCAACTATATCCTGGCGTGCATCAAGCACTGCATTGCTAGCCGGTCAAGGGAGATGATTGTTCCACTCTACACTGCACTGGACCAGCCTCACCTCAAGTATTATGTGCAGTTTTGAATGCATCAGTATAAGAACATCGAACTATTAGAATGTGCCCAGAAGATAAACCAAGACCTCAAGGATGAGTCTTACTGCTGAGGTCACTTGGTTTGTTCAGTTTGGAGAAAACGAGGCTGAGGGTGATATCAATGCAGTCCACAACTTCCTCAGGGGTGGTAGTGGAGGGGCAGGCCCTTCTCTTCTCTCCTTTGTGACCAACAATAGGACCCTAAAAAATGGAATGAAGCTTAGGGGAAGTGTAGATGTGACATTATGAAAAGATTCTTCACTGTCAGGGTGGTCAGTCACTGGAACAGGCTCCTCAGGGAAGTGGTCATGGCAGCGAGTCTGTCAGAGCTTAATAAGTGTCATATCTTTTAGTGTTAGGCAGTACAGCAAGGAACAGAGAGTTGAACTTGATGATGCTTATGGGTCGCCTCCAATTTGAGATGTTCTATGATTCTATGAAACAAAATAGTCTCAAAAAAGATGGCAACATTGTCATGAAGGCCAAAAAGCACAATTAAATGTCCAGTTAAAAAACAAACAAAAACAACTGACTGAACACAACAAATACTTTACTGCACTCAAACTTTTATTGTTTATCAATAATTTTGTTGTATCAGTAGTTTTGAAAGAACTGTAGGACAGTAGTGGCTCTCCTTATTAAAGTTTGCAGATATTACTAAGTCATTTAAGTCAGGAAAGGCCACAGAGGTGGAAAGAAACTTTGGAGAGGCTTAATTCAAATAGCTTATTCATCAACATTATATATATATATATATATATTTCATGTTGAAAAGGAAAGTTCACACTTTTCCACCATCTCAGAGGGCTCTAAATTTATGGAAGCAACTCTTACAGCAGATCTAAAAGTGCTATAGATTTCCTGATATGCAGCTATATCTGTTAATCTAACAAGAAGTTAGATTACATGAAGACTAATCGTGTAATTAACATTGCCATATGATGATTTTCTATAATTAATATTACCTCATTTGGAGTTAGATACCTGACCTCACTTTTGCCATGGGGATAGGGGATCAAGTGATGGCAATGAGCAGAGGTGGCCAAGATTATAGTCCTCCCAGGCATCCTTGCTTCCTTCCTTGATACTAGACCAAATGAGGCCCAATTCTGAGATTGATCAGGGGACCCAATAAAATGCAATCCCAGGCCATGGATCCCTAGACAATATCCCTTTGGCCAGACAAACAGCAGAGTTAGGTAGTCCCAAAGGGTATCTATATTCATACAGAAAAGGGTATCTATCTATATTTTTATGCCTGTACAGGAACAATGGTTCACAATATAGATACAAGCAACAAAATAGAAACTAGGGGCTTGCTTCCTAGAAAGCAGTTTTGAAGAATAAGGCCTTGGGGTCCTGACAGGCAACAAGTTGGACAGGAATCAGCAGTTCTCCTTCACATGGGAGACAACAGCCAGTGGGTGGAGGGATGAGATTCTCCCCCCTCTGCTTGGTTCTTGTGACACTAGCTTGGCAGGCTAACGAAAAGCTAAGGTAAACAAGGTAAGTAATGGTGTTTACTCTGACTTGAGCTTGAGCTACTAGAGGACACAGCTGATTTCATGCTGGTGCTCAGATTTAGTCTGGTACTGTTTTAATTTTTAGTGTAGGTGAGATCATTCAAAATGTCTGACTTTGGGTAAACCTGAAGAAAATTTCAGCAAGGATATGGTGCCCAGTACTGAACTTGTGCAAATGGATGTTTTTCCTAGAAGTGCAACCTAACCAAATCTAGTTCGATCATCTTACCACCTTCTCTAGGTTTATGCTCATGTTGGCTTCAAAAGCACATCTTCCAAAGCATAGAGTCACTTGTCTTCTTCTAAGGAATAGATAAGAGAATCTTGAACTTTGACAGAACTTTCACAGTGGACAAACTGCTTTCAATAAATTAATAGGAAAAACACCCAAACCAATTTAATGCTATCATGGCGAGTTTTCATTTTAAGTAGTTACTATGCTTATTATAAGTAACTCAGAAAGAGATTACATGATGAAAAGTGTTTGATGTTACTGGGTCTTTTTTCAATAGTAAGACTAGCTGCCTAATTTGTTCTTTGGCTGAATATTATACCTAACAATGGAAAAACTTCATCATTTATAAGATGATTTTTGAAAGCTTAGCTGAGCTGCATATTATCTATAGAATGCCCTTGGAAACTTAACTTGCTAGATAAGCAGAATTTGAATGAATGATTTTTTTTTTTTTAATATCATAAGACAAAACATAAACAAATAAACCGAAAAGGGATTTATACTGCACTTGAGGGATTTGAGCAAAGAATGAGAAAGAGGAACTGACATATTTGTACTACTCAGGGAGGAATTGGGCTTAACTAACTCAGATAAAGCATTTGAAATTTTCAGTGAGTGACTTTCAAGTCTGTAGTACACTTGACTGCATCTTACTGCATTTTGTGCTTAAAATGTTTTACTAACAGTCCACTGAGGTGTGAAAGTACAATAAGTTCTTACTGTGGGAGGAAAGGTGCATTTCTTAGGAGTACAGCTGAACTAAAAATAGAGTGCTATTTCTCCCACATGAAATATGCTACTCCATACAACAGGACTGGATTTATTTCTAGGTACTAAGGTCCTATCAATGTTCCTTCTTATCAGCTGTGTCAAGCCTTTATTCCAAATATAGTTGATAAAAGAAATCACAAAAACTTTTATCTCCTACTGTCAGATACACTTTAAGGAATAGTTTTATGTAAGATTTAATACACAATACAAAATAAATAAACATATAATCAACAACTATAGCTTTCCTGTATTTCTTTTTTTTTTTTTTTTTTAATTTGTACCTCACTTTGAGAACTGATCATCTTCTGAGGTATGACTTAATAATTATGATTATGAATTCCTTCCTTCTTTTTGTTTATATACAGTTGCCTTTCAGGCTCTATTCAATTTTTGACAAATAGTACTGTGCTAAGGAATATCCGTATCAAATAATCTGCTTTTGTTTAAGTCAATTAAAGATTTCATGGCTTGTTGACAAATACATAATGCTGGATTGCACATTATTTCAGCATTTTCTATTTACAGTGAGGAAAGCAATACAGAGGTTTGCATCAAATTATGAAAACTGGCAAAATATGAAGCTTTATGTTTCATGGTCTACGTTTCAAATGTTATTGTGAATAGGAGATATTTGGATCTGTTTAAGCAATATAAATAAGTGAGCTTATATGTATTTGTGAAACACTAGATACTGTGCACATGAAATCTTTCATGTAGTCTTGCCAGCAGCAGATCATCTGGTCCAATGAACCGATTTTCAAAGGCAAAGTGCATTTTGCTGAATAAAGATAATGTTTTTGTGACTTCAGATAAGTAACACTAAGATAATACTTTGTTGTCTTAATTAGAGCTCAGAGAACCTGGAGGAAGCCCAAGTGGAGACCAAAGCTGTCAGAGTGGCTTTACCTGCTTTTCTGAAGCTGGTAGAAACAGATTATTGAGGCCAAGGTTATTAAGAGGACAACACTTTCCTCTGGTCTTAGTTGAAAGTAACCCCCCCAAATTATCAATTATAATATTAGTAATTTGAAATGGACTTGCAGAACACCTTATTTTTCCCTTTGTTCATGCCTTTTACAAAACCCATACAGTTCTGTTCAACTCATGAATAAAAACGGTCAGTTCAAGTTTATGAACCAGAAGTTCCTGAAACCAGTGATGTCCTAACACAACTGGAGCTTCCTGGTAGTGCAAAATACAAAAGTGACAAAATTACATTAATAAAATAGTAACACAACCATTTTTTTTTTTAAGATTACAGAATAATAGAAAACAGTAGATTAATACCTTGCATATAAAGAACTCATATAACAAACATCATATGTCACAACTTGTTGCAATCTTCACTGCTCTCCTTTGGTATAGGTCTACTGCAAAAATGCTTCTTTAATTTACACCCATCAGTCCTGTACATCCCTTCATCTCACTTGGTTTCATCTCACAGCCCCAGGTTTCAGATTACATGACTAATTCTTTCACTGAATTGGAAGTTCCTTTCTCACCTGTTGTGAGTCACTTCCACAAGATGGATTTCACATATTATTTTCGTTGACATTAAAGAAAATAGACATTGATTTTTTTCTTTGAGTATTCACACATTTTCCCTAGCTGACACTTTCTAAGGTTTGCATACATAAATGCCAGACCAAGTGAAAAATAAAAAAAGGATTCTCAAAATTCAGATTTATTTTTTCTTATTTTGACTTTAAATGGAAAAAAAAATTGAAAAATTGTATTATTTAATTTTACTTGAAGGTGTGGCTCTCTCTTGTCCAGGGGATGCTTTGAGGCCTGCAGAAATGTACTGGTTTAGAAAAAAACACTTCTACAGAACACAGGCATAAACAAAGCCTAAATCTGTCTCAATATTGCAAGATGACAACCATCTAAGGAGAGGTAAATAAATAAATCATATTCAAATTTGCAAACTACCAACAGTAACAATAACAAAAAACATTTATGCAACAGAGTCAGTCAATGGATTTGCATAAAACAAGTGATCAAATGTCTTCTTCACATGTTTGTAGTGATGGTGATTTAACTGAGCCACAGCCACATCATAGTGTGATGGCCTTTAAGTGATCTACTTCAGACTAAATGGTAGCTAAAATCATGTGTGTTTATTTCTATTTATGCAAAAGATCTATAGGATAGACATGCAGAAGGTAAGCTATGCCTGCCACAAATCATTATCTGTGTTGATACACTCACTGACTATTTTTCTATTTTTATTAGTTAAATTAACGAGATCATATTTATGTCCTTACAATCAAAACTTGTCTCAGCAGCAGCACTTTTCTTGTTCTAATGTTATTTTTTTTATAACTTGGTAGCTACTGAAAGGTAGAAAATATTGCCATTTTTAGTCATCAGACAGTCTGACAGACAGCAGCCATTAGGACCTAAATCTATATTCAAGAGTGCTGCTGTTGCTGAGAGCAGAACTTGACCTTTTCAAAGAATATCTGTATAGTTTTCTTTGTCTGGCCTTAGTTTAAAAGTGGGAGAGGAGAACAGGAGCATACTGAACACTTGCCAACAAGCTGGTGTAATTTTGGAAATGCAGAGAAGGTATTCAGATTTAAGAATAATAAAATACATTTGAGCTATCAAATAGATTGACTAGACTGCATGGAATAATTCTGTACAAAAACTTAATATGAAAGCGTGCTAGCATTAAGATAGTTTCAGGAAAATGTTTCTGCAATACATAGTCACATGGCCATGCATGTAGCAAGCACATGAGTTAAAGAAAAAAGTCAGATCTTAGGTGTATCACAGGTTTGTTGCTAAATTTTAGGAACTCTAAACACAGGTTTAGAAAGCAGACATTGTTTATTCTGTGCAGGGTGCAAGGTGGAAATTTTTCACAAATCAGTAATACCAGGGAGTAAAAACCAAGAGAATTTTTACATTGAAATTTACATAAATCCACTTTCATAGTTTGCGGCTACCTAATTCACGGTCATTTAGCTTGAGCAACCTTATGCAGTACTTGTTACTGTGCCTGCGTGGGCCTCTTCGAGAGTCTCTGGTGGTCTCTGGTGGTCGTTTGGGGATGTGCCCCCTGCTCAGATTCAACCAAAGCTCAGTTCAGCATGCACAGAACACAAGACTGTGCACCAAATAAGATGTGATCAGTAGCTCCAGCGCCTCGTGTTCCTAAACAATTGCCAAGCAGAATACAAAAGCTTTCAATTAAGCATTAACATCTGTTTAACACACCTAATAATATCTATTTGCATTCAAAAGAAGGATTAAGGTGAGAATGATATCATCAGCTTCCATCCAGAACAGAGATCAAAGAAAAGGACAGAATTCTGCTGTTATCAGAGAAGAGGATTCAAGTTTTAATAGATCAATACTATGAACTGATAATCTAATTAAAATTCTGGCAATAGATAAGAAAATTAGTATTTTAATTAAAAGGCTGCTTTTACTGTGATATTTTTTCTGCTTCTTTCTCAGAGACCATTATTATTTCATATTATCATGGGCCACAAGATGAAGGGTCTGGAGGGGAAGCCTTATGAGGAGCAGCTGAAGTCACTTGGCTTGTTCCACCTGGAGGAGAGTGAGGGGAGACCTCACTGGAGGGAGGAGGCCTCACATGAGGGACTTGTGTGACCAGTGCTAGGACGCGAGGAAATGGCAGGAAGCTGAGTCAGGGGAAGTTTAGGTTAGAGATCAGGAAAAGGTTTTTCAGCCAAAGGGTGGTTGGGCACTGGAACAGGCTCCCCAGGGATGTGGTCATAGCACCAAACCTGACAGAGTTCAAGAAGTGTTTGGACAATGATTTCAGGCACAGGATGTGATTTTTGGGGATGGTCCTGTGCAGGGCCAGGAGTTGGATTCCATGATCCTAATGGGTCTCTTCCAACTCAGTATATTCTGTGAGTCTATGATTCTATCAGCTTATATTTGAACTAGACTTCATGTGTGCTGATCTGAACCCACCTAATGGCTCAAGGATGTTCTAGAGTACTGATCCTATGAGTGACAGTAGACTTTGCACCAGTCTGGGGCTTTGAGACAGCAATCATGTTACTGTATCAGCACCTGTGGCCCTTAGGTATAAAGTAGCTGTGTTATGCCTTATATCTATGGAAGGCATTAAGGAAGGTAGGACATATATTATCATACAATTTTTTACAAGCCTGCTTTGTGTGATAAAAAAGTCTCTGGAAGAGCACACCTGATAAACAAACCTCAAATGAAATTCTGAGCACGTGGAGTGTAATCCATTCTAAATTCCCATGGCTTCTCTTCTCCATTATTTTGCGGTTGCTATAACCACACATCCCTTTATAACCACATATGCCTCTATGGAGCAGGCAGGCATATGGGACTATTTCACTGGAACTGAGTTTAGAAATACATTGACATCTTAGATTTTGAGATATATTGTATTGAGAACTTTCCAGTTAACCTGTGGTCACACAAAAAGCCTATAATTTGGGTCCCCAGAGAAATGTATTATTCAAGTTGCATATCCCTTCCAGAAATGCTGCAAGGCTTAATTAATTAGTGATTATTAACTGCTCAGTGTCTTGAGATGAAGAGTACTGTATAATTGCTTGGATTTACCATTGTGTTTATCAGTGTTTTCCCTCTTATGAGAAGAAACGTAAATAATGATTACAATGATTATGAAGATGAAGGTTTTCCTTGCCTTTTTTTCATTTTCTTCTATTTAACTTCAAGTTAAAAAACTATTTTTCTTCACTAAAGAATGAAAGATTTGATTTACAGGACAACCAGGGGATTGGGCCCATCCAACATGGGTTTAGTAAAGGCAGTTCCAACTTGACCAGTTTGATCTCCTTTTATGACCAGGTGGCACAACTGATGGATGAGGAAAAAGCTGTGGATGTAGTCTACCTGGACTTCAGCAAAGCCTACCATCTCCCAGAGCATTTTCCTGGCAGCCCATGGCTTGGACAGATGCACTCTTTGGTGGACTAAAAACTGGTTGGATGGCCAGGCCCAGAGAGTGGTGGTGAGTGGTACTGCACCACCAACTAACTGGTAGTTGGTCACTATCAGTGTTCCCCAAGGTGCTGTACTGAGGCCAGTTTCATTTAATATTTTTATCCATGATTGAAATAAGGGGATTGAGTGAAGTAAGTTCACAGAGAACACCAAGTTGGGCTGGAGTGTCGATCTGCTGAAAGCTTACAGGGCCCCCACTACAAGAAAGACATTGAGGTGTTGTCCATGGAAGGGCAATGTTGCTGATAAGGGGTCTGGGGCACAAGTCTTATGAAGAGCAACTGAAGTTGTTTAGCCTGGAGAACAGGAGGCTCAAGGGAGACCTTATTGCTCTCTACAACTACCAGAAAAGAGATTATAGCCAGGTGGGTGTTGGTCTCTTCTCCCAGGCAACTAGTGACAGGGCAAGAGGAAATGGCCTCAAGCTATGCCAGGGGAGATTCATGTTCTACATCAGCAGGAATTTCTCCACTGAAGGGATGGCTAAGCACAGGAACAGGCTGCCCAGTGAAGGGGTGGAGTCACTATTTCTGGAAGTGTTCAAGAAATGGCTGGACATGGCAGCTAGTGCTATGGTTTCGTTGACATGGTGATGGGCAGTCAAAGGTTGGACTTAGTGATCTTGGAAGTCTTTTCCAACCTTAACGATTCTGTGATTCTATGGTTACTGACAGCTCACACACAGTAGCTTTTCTTTAATCATCTGAGCTATCTGTCTACAATGTAAGTGGTTACCCCAAGGCAGGCTGTCAAGAGTGCAGCTGGTATCATACCTGGAAATGGAAACCTTCGCATTTGTAAATGTAGAGACATGTCTCCATGGAGCGACAAGTCTCTAAATTATGACTGCACTCCAACTGAACTGACTTCGGGGGTGCACCACCTAAGAAGCAATTGAGATGACAGCTGTTTTTCATAACCTGAGAGAATAGTTCACTTATACTGAATGAAAGTTACATTTAGTTCATTGCTGTGGTTGGTTGACCCTGGCAGGATGCCAGTTTCCCACCAAAGCCTCTCTATCACTGTTCCATTGTTTCTCTCCAGGCAGGAGAGGGAAAATATCACAAAAGGCTTGTGGGTTGAGATAAAGGCAGGGAGACATTATTCTCCAGTTACCATCAAAGACAAAACATAGTTGACTTGGGAAATTAGTTTAATTATTCACCGAATAAATCAGACTAGGGAAATTAGAAATAAAACTAAATCTTAAAACCACCTTCCCGCACCTTTCCCTTTTTCCTGGACTCAACTTTTCATTTTTTATTGCCCTCCTCCCCCTCAGCAACACAGGCCAACAGGGAAGGGGGACAGCACACTTTGTCTCTGCTGCTCCTTCCTCAGTAGAAGAACTCCTCACACTCTTCCCCTGTTCCAGTGGGTGTCTCTTCCACTGGGTGCAGTCCTTCAGGAACAGAAGCTCCAGCTTAGGTCCCCTGTGGGGTAAGGCTCCTTTGGGAATCCACCTGCTCTAGTGTGGGGTCATCCATGCACTGCAGGTAGATCTCTGCTTCTCTGTGGGCCTCCTTGGGCAACAGGAGCACAGCTGCCTCACTGTGGTCTGCATCACAGGCTGCAGAGGAATCTCTGCTCTGGCTCCTGGAACACCTCCTCCACCTCCTTCCTCAATGCCTCTGGTGTCTTCAAGGCTGTTTCTCTCACATCTTCTCAATCCTCTCTCTGGCTGCAGTTGCACAGGTTTTTTTTCCCCTCTTCTTAAGTACATTATCCCAGAGGATACTACCATACCTTATCAACACTGCTGCTGATGGTCTGCAGTGGGTCTATCCTGGAGCCAGATGGCATTTGATCTGTTGGACATGGGGGAAGTTTCTGGCAGCTTCTCACTGAAGCCACCCCTATAGTTTCCCTGCTACTGAAACCTGGCCATGGAAACACAGGGCAATCACAAAAAGAGCAAAACAGATAAAATGTTTTCGGAATAATTTTTTTTTTTTTTTTTAAATACAAAACAACCAAAACAATACTTCAGAGGAAAAGGAATTTTACAATAAGAGCCGTCAACTTAAATAAAATAAATCTGTTAACTTTTTAATAGTTATTGTAAACTTAAAATTAAACATTGTATTCTTTGGATGTAAATATATACCCCAATAAAAGAAAAAATAATAATAAATAAAGAATAATTCTTTAAGTCACAACAAAGGGATTCCTTACCTGAAAGCAAGTATACTTGTTAGCTAGTTTGTGCTGAATAATGTATTTAACTTCTGTTTTGTGATGGATACACAGCTTACCAGCTTCTTCATACAGTCCAAACTGATTTGAGAAAACTTAACCAAAGGGATCATATTTTGAAGCACCTTTTCTGCTTATAAATTAACCTTAACTTTTACAAGATGTTTAATTTTATTTGCATGAAGTAAAAATTCACATTAAAAGCACATTTTTCCAAAGTTGTAATGCATGAAGTAGCTAACTAATCTGCTTATTGCAGATACTGTGGATAGTAATATTTGTATATTTCAAAGTGGATGATTAAGTTAATGAAAAAATCCAGTGAGGACTATTAAATATAAAAACCACCTTTGACTCAAAAATGAACTGCAAATTGTTGGAGGCTGGGAGAATATCAGCATCCTGGCTCATCTTATACTATTCCCTAAGCATCTGGTCTTGGGAGCTGTTAGAAGCAGTTGCTGGGCAACTGTGAACTTCTGGATAGAGCTGTGCTTCTGGCGTTATAGTTAATCCAGACAGAGTCCATATAGTTACTCACCTTGCTACAGGAGAGAAGAGTTTAAGTCTAGTGCTCAGCATTGTTTAGAAGATGTGTTCCATCAGGTTTCCAACACAACTTTTAAGCTACCTGAACTGCCTGTCCCTAGCTTAACCTAAACAGTTACTCCTAAAACGGCACTTCACCCTTTCTTTGCTTGAGGGGAATGAGGTCAGCTTAATTGGCTGGGCTCCACCTTGCATAACGCTGTGCAAGCAGATTTTGTGCCTTAGCTGGAAGTGGATGTAAAATAACAGTATTTCATTGTTAGTTCCTAGAGAAGATACATTTGAAGTTTGGAAGAAGGAAATTTGAAAATCAATGTGCCATTTAATTGCTTTTATTTCCTCAAATGACTGACCAATGAAAAAGCCATTTTGTTTTTAATGTGGATTTTGGTGAACCATATCCTCAAACGGAAAGAAAGAAAAATCACAGGCCTTTAATTTTCTCTCCCTCTGCCTTTATATTACTCTGGGACTACTAAGTCTTGTAGCAACCAAATTGTCAAAGTGACTGCATGAAATGTAAGATTTAAAACTCCTTAAATAGTTGTAAATCAAAGCTGTCTCATAATTTACAGTACATTTATTTAAGCAAATATTATTCATATAGTATCTTTTAATCCAAATGATATAATAGTATTTTACAAACTGGATTTGCTTCCATCAGCACTGAGATTCAGTCATCACTGAGAGGTTAAGAAGCTGGCAAAATGCAACCTGAACTATCACAGGGGCAAACTAATTTATTAGCTAATACTCTTAAGGCAAATTCCCCCATGTGAGCAATGTCACATCATTTTTATCTGCTGAGAATGTGGTTTTTTTTCAATATTTTGTCTTTTTCTTTCATTATATGATAGGATTATATCATATAGTCTGTGCTTATCTACATCAGATAAAGTGATGAACAGAATCTCCTTCCAAGAAAGTGAATTTGCCAAACTGTTTTGTGACCTAGTGGCAAAGGATAGTCTCAGAGAGATGTAAGCCACAGTCATGTGCATCTTGTAATCCTTCTTCCCACTCGATTTTTCTGAGCTTCCCTATTTGAGGATATGCCTTTTGCACATGCAGAAACTGAAATCCATGTCTCATTCATGTAACTTCTCTCCTCTTTGGGGTAAACACAGTCAGATGATACAACACACAGACCAAACTACCCTTTTTTATAACATCAATTAAGTGGTATAATTATATATACAGAGCAAGCAATTGCAATGCTTTTACTAAAGAACAAGGATAGGCATGTCAAGCAGTTCATTCATCATATACTTTGATGTGAAAAAATGGAGTAGTTTTAAAGAATAAACTGTTATTAAAATGAAATGAAACTTGACTTTACGAGATCTGAATAGCCATTTAAGTCCTTCCGCTTATTTAGATACCCTCAGTCAGCAACACTGATTTATATAAGCTGTACAACAGGAGATGTTATATTTGAAATTAGAGCTTTTTAATATTTTTTTAAAGAAATCTTCCAAAAGACATTGCAAACAGCATGCAGTGTATTTGCCTTGTTAAATGAAGCATGTTTCAAGAATAATAGCACAAATAATTTTTGATCTGTTAAAGTTGGTGTTAAAGAAGGGAATTTCATTGCCTGCTACTTGTCATTCAATATTTGTTGTTCTCCTGCTTAAGACATTTCAGTTGCTCTATCAGATAATAAACGATCAGGTTTAGAGGATCACACCATGCATAGCAATTAGTGAAAATACAACACACAAATAATTCACAGACATAGCTTGTATGAAATGTGTAACAAATGCAGTAACATAAATCTGTGAATTTCCTCCTTGTTTTAAAACTTCTAGTATTCAAGATGACAAAATTAGTCATAAACAAGGACTGCTGGAAAGGTGATTAGCTCAAAACCTGTGTCCAGGTGTCATTTCAAATGTTACCTATAATTAATATGATTGTAGGAAAGTTTTGGATAAATTTTAAGAGTGCAAGCTCTTTGTTGACTGGAGATAATTATGCATTCTCTAGGGTTTTGATCTAAGTTCCAGGCATAGTGAACTAAATTTACTTTTGTGTCCAGATAGGGGATTTTATGCAGAACTGTTGAAAACTTTCTTTATGAAGAGGCCATTAATATGAGACATTTAACACTACAACTGAGAGATGATTTTCAAAAATTTACTTAGACTGGAGCACCAACTGATGGAGATTTTACAATTAAACCTTGTTTTGCTTGGTGTTTAGCAATATAAGTTTGCGTGGCATTCATCAGTTGGCGTTTAAGGACTCTTTTCGGTATTTGGATGACTGATGTTTGTATGTTCTACAGATTCCTCAAGGTCTTCTGCAGGTTGGATCTTGTGATTTCTATATCTTCCGCATAATTGACAGCTTCAGTAATTACCCTCCTGCATCCAGCTTTTGGGCACTGATGATGAGAACTGCCTGCAGTGACTGCAGAGGCCATGGCAGCTTGCCTTCTCCAAAGTTATTTCCCAGCCTTCTCGAAAGTTATTTCTCAGGCTTCTGTCTCATCTCTATGGCTTCTCAGGTTAAAGTAAAATTTTAACAAAAGAATGACTTTGTTGCTCCTCATCCTGCACAGTGAGCGGTACCTTGCTGACTCTTGAACTTTTAGACCACTGTCTGCAAATAGCTAAGGCTGTTTACTATTACAAACAATATCTGCTTACTATTTTAAGAAACCTACATACTTATATGCCATGTAACATCTCTCCTACCTTGTCTCATAGGGTTCATTCTGTCTTTCAGAATAAAAGAAAATAAAATAACTAAGTTCAGTTACTTTCCGATTTCAAACGACCATGAATTCATGCAATCTTCTGGTGGAAGCCATCACTGCTCATGGTAGAGGGGTTGGAACCAGATGATCTTTAATGTCCCTTCTAACCCAAACTGTTCTGTGATTCTATGATATTTTCTGCAGAAAATCTTCTGTCAAAAGTGAAATTCTTTTTCTCAGCACTTACATTCTCAGGCATTTTTTTCTAATACTTTTAGCATGTGCTTCCTCCTTGAGACATGTGAATTTTCTAATAACACATATTTCTTGAAAAACATTAATCCAGAGATTAGCTATTTTCCTTTAAGATTGCTATATCATCTGCAGTTGTGTACTTGCTTGGATTACTCAAGGGTTTGTTCAAAGTTTTTTTCTGAGATGTCACCCACATTTTCAATTTGTTGTTTGCCACTTTGTAATTCATTGTCTTTTATCTAATTTTTTCTATTGATTTTCTAAATCACAACACTCTTGAGTTGTAGTCTTGCTTTTTGTCCAATATTTGAACAAATTCTGTACACTCAGTGAAGAATATGTCTTTCAACCTGGAAATGTGTTTCATACCCTTGGGGACATTTTTAAGTGTGGATCTTGTGCTTGAAGATATGAGCAGAGGAACCCAAATTTTTCAGAGTGCATTGTGAATGTTTCAGATGAAACACAAACTATTTTCCAGTGATTACAATATTATAAATGAATGTATTTAAGAAAAAAAAAATCTACAGAAAATACATAAAAAAGGTTTAAATTAATGAAGGAATTTAATAAATAATTGCAAGGTACAAAATGCAATTTTCATTTGCCCTGAGAAGAATTTTCAGGTTCTTAGGTTTACAGAAGCCTGAATATCTTTTTTAAAAGCATTTTTCATCATAAATCTTATAATTTTTATATGTAATATCTGACAGTTTTTAATAGCGTTTTGCAACATCTTTGTTTTCCTTCCAGGGTGGCTAACTGTTATTCTGCTAGTTCTTTTGTTAGGAAATAGTGCTGAGAATATTGACATTTCTCTTGTCCTAACTCCTCATTTTTAGCTGACCTGATTTCTTTCTCTCTTTCAGCTGCGTTCAATGAATTACTCACAGTGTTGATGCTCAGTAGGGGAGATGCTGACTTTGTGACATGGGGCAGTGGAGTGCTGACAAGGAAGCCCTGTGGGCTACTGTTGTCATAGGGCTCTCTATTGCCCTGCTCAGTGGGTCCATCGCAACAATGGGAGGATTTGCATGGAAAGACTGCATCACTTTACCAGGATTTTTAAAGTAGAATTTAGTGTTTGCTGAATATGTCAGATTGAAGAGAAATGGTCTGAAGTTCAGCCTCTTGCTGCTGTTGTAATCTGTTGTCTCTCTGTTAAACATGCTGTCCAACTTGTCAGTTATGACAAGGGTATCTGTCTGCAAAGAACTGCTTGGAAACCATCAATATCTGAGATCTGAGGAAGAGACCTTAAAGATGACAGATTCTCCACTCTATCAGGATGCCAACAGATCTCTGTGCATCCAGTTGTGTGTGACTAATGCCTCAGCATGTCACAGGTTGATATCAATGTGGACAGATGTGGATATCAAAAATGGTGGACCATGATGTCCCTGAGGGCGAAAAAAAAAGGCTTTCAAAATATAAGAAAAATCCTATTCCATGTGGCTTGGAGACAGCACACTACTTGCAGTCTGGTATGTGGTCCTTCAACCAATGGTTATCAAAATAATGTAACCTGTTGACCAGTATCACATGTGGGATGATAAATTGGAGACAACAGCAAGGTTGTTTTTACCTAACATTTTTGTGTGTATTTATTCCTGGCATATGCTGTTAATCTGACAGGTTTTAGAAGATGAAACCTTGTTCACAGAATCTATCTGGTATCACCCTCTGACCTTGGAGAAAACAGTTGCCACATGCATCCAGTAACCCTCACCTTCTCAAATAAGTAGACATTTTGGAAGCAGAGAGTTCTTAGATAGAAGTTTGACATAACAGAAAATAAGCAGAGGTCTCTTTATTTTTTGTCTTATGTGTTTTACACTGTTGTTCATCCAGTGATTTATAAAACATTACTCTTGTTCTATGCCAGTTCAATATGGAAAGGAATTAACCCCTCATTCTCCAACCTTATTTCAGGCCTCAGTCTCACTCCCTAAACATTGCATTACTAACTGAGGCTGTAAACCTTACTGTGAGGAGGCTAAACACAGTGCTATATGTGGTACCAGCCCTCAGTCTTGACAATCTGAGTAAGTCTGTCATCTCTGTGTTTTCCAGTTTCAGCAGAATTTGACAGTCACTTCATCCCTGCAGTCTCTTGATCCTCCAGCATTTTGTGATAAGCCTTAAGTCTTACATAGTACATGAGCTCATTGACATAGTGAGTGAAGAACTGAGAGGATTATTCATTATTCATTGTTCCTGATAGATGTAAATCCTTTGAACAATACCTTAGCAGGAAAACAGTGTTACTTCACAGGAAAGTTTAGTTTGGACAGATATGCTTAAAAAGGCTGAACTTGATAGTTTAACTATGCTGAACAATCTAATTTCCTTCTTTTTCCCTCTCCTCCCTGCTCACTGTTAAGGACCTTGCTTATCCAAAAGAAACCAGTAGCATTATCCTGGTTTTGCACTATCATGACTAAAACTATCCAGACTGTCAAGGCTTTGCATCAGAAGAGGCAGCTGACAGACTTAGGAAAATATGTGGATCTTGTGACACTGACATAGGTGCCAGTAACTCTACAACCACAGTTTGATGGGCTGCTCCCACATGGATGGCCCCCAGGATAAACTCAACCATTGCAGTTCTGCTCTGTAAGTATGACAAGTACTCTGATCGTTCATTTTGAAGTCAGACTCTGAAGACACTTTTAAATCCATTTCATATGGTCTTCAAACCCCCCAGAATAGGTCTGGTAGGAAAAGTATATCAAATCTGAAGAAGAGATGATTTCTATCTGAAGTTGGAAAATCATATACACATTTGCTAGAAAATGAAGGCAGAGTTTTAAGACAGGGTTCCTACAAATCTTTGAAATTCCCTGTCATTATAATTAGGGAAGCGTGGCTGCTGCATGATACACATGGATTTTCTTTGGTTACAATTTTTTGCTCATTCTTCCTAACTATGAAAAACGTTGGGTTCTTTTTGGCCTTTCCCCTCGACAGGAAGTGGACTGAGTGAACTAATAGGCTGTTTCCATTTATGACTTCTGATTCCATGACTAACAATTCTTTGGGCAGAAAAATAAGGAGAACATCAAAAGATAGAAAATCAGAATATCATTTTATATTGTAATAACCATCTATGAAATGTAACATCAAAATATTTTCAGAATAAATTTCTACTAGTGTGTTTCAGAAGGACAGCTTGCTGTTTGGTTGCAATTTAAAACAGACTCAAATACTAACTGAGATGTAGTGCTCTGCTTTCATTGTCAAGTAGGAGAGGAGGCAATGGTAGATGGTGCCCTGAACTCAGATAATGATGTCCTCTATTGTTGTTTTACATAACCTCTCATCCTTATTTTCTACATCCTTTTAAAAAGTGGGCCAAAGGAATGCGTAATAAAAGCAGTAATTTCCTCTCTATTCAACAAGATTGACAGCTTTTGCAAAACTCTGCAATTACTGATATTTTGCTGAACCATGCTTGCTGCCAGAGTTGTGACATTCTTCACCATCGCCACATATTTCCAACTCCGTTTCAAAGCCCTCTGTGCACCTATGGTTAAAGAAATGGAAGTCAGTGTAGCTCTTATCTAAAGAAGGCTTTGCAAGATACTTCTTACAAGAAATTACAAATAGACCCAAGCTTGAACAGCTTTCCAGGTTTGAAAATATAGGGCTGAAATCAACTGCAGCTTGGGAGAAGTAGATGACAATGCCCAGTGCCTGAAATAGGTCAAAATGTAATCATAGAAGTGTAGCTAACACTTGAGGGGCCAAAGTCTCGTTAGCTACTTTTCCTCTGTTTGTAAATGTGCTCCCTCTTTTTATCTCTGTAACCTACTTTTTTTCTCATTGTCCCTTGTTCTTTTTCTTCTGGCTTATCAGGAAAAGTTGATTTGTACTGGACTACTTCTAGATTAATCTGCTAGGAAGAAAAATTTTCAGCAGGATTATGCAGATCAGGGAGCTTAAAGATTCTGTGCAGATGCTCCTTGCCATGAGATCCAGGTGCTCCTCAACAGTGCCTCTGTATCTGCCCAAGATCTCCCCACCTCCTCTTGCCAAGCAAAAGGTTTGCAAAGAGCAGGGTGGAACAAGCACAACTGCCTTCTCCAGTTTGTGAGTTTCCCACTTTTCCCAGGTTTTCTGGCTTTAAGGTGAGCAACTACAACTTTCTAGTCAATTTGCATGCAGAAACAAGTGTAAAAGACAAATACACACACACATACACTAGCAGTGAAATGTGAAGCCGTGTAAAACTCACTGTATCACCAGATTTGAAACTCAAACTCATAAGCATATTCATGAAAACAACTGCTTTCCTTGTTTCTTTGTGTGACCTTTTTCAAGTAGGATGATTTCCTAACGCACATCAAATGTCATAGCATTTTGAAAGACCGAGAATGGTTTTCATTCACATAGGTACTTAAGCACACCTTTAATTGGGCTGTGCACCTACTTCAGGTAGTATATGCGCCTAAATACTGAACTGAATCAAGGCCTTCAGAAAGAAGATAAATCCTAGTTGCTCAGACCCTAATTTTCTTTCTTTATTTTGAAAGCTGAGCAATTGAGAATTGATAAAATAGCATCTAAAGAGAAAAAGCCTGCATATGATTTATAAGGTATTCTAGAAGATACATTAGAAAGCATTATGAGATGCAATCAGTCAGTGCCTGGATTACTCAAGATACTAAATGCTTTTCTCTTTTCTACTCTCAGCAAGTAAGAGGACAGATCAAGTATTAGTATGGCACATTTTTCTAACTGATGGCATCATTTTCTAGCACCTTTTCTTGATTTATATTCCTGTGTTTATCCAATTTCCTTTATAGCACAATCCAAAGCAGAAACATTCAGTATTTGTTATTTAACCTCTATGATACCTTCAGCAATTGGCAGAACAAACTGGACTCATATTTTTATTGTTACTTTAAATGACAATTTGGCAAAACTGAAGGACTGCAACATTCAATTTATTTACTGTTGTTACCATAAGAATAAGGATAGTACATTTTTGACCTTAGAAAAAATTTGATTTTCCTTACTAGCAACAAAGGTTGACTGAAAAAGACCTCCTGTTCCCAGTAAAATAAATAGGAATTTTGGTACCTACATGAAATGTGAGGAACTCCAGTTCCTTGTTCATGAATTTCCTAGTATCAGATTGAGTTGCACAAGAGGCTGGGAACTGTGGGCCAATGTAGCTCATAATTTATTTAGCAAACTATGGAAATTTATACTGAAAAAAATAATTCTGTTCCCTAGCTGAGGGGTTTCTGGTTATCTCACAGCCAGCTCAGAGACAGTGATTTCACTGGAGTCTGTCCCTTATGACTTCAGTTTGGAATAAAAACAAATAACTGACTGACGAAAGGCCCACTGGGCACACTAAAGTGCTGGGGTTCCCACAGACACAGCCAAATGCCCATGTTTGTTTCCCAAATTAATTTTTTCCTTCCTTTTCAGTGTAATATATTTGATGGCAACATTCCATAACATATAGCATACCAGAAATACCTTGCAAAGTTTGGTACTGTAACATTATAGGTAACTTGATCCATCCACCCAACCTAGCTAGTTTGAAGTCTTGTCTTCGTTTTAAAGATGACTCAAATTACAGTTCGAGGGCTGGTTCTAGCTAGAGAAGTACTGAAAATGTTGTCTCTTTTACTTGGTCTGATGCCTGTCCAGGGACACAAGCTGAATTTTTATCTCGTCATAGTTTAAAAAGGCCACAGTAATGTGTTAATGCAGATGAAAGTTATCAAATTCTATTTGACTCCTAATGCCTTCTCACAACTCCCACATGTAACCAACAGGACAGGAAATTTTCTTCACTGTACTAGCACAAAAGATTTTCTAAAGTAGAATGTATTATTGCAGCAATAAAAATGATGAGCTGTGTCAGTAGAAGGTCTTAGAGCTGTAAGTGAACTGGTGATGCTACTTTGTACCTTTTAGTTCAAGTATTGTCTTGCTGTGGAGCAGCCATTCAGACCAGATTACCTTAGCGTAAGCAGAAAAGGTATAACCTCAGAGACATGTTTGGAGAAGGTAGAATATGTTGAATTTTCCTGTCACATTTTGCAGTAGTGGTGACACTAAAGCAATGGTACGTGGGAAACAGAGGTGTGTTATACCCAGACTGTACCTGACAGAGCCCCAAAGCAGGAGTGGTATGAAATTGTTGTGTCTAACTCCCAATATCCGTATATACATATCTTCCTGGGCCTAAGCCAAATCCCGCACAAGTCAGAGAATTCCTTTGATGCTAGGGAGGTGTGTGTTGGGTCCAGAAGAACAGATTGTTGGGAATCCAATGTGGTTGATATTTGTTTCAAATCTATTATTCAGTTTCACTACATTCACAAGTGGAATAGAAGTTATATGACTCTTAAAAAGTTAAAAAATGTAAGGTGTTTCTTTGCCTTTGGTATTTCGAGTATATCTAAACTTTTTATTCTGATTATGAGGGCTAGACCCACCATTATTTGTAAGACCCTCAATAAAATCAACAACATTTACATAGGAAATCTCCAATGAGAATTACTCATAGAGATGACAGAGATTGGGTGTAGACGTGGCCAGTATTTTGGACTGACCTATGGGAAATTCAGTTTTCTGTTATTACTAAATACAGGGGAGGCAATATTCTGGGTCTCAGAGTTAAGAGGTGCTACTGTTAGGGAGTCCTTTAAACTGTCTTTTTAGTATGTTCCCAGCAGCAAATTCGCAACACCACTCTAACATAATTTACTCAAGAGAATCAATAAGACTTCCATATGAAAAAGGGAATATACTAGACTGTGTACTACTGACTAGGAGGCTCACTAGGACAAGACATGAGAAAGGAATAGTAAGATCATACACGGGATAAGGTGTCATTCTCACTGACTGAACAGCTTTAGCAAATAGAAACTACTTGCTGAGATGACATTGCTGCCCTTCACTGAAGAAGAACTTTCAGGAACATATCTTGTTTTTTCCTTCCCTCCCTCAATGAGCTGGTAATTGCAGCCTGAAAAACTTTCTAATCTCAGTCCCAAAGGGATATAGAATGATTTAAGGGATTTATGCAAGTTAAGCCTGGCACAACAGTAACTAGCCTTGCAAGCATGGGAGAGAAAAATTAGACTTGTCCCTTCAAAGTTCTTGCTTTCTTGTGAGAAAATTTAGTGTTGTGGACAAAACCTCCTGCCAGATCTTTCCAATCATTCACAGAATGCTAAAAAAAAAAAGGATTTTAGCAGTCTTTTCTGAAAGATATGAGTTTTACCAGAGAAAGCCATAGCACACTTCAAGAAACAGGCCAATTCTTTGGTTGTGACAGACTTAGTTTCTCTGCTTCACTAGTCCAGGGATAAAATGAGAAAGGTTCATTCTCTGTGTGCCTGAGCTTGTCCAAATTCTAGAGGCAGCTGAGCGTAACAGTAGCAGCAGCATATGATAATGTACATTTTTCTGATAGATCGTCTTTTGTCACGTCCTACATAATGCAGAAGCAGAAAGGCACCCTGCCTGGTTTATCTGCATCTATGCCAAATTTGTTTGTAGTGCTCGTGCAGCCAGAGGATGCAATTTTGCTACGTTCCTAGTCTTATAGCTGGAGCAGCAATATCTTGTAACATATTTAACTTCAGGGAGCATTTTTTAATTTCCTGTTTCAGTATTTGGCTCTTTTCTGGGGATGGAATGAAAGCTATCTCTATCTCATTACTGTGTTTCTTTGCAGAAAGTGAATCCTTTCCTCAGAAGTGGTTACAAATACCCCTATAAAATTTAGTCCAGTGGTGTGCCAATTTTTTGTAAAGCATAGGCTACTGAAAATTTCAGATTATTGTGGTATAACAAAAATCATATTGCATGAACACTGAATAAATTGTTGCATCTCTTAAAATACTTCTGTGATGATGTTAAGCTGCTTGTCTTACAATAGCCTTTAAGCCACGCTCTTCCTATAGCACTCTGTTATCAGAAGCCCAGAGTTAGGATTGATGTAATTTGACATGGTTCTGATGAGATTCTGGGAATTTGATGTGACAAACAGACATGAACACAACCCTTCCAGCTAACTAGTTTTGAGAAGAACTATATAGAGAAAAGCAATATCCTGGAAAATAAATGATACATTAAAAAAAAAAAAAAAAAAAAAAAAAAAAAAAAGTTAAATATCCTAGCTCAAAAATATCTCTATTAAGTAATGAAGAAAAAAGTCAAAATTCAAAAATGCTAATAAGATTATATGAATCCTCTTAGCTGTGACTATATCTTAGATATCTGTTAATGAATATCCATATAAGGATTAACACCAAATTAAGATAACAAGCTAACAACATACTAGCTAGGTATGCATATAAACTCAGAATCTTCCCCCTGTTTTGGACACGTATCTGTCAAAACCAGTAAAAACTAACTTTGAAACTGTTATTTTCTTTTAAATAAATAGTTATAATATAAATTGATTTGTATAATAAATATTTGCCCTTAAATGAAATCACTATTACCTACTTTGAAAATATTCACTAAGAAATCTCTTGAAGGAAAGCGACTTAAATTATAATTTTACACATATATACACTAACATTACCTTTGTTAAATTATCACTTGTAAACTAGTGGCAAAGTGATTTTGTGTCCCCTTAATCACCAGCAAAAAAAAATACTCTTGTAGTAAGTGGGTCCTAGAGACTCAGCTTATGCAGAAGCAAAAACATTCTTACTGCTTATGATGACCCAGATAACCTTAAAAATAACAACTGAATATAAATGATCACAACATTTTCATCCAGAAAGAAGCCATTCATCTCAAGAAGTGGTAAACTCTGCAGCTATATTGTGGCAGTTTAGATGTCTCCTTTCTTAACTAACTATAGAAGGATTCAAGTATAATGTATTATTTTCTATCTACTGATATCTCTGTGCTCTCTAAATACATTTTTGTGTGTTCAGGTATGATGAACGACTCTAAGTGTTCTCAAACTCACTCTCTTAATATCTTTTGTACTGGTGTTATGCATTGCTAAGGAAAATCTGTAATACTTTGAAAATGAGAGACACTGGAATAAGAAATAGAGTGAAACAAAGTACAGCAAAGAACACAGTTTCTACTGCCTCCTTCTGTTTGAAGCCGTACACAGACTATGCATGTGTATATTTATACATATATATATTTTCACACCTACATCTATATACGCATACGTATATACTTATCAATAGACATAAATATAGACAGACAGTTGCAAGCAAGGCTGTAATGCTAGAACTAAAACAAAGCTAAAGAAACTGCCACAGAAGGTTTATTTCACTGCAGTATAGTGTGCCTAGCACAGGGTTTAGGCTACAATTCAGTCAAAAAGATAAGAAACTGTGGAGCTCAACACACTTTCTGAAGAGCTCTTCAGCTTCCTCATGCAAGAGGGTGCATTGGGTCTGGCCTCAACGGAGTTCACTTTCCCATGACAGCCCTCACAGTGCTGTGCTTTGCACTGATAGCTACAAAGGTGTTGGTAACACACCAGTGTTTTGTCTTCAGCACTGTCCGTCCAACATTCTCTCCCCCACCATCAGCAGGCTGGGGATGGTCAAGGTCTTGAGAGGAGACATAACTAGTCCAGCTGACCCAAATCAAGCAAAGGGGTGTTCCATCCCATATGACGTCAGCTCAGTTACCAAAGTTAAGGAAAGGAGGAAGAAGGGAAGAAGTGGGGGGGCAGTCTTCTGGAGCAACTGCTAATGTGTGCTGAAACTGCTTCCCAGGAGTTAGTCAAATGTCACTTGTTGGAAAGGAGAGAATAAATTTTTTTTTTCTCTTTGCTTATGCTCATGCAAATGTTTGCTTTTGCTTTAGTAAACTGTCTTATCTCAACCTACAAGTCATTTTCCATCTTATTTTCTCTCTCCTGTCTAGCTGAAAAAGTGTAGTGATGAAACTGGTGAGCACCATATATTCAGTCAAGGTTAACCCACCAGAGTGGGGCATGACTATCTTATTTTAAACAAATGTGGTTTTCTGGTTTTACTGCATGATTCAGCTTCTGAACAGTCCAGGAAATGAGCAAAACAATTTCCATTTATTGTACATGTTGTAATTAATTTTCTCACTTGGGATATAACTGATTTTTTTTAGGAATAAAATTGTATTGATGGGCAGATAACATAGTGGTGTGACTAGAAAAAGTAAATGGAAAACTATTTATCCCTTCTGTTAATCAGTTGTTCATTTGATGGAACAAGGTACAAGAATGAGCAATAGTGGAGGAAAATTGAAACAAATGACTGTGAAAGACAGAATGTCTAGGAGAATTTTATTACAGGTCACACTACTAGCAAAACTTCTCTGTAAGCTATATAACAATTCCCACAAGGCTACAGATTTAAGGTTTTATTCCCTTGTATGCCACTTTTCCACAACTGAAAATTTTTGTTTTGTTTTGTTTCTATTCTCAAACTATTTGTTTTCATTAAAGACACCAAAAAGAACCAATGGCACATGTTGTTCAATATTTAAAGACTGATGAAGATTCAGAAAATTTCATATCTGAAAGAGTGCACCACCATGCTTCCACTTCTCCTTTCCTACTTCAGTTAGTAGCAACTGCTGGCCAAAAGAAGAAAGGATGTAGCTAACATTAAACTATAGTTCAAATACTGGATGTTCTTGGAGGCCTTTTACTGAAGAAATTTCAAGACTTAAAAGTCCTGATTGTTTTATACCAAGAAATAATTGTCTAATACAAAGTTAAAGATGGACAATAGGCTTATTTTAGGGCTTGGGGTGCTGGTTCATTTGGTTGGTTGGTTGGTTGGTTTTTGAGTGGCAGCAAATACTGGTTTTAAGACAGACTTTTTTTTTCTCCCACTTTTCTTTAAATGGTTTTGCCACAGCACTTCATAGAGATGGTTATGCTTATAAAGATAAAATGAAAGGGGTGATCAGAATGTATAGCGTTGACAGGCAGACAGACCTAACAGGAATACTCTGCCATAGTAGTAAAATTGTAATATTTCCAGTTGGTAAGCAATCATCTTATTCGATACATTTTAAATAAGTTTGAAATGAGTTATCTTCTCCCAAGAGCACCTTGCACATAGTAAACTTTCAAAACTTCCCTGAATGTAACACTTGCAGCAAAAACATTTAGTCAGACATGAGTGAAAATGTATGCAACCTTTAAAAGAAGCATATTAAAAACATTATGACTTTATAACATGCATTATTCAATAAAAAAAATCCAGGCCTCCAAATGGCAAAAAACTCCTATCCACTCTGCAGTTGAAATACATTTAATTTACACGGTTAGTGAAATTGTTAAAATATCTGCTTTTCTTATCAAAATTATGTACTGCAGGTCAAAACATTTCCTGAAATCATTTTTAGATTCCAGAATGCAATGTTCTAAACCTGGGAATGCTGCATGTTTGTTGACAGAATGATTTGGAAAAAAAAATAAGTCTAAGGGGATGATCAGATTATTCTACCTATTTTTTTCACTTTTTTTAAACTTTGTGTGTGTATATGAGGGTTGAGAGGTAATGCCAGCTTTGAAGATTATGAGATCTAGTGTAGTCTTCCAGATGGATACAGTTCCACAACCATACTCCCTTTTTCTTTTTTTTTTTTAAATTATTCATACATTTCAATGCATGAACATGGAAGCAAATATTTAAAAGGAAAATGCTTAGTTATAAGGTATTTTGTGCTTACAGAAACTTATCAGACTGCTTGACTTCATTATTACATTAGGTCTGCCTTAGTACACTCACCCTCTGACAGGGGGGTTTATGTTTATGATGCTCTGTTTATTCAACTCCCAGAATGACCCTAGACTTAATCACTTCTTCAGCTCCATCCTCATGGTTGTTTTTGCCTCAGGATGAAAAGTGCTAGAGTTTAGGGTTCGATTTTTTTGTGGGAACAGTAAGGAATATTCCTTGTTCAGGTTGTCTCTTGGGTCTCCATGAAAAAGTGATAGGTTAGTAACAGCAGATGTGAAAGTTTTTAAACACAGGGCCCTTTCTAAAGCTGCTGGTGAAACACAGTTCACCTCATAAATGACATATTGACACCAGTAAGAATGCTTTTTGGAGTCAGTAAAAAATCATGTGTGCAAAAAACCAGTCCAAATCTGGCTGTTCAGAGCAGTGTTTCATCATAAAGTACCTGTCCTAAACATGAAAATTACTTCATTGTTCAGTTCACAGGATAATTCTACAAAAACCTCCTAAATTAGCAAATCTGAAAGGGAAGTGCAAATCACACTGTTACACAAATATTCACTGGTAAATAAACATGGAATGTATTTGATTGTCTAGAGCTGAGGATTAAAGCAAAACTCAGAAAAAGGGACTGCTGGGTAGCAGTTGGAACAAACAGACTGTAACCAAAACTGATCATTAATGGTGGTAGCAAGACTGCCTTCTAAACTTTTCTAATGTTTCTTGTAAGTCTTTATTGCCAACAATTATACTTTTACTAAGACTAGAGCCACAAGCACGTGCTAGACATGTTTCCCGTGCTAGACATGTCCTTCTGATTAGTGTTATGATACATATAACATTGTAATATAAATTGTATGTACTAATAGCATTATTATATAATCACAATTTGAATGGAATATATTAAAGTACTTATAAAAAATAGATTACCTCAAGGAGAAAAAAGAAAAAAACAATTTTTTTCTATGTGTATAAATTTCATCTATTTTAAAATCACATTGAAAAATCGGTTTAGTCACACCTGTTGAAGAAGTCTTATCAGTTAGGCAAGCTCATCAAGGATGAATGTTTTATTAAGAAAGCCCCATTATTTGCCTGCTGAAGAGCAGGGCTTTCTTTGCAGATGTTGAGTCTGGCAGTGGGCGTATCAGGTACCTGTTTCAATCTGTCTTTTCCCTGATGTCTTGGGGAGCAGCATAGAAGTCCCTGAAATGAAATGCAAAAGTAATATTTATTAGAATATTGGCCATTGAAAACCCATGCCTAGACACGGAGAACAAGCAGAAAGACTGGCTAGTAAGCTGTAGTAGGAGCCCAGTGTGAGAGCCCTCAGAAAGAGGTGAAGGCTGTGTCTCTGGTGTAAAGACAGTTTTTTATTGAATGTGTATAGGGAGACAAATTTAATTTGCTCTAACAATCTTAATTCCATCACTACTGAACTCTAAGACTTTGACTGTTGGTCTTATTGTTAAATGAAGAGTCTGAGTTAGACTAAGCTGATGTTTTTGAAGGACTGTGATGTCTGCACAGAAAAAATCCTTTTGTTTAGGGCTGAAGATGCTGAGTTAGCTGCTAATAGCTGAACTTGCATAGGGCTGTGGAAATTGTCATCGATGTCTAGCAAGCCCAAAGCAACAGCAATCTGCTGAGCTTTCTGACAAGAACTACAATGAAATGACTGCACATCAATGAGTGTATAACAATGAAATGAGCCACAACACGAAACTTTTTTTTCAGAAAGGAAAACTACCTTTTATTTATGAATATCTAAAGTGACACTGTTTGAAAACACATCCTGTTTTTTAATATGGAAATTTTATTGATAACAGCTTTCATTCTGCTGACACCTTGATTCTCTTTAAAAGTTGGCAGTTCTTTGGCAGTTTTATTTTTTATGTCCTGGCATTTCAGATAAACAAAGAATTCAGCTCAAGGCATTCTTCTGAAATTTGACAGCTTTTCCAGATTTCATTTCTTTGACAATTTTTAAACTAGTAACCCAGTAATAAGAGGGACCAGAAAACAAGTCAGTTCTGACAAAGTACACATGATGTTTAAACCTCCTGTAAAAACCATTTTCAAATAGTATATTGTTGCTGCATTCATTTTGAAGCATTTTATTAGTGTAGCTGCAAATGCAAACCTACTCCATCTGACTTGAGGAACCATATACCCTATGCTGCACAAATGAAGTTTCTCCCTTTGCTTGTTGTTTACTTCCTCACACACTCCATACTTTAGAAAGAGATGTCACTGAAGTAAATATTGAAACAGAAATGAATTTTTTTCATTTGAAATTTAAATAAAAAAGGTATGGTATCATTTGACATTTTTTTCTTTTAGAAAGGCATTTGAGCTAAAAGAAAAGTCATGAGTTGACCTTGAGGTTTACTGGGGTTTTTTAATACATGATTTTGCACTGGAGTTCTCATTTCCTATGAAGAAGCACAGGAGATACGCTCCTCATCTTGTGGTAATCACTAGCCCTTTTTTCAGCCATTTCACTTTATGAATTGTGTGTCAATTGTTTTGGTGATGTCTGTGTTGCCAAAACATGGTATTTTATCTACCCTCAAAGCACAGCAAGTGTTCCAATCAAACTTGGTGTATCGACCTCAGATGCAGTTAAGATGGTCTTCAGTCTTTCTTGAAATCTACAGAAGTTGTATAAAGTCAGATAAAGATTTAACTCATTTACAGATGAAGACTGTGAGGTAAAAATCAATGAAAGGTTAGAGGAAAATGAATAAAACTGCTTTACAAATGAGAAATCATTGGTAAAATGACTAAGGGAATTTACAGTCCAGATCTTGCAAGGAAGCTGTAGTTAGTGAAGTGCTGCTAAAGCATCATGAGACAGAAACTTCAATTCTTCCTAAAATGCAAATTTTCATAGAATCACACAAAATTTAAATCATTTAGGTAGGAAAAGATTCTTAAGAACATCAAATCCAACCATTAACCCAGCACTGCCAAGTTCACCGTAAACCATGTCCCCAAGTGCCACATTTGGACATCTTTTAAATATCTCCAGGAATGTTGACTTCACCACTTCTTGGGCAGTATGTTCCACTGCTTAACCACTTTTCCAGTGATGAAATTCCTCCTGATGTCAAACCTGAACCTGTGTCCTCTGGCCTTTCCTAAATACATTCAGGCTAGACCTAATTGCCTGAGGTCCCTACAGGGAAAAAATTGATCTTTTAATGTCCTTCTTTTACAACAATTGAAAACAAGACATTAGACCTAAAAACATTAACAGGACTTCTGCTCTTTAACTAGGGATGCATTTCAGCCTCCTAGATGGTTTTTTATGCCCCATCCAATGAGGATAAACAAATCCAACCATGTTCTATGTTCTATTTGTTTCTATCTCCAAAAATAATAAAGAATCCATGCCCCAACACACAAAAAAAATCTTACCATTTTGATTTTTTTTGAGAGTTGAAGCTCTGTTATGAAAAGCTTGAGATTAGGACTCCTTTCTCACTGAGATTTTCAGTATTTTCATACTGTGCTCTGAGGTAGCCTATTCCTTGTTTACAAGCTTCTAGAGTCATGACTAATCCTCAAAGCTATATGATGGACTGGAAGGTAAATGGTGTATTTCCCTTGAATGCTGATTTATTCTTTCATGAGAGACACAGGTATACACAGGCCTTTAGGTTGCATTGTATATGTTCATCTCAGACACATAAAAAGATACAACAGAATACCAATATTTTATTAAATGTCATGGTTCATGTTATACCCTTTTCAGAGAAACAATATATATTCTATGTCAGGACAAAGTCAATTTTGGCATCTTTTTTAGAACATTACTTGGTTCCATGAAGGTTTTCTTCTCTCTGTTCATTTACATACACCAATGTGATCTTTTTCCTTTGCTGTGTTTACTTGAATGAAAGATGAAAGAATTGTACAGATATGGAAGCAACAAAAGAGCAGGACTCTTACACAAAGGGATCAAATGTGTCTACTTTTCAACAGTGAGGTGTCAGTATTATTTATTCTATCTATTTGAGTAGGTTTTGTTACTTTTTTTTTGTTTGTGTGTTTTTAGAAGTATCAATCTTACCTTGTCATTGTTTGGACAGCTAGGAAAAAAAAAAAAAAAAGGCAGAGATTCAAGAACTCATCAATTGTACCTGAGAAACAATTCTGATGGATGCTACAATTGATCCTATGTGAGTGATCGGTACCTGCTCAATAGACACTTTTTGGATGGCTTTCACAATGCTTTATTGCAGAATTTTTATTAAAAGGAATAGGTGGGAGGCAACAAGAAATTCTTCTCTGGGAAGAATATGTTGGTATCAGCAAACTTCCTCTGAAAAACAACATTCTGCAAGCTCCCTTCTGTCTCTCTGTACTTCACATTTGGATGTTAAAGCTTTCTGAACACTGATATCCTTTGTGACCCTTAACTAAAAGCATTTTCTAGCATTTTGCATTTGTTGTGGCTGATGTGTCAAACTAAGTGTAAACTTCTATACATCTCTTACCTTTTAATAGTTCTAACGAAATACCATAATTTCATTTTAGAAGGAGACAGACAGCATGACAACAAAGTAGTTGGTAGCAATTTCTGTTGCATAAGAAGTCTGATTTCATACTTTTACTACACCAAATAATGGAAGACCAACAAAAAATTCCGATGTCACCTCTAAGTCATCATGTGTGAGATATCAATATTAAAAAGGTTTCTCCTTTATTCTTGCAAAGGACTTGAAGTAGTTAAATTATTACATTAAGCAACCTTAATAAATCATCACACACTTCAAAAACAAAAATAATTTCAAAATGTTTCCTGTTGTGAATTGTTATAACTATGAATTTGGAATTTTAATTACAAAACTTCAAAATTTCTTCTTAGGCACAGGTTGTTTTAGTAAATAGAATAGGAAAAAAAGACTATTGCTAACATATCTCTGATAAAAGACTAATGAAGAAGCAACAAGAGGCTAACTGAAACCAAGGTCACTTCCTTTATTACTGAGTATTCACAGCAAACATCTTGCAGCATGTACCTGTCTCTCAAGAGGATAATAGTTAAGTTTTCCCGTTGTCACTCCTGTAGCAAATATTTTTTTTTTAACTGAACTACCATGAAATACAGTACTTTATCATTTTTAATAATTACAATTTTTACTACTTTAACATGAAGCAGCACTGCTGATAGCTGCTTCTTATAGTATTTTTAATATAAGTAAACAGAAAAATAAAGTAAATCTCTGATCTGAATGGTCTTTCTTTTTTGCAGCTTCTGTTCAGCTGTGGAAGTAGCTGGTTATAAACTTCAGATAGCTGGTCCACCTATCAAATGGAAATAGAAAAGAAACACAAAAAGAGCATCAATTATGATCCCCACAGTGAATAAATTTCTATGAGGGGAAACTAAACATTGAGATTCCTATTTCTGGAAATAAATGAGCTGAGAAGCAATATTATATAGGTCTATAAAATCATGGTTGGCTCAGGGATTGCCTTTGATATAATAAATCACTGTGACTCCTAATATGAGAAGTTGGAAGTACACAAATGACCCTCTTACCAGGTTTAGGACATGTATTTAACAGCAAAGGGACATATGTTTTTGTACAGCTTGTACTGTGGAATTCAGTGCAACAGAAAGTCTTAGAGGTAAAACAAAAAAATGGATTCAAAGAGGAGGGCTGGAAAAAATATTAAAGTTATTGATGCTTTAAAACACAGTGATCCAGCCATGTTCTTTGATTCCGAGGTCCTCATATTGATGCATCATAGAAGCTCGAAATGTATTACGTTGGGGAAGGCCTGAATATTAAACTCCTCAAACATCTGCTTCTCTTTGCTGTCAAAGGAAACCTACTGACATCAGTAGGCCCATGGTTCCATCTCTCAGGAAGGGTAAAACATGGTTAAGACGGATTTTGAAAGCTGCATGCTATTTTCCAATCATAGGAATGTATTTTAGGGTGGTTAAGAATTTTTTCTTAGTAGAACCTAAGAAGTTTCAGCTTCCCTTGTGACAGAAGGCAGCAAAACAACTTGAACAGAAAAGATTTTGCTCTTTATTAGGCAATTTATATTCTTAATCCTTATCTTATCAAAAAATGAGACAGCAGCCCCGTCAGAGAAATTTTGCTTCTTAAGCCCCCAAGTCAATTATTAGTTCCTCATGAAGCCATTCATACAACCAATTTCAGTTCCAAGAACACGAAAAACAATGCAAATTTATTCTTGCACCTCTTTTCATGTTGTAATCGCTTGAGGAAGGGCAATGATAATACACAAGTTTTAAACTGCTTTTCATATCAGTTCAGTGTTTTTCTTTGCCTGATGATAGAATTTCATTATATTACAATAAAGCTTTAGTGCTGGTACAACTTGTTCCTGCTGTAATCTGCTTGTTTCAGTTTTGCTGCTTATTTTGACTGTCAAAGAAGCAATTTTTAAGGCTAGACAGCAAAAACCAGCTACATGGTGAAGGAAAAGGCTTTCAGCCAGAAGGAAGGGTATGTGTGATTACTGACTAGTCTCACTGAGAGGTGGGCTATAGAGTGAAAACATAGTGTTGTTGCTTGGTGCAAAACAGTTACCTCAGGAAAATCATGGGGGTGAAAATGACATGTTTCAAGCAACCTGCAACATTTATAAAATGTGCCTGATCACGCTGCATTATTCTGAATATCTTGTAGAAGTGTGGCAAAAAGAAATCTGTACAGACATGTCTCAGCATGGCCTGGTTACAGCTTTTGATAATTTGGACATTTTATCAACTAGTGAGCTTCAGGACCATCACGACTACAGCACAATCACAATTCCAAGTCAAATGAGGGGACTCCAAAATAACAAGGTTGTGTAAGCACCTCTAACACACGGATAAGATGCCCTGCACATTGTGTGTGTGGTCAGTATGCTGGCTGCGGTCACTGTGACTGCACTGGCAAAATAGGGGCTTGTTGCATCCTCCTTCACCAGAATGCCTCTTGCCACTTTCTTGGTACAATTTAGGGTGTATATTTTTACATTATACCATGGGATAAGTATTCATGTCTTAGATGAAATATTAAAAGAAAAACATAAAGAAGTATTCCACTTCTGTATAAGTTTCATTATCGAGTTTGTTTAATGGCTGCAGAATTACACAGTAATTTTCAAATGTGCTGAAAAACTGATTAGCACCTAATTTTGGAGACACAACCAACTCTCCACAATGTGTTGGTTTGTCAGATTCATGGGGCTGATTTGACTTACTTTAATAACATACATATTGCAAATTACCCTATTAGAGTACCCAACTGGAACAAAAACTGAATTAAGTGGCTCTTTTCAAGTTGTGGCTCCTGTATTTAATATACAGCCACAGTCTTTTTGCAACATATCAACTAATCAATGATGAAATTAGTCAGAGGAGCTCAAATCAGTAAAAATGCCAAAAGAACTGTCTTAAAGTGTTGAGTAAAAAGTTTAATTCCTTAAAGGCCAATAAGAAATAAACCTTCAGATTTTATATTCCTTACCATTATTAAAAAGATTATGCTACTCAAAACAGAACTGAAGCTTTATAAAACAAATACATCAATTTTCATGTTCCTGATTGATAACACTAAGAAATTTATCTATAGAAGTCACTGCAGATTCTTTTTGAGTTTGTAATTTTTTTCATTTGATCTGCAAGCACAAAGTTGGCTCCAAGTAAGGTTTGATTCAAAATGCAATACTGAATGTCTTTTTTCCTCTTGCATATAAAAGTTTTGTTATGTCAAAGATACTGACAAAGTTATCAGCAGATAATGTAGCCTTACTTCTATTTTTTTTCTGGAGGACAGGTGTGGGGAGGATTCTGCACTGCTGGAACAAAGTCCAGGTTCTACATATTCACATATTCAAAATAAGTATTGGTGTTAAAGAAAATGCAGGATTCTGCAGCAACATACTCTAGGAGGCAAAAATTGATAATGAGCATGGAAGTACAGGAATAGAGGTAAATACAATAAATGAATGAATGAATGAATATGATACAAATATTATACCTACACCATATATACAATATATACAAATAAATACAAAATAAAAATAAAAAATAAATACAATAAATAAAAGTGTGAGAAATTCAACAAGGACAGACAGAAAGCCAAAAATGGTTATAACCATGGTGGGGGGAAAAAAAAAAATCCAACCCAAAACAATATGAAATTAGAAATTCTTTGGAGAACTATGTGATTTTTTTTTTTTTTTTTTTTCCTGGAAGGGAAGAGGAGAGTCTCATCTCAACAGCAAGCAATTTAGGAGGAAAGAAGGGAAATTGTTGAAAGGAGGCATTGTTTAACTCATAAATTGTTATCATAGTTAAAACTGTAGTTTGACTAACATCACTCTAGCAACAAAAAAAAAAAGAAGTATTATTTGTTTCACATCAACTTTCAGTTTTAGATTAGTGTTATGTGATGATCAATAGAATTGACATGCTAACAAATAAAATTAATATTTTACCCAAAAGCTAAATTCAAGAGGGATGATTTTAGGCATCACATAATATTTGCTCAGTGCTCAAATTTGGTCCTTTGGATTGTAAAATTGCACAACTACACCTAAGTATCTCCTAAACTCTCCATTTTTATTGATGTTTAGTTCATTTTGGTAATGCTTTCCTCTTCAGAAAATATTACTTGGGAAACACAGCACATCTGTAATAAAGAACTGCAACATTAAAATGTGCAACTACCTTCAACCATGAGTCCATAAGTATCAACCGTTCAAATAATCTCAAGTACTAAGGAGAGAGGTGCATTTCAGTTATATATGAAATAGTACAATAAACTGCGTAGCTAGTACTAGCAATACATTAAATGCAAATTAGAAAGTGTTATTGCTAGGTTCTCCTTTTGCAGAAGACAGATCAAGTGGTGTTAGTCCTCAGCCACAGATGGCCTGATTCATCCTGCTTAACTCAAGGTACTTTGAGAATGCCCTTGTCTGTGGTTTCTTTTATAACCAATGGTGGGAACCCAACACCACCTGGGTGAAATGTTGTTCAATTAAACATTTAAATTATCTTCTGAAGGCACCTGTTCCTTCTCATTGATTAGGGTGACTGAACTTTTGGTTCTGATGACTCAATTAAGCGCTTAAAGTTAAATAAGGTAAATCTAGGTCGTAAAAGATCACAGAAAAATTTTATACTGTGTTTTGTATAACAAGTGAAAGAAATAATTCTGTTCATATTACTGATGCACCTAAAGTTTAACCTTTCTGCAAAGGTGTTTACAGGAATATCTGTCAACCCCCCTATGGCTGGTTGACCTTGGCTAGCTGCTGGATGCCTACTCAGACTCTCACTTGCTCACCTCCCTGAAACACATTAAGGGGAGAAAATAATGGGTGAAGATAAAGATAGGAAGAGCGATTGACCAGTTATCATCATGAGCAAAACAGACTTGACTTGGGGAAAATTAATTTAATTAATTGCCAATTAAAAATGCGTAGATGGTGAGAAACAAAGAGACAAGACATATCATTCACCCTCTTTTTTTCCAGGTTTGACTTCATTCATTGGAGCACAAATCCTATGAGGAGCAGCTGAGGGGGCTGGGATTGTTTAGTCTGGAGAAGAGGAGGCTCAGGGGAGACCTTATTGCTCTCTACAAGCTACCTGATAGGGGGTTGTAGCCAGGTGGAGGTTAGCCTCTTCTCCCAAGCAACTAGCAATAGAACAAGAGGACACAGTTTTAAGCTGCACCAGAGGAAGTTCAAGTTAGATATTAGGAAGAAGTTCTGCACAGAGAGAGTGATTGGGCACTGGAATGGGCTGCCCAAGGAGGTGAGGGAGTCACTGTCCCTGGAGGTTTTTCAGAAAAGACTGGATCTGGCACTTACTGCCATGGTCTAGTTGACAAGGGGTCTTGGGTCAAAGCTCAGACTGAATGACCTCAGAGGTCATTTCCAATCTAATTGGTTCCATGATTCCTTCATTCCTGACTCCTTGTCTTCTCCCCACCCTGCCCAGCATTTCACAGGCAGTGGGGAACTGGGCTTGCAGTCAGTACATGACAGTTCCTCTCTGCCACTCCTTCTCCTCACCCTTTTCCTCTGCTCCACGGCTGTCCATGGTCTGACACTTCTCTCAGGGAATGTACACCTGCTACAGTGTTGGGTCCTCTGTGGGTTGCAGTGTGGATATCTGCTTCAGCATGGAGTACCACCTCCTCCTCCTTCTCTGATCTTGGTATTCCCTCTGCTGTTTCTCACACGTTTTTTCCCCTCATCCTCTGTCTCTGCAGAACTTTCTGCCTTTTCTTGGAGATGTTTTCTTTGAGGCACCCACTGGCGGCTATGGGCTCAGGTGTGCCCTGTGGTAGGATCTGATAGAGCTGAGGGAACTGGCTGTCTCTGACATAGCAGCCCTGCCTGCTCTTCCTGGAGGCTACTTCTACAGTGCTGCACTCTTCATCCCTTGGTGTGCAAATTCATTACATGCTCTTTTCCCAAGCAGACACAAATATAATTTGTGAGTCATTATAAGGTTGTAGATAAAAGCTTTGTATTACTCTAGAAAGGAAATTAATGAGTCAGGTGTAATACTTTTCTCATTAATTTTCTCACAGTTTATTGTAAAGGTAAGACTTCTCATTCTTGCAGGTGGGAGTTTTTAGTTCTGGATGAAATAACTACCTAATTTCCCCAAAGGACAACTCTCAGGATGTAGCATTGAGCTGAGGGTATTCTCTGTGCTGTTAAACAGGCAATTACTTTCATCCTGTGCTTCCAGAACTGATGAGCTTGTTTCTTTCAGAAGGCAGTTCAGATACTCCAGGGATTCAGTCTTTTGTGGATATTGAACCACAACTAAACCTGAACCTGTTATGCTGCATGTATGAATGTTTTTGACTACAGAAATACTAAGTTTAATCTGAAGTATGTCTGATGTCTAGGAAAGAAAAAAGGTGCTTATCTAACCTTTTGCACCTGTAGTTATAAAGTGCAAGTAAGGTGATTGAAAAACCTTTTAGAAAATGGACTGAAATGTCTCCAGTAACTCATTTATACTGTGGAAAACCAGAGTAGGTAAGTTCCTCTCCAAGATAAAGTAGGCAGCTATGCAGGTAAAATGTGAACAAATAAGCACCTATTCCACAAATAAACACTGATTTTGCTGTTGGTTTCTTTTGACCTTTTTTGAACATTTGTATGGAGGGTTGGAAACAAGTCCCTTCCTCCTCTCTCCTATAAATAAATAAATAAATAAGTCCAGCCTTCATGCTACTTCTCCAGAGCATGTGTTGGGCTCAAGACTTTTGGAAGAATCTAAAACTCAATGTCTTTCTTGTTGTTGATGTGAACAAACTCCAGGTTCCCTTTCTAGTGTCATTCTCAGACTTCATGGTCCTTCTGAAGTTTCACAAGGCACATTTCATCATAGGAGAAAACATCTCTGAAGATGTCTGACCTACATACCCTGAAGATCAGATGACCTTTAAAAGTGGTAATGAAAAGCCTTATACTCTTAAACTATCACTGCCAGTACTGACAAGAGGACCTGATTTTTCTTTGCATTTGTGTCCAAACTCAATGAGGACTGTATTCCATAAGAGTAAGATGAGACTAATGGAGCCTAATTTCAAAAACGTAGATAGCTTAATTTATGCCTAGTTGTTACATAATATAGAATTGATGCAGCAAAATCAAAGAAATACTTCTAGGAAAGAGCCAGTTCTGGTTTGACATGCAAAGTTTTTTGTGACCCTTAGTTTATTACAAAGAGATTCTCCTTCCAAGAGGAATTAATGCAGATGCACAGATCTCACAGAGTTAGCAAACACACTTCTCAGATGTTGCACTATAATAATGACTAAGCCTTTTTTACAAGAGGTGGCTGCTCTCAAGTGCCTCAGCTGAAATATTTGCCTGGTAAGCTCCTGCTTTTAGATGCTGAAGTGTATGGTATATTCTTAAGGCTTGGAACTTGTAGAAACAATCAGAAAATATGTACCAGGTAAACATGATTCCTCAAAACCACATGTAGATGTGGTGCTTAGGGACATGGTTTAGTGATGGTCCTGGCAGTGTTATATTAATGGCTGGACTTGATGTTCTTAGAGATCTTCTCCAACATTAATGATTCTGTGATTCTATAATTCTTTAAGTAAACTGCTGGTGCTTTGACTGATACCTTCTTCAGAGCAGTCCTAGATTCTCTTAGTTTTTAACAGATGCAATGGGAGCTGCCAGGAATTTTCCATTTCTGAAAGCACTGCTCAGCTCTCACTTCTTTAGAGATCATAAATGGAATAAGAAGAATAATGAAGACTTTTTGCTTTGCTAGTTCACTGATCATTTGACTATCGTCAGATACAATGCCATTTAACCCTTGATAAAATTGATCTGATTTTACTCTTCTCTGAAAGTTTATGTTAAACATGGGTTTCTTATTGCACTTTTTTTGCTATAGCTCTTTTCTGTGATTTTCCAGCATCCAGCAGAAATCATTAGGTAACTAATGGCTACCCAAAGAAGCTTTCTTCATGCATGTTTACTTGGACTACTAGGTCTTTAAAGCACCAGACACTGGGATAGAAAACAGAACTATTTGGCATGCATTTCAGAAACTTTTGTACTGACAGTGAGAGAAAAACATAGATGCCAGAGCTCACTCCAAGGCTCATCCTCTGCCAGCTGGGCTTGTAAACAGGTTACAGACTTCTTGAATAAATAGTGTTGAGAAAATCTGTGAACCAAATGTCCAAATAACCTGAGGCTGAGTTTGACCAATGACCAAAGATAAGATCTAAAGCTCTGCTCTCAACTGAAAGATGGTATGTAACAATTTTCCTGTGGCTTTAGCCACCTGTGAGCATAGAAGAAGCTCTTATTAATTCTACTGACTGAGACAAAGGAAGATCAGATTTTTTAATGTTTTCTCTAAAAAAAAACAGCTGAGAAAAACAGTTGACCACTGACTGCATCACCCAAAACCTATGACAAATTTTTCTGAATTGATCAGTTACTAAGCAGTTGTTTAAATAAGACTGTATAGAACCTGCTTTTGTAAGTTTTCTCAACCAGTGTAAACCATTTTATGAGGGCTCTTTAACTGTTTCCTTCCTCCTCATTAATTGTCTGAAATAAGATGCACTCTACTAACCTTGATTTGGTAAAATAAGAGTCTCACTGGATTTTTTTCAGCCTTAGATACCCAGATAAAAATAATTTTCTATATTATTGTTACAGAGGGGGAAAAGTGAAGGGGAAAAAAATCCCCACAACCCCCCCACCCCTTGACCTAAATAGGGAAAAATCAAAGTATCAGATGAAAAAGAACAGTGAACAAAAAAACATATACAACCTAGGCCTTGTAATTTAATGTACTCCGGGTTATTTCTCATGTTGCCAGAAACAACAAAAACGAACTGTTTAGTGACAGGGATTATTTTCTGATTTATGCTTCTTGGAAGGGAAAGAGCAGAGAGACTGTATGCACAGGTTACCTCAAAGGAAGTGACTGATGAAAGAATTAAAAATTTCACTGGTCTGTGATTAGGATTCACATAGGCAGAAATTCCAAAGAGAAACAGTATTTGTCCTTCAAGAAGGGACATCACTTTGGGAAACTGAGCTTCAGTCTTGTGCTACTGCCTTGGTTTTAATTTTCAAATTAAAACCCAAATAAGAAAAGATGTGTTTTCCTCTTGGATGTCTGAGTGCTGATATTTCCCACTGTCACACAAAATACAGTTTTCTGACCTGAAGTCAGACTAAGGTAATAATTATATGCCACAGTGACTCATTTTCTTGAGGGCAGGATGCTACACAATAATATACCCAACACTTGTTAAAGTATGTTGTATTTTGTGCCTCAAGACATTGTTGAATGTCTTAGCAATACCTTAAGTCATTACCAAATGAACAGTGCTTTCCTTCTTGGTTGCTTTCAACAGAGCAACATTTCTATATTTGACATTAAATAATAATAATAAAAAGAGTATTTCCCCCTCAGCCTCCTCTGTTCCTTACAGTACTTGTTTGGTAATTAATATGTGACAGTCACAAGACAAAAAAAAACCCACAAAGCAAACGACAAACCACCAACTTTCTATATCTCAGGTCTTCTTGTTTTCATATGTATGTGTGGGTTTTTTTTGGTTTTGGTTTTTTAAAAATGTAATTTCAAAGTTTTAGAAATCTTACAAAGCTTTTATAAAAAGCAAGAGGTTCAGGACAGACAAAATTAGCTATGTTAAAATGAGAAGCTAGGTAGATTCCATGTTATGCACCAGAGTGGAGGGCTTTTGATTTTTACTTAGAGCAAAAATCTTCACAAAGCTTTATCTTGGAAAAAATTGCTACTGCTCTGAAAAGTCAAATTGGCTTTAAATAAGAAGTCTATCTAGATCTTGGGCACTAGATAGATTCCTAGATTCCTGATAAGGGTCAAAAAAAGAGAAGAATCTCTAAAAGACTGGAAAATCCTAATTTTGTTAGAAATATGGAAAGTTTTTTGTATGATATTTTAATCTAAATAATAATGTCAAGTCAAAGGAGAGGATAGAATGTCTACAGATGTCCAAAGTTTATTTTAACTTACATATTAATATGATTTTGTATTACTACACCTTATACTTAGATCAACATTACCACATTGTTCTTCTATGAAATTCGGTTATTATCCTGAAGAAGAAAATCACAACTTTTCAAGCTAATAAATTGCAGGCATTTTTGCAGATAAAGGTGCTCACATTTAGGTCTATGGGTATTTTACTCCACTTACATTCTTCTCAGAATTTTTTTTCTGTGTCATTATTCAGATTTTATGATGTCCTTAGAACAAGATTTGCTCCTGGATTGATGTTGTTCAGATGCAATAATGTTTATGTCTTTGAACAGAGAGATTAATAGCCTTAGATCAGAGATCAGTTTAACTGCTAAACAAGAACTCACCACGGAGATCCAACATGCCAGATTCTCTCATATAAATTCTCAAGGTCAAAACTGAGAGGAGAGGAAGTTTTTTAATTATTGCTCAACTTCTCTGACATTATTCAGAAGTACTGAATTGTAAATGACAGCCGATTTGGTGATGTTTGCATATGAGAAAAATTATTTTGGGCAATCAGATTATGAATATTATTGATCCTAAGGTTCCTAAGATATGTCAGTGTTAAAATCACAGTGCAGTGAACTGAATTTGACATGCAATGTTTTCTATTCTATCTTTTCCCAGCAGATGAGCCCTTTACCTGTTTACTAAAATATGTCAATATCTGCAACACCCTTTCTTGCATATGATATGAGCATCTTCTTACAATGTGACACTCAAGTTTTCCCTCAGAAAGAAATAATAATAACCCATGCAATTATAAGGACAAGAGTAAATATCAATCATACAAGAATCTGACAAATATCTTTATATCCAGGAAACTTTTAGCGATAGAAGAGACGAATAAACAGAGAGATTCTCTCAGCAGACTGTCCTGGTTGTCTCGTGCATTGAAGCAAGTGCAGAAAGGTATCTTCTTCTGTGCCCATCTAGGAGTAGCTGGGGAAAACATGGATGATTTGAAGTGACTCATATAATAGAAACATATCCATGCTCCTTCCTGAAGCAATCACCAGTCACTGCTTATCCTACACTCATTTACACTGCAAATTTGATTGGTCTCGTGTTAAATCTCTTGTCAAATCACTATCAAAATATTTGAATTTTTTCTCCGCCAAACTGCCCATGAAGTGTATTTCAACAGTTCTGTGGAGATTCTTTCTTCAAAAATGAGAACATCACACACTAACAGAAAAGATGAGAACAGCTCTAGTTACTTTGTCTTGCTGCTGTTATTCAAGAATTATGTTGGCCTTATGACAAAACAAAGAGAATAGCAGAGCATAAAAAAATTGGTCTTCATATTTTCAAGCTGTGAACTAAATGCTTTCTCACTTTTTAGCACACAGTCACAAAGATTACCCCTTTTCTTTTCCTGAGGACAGTGAAGGAACATCTTATTTCAATCAGGACTTTCAAAGTAAGAGAAGGAAGGCTATTCAACACAGAAGAATATTTCAAATAAAGGTAAAAAGTATTGCTAGAGGTTCTGGGGCTGTCTGAGTTTACTAATAAAACAGAATTAGAGTCACAAATTGCAACTAAACAGACTTCAGTTGCTCATGGGATTTTCATTGTTGGCTTTAAACAGTGAATAGCAGCCTCATTTACTAATATAATTATTTTGTAAATATTTCTAATATGAACAGGGTAGAGTAGGGTTATTGAGGGCTGATGATTTATCTCTCAGGTCTTGGAAGAAAGCTAGATTTCGATCTAACGTTTCAGGTAATGTAAACTTAGATGTGGGTGCAGTATTGCGTGATTTAAACTGTCATATTAACCTAGCAAATCTAACTGCTATCTATGAATGCAGTTCCCTGCTATGGAGGAAGAAACCCTTCAGAAACACTTAAAAATAGGTGTTAAAAGGCTATTCAAAATTGTGTATAAGCCACTGAGCTTAAACTTTAAGGAGTTACATCTTCAGAAAGCATTACCTTAAATCCTCTTTCAAAAAGTGTTTATTCAATCAAATCCATACATGCACTTTTATGTGTAGACATCAAATAATTTTACATTAATTGCCATACAATAAGACTGCATTAATTTATCATATATATATTTGATGCTACAGATATCACGTGTCAAGAATGTTAGACATTCTTTTGCACTATTGGACAGCTGTTAGGTTAAAAACCTCCAAAGACCCAAACATCAAAGGACATTACAACCTATAAGTAAACAAACCATTTATCCTTAATGATGAGAATTTTTCTGCTCGATGTATGTACTGCACTTAAGCACCTGTAGATTGTCTCAGGTCTTCATTATATAAAGTAAAAAACTAAGGTACGTAGGTAAACAGAAATCTTTACACTTGACACAATCGATCTTCAGAGTATCTTAGAAATATGTGCAACACCTGTGTACTTGGTTTTAAGTCATAACTTCTCCAACAGAACCGTGTCTGCACTCAATGCAGTCTGGGGCACAGGGGTTGAGGTGACTGTAGCCTGTTTTGTAAGGTGCAGTTATGTGGCCTTGGCTCAGCTTTACTGAAAACCTGCTGAGCTGTGGCAGAGGATATAGGTTAAAGCCAAGGTTTTCTTCTTGAGCAAAAGAGAAATGAAGACATAAGGGAAATTGTTGAAACAGTTGAAACAACTTGGGGAATCAGAGAAAAATAGTTATATGAAAAGGGGTGAAATGCTGGAAAGAAGCAATGAGTCAAAAAATGAGAACTCAGAAAGACCAAGAACTAGCCCCTTCCAAGGACCAAGATACATCTGACACTTTCCTACGTGAATTATAATCCTCTGGGCAGCAGAGTCTTATCAGATGCTTGTACTGGAGATGATGAGCATATTCATGTTTAGTCTATTTACCCCTAGCTACTTGCTCTGTGTATTTAGCCAGTGAATAATTGCTGTACATTTACAAACTCTCTGTAGTACTACTTATAGAGCCTCTACACATAGTTAAAGGCACCCAATAAATTAAGGGTTACATTTTCATAACTTGAATGTTAATGAATATAATGACATCCCTAGAAGAAGTACACTGGCTTCTAGAAGAAAGAAAGCTCTTTTTGTGTTAACAAATAGCGACAAAGAGCATTAATAAGCAATTAAAATTATAATTTCATTGCATGATAGGCAATGAAAATACTAATTTTATACTTTAAACCTTGGTCTCTATGTCTGTATATTGATATACAGTATCCATTAGTTGTAAAAATTTAGTTGATTTATATAAATCTTATAAGAAAGTAAATTAATATTCAAAATAAATAAATGTAGAGGGAAAAAAAGCCAACCAAAAATGTAACTATGAATATATATTGAGTTACACAAAACTAAACTACAGAGCAAGTGTTTAGAATTTGTTATTATATCAACTAATCCCTTCCAGGGAGGCTTCAACAAGAATTCAGTAAGACATAAATTGGTTTAAGCAAAGGTCATTTTGATACAGAGGGATGCCAAATAAATGCACAGTACTTGAGTGAAGATTTCCTGCACCTTTCAGAAACTATTGTTTATATGGCATAATATATTGTAACGGCTCCTAGTCATTAGTCTCAACTCAATCAAATGACTTTGGGGTACGAGCTCTAGAGTCCTGACCACAGTCTTCTCTGCTACCTAATCAGTAGAAATTGTAATGGAAAGCACGTAAGTACGTGTGCCACCTATTCCAGTCTTTGAATCAATCTTTACAGGATTTTGGAAGTCATGTGATCCCCCCATTATCTTTCTACGGAAAGTTGTCTATATATTGTTCGCTATTAAACTTAGCAGTGTTTTCAGGTGGAATAGGAATGCATTGTTGGTATTTTTGGTATCATGATTTGAGGTCTGAAAGCTGGAGGGAAAGTGCTCAATTTTAATGAAACAAAAGTCTTTGTCAGCATTATATATACTTACTTTTAAGAAAGAGATATAAGAAAAGAAAGAAGCATATTAAGTGACTGGTACTTTGCCTGGTCAGATAGCAACAATTTTATCATTCCTTTTTTTAAGTGCAAGAACAAAGCTGTTGAATTCTGAGACTTTGCTTCCTCCTGAAGCAATATGCCAAATAAGCTTTTATTTTTTTTCCTGACATAATTTTATGGACCGCTACAATTGCTACACAGACACTGTCAAGTTTTTCTTTGACATTAATCAGTTCACAGTGACCAGATAGGGCCAGAACAAGCCTGTACAACTTTAAGGGTCCTCGACTACCCTTGGCTTGTGTAGGACCACCTTGGTCCCAGTAGGATGCCCCTTTTTTGGTACTTTCATTTCCATGCTAGGTTCCTTACTCCCTTTAAACACTGCCTGTTATTCTTTCTCAGAAATTAAATCTTGCAGCTAGACCCTCAGAACCATTGCCAGTTTACTCTTTTTCCAAGATTCCTACAGACAAAAATATTAGTCCCCTAATTTAAATTATAAATTCCTGGTTTCTTGTCTGAGAGACAGACAACCTTTGAAATTGAAGAGATACCTAGATTAGGAAGATTTGAGGGAGAAGATTACTTTGTGATTTATAATGCATTTCTCTTCATTAGGTTCCTCATCATTCCTAAGTACCTTGAGCCTTGGTAAGGTTGCCTTAGGTCAGCATTTACTCGGGGCAGTTTCTTCCCTCTTTAAGAGAGCAGAATGAAGTTTAATGGCTCTACATTCACTGCTAAAACGTCTCCCAAAACTCTTTTTTTTTTTTAAAGACCAGACAGAATACCCAGTGTAAATCAAGGGCAGCTGAAGTTTTTCACAAGCCACTTAAAAGGTGCAATCTAGCCTTTTAAAACTGTTCCAGTCCTGTTTATTTCATAATACTCTGTCTACCAGCAGCTGTTGATCTATTGATCATTTTAAAATATAATTAGTATGAAGAATATGCCTATTTTGGGGGGGAGGGGGAATAGGCAGTATCTTTTATTATGAGCCTCTAGGGCTTTATTGGAAAATCTAAGGCTTCTTTAATATTGTCAGATCAAAATCTTTTCATCTTATGTGCATCAATATTATTTTTTTTTATTTTGTTTTTAAATTTAAATGAGAGCCTGAGCTCTCCAGCATCACTGATCTAAAATTTATGCCACAGCTTACATTATGTTCTGTTCAGAGTTTTTTGTGAAGGATGAAGTAGACTTCTAGGCTTTGAAATCATATGCTGACTAAGTAAAAAAAAAAATTACAGTAATTTTTTTTTTTTTGTGAACAAATGGAAAAACAAAGGATACCATACCTGTTCTTATTCAGAGAAAATGTTACTAGATTAAATTCATAGACATGGCAGTCAACATTTACGTTTAAAGTACTAACTACATGTGGCATCATTGCTCCTCAATCACCAGAGTGGGAAAATGCTTACCAGATACTCTAAGTGAGAAAAACAGACAGAAGGAAAATATCACATTGGTTTCTGTGTGCATGGTGGGGGACATGAAAACATAATAACAGTTATGGAAAGGTATTTTTTTCCTTGAGGCTAAAACAGACTAGAATTCATCATTATTGGGTTTTCTACATATGGCTGTGTTTCTTGGTAAACCAGATTTATTGTTTCATAACCTTTCTCTGAGATTGTGTCTTCTAAGCTGTACTAACATATATAGGCAGCTTTTCTTGCATGCTTTAACTGATACCCCTAACTCCATAAAATATTCTGTCAGTGCTGCTCAAAACCACAGTTTTAGGTCTTCAGGGAAGAGCCATCTGTTAGAACAGCAACAATGATGTGTCAAGACCCCAAGCCACAAGACACAGTAACATCAGTTACATGCTTATATTAACATCCATTTTCCTGTAAATAGCCTGTTTTTTAAAACAAGGAAGAGTATCTACAGTTCCCTTTAAAAATGCAATATGGAGATCATTAAGTACTCTTAGTGGGGAAGGTATCCTTAACTGGAATGTGTTCTTGAATCATATCCATAGTATTGAACTGTTCTTGCCATGCTGTAAACAGAAGGGTACAAGACTGCATGTGATATATCACAATACAGGAAAACATACACCATACAGCTAATGGTGGTCCTAACTAATTTATTTTGATGGAGCTATACCTGTGCAACAAAGATCAGGACTTGAATAACCGTTTGAGGCATAAGACACATTCATGTATGAACATAAAACAAACAACATATTTCCTGAAGTTAGACATAAATTGTCCTTTTCAATCCTCTCACATTGGCTTGTATCTGAAGTCATGTCTGACAAACAATTACTCCAAACTGTAAACTAAGGATCATGATCAGTAACAACTGCACAGCACATCTGGCCTTAAGGACTCAGACGACACTGTTCACATTGACTTTAGGTCATTTAAGATGGAACAGATTCACGCACCCTACAATGTTCCACAAACTTACAATTATGTATTCCAAATCTGAATCAATTAGGTATTCAGATACTGGAAAATAAGAGATCATGAGTTCTATTCACTTAATTTTCATCATTGCCGTTTGGTGAGGAAATGACTCAAATCCTATTCACACTGAAAGTACTGGAAAAACTGTCACTGGTATCAGACCAAACCCTGGCCTCATTAAAGCACATTTCATTCAAAGCTTTACAGAAAGCAAGTTGCTGTTGCCATACTACTCCTTCTGGGTCATGTGGAAGGAGTTTGCATGCATCTATTTTGCACAAATTTACTTTCTTCCCTCTTCCATTTCCATTCCAAACACGGAAATCTCTCTTATTAAAAAAAAAAAAAAGAAAAAAAAAGAAAAAAAAATCAAGTGAAATATGCACTATGTTCTGCTAATATTTCTTTCAGTGGAGCAGAAGCATAACCTCTCCTAAAGCATGGGATATACGTGACAAGATACTTTCATATCCAAGATTGACTATTATTGTCAATACCTTAAGGGCTGTTCAGACCTTTTTCTGTTTTTGCCCACCACAGTGTATTCAATGTACACATAAAAGGTAGCTCTCCTTTTCACCCCTTCAAGATTTCTTAGGTCATGAAGACCAAAAGATTACCTAATAAGTTACATGTCTACTTTCACTAACCTTTATGTGCAACTTAGGTACTCTGTGATGACCTACCTCTACATTTAATACTCCCCAAATATAATTTTGAAGGATCTTAATTTTCTTAGTGTTTGATATAACAGACCATATCAGGTATCAATACAGGCTGGGGGATGACCAGATTGAGAGCAGCCCTGCTCAGAAGGACTCGGGGGTGCTGGTGGATGAGAGGCTGAACACGACCCAGCAATGTGCACTCACAGTCCAGAAAGCCAATTGTGTTCTGGGCTGCATCAAAAGCAGCGTGGCCAGCAGGGCAAAGGAAGGGACTCTGCCCCTCCTCTGCTCTGGTCAGACGCCATTTGGAGTGCTGCATCCAGCTCTGGGGTCCTCAGAACAGGAAGGACATCAGCCTGTTGAAGAGAATCCAGAGGAGGGCCACAAAGGTGATCATGGGGATGGAGCACCTCTTTTATGAGAGAAGGTGAGGAAAGCTGGGATTATTCACCCTGAAGAAGAGAAGGTTTTGGGGTGTCCTACTTTTGGCCTTCCAGTACCTGAAGGGAGCCTACAAGAGCACGTAGTGACAGGACCAGGGGGAATGATTTCAAACTGAGAGCAGGTCTAGATTAGATGCTAGGAAGAAATTCATTACTATGAGTGTGGTGAGGAGGAGGAACAGATTGCCCAAAGAAGTTGTGGATGTACCACCCCTAGAAGTGCCTGTGGAAGATTGGATGGAGCTCTGAGAAACCTGATCTAGTGGAAGTTGTCCTTTGCCCATGGCAGAGGTGTTGGGACTAGATGATCATTATGGTCCCTTCTAACCCCAACCATTCTATGATATGAAAACTGACTTGACACCTCTGTCCTGAACCATTGGTAAGGACATGATGTTTGTTATAAGTTCTCATCAGGCTGAACAAAGACACTGGACACGTGTCAAGAACTCTTATGCTTATGCCTGGTCCTCTACAATACCCCTCTGCTGTAATTATCCTTACAGATCTCTCAGCAAAGAAGATCCAGCAGCAAAGCTTGATAAACACTTTTTAAGAAAATATGAGATAATATAAGGTGTATGGTTCATATAAGTCATAAAGGAAATGCACAAATGCTTTAACAATTAACATGGTACTTTAAAATTAATTAACCTTTTAAGTCTGGTCATGTAATTTAAAACATTCAAGTAATTTACCATGGCTGTTTTAAATTAATTTAATTTGTACCTTTAGAAATTGCTAGCAGTTTGATAATAATTTTTAAATAAATGATAATTTTTAAAAAAATTCAATACCATTTAAAATTCAAGCAGAGTTCAATAAAATATTTAATTTTGCCTATATTAATTTATTGATTTTTCAATAGATGAGACAGTGGGTGAACAGCTGTGCAGAAAGTATACATATGATGGGCCCTGAAAAATCATAAATGATTTTCAAGGTCTCTCTCAGCTCATAATGTAGACAAGAGTAGACTGCCTTCACACGGACTGGGAAGAAATGCCTTATGAAGCAAAACACTAGTGTTTTATGAAGTGAAGTACTTTATGGAGGAGTTGAATGGGAAAATACTACATTCGTAAATACACATTATTTGCAAGAGGATTCAAGAATTGTGTATTATGGTCATTTGTATCGAGTGTGGAGAACTATTTAATGATGTAAATTTAGATCTCACTAACTCTTTGGGGAAGATAACAACATGAAAAATTAATGTGGATATTACTCTATCTCTCTCATCAATTCACAATAAATTCAGCCATTACTGTATTAATTTATCTTTACAAGTGAGATTGCTCCAAAAATGAGAGGAAAACATTTCTGAAACAATGTTACAACTCATAGTTAACCTGACTATAGAGACACTTCATCCATTATTAATATAACAAAACAATGTTATTAGAGGATTACAGAATAGTCCCAAAAATGTATTGCCTATCTGTTAATTTAAAAAAAAATAAAAAGAAGAAAAAACCCCGAACTTAGAATTTTAACAATACATCAACATGATAAACAATCTCCTTTCTTCATGTCTTTAGCATGTTAACAATTTCCAGAATGTACATTTTGGTGGAATGAATGTCATAGAACTGCAGGAATGTGCAAAGCAAAGTTAATGCTTTGTCACAGAGATTAAAATATAAATAGTTCCCTAGCAAAGTGCTGGTCATAAGATTGACCTTATCTAAATTAAACCATCAAGAAAAAAAGGTATATTCAAAGTTATTGTGGAATCATTATTGTGTTAAATATATTTAACACAATAATGTGAACTTATATTTGTGCATATATTCTTTCTGCTCCAGCCTTCTCACATTTGGACTGACATTGCAGCACTGACCCAGAGTGAGCACAGATGCAGGATAGGATGGATATATTTAAAGCAAGTTCAGCGCTATCCACAGCCATGTGATATTTTTCACGGAGAATATAACATCCGTTAAGCAAACAAGATGGATCAGCACTATTGAACATAGTAACCTTTAGGCAAATGAGATGGATCAACATTGTTTTCTTACTGACCCTGCATTCAGAGTGATTCTCTTGAAGGACATAGGCTTGAGGGCCTTACATCTTTTGCAGTGTCATGAGACAGCAAGAAAAACTGTTTATAATGTCCTGTTTGTATATGGCCCTGTAAGTGTATTGTGGAAATACACTGTGTTTCCATCACTCCAGTGAGGAAAGGAAAGTCACCACAGTGAAACAACAGACATGTTAGTGAGAACTCCCTCATGACTGTTGCCAAATATTTGCAAGTAATCCCAATAAGGGCATCTTGGAATTACATGAAGCATATAGGTGCCACAGTGTGCTTAACTGAGTAATACAGTATATCACATAATTGCAGCTTGCCTAATGAAACACTTTCTGGTTAAGTTCTAGAAACTATTTACCAATGCAAATTTTGTCATGTTTGATCTAGGACCAGGATTTTTCCTCCCAGAACACCATACTGGATAAGAACAGGCAGACTACATTAATGCAATAGAGAATTAATCTAAATGTGTTTATAAAGGGACTTGATTCATTGTTCCATTGTGCTTTATTAGTGACCTGTTCAGACAAAATGCTGCAGCAGAGTTATATCAGAGCTGCAGTGGAACTAAGTCAGAAATAACATTAGTGAAATTACTGCTGCCTTATAATAAGGTAACTTAATTTAAGAGTCTCTGTTGTTAAAGATCTATTTTATTATATGATAATTTACAAAAATGAAATAAATCTTAACTTCAAATGATCAGTCTAGGAATTTTTTTAAAGTAATGCAAGTAAAAATAGGCTTCCTTCTCTTCAGGGGCAAAGTTACTTGATTTTGTGGATGAGACAGAGTAAAGGATCCAGGGCTGTCAAGCAATGACAGTTTGTATGAAAGATTTCAAAGAAATAAGAATATGGGAAAATGTCTCAGGGACACAGAAAAGTAAGTTGTTAAGAAGCAACTTCAAATTCATGCAAAATAAAAGCTTTTCCTGCCAAATGAGTGAAACTTGTCAAGTCTACTAGATCTCTTAATTAACTGGGAACATGAATGAAGCTCTCTTTGAGGTATTCGAGCTTGCAGGCATCACAGCTAGTTCCTTGTGCAATGAATATAAAATGAACAATGCAATTATTAAGCTCATAAAGCAATTTGGGTGAGCTGGAAATACAGATGACTAATCAGGGGAGAAACTATTCATAATGAGGAACTTCCAAACTATGGGGAGGGAAGGGTTAAAAATAGCTGGCAAAATTCACAGTTTTAGTACAGGAGAGGGCAAGAAAGGACTCTGATATGTCATATCCAACCCCCTCAAAATCCCTACTTTTCAAAATTTGCAGGTCTATACTTGCAGATCTTTGCAAACATTTTTCATAGGAATCAGAAATCTATGAATCTCATTATTAACAGAAGAAACCTAGCAGTTCTGCAGATGATTTGACTTTGTTCTAGTGGTCCAATGCTCTTCCACATACTATTGAGTTGGAAAACAATGACAGAATTAAATACACTTCTAGTAGCATTAGTTTGCAATCTGTTGCAATTTGAGAGGATTATGTTGGATAAACACACATTAAAAAAAAAAAAAAAAGCACAACTCCCGGACTAGGACATTTCTTTCTTCTTTCTCTTATGCACATGACAGAGGACGCTGGCCAAAAAATTTTTGGCTTTAAAATAAAAAATAAAAGACCCAAAAACAAGTAAGCAGCAATTCTGCTTGCTATAATTTTGGCCACACATTTGTGTCCTTGAAAAAAAAAAAAATCCCCAGAGTTCACATTTCCAGCACTTTTTGAAAAATAGGCTTCTTTTAAACCACTGATCTGAACACCTGAACTGCTAATCCAATCAAAATTATTAAGCTTGAAACATCCAATTCTCAATGAGTGAAGGATTGGAAAGTAAGTCCTTCCTCAGATGAGATGTTTCTCTCAGTGGCAAATACACAAGTAATCCTTGGTGCATTGCTGTTCCTTAGATGAACAAATGACAATATCAGTGTGAGCAAGGACTGCAAGGGCAGACTCAATCAAGAGCAGTCTCAAACGAGAACAGAGGGTCATGTTAACAGAGGCAATCAAGAGAGTCAAGCAAGGACAGCGGGTGCAGGATAACAAGTTTGTTTTGGTCTTTGCTTATTCATTCTTTTCTAATTTTCTTTCTTTTTTCTTTTTTCTTTTTTTTTAATTTTAATAATTAAGCTCAGTCCTCATACACATCAACTGTTAAATGTTAACTGAAATGAAATATTCTTACTAAAGCAGATATTGCCCTGGGTCTTCCAGTCTCAAAAACTCCCCAAAACCCAAAAAACCCACCCACAATGAAAAAAACCACAAATCAAACCAAACAAAAAACCCCACAACAATAATAGTAAACAAAAACCACCGTAAAGAAAAACCTAGAAAACAAAAAATGAAAACATTTGGAAGTCAAGGCTGATATTTTAATGTAAAATATTCTTTTAAGCTATCCTGAAGAGATCTATATTTCCCTTACAGGAAAAGGAATTGGTCTAGAAACAATTTCAGTGGGGCACTTCAGTGAACAGAAAAATATCTTTGTAGTGTCTGATAAATTTGCTCATTAATAGTCTCTTAGCTGAGCTAAAAGGATGCAGGCAAATGTTAGACTTGCAAAAATTATTTTCACTCCCATCTTAACATTGAAGGATTTGTGAAAGCACATAGTTTATGCGTTTTAAAGACCTAGAATTGAAGTCTACTTTTCTCTCATTCTTGAAGTGCAGCATTTTAAGTCATTACTTAAAATCTAGTTGTTGAAAATTTTATCAGAGCTCTTCCACACTCCAAATTCAATTTCATTCCAAATGGAAGAAAAGAGCTTGAAGAGGGTGTGATGGTCAAACAAGAGCAACATACCTTGAATGAACTTATTTAAGTTGTTACTTATTGGACAGCATTCTCAGACACATGATATGATTTTTGAGGTTGTCCTGTGCAGGGGAAGGAGTTGGACCTGCTAATCCTTGTGGGTCCCCTCCAACTCAGGATATTCTGTGATCCTGTGATTGACAATGAGTAGCAAGCCAGAAAGGACAACAGTCCAGGAGGCTGTGCTAAGGGTATGAGTAGCCCTTTAACTTCATGCACTCCTCAATGCTCAGGGATACTACAAATTAACTGTATCAGTTTATTACCAAATAAAAATCTTTTGAACAACTAATGCTACTGAGAATGGTTATAAACCTCTTCATGACTTTTATTACTGGTGGAAAGTCAGACAGCAATTGCCTTAAAGAACTAAAACTTTGAATATCAGTTTGTTGCTTCAGCTTTGTGTAAATGCTGCTTGCACATTTGGATCTGATCAAGCCCAGCCAGGCAGGTCGGTGGGATTAACTCAAATAGAGTTTTCCTTCCATTGCTATGATACTGTTACTATTGGTATATCAAATGTCACCTCTATTCTGCAGCAGAGAGAGGTGACCAACACACATAATACCACACATCCCTGTGCTGCCTCACTTCCTAACATCACTTCTAATTCACTTATTTCTACACCTGGACAGCAGAGGCCATCAAAGAGCAATTAAACACAGCAATTCCTGATCTGAACTTGTTTTGAGGCCTAAACTCTCAGAAGTAGAAAGTCTAGTAGGAATTTCAACTAGTAGGAAATTTTCTAGTAGGAAAATGAAATAATGTGAATTATTTAGACTTGGGGTATTTGGGAAAACATATGAAATTTTCATGGTGTTTAGTTACTAGACGCTTCCAAATGAAGATGTGAGAAGAATCTCACTTCCCAAATTACAGAAGACTCATTAAATAAAATGTGCATAAACTGCATGAGCAGATGTAGTAAGGAAAAACTGCCTGATCTTCTAGTTATGGGGGATTTGGGGACTTCTATGTCTTTATGTATTATATTGATGTGGTATTTGTAGGTTTTCTATTACATTGTCATTTATCAATGTTGCCTCTGCTTTTTCTCAGGACCCTTGCTAAATTTCTCTGTTAAAGACAGCTTTGACCCTAGGCAAAATGTCATGGGAATTTTCCAGTTTAGTTTCCATCAAAAAATGTCTTACCTTTAAAAAAGTTCCTTAGCACCACAGTAAAGCAGCTTGTGCAGGATGAAGTCAGACAGATGCCACACCAGCAGCTACATATTTGCCTCTGGTGCCCCAATGACTGCTCTTGCATGCAGCAGGTTCACAGGTGCGGTGGATAACTCAGGGGTTCCATGCACCGCACAGACCTAATCTGCTGAAGCAAGTCATAAGACCTTTTACGTGTGAGATGGTGCTGCCTCTGGTATGGGCTAGAGTAAAATTGTGCTGGGAATTTAGGCCCCAATACCCATGAAAGAGGAAACACTGCACTACTCAGGAAAAAGTAGATTGTTACAGAGTCTTGTTTCAGCAACAGAAATGCTCATTAGAGAGTGTTTCTTGCTGGGAACACTTTAGCTCAAAGAGGAATGGCTTCAAGCTTGTACCAACACCTTTTCTTGTAAGAGGTTCCCGTATCATAATAACAGAATTAAAGCTTGAACAAGTATCCAACAGCTTCTAGGAGCTTATGATCCTTAAACCAAATAATTTTCTTCATTTACATCATTAACAACTATTTTATTTACACAGATTTAATTGTTGGATGAAAATAGGCCTTCCTGTATTCATTTCTGTAATGCCATGGATCAGGGGTATTCATGTTATTAAAAAACCCCCAACAACAAACAAACAAAAAACCCAAACAAAAACCCCTAGACAAACATCATTTGATGTAACAGGTGCATGAGCTTTTGCAGTTCTGAAAGGATCTTTGCAGATTAAAGTATCTGGAGAAAACACAGATAGAAAGTGTGGAGTTTTCATCTATACACAGTAAAAAAAATTCAATTACCTTGCCTAAAATACACAGAGGTAAAACTTTAACTGTCAAAAGAGTTATTGAAAAACTGACTCCTCTAAAATAGTAGTGTAATTAAGCACTTTTAAACAAGGAGATACAGATTTTTTCTAATTTTTTTTATAATACAGGTCCATTAAAAAAAATCTCAGATTCTTAGGCTGGGTCTGCTCAAGTTTGGAAAATTACAAGTTAACGTAGTAAAGCGCTAATACCCTCCATGGAACCAAATATGGGTTTATATAACTGCATGACATAAGCAATGGGCCAAATGGATTTAACACAAGGGAGTCTGGTTGGGCTTATGAAGGCATTATAATAGCATACATTCTTTCTGATTACCCTAATATTACCCAAAAAAAGGCTGGTTCTGATGTTAAAGACATCTCAGGCATGAGATTTACCACAAGATAAAATAATTCATATGGAATAATACTCCAACATGAATTACCCCATGGTATATGAGGACATACGTAAGCAATACCAATACACATATCTAAAAATGTAAAGGTTACAATATAAACAATAAAAACAATCATGTTGATATTGTGTAATTTCTGAAGGGCATGTTCCTAGAAAAAAATGACACAGGAGATGATAGAATCCTGAGAATTTCTTATCACTTGCAAGATTCATGACAATGCCTGGAAAATTAGAGATTTACCTTCAGTCCACAGCTGACAAAAATTATTGTGAGATGGGCACAAGTCCTTCAAATCCAGTATTTATGAATGTTCATAAATAGGTGATGATATAGACTACCGTATTATACAGTATCATGTCATTGATTTTTAGCCAGAAATACTGTAACTTGCTATCCATTTTCCATGTTTTGACTCGTGCATTTTGGGTTACATAATTAGAGTTCCATTACAAAACAATAGATTCTGATCTTACTGTGAAATTGTGATGTTGAGATGTGGTACAATGTGAGTCCTAAAATGGTCTTTTTTACAAGATATAATGACGAGAAATTGTAAGAAAAGCCTTAATCCTTCAGTTCTCTTCCCCTCTTCCTGCTATTTCAACTTTAAAACCTACTGTCTATTCTTTCTCTTAATTTTCTCCTTAAACTCCAAGTTAATATCTTCTTCTTTCAAAATTCAGCTTATGAGGAGATGAGCCAACTATATCCTCTTATCATGTAACTTCTGTAAGAAATCAGGAGGCAAATACACATTACGTGGGAAGAATTTGAAACCACACGTGCAAAACAGCTGAAATTATGGACAGTAGTAGCACATAATATAAATAAATAAGTTCTGCTCAATCCACTTGAGGACTACTAGCAGAATCTTTTCTGCTCTTCCATATGCAGACCACAGTACCATGGTATCAATTTGCCTCATATTTTACATATTTTTTTTTTTATTTTCATATTAGTACCCTTCTCTTTCTAGGTCATTGGACCACAGGAGCTTCATTAGAGATAAGTAGGAGAAAACTGTCAAGCCAAACCATGCTTAGAATTCTGCTAGTAACAGTGCAGGAGAAAAGCGGAGAACACCAAATCAAACAGTGGTTTCTATCCATTTCCACTTTCCCAGACTGACTACCGCTTTGGTTTTGTAGAACACAATGAGCAGACCTAGTGAACACCAATCTGGAAAAAGTATTTTCAAAGAATTACCCTTAAATATATCTTTCTCATTTACTCATTCATTTCCCATATCTTTGATTAACTCTATTTTGTAATATATAGTTGTGCATGGATTTAGACCATCTTCTTTTACACCAACCATATTACTCATTTGACTGAAGTGAAATCTATCATAGCTACACTTTTTTGACAACTTAACCTAATTAATCCTTCTCAAAAAAAAGTGATTTTGAAAAAAAAATGTTAGTATACACTTTCCTCCTGCTATCATATTTTCTCTTCTCATGTTAAATACAAGGTCACTATTAGGAAGTAGCTGTTATATATCAGCATATCCAGACATTATATATTTCAGTCAAGGGAAAATCCTTAGGGCCTGATTTTCCTTGCTTGTACTTTTTACAAAACTAAAAATCTCTTAATATGTATAATGCTACATAAAAGTAATTGCCAGCTTGACAAGAGGGAGCTGTACCTTGCAGTGCTGATAAAACACCACGCTCCAGGCCTCCATTTCATGTCCAATTTCAAAAGGTACAGACGCTTTAAGATCACTTTATTACAGACTCCTGTAAGCAGTCAATCCATACTGAGGAGTTCAGAAACAACTTGAACACCCATCTTGAAAACACTTTTCCACTTATTTTACCTTACGACAAAACTATCCTTAATTTCTATATATGTGCTCATTTTTGATTATATAAAAAAACAGTGAAGCTGAAGTGACTTCATCAACAACGTTTAAGCTAAAATAGGTTTCCAAATATGACTGTTTTCTCAATCCACTCATGCTGCTATCTGTGCCTATTTTATCTCCTCTGCTAACAGGAAGACTGAAAAAATTAAACTTTAATTACCTTAAATGTGCTATTTCTTTACAAGATCTCATTGTCTACGACAGAAAGGTGATTTTACCACCCTAGCATATAGGTTATGTAATAAAACTGATATAATGCAGTTTAATAAAGAAATGATGTGAAAAGACTGTATGTACCAACCTACATATTTAGTGGATGTAAGGGTGGAAGTTACTTTATATATTCCACCACAACAATTTTGATATGATAAAAGTCCTAAAAATCTGACTGATGAAAACATTCAGGTTGCATTCCTCAGCGTACCTGGAATCAGTCATCTTCTCTGGGATAGCCCTCCTCCCTAAGCTTTGTAATCAGCCTGATCTTCCTTGGAACTTTCATTGAGGTTGAAGTTAAGCATGCTGTATATTTTCAGGAAATATCCTCCAACAATATGCTTTTACCTCCTTTGTGTTCCCTTGTCCCTCTCTTGAAAGCTAATGACCAAGACACTTTTTCAAAATATTTCAGATTTTTTTCAAGATGAGAAATTATCTCATATTAAGCAAAGATATCAGGTTTTAAATTGTAATTAATATTTTCCATGAATAATACTTTAGTTTTCTAATTATTCATTGTCTAACTTTCATATTGTTATCAACAGAAATAAAAAAAGTATTATTTATAGGTGTGTGTCATGCTGGATCGAGGAGGAGTAAGGTTGCTGCTGCTCCATGTCCTCCAGTTTGCCAGTATTGATACCGAACACATGCTCCCAGGAGGCACACACACAAAAGCCTATATGTACCCTACATATATACGTGTCAACACAGCCGTCCACACAGACCACAGAGAGAAACTCAAAGTACCCACAGGGGCATAGACAACACTAATGGCCTCATCCTTCTCCCCTCTGGGGCAAGGCAGGATGGAGGCCCGATTTGTGAGAATACGTGTGGGTGTGTGTATATATGTATACATGATTGGTTACTCACCTGGTTGCTGCAGATGATGTCTCCCTTGGAACAGACCTGGGTGGCGGACAAGGCGGTCATTCCACAGGAGACCTCCATTTGTGTTCCCTGTGTGTACCCCTGTGCTCTTCAGGGCTTCTGCAGATGGGCTGATGGCCCATGTGATGTGCCTGGGAGTAGCCCAGCAAGGGATTATTAGGGCTTTCCCTCCTACCATTGTGTGCTTCTCTGTGGGTGTGCAGATAAGCTTATCGCATAATCCAACAGTACTGAAAGGGACCGCATCCAAGTGAAAAGCTCTGCTGAAGTCCTGTTTTTTAAAAATGTTTTTCTCCCTCTTGTGCTAGCAACTGCAAACATCTCTTACACGTTGAGCTGATTTTGGCCAGGGTAGAGATAATATTTTTCACAGTAGCTAGTATGGGGCTAAGTTTTGGGTTTGTGCTGGAAACAGTGTTGATGATATAGAGATATTTTTGTTATTGCTGAGCAGTGCCTACACAGAGTCAAAGCCTTTTCTGCTTTTCATACTGCTGTGCTGGTCGCAATATGGAAAGCATGTGGGATTGGGAGGAGATGCAGCTGGGACAGGTGACCCCAGCTGACCAAAGGGTCATACAGAATATGACATTATGCTCAGTGTATAAGGTGGGGGGGAAGAATGAGAAAGCGGGGGAAGCATTTGGAGTGACAGCATCTGTCTTCGCAAGTAACCCAAGATGGGGCCCTGCTATCCTGGAGGTGGCTGAACACCTGCCTGCCATGGGAGCAGTGAATTAATTCCTTCATTTGCTCTGCATGCATGCGTGACTTTTGCTTTCCCTATTAAACTGTCTTTATCTCAATACCCAAATTTTCTAGCTTTTACCCTTTGATTCTCATCTTGATTCCACTGCTGGGGAAGTGAGGGAGCAGTTGCTTGGTGCTTGGTTGCTGGCTGGGGTTAAACCATCTGACATGTCCATAATATTTTATATCTAGTGCTATATGATTGATTTCAATCCTTTCTTTAATTGTAACATATCTGGATTGACTTTTACCCTGAAAGTCACCCAGCATTTTGTACTTTTTTTCTGTATCCAAAATTTTAGACTTCATTCTGTCAGGTACTCCAATTTCCTTATGACCATGTTTTATCCTGACTCTCTGGTGAGGGGTGGGGAATCTTTCCTCCAGCAATGAAGATTTCTCTAAAGCTGCTCATTATTGTTTCAGTAAACAATGAGACCATAGCATCAAGTAAGGGGAGCAGCTGCTGACCCCCTGTGTGCTGTCAGCTGGAGCCCCCAAAACAGCTTAGTCAAGGCAGGAGGTAGCAGAGAGCAATGACAGTGAGCCTGTAGCAGGATCTTTGAGGAAGATTCATGCATTAAGTAAAATCTCTTTATGGATTTAGGAAAGATATTTCTGTATGTCTGAGATGTGATTAAGAACCAATATTGCTAGTAGATTTGGAAGTATGGCAGATAAATAATGAGAAATAAGTCTTTCAAGTTCATTAGATGCTGACAAAACGCACTGAATTATACAAATAATCTTCAAAAGCTGGAATTCCTAAGAATGCAAGATAGCAAATAAGTCCAATGTATTTTTTCAAGGTGCTGAAAGGCAGTAACTAATCAAATCTCACATTTGATCTAGAAGAGTAACTTAACATGCAAAGTTAGGTTATCTCAGACAGTTTCATACAAGGTGCATAAGTCATGTCATGACTAAGGCATACTGATTTCTGCAAATGTATGTCTAATCCACTTTCTCTCTTAAGGTAAAATGCTATTTCACAATGAAAATTCCAAAATGGTTTTGCTGATAAGGTTTTTTTTTCCCTAGGGAACTTCAAATTTCACCATTCACTGATATGCAGGGCAAAATCATGGAAACATATATAGAGTTTGTACATCCAATGAAATCATAGAGTGATAAGGTATACAAAAGTATGTATGTATGAAATACGTGAACAAATGACTGGCTGTCTCAGAATTTCTCATGCTCTAAATTTCTTTTCCTTGAAGGCATATTTGAGAAGTAAACACAGTGCTGTTATTTGCATCTTCGGTAAATGCCATTCAGAATACTTCCAGCTCTCACCTTTACGTCTAGTACAGATGGATGTTCTTTTATTCTGTGCTCAAAGCTTCTCTAAGAGCAAAATCATGTTTCCTGTGCCTATAGTGCTTCTTTCCTTGTGAAGGATATCTTTATCTCCCTATTAAGGAAATTTCTTCTAGAACTAATACTAATTTCATACTGCTATAAATGTTAAGTGCACACAGAGGTAGAGATATTCCATGGGGATTATTTATTTAGACAAACTGGCTATATCTACATTACAGAGTCTGTATATTATAGCTCAACTCAAGCAATTATGTAGAAGAAAGGAGCTAGTGAAGACATCCACTTCATATACATGTCAAAGGATTTTATTTTAGGGTAACTCTAATGTGGTGTCAAGTTAGACTAGTTCTAATAGGTAGAGTGCATTAAGTGTGCATGTTCTGATTTAGACACCTCTTAAAGGAATACAGCACATGCAGTGACAAAGAATAGCAAGCAAAGACAGTTGGTAAATTGGCTTCAATATAAACTCCTGATTTGACTTACAATGTTAATAGCAACACTTTCTGTAGCATATAAAACCCAACATTAGGAAAAAAAATCCAACTAAACTGTCAGTATTAGAATACATAAGCCAGATAATGGTCTGCGGGCAGAGAACAAGTACTCTCAGCATTTAGCTAGTTATAAAAATTTACCAACTTTTTAAAATTTCATGGAAGTTCGTTTACATCTGTCTTCCATGAACCTTACTTAGGTCTTTCTGGTAAATGTATAAGATTTAAGATGGAAACCTCTTCGTCTTATCCCAAACCCAAAATTTCTAGGAAAGGTTTAATAATTTGGTGAGAACAATCTTACCATGTATTTCAAATGGGGTTTTCTGAAATTACTTTAAGATTACTGTCTATAGAATAAAAGGAAAACAGTTCTAAAGAAGGCTTTAGAAGTAGTGTGACTACTCTGCAGTGAGTATAGAGGTATTTTTAGATGGATGATTTAAAATATACTGCTAAAAGATTAAATTATATATAACTCATATAATATGCCAAAGGCTCCAGTTTCTTAAATAGAGCAGCTCTGTCTTTAGTGAGTATTGGCAAAGCTCGGAGCAATAGATGTTCCTTTACAAGTTGCCTTATTTAAATCATGAAGTATCTAAAAAAATACCTCCCAAGGGCCTATTTTTCAAAACTAATTTTGGAAAATGTTCTGTTTTGAGGCACAGTTGCCTCCAGCTATACGCTTGTTGACTGGAATACCTCATCCAGAACTGCATAGCTAAGATACAGCTTTTCAGCTGGCTGGATTATGTCTTCTAATTGCTCTACTTGCATTATTTGAATTCATGTATGCATAATGTGAAACTGTTCTAATTCTTTTGCAGTGTTCCTGCTTTCCAACATAGTTTTCAAAAAGCGAGGAGCAATTTTGTTCATCACATGCTGTCCTTCTGCTGTCAAGTTCAAAATCAACAGAGGGAATAATGAAGGTCAGGTTCGGTGTTTGTGAAAAGCAGTGTCTGCCCTGTTATCTCCACTGTCATACTTGCTTGTTGTGCCTTTCTGTACTTCTTTGTTAGAATCAGAACTTTCCTTTTTTACATGTTTGCTTTAGAACAAGAGATATTTTCTATAAGAAAGAACTTCATGTTACCTAAAACAGTGGATTCTTGACATGAAAAACTTTGAGGATAAGAGCTATTCTTGGAATTAGAATCCTTTAAGGGTTGTCTTACTTCCAAAATATAGGATGAAATTTTTTCCTTTGATGACTTATACTCTGTTTGTGTTCAGTCTACATATCTTTTCTCCTTGCTTCTCTTTAAGTATACTGCCACAGACAAAACCTTCCATATGAGGGAGACTTCTTGGGTATTTGAAATAAGACTGTCTGACACTATAGTCTGGTCTTTGGAAATAACACTCATGAAATAAGCTGCAATCCTTACTTCAGCATAATTTCTCTTGAAGCAGAATTAGTCATATTTTTAAATCTTCAAGGCTATTTTCTAAATAATATAATCTACAGAACACGCAAATATCTATTTATAGATATATAAAAATATAATTGTAGTAATCACAACTGCAGAAATAGAAGCTTTCCTTTCAGAAATACTTATCATTTAGAAGTCTCACTGATAAAATGGTGCATAGATTTATTTACAGATATGTTGGCCTAGAGCAAGTGCAGTATTTGTAAATAGTTGAAGTTTTTGTCTGACATCTCTATTATATTGTTTGATTGGACAATGATTTTTTCATTTCTTGCTTGCTAAGAAAGCCTTCTCTCTCTTCTCTACTTCCCACCTCATGATCTTTTTCCCAGCTTCTGTAACCCAAAGGCTCCAGCCCCCACAATCTTGCTAGGACTTTGGGGTACTTACCTGATACTTGACATCTTCCATCCTGATTCTCATTTCCATAATACACATATGAATCTTAAAAACAACAGTTCATTCTGAAGTCTGTACCTGATTTACTTCAGTTCTTTTTTCAGATTTGAAATACTGCATGCATTTTTTTTTTTCCTTTGTTTCCTTTTTCATAGACTGAGGGCAAATACTCTTTTACATACCTTATGTGATATGGTTTGACATGTCTATCAGATGGTATTGCCTAAGTAGGTACTATGAGCTTGGTGGAGCTCTGGGCCTATCAGTTCAGAGCTAATTAGGGCCCTATCTGCAGCTAATCTTAAATGAAGTATCAAGGAAGAGAAACATACGCTTTTAAAATTAACATGTCTGGAGTCAAGTAAGGAGTATTGGTAGGAAAGACAATAATGGGCCTAAGATATGTCAAAGAAGAATCTCATTAGATGCTGGACCTCAGCAACCATAATAGTTTTGAAGAAATAATAGTAAAATTGCCTGGAGAAAGGCTCTTATCTCCATCTCTGGAAGTGTTTACTAAAATAGTAGAAAAGCACAACAGGAATGACACTATGAAGAATTGCTCTAGGCAGGAGGATGGACTTGAAATTTTCTGTAAGAATCATCTAACGGGAAGAGAAAATAGACTTTTAACTCCTTCCTGCCCTGATCAAGGAAATTGTAACAGTACACAAATGCAAATATTCCATCACTAAGTGTTTTCAACATCACAGAGCATTAGACTTCATGCTAATGATCCTGTGAGACTGAAGTATGTGGGAAAGAGGCAAGAAAAGATAGGTACCAGTGGGCTTTTCATGGCAACTGCTCTGGTATTCTAATCTGGCAAGTCTTTTCTATATTTATAACTATGAATATTAACACTTTTGTGGAACCTCACCTTTTGTGGAACCACCACATTTATGGGAATAGATCTATTAACCACATACTGAGTTTCATCCTCACAGCAAAGAAGGTAAGCAGGTATTTTTAGCAGGCTGAGGAGGCGATTGCCCCTCTTTACTCAGCATTGGTGAGGCCACACACAGAGTGCAGAGTCCAGTTCTGGGCTTCTCAGAACAAGAGAAACATGGACCTACTAGAACAAGTCTGGCAAAGGGCCACAAATGTGGTTACAGGACTGAAGCATCTTCTGCACGACAGAGATGGGGGACTGTTCAGCCTGGAGAAATGCAGACGCGGGGGGATGTTATCAATTTGTACAAATGATGGTTGGGATTGAGGGAGAGGGAGATAGACTCTTCTCAGTGATGTCCAGTGAAGAATAAGAAGCACAGATTTAGGGGAAAAAAAAAATCATCCAAAACATCAAAATACAAACACAGGAAATTCCATCTGAACAAGAAAATCCCACTTTGTTTTTTTACTGTGAGGACAGTCAAACACTGGAACAGTTTGTTCAGAGAGGCTATGAAATCTCCATTCATAAAGATATTCAGAAACCCAACTAGATTTACCAAAAGCCTCTGGAAACCCAACAGTCCTGGGTAACCTGCTCTAGCTGAGCTTATTTAAGCACTAGGCGATTTCCAGATATCCTCTCCATCCTAAACTGCCCTGTGATTCAGCTAGCAGTTATTATTGGCAACAATCTCCTGGACAGAGCTGGTGGTGCACATTTGATGTCAAATACCTGAGAGGATGACTGGGTTAGTGGTTTTATGTCCAGTGCAATGCTGTCAAGCACTCAGCCCACCAGGCCAGCAGCACTGATAGCCTCTGATCACTGTTGCTTGGTTGAGCTCCAAAGCAGCAGTTTATGACATCCAGAATACCCAAGAAAAGCATCTTAGATTAAGCTGCAGCCATCCTTGCACTCACAAAAACTCTTCTGCACTGTTCACTCCATGGCTTGAGATATATTTGCAGGAACATGTTTAGAGAAAACATTGCAAATACTGCAGCGTTGACTGATATTTCCTTTACATTATATGCTGGCACTCTGTAAATGGCACCATAAAGCAGCAAGATGGATGTTACAGCAAAGAGGGAAGAGTTGTACAAATTAGGTTTAAATATAACTAAAATCTGTGGTTTCAGTACTTTCCATGAAAGATTATCTGTACAGCAATAAAAAGAACTAATCTCCAGACAGATGCAGATTAACATGATTAACATCTGAGCTATGCTTTGTGAGATCTCTGCTCAAAATTCTGAGAGTTAATTTGAAACACAATGTTCTGCAGGTACTGTTCAGGCAGTGATCTAACAAAGAATAACAAGGCTGAATTAATGAACTGTTTTATTCTCACATGAATACACATAGAACTTTCAAGAATAGTCATGCTGCAGGTGTCTTTTTCTACTTAAAGTTAATTCTAGATAATAAGACCTCAAAGAGCGTGACTTCTTCCTCAAGGAAAACTCCCTCAGGGTGTCGCTGCTGATTGGAGGACATGAAAACTCTGGCTATAAAAATGAACACAATGCAAACATCCTTGATTTCAGCAGTACAGTATTTGGACCATTGTGTTTTCCCTTGGAGCTGACTGTCAAATCAACTTTACTCCAATGTTCAATGCAGTGGCTTTATGTGATTCATAACTCCAGGCATTGCAAAAGAAAAGAATGTATTTTGACCCACAAATCTTCAGCAGATTTAAGAGGAAAAATAATTCTTAATGTCCTGAAAATAAACACTATTTTTACGCTTCATCAGCATAGAAGTATAAGTTCACATATCCACCAAGCTGGAAGCATCTTGGCATACCTGAACGAAAGACATGTAGTTTTGTTAAATGGGAATAAAAATTGCATACAAGTCAGACGTGGTTCCCTCAAGTTTAAGAATCACCAAAATATTCATGTCTGGTCACAGATAACCCTGTATTATGTTAGGTAGAGACGGAAAGCCTCTGAACTGGCTTGAACTGTTTGGTGGATCCACCTAAGTTTTTCTCATTACAAGTTTTCCAAAGAAAAGGCTCTTAAGCTCAAATGCCAAGTTTTATTAGAATATGAAGTGGCAGGAAAAATTAAATTTGGGGGGTTGGGGGCGAATAAACCACCAAGGTTAAAGATGTTATAAATAAATAAAACTTATAATCATCTCTCTCGTGCACTGGAGCAAGAGACCTTCTTTCTCTCAAGCTAGTTTTCTGCCCACTTAGCAGCTGATTTGGAGAAACATCTGCTGTGCTGTCCACTTCGCAGAAAAGTTCCTCAGTGCTTTCACTCTCCTTGCTCCCGCATTTTGGGGTTTACAGGTTTTCCTCTTCTGCACATACTCAGCATGAGAGTTCACCTGACCTGTTCCCTCTCTTGCTCAGAAGAGTATGGCCAGCACCCACTGTCACTGCACACATCTTCTCCAGAAAAGCTAACAGAGATTCATCTTCTGTAATCTGTGGCTTTGCCACCACACCATAAACTGTGAACATCCCATGTTATGCCCACAATCTCACTGATTCCATATCAGATGCAAGGATCTGGAGGAAAATAGTCACAAGAAATATGACTATTCCCTCCTTTTTCAACTTTGAAATTTGGTCTTTGAGGTACCTGGATAAACTACCAAATAAAGGCAGCATTTGTTTCCAAATGGATCAGCTTCATCTAATATCTAAACTTGGTATTATCATGGCTAGGCTTCGTGAACGAAGATTTACAAGGGCTCTACCCACGCTTGCTACAAGCACGCTGGTGGCTAAAAA